>CM030874.1:14061182-15261182 GCA_018132145.1 Boehmeria nivea var. tenacissima
AGGAAAAAAAAAAAAACACCAAAACAAAACAAAATGAAACAGAGAGAGAGATCAAGAAGAAAGAGAAAAATATCAGGAGAGTCTCATTGAAGAATATCAAGAGAAAATGGAAAAAAAAAAATTTGGGATAATGTGTATGAGATGGGTTTTGGTTGTTTTTTATGATAAAATTTTTGTTTTTTTCTTAGTGCCAAGTAGATTTGGTTAAATTGATATAATGGGTTTGAAGGCTTCAAAGTAGGAGGACGTACAGAAACAGAGACCGGCGCACGATAGCGTTATAGGACACGTGGGACGGTGCGTGTGGTCTTTGGGTTTAATGAGGGTTAATAGAACAAATTGGTCCTCGAATTTTTACTCAAATGACATTTTGATCCGCAATCTTCTTTTATTATAGTATTTTTTGAGCTTTTTATTTGTATTTGTTTTCTAATCAATTGTTCACGTAATTTGCACGTGCTTCGAGTATCAAAAGAAAATATCCAAAATAACCTCGATGGCAAAAATGTCAAAACTAAAAAAGAAAATTCAATTTAAGTAACTTTTTCCTAATTTTCACCAACTAAACCAAATTAATTGTTGGGTACTCGAGCACATCGCCAAGTATTCGTTGTTGCCCATTCCATATATAGATCATGGTGTTTGTCTAGATGTATCATGGTGTTTGTCTAGATGCTCGCGTTTGGCTATCTCCGGTAGCTCGGATTCCTCGCGGTTCGAATTCCTCGGATTCCTTGGGTGGTGATTCGGATTCCTTGGGTGGCGATTCGGATTCCTCGGATTCCTTTGCTCGGCGTGAGGAGTTTTAGCAAAGGCCCAGCTACTCGGTGAGGCTCGCGGAAAAGAGAGAGAGATCGCGACGGTGCTAGGAGGGGGTGATTGGCGCATAATCGTTTGTAGTAAGTCTCATGGTTGATCGATGAACAAAGTGATGCGAAGATGGCGGAATGAGGAAGAAGGGGTTTTTTTATTTAAAAAAAAGAACTTATTTAATGAAAAAAAAAAAGTTTTAAGAGATTACAAGGGATATACTTTTTTTTAAATAATAATAATATTGATTGGGTATATATTGAAAAAACAATGGTGACAGAGGCATTCATAGAATTTATCCAAATCATTTTGAGGTTTATTATAAGGTTAGTTTGGGAATTGTATTTGAAAAACGAGCATGTGCGCGACACATGTGAAATTCCGTCCAATATTTAACACCATTAGCAATTTGGACTTAATTGTCACAAAAATAAATGCTGCAAGAGAATATTGCTTACAATTAAAAATCAAGGACTAAAGTGTTATCCAAACTAAAGTTGAAGGACCATTTAAGCTAATAATCCGATTATTTATTGGTGGGTTGTTTTGTTAGTTAGTTGGTCATCAAAGATTTTTGCCCCTCTCTCTTTTGGATAATATTTTTCAATTATTATTTTTGTTTGGACTTCCATTACTCTGCTAATGGGCGTTCACTAACAAGTCTTGATGAACTGAAATGCATCATTTCGATTTTAATTTCAAAACTCGGACGGCCTTTTCATTTGGAAAATCCCTTATTGGGTTTGTCGAATCAATCATGGCTTGCATGATATGTATATGCAGTATGCTAATAAGGGTTCATAATCTGAATGGATTGTTTTCTTTTGATTTCAAAGGGTATTGAGTTTAAAGTTTTTTTTTTTTTTTTTCGATTGAGTCATAATTATGAGCCAAGAAAGTGTATATTAAAGGTAAATTTGCACAATTTTTTTTTTCTCTTGAAAAAAGTACTTAGCTGCTTTTAAACTACGTTCTTAATTTGTCGATAATAAAAAATAAAATAGGATTCGAACTTAAAATCACAATTTCTCTCGACGAGAAATGATCTTAAACTCGAGTGTATAAAAGAAAAACCCTTAAAAACCTATCAGTTTATACGTGCATACATACAAAAAAATGGATATTTATCATGATTTTGATAAAATATAGTGGGAGTAAATATTAAGTTCAATACAAGCACCAAAATACTAACGGTTTAAACCATTGTATTTTACTCAAGTTCAATACAAGAATATATGCATGCGACACATGTTAAAATGTTGTTAAGGCAATTTCATACAAAATATAAACTAGAATTCTACAAGGGAGAGATTTTCAATCTTTTTAAATTATATCTTCCAATATTAAGCATTGACGACCTAGAAAATTTGTTCAGCACAATTATTATAAAATTTAGACTAAAAAATAGTATAAAAAAGTCAAGCATTTTTTTATTTAGAAATTTAATTATAATATTGTCACCTTCAAATATATATTATCAAGTATAAGATAAAATTAAATTTTTTTAGAAGAAATTATGTTTATATTAATATTAGAAAAATTATTGAGGGTAAAAATAAAAGTTTTTAAGAAGATTATAAGTAAGATTATGAATATTTAAAATTAAGTGTGAACAAATAAAGGATATAACTGAAAAAATTCACAATTTTGGGGGCAAAAAGAAAATTTTTATTTGTCCCCCTTGTCACAAGGTACATCGCCTAGCTATTAAGGGGTTGTTCGAATTGCAATTCGAATAATTTTTTTTTATATTTAAATCATGTTGCTTCAATAACTATACTAACAAAAAGTCAAACTTAAATCATGTTACTACAATAAAATGACCCTAAGTATGGCTCTTTAATTAATATAATGATAGAGGTTTCACACATTTTAATAAATTCTTACAAAGTAAAATCTTTTGAATAAGATTTCTTTTATTCATAGAAGAAAAGTATAGTATAGCATACTAAATTTTATATAACAAAATTAAGTGTTATACTGTTAGGCCGGATCGAGGAAAACCACAATACATTTAAATTTAGACGGATATTTAGTAGGATAAAATTCGTCACAACCTGACGTGAAGCATGTGGTATCCTAACTTAGGATGTCCGTTGAGGCACGTGCTAGCTCGGTAGAGCTTGAATATTACAAATATGAGTATAACTAAAGACTTAGGTTAATATGCCAATGTTTTTATTTATTAAAAAATAATCATCAAGTATTTATGGATGATGAAGTTTAGGTTAATATGCCAATATTTTTATTTATTAAAAAATAATCATCAAGTATTAATGGATGATGAAGTTTATCTATACATATTATACTTTGACCATGACTATGTATTTAATTTTTTGAAATATTAACTAAATTTAAAAAATATTTTCCCAAAATAACCTATCTAGCTAATTCAACCAAAAAAAAAAAAACCCCCTTAATAGAGCAATTTTGAAGGACCGGCTCAAATGATAAAGAATCTAAAGAAATAAAGAACAAGAGAACCCCAAAAAAGAAAAATATATATCAAAATCGTTTATATACACATATTATCTGATATGGACGTAACGCGATGTACATATTTTGCTTGTTTTCGTTGATGTGTTTATAATAATAAATTGTTGCATAATCTTATTTTTAAAAAAAATATTAAATTTCTAAAACATATTATAACATAATAAAAAACTCGTACGACACAACAACGAAAAGAATAATACAACAAATTAAGTTTCATCGCATTTAAGCGCTTAGTTAGTTTTGTTTTGTTTTGTTGCCTTAAACTATATAAATATTTTGATAAAAATAACAGAAAAAAGTAAAAATATCCCACATGCTCATTTGAAGATTTCCTTAGATCAATAGTTGTCAAATGATGATATGATTTTGAAGATTTCCTCGAGATGTATTATTTAAAGATTTATCTCGAATACTTTTCTAGGTCGTACAATCCTCAAAGAGAGATATTAATTGTTTGTTTGAGAGACATATGAAGATGCAATATTTTTCTCAAAATTGTCATGTGGATCTTATTAATGAAATCTATAGACCAAAATTGACAAGTAACACGACCATTCGAATCAAATTATAGAATATATAGAGGCAAGCACAACATATTTGGCCGGCGCATTTTAGCAGAAAGGGGTATGATTGTGAAGGAGGCGAACTTCCAGGGGCATTTTGGGGAATTCGGAAAACCGCGTCTTTTGAATAGTTCCTCCACGGACGTGTATTTGTGTTTGTGGGACCCTCGTACTTCATACTTTGAAAGAATTTCTGGCACAGGCCTCCATTAAAGACAAAAAAAAAAAAAGGCGATGCTTTGCCACGTATGGTTTCACTCTCTTTTATTTTCGGAACACCATTCAATGAATGCCACGTGGCATGCACTAATGCTACTTATGAAGTTGGGCTCTCATCTTTGTGAAGGAGAAATTAGGTGGTGTTTCTGTTTGATGATGAAGTTGGATAAAAATTTATAATAATAATAATAATAAAAAAGTTGGATTAAAATTTTAACTCAATTATTGTTTATGCGACAATAAAAGCACCTTTTAAAATAATCTTGTTATAGTAAATTTTGTTTCTTTTAAATATCTAATCAAAATATAAAATTTTATCTTTTCAATTCAAATAAAAAATATCTAAATTTCTTAATAAATTACTTACCAAAACGATCCATAAACTAAAAAAAAAAAGGGTTAATGTTAATGTGAATATAAAAGATAAAAGGTAAATGTAAAAAAATAAAAAAGAGAAAAAATTATTTTAGGTTATTTTTCTTAAAAATTATTACAATAATTTATTAATTTATTCTTCCAGCAATTTACAACAACCTTTTTTTATAATACTTTTTGCCAGAAAAAAATTGGAAAGAATTATGTGATATTTACTTATCAGTCAAATAATACAATTGTCAGTGTCAGGCTTTATCTCAGCCAATGAACAGTTGCCACCTTCTTTTCGCAAAAAATTATTGTGATGTACCATGTTTCAAATGACATAACATCGGTTAATTATTGAAACCTTTTTTTTTTTTTTTCCCCTAGGGGTTAGTGGTTTAGTGTACTAAATCAAAACGAATTTCAAGCTAGAGCATTTATAAATATTGGACTCAAATCACTTTCAGATCCAACCCTTATATAGTAGTTGCTGGATACATTAAATGATCGTATAAAAGGTGTAAATGTAATTTGATGCTATTATAATACGTACAAGGTCAATCAATGCCTTGAATAAATGCCAAACTATTTATGAATAAGTTTCATTTTGGTGAACCAAGAAATGAATGAGCTCAACTCTACACCTTTACAACACAGAGCACACCACTTTAATGAACGAAACACAAAAAAAGGCAAAATCATAACAAGAAATACAATCAGTTTATGTTGTGAATATATATATATATATATATATATATATATAACACTTTGGTCATAAAAGTTTCTTTGTTTGTTTGTTTGTTTTTTTTTATAAAAAAAAATTGAATTATGAACTTATATGTTTCAAGAATGTAATTTTTAGCCATTTATTGAATTATTGTCGTTTTTAAAGTCTTCTGTCGTTTTTTAGGGCTGATGTCGTTTTTAAGGTCCAATGTCGTTTTCCAGGTTTGACGTCGTTTTTAATATTTCTTGTCGTTTTCATGTTTGATGTCGTTTATAGGTCCTCTGTCTTTTTCATGTAGTATGTCGTTTTCTCACTTGGTTTCGTTTTCTAATTCATGTCGTTTTCACCTGATCCTGTCGTATTCTATTTTTTGTGTCGTTTTAACGCGAATGGTGTCGTTTTTTAGATTTATGTCGTTTTCCGAGTTTAATATCGTTTCTATACTTACACTAATCTAAACAACCTAATACTTCTAAAATAATACGACGATAATATCCAATACTTTCATAATCCAAAATTAACATAAAAATTATAATTATTCTATTTCATTCATTTCAAAACTACCAATAATCTTAATAAGTCATATATATATGCACAACACACTTTGGTCAATAAAGTTCTTTTTTTAAAATTGAATTATGAAATTATATGTTTCAAGAATGTAATTTTTAGCCATTTATTTAAAAATTGTCGTTTTTAAGATCTTCTGTCGTTTTTAAGATCGGATGTCGTTTTCCAGGTCTGACGTCATTTTTATATTTTGTGTCGTTTTCATGTCTGATGTCGTTTGTAGGTCTGTCTTTTTAATGTAATATGTCGTTTTCTCACTTTTTGTCGTTTTCTAATTCATGTCGTTTTCACCTGATCCTGTCCTTTTTACCCCAATCCTGTCATTTTCCCACTTTAATTTCGTTTCATACTTACACCAATCTAAACAACCTAATAATTCTGAAACAATACAAAATTAATATCTAATACTTTCATAATCCAAAATTAACATAAAAATTATAATTATTCTATTTCATTAATTTCAAAAATACCACTAGTCTTAATAAGTCATTCTATTGCAAATATATCCAATGTTTGCAAAATATTCCAAGCAATTTCATTTATAAACCAAAAATTCCAAAATTTCAATTACACCAAATATCATATATTCCAGAAATATAAATACCTACAGCCAACAATTCCATCAATTCCAAATACAAAAGTAACAAATATTCCAAATATCCCAAGCCCTCTACTAACTCCCAAAAATTAAAAAAAAAAAAAATCAAACATCACCAAATTCACAAGACTAAATAAACCAACATCCGAAAATTCAAAAAAAAATTCCAAATATACCAATCAAACAATCTCCACAATATACACTATAATTTATACAAGTAATAAACAACTAAAGTTTAATTTACAACTTTAAAAATATTTAGAAATCTATAACTAAAGTTTAATTGTTATAATTAATATCGACAATCTCTCTAGGGGTGTGCATGGGTTGGGTTGGGTTAATCGGGTTAGATATTTTTTAAAAATAATTTTGATGATATTTTTTCTAATTAATTTAAGTCAAAATTTTCATTTTAATTGAAACTTTTACAAAAATAAATATAAGAGTTAATATCATAACACAAAAACTTGGACTATATGGTTTAACTTTGACATTTCAAGAATAAGTCAGTGGGTTAAAACATTTTCAACCCCAAAAATCTCCATATTTAAAAAAAAAAAAAATAATTTAAGTATCGGGTTGGGTTGGGTTAACCCGATCCTTAGAAATCACAACCCGTAACCCAACCTTAAGATGTCGGGTTGGGTTGGGTTGGTCAAAATTTCACATCGGGTTGGATTGAGTTAGGGTTAATCGGGTTGGGTTTAGATTGGGTTGGCGGGTAGGTTATTCGGATTGGCGGGTTATTTGCACACCCCTATCTCTCGCCGAGCCCTATTGGAGCTTACAAGGACATCTTTGGGATCGATTTATTTGCTTCCACAACCAAATTCGGAATTTGTTTTGTATGATCCGATCAGCAACGAAAACACAAAAATTTTATTTTATTTTTTAAATTTCTTTACTAATTTTAAAATTAAAAAAAAAATCAAATTAACATTACCATTTACCAAGTCCAAATCAATGAAAAAAAAAAAAAAAAAACACACCCACACATAACTCAACAAATAATAGCAACACATCATCAAATTGTACTAAATTCATTCCCATTAATCATTATATCAAAATTCAAACTGACAAAGAGAGCCTAGTTAAACTTCCTTGCAAGTCAAGGCAAGTAATAAAAAGATCCCAATTCTCTCAAACACTAACCTCCCTTATCACTTGTTCAACACCATTGCAATTCAGCCCACACCCACATTGAGGGCTCTCTTCGAAATTTTCGATGGGGAAACCCGCGCCCGCGATCCCCACGGAGAAGTCCAGATCGTCGCCGCTCCTTTCGACCTCGACAATGTCAACCCAAAACCAGAATAGCTTCACACTGACACCCGCCAAGCTCTCGAGCTTTCCCTTTGAGATGTATCCTCTTATGACGGGCTTGTAGCTCAGCTGGTATGACCCTTCCAGGGAAAAACTACAGCTCTTGTTCATGTAGGCAGTGAATTTGCCCGTTGAGAGGTCGAGATCGTAATCGATCACCCCTTTGGGGAGAAGCCCGCCGGGCAGTTCGTAGCCGCCGAGGACCTCGTAAACCGATGGCTTGTCGCTGATGTCGAAGACGAGCCTCGTTGTCGTTTTAAAGGGCGAGGATTTTGATGGGGTTGTTGTGAATAGTAAAATGATTGTCAATGGAAGTGTGAGTTTTTTTGGGTAGAAGAAGAAGGAAAAGAGAGCCATTGGCGTTTGTGAAATGCTGTTTCGTGAGTGTTTCGGACGTTGTTTTGTTGCTGCTTGGGTTGTGTTTCGTGTGTTGTGTGGGAGTTTCATTTGGGGATCCGAGAATGGAATGGTAGTTAGGACTTTGAAATGGTAGGTATTTTCAGACAGTTGGTGCTTGTTATTTTTTTTTGTTTTTTTTGGTTAGTAGGCGAATGGGACAGGTTGAGTGAGCTGGGCTGTTTGGGCTCCCTAGTGTAGCGGGTAATTATGTTCAAATGGGCCACTGATTGAGAGTGAAAGACATATTTTGAGAGATAAAGGGAGAATTTCAAAATAAAGGCATTCTTGATGCCACTTAATAATCCTTACCCCATGTGGTGTGCTCCCTTTATTTCTACTCTATGTTTGTAGTATAAATTTTGGGATATAAATTAAAAGTGCAACACACATGGGGTATAAATTATCATTGTGTCAAAAATGAGGTATTCCTCAAAATCCCCCTTTTGATAAATACCCCCTTTTGGGTCACGGTGGCGTAAAGTCAAACCGTTACCGGAAAAACAGTCCGTTACCTGTTGCCTTAGGGTAACGGTTAACTGTTAACGGTAACCAACCGTTTCTATTGCCGTTTTGTTTTGTTCTTTGTTTATGTTTTGTTTTAAATATTTTGAAACTATATTAAAATTACAAAATAAATAATGAAAAAACATAAAATTCAGGAAAAAAGAATAAAAAAATAGAAAAAGCAGTTAAACTATAATCATTAACTGAAACCAAAAATAGTTTCGGTTATGTTTACTGTTTTGCGACCATAATTTTTAAGCAACTTGTTCTAAAAATTGCCACGAAAAGAAAAGTTGCATCTCATGCTACTTCTTAATAATAGATTTGACAAAATCGTCTATTTATTTTATAAATGAGAAAGACAAGAAGAAAATGAAATAGTAATTTACTTATTAAAACAGCGGCGTGGCATGTGAAAGTGAAATCACCCCTCTTGAATGATACAAACCAAAAAGTGAGTTTAGAAAAAGTGTCGTAAAGCCATTCAAAAGTTAAAAGAAAAATTGAGGAAAAAAGAAAGAAAATTATGGAAGGTGAAAAGAAGACATGATTTAATCAAAATTGAAAAGAGTACAATTAAGCATTTCTTTATATGTAGTGGGCTACTTATATTTTTATCACAATGTTTATATAGTGTAAAAATGTGGTAAATAAAAAGTACAACACATAGTAAGGTGGAGATAGTAAGTGTGTCCAAAATGAAGCATTTCTGTAAATCTCCTATAGGAAAACTACACCAAGGGATCATCGTTAAAGAGTTTTGTCTTGTCTATTAGTGGCGAAGGAAAATTGTTACCAGTGGACTACAAAAAATATAATAAATAATTAAAAAAATATCATTCATCACTTGTTATGCAAATTGATATATAGAAAAAGTAGTTAAAGTAATGGTAAAAAATTTAAAGTTACGTGATTTTTCAACAGTCAAATTAAAAAAAAATGTATATAACTAGTTATATATTCATAAATCACATTCCATTTGTGTTGGTATGAAAAATTTGACATAAATTTAGAGATTTTTAAGGATTTAGTCAAATTTTAGATTAATTTTTTAGGATTTAGCCATAGTTTTAGAAATTTAAGAAATTGGTCATTTTTATTTTTTATTTTATCACAATCGATGAAAATTTTGGTAATAGTATGTTTGGTTTGCTTTTTTAAGTTGAATGAGTCGAATTTTCAGAGATTTTTTATTTAATTTGGGCGGTTTTTTAAAGTAATTATCATTGATATTTATGTCCATTAAGGTATTTAATGACTATTATCTTAATTTTGATATTATATTGCTAAATCCTTCAAATTTTACTTTTAAAATGACTAATTTCTTAATTGATCCTAAATTTCAAGATCTATACGTCATTCTATTCAGCACCGCTCTTGCCTTGGTTTGGAAGCATTTTTCTTTTTTCGCGAAGAATATGATTAAAACTTTCTTATTAAGCCGCAACACTTTGCATAAAAGTTACTTTATTAAATTCTTAATTCTAACAGGTATTTTAATCGTATTTTTTTTATTCCTATAACTCTATATACTATCGTTTTAAGTCATATTTAAACTTATAATTCAAACATCTTGTCTGAATCGATAAAATATGTCACTTAGCTTATAATTTTAAGCTTAAATTTTTAACCCAATTGGTAATTGTCTCTCACACAGTCACACTTGCCCAATAAGTTACAGTGAATAAAGTCAAACAAACACACTTCCATGACAATAAAGAAAAGGTCTTTTATTATACCTTTCTAATGAGAAAAAAAACAAAAACAAAAAAAAAAGGATTTTTCTAGGAAATCAGGGTCTTACCCTTGTTTGGTTTGGCCATTTTGGCCATTCCATCCCATTTATTGGGATGGAAATGAGATGGAAAAAATGGTTTGGAATAGTTTGAAAATGGTTTGTAAAAATGATGTAAGAATGGTTTGACTTTGCTAATTTCGAGGTGATATGAATGGTTGAGATTTAAAGATATTGTATAAGGATTTGGAAAGTTGAAAAAAATGGTTGAAAAAAAATGGAATGGAATGGAATAGTTTGAATGATTTGAAAAGTTGAAAAAAATGAAAAATGGGAATGGAATGGGATGAGAGAAATGGGTTATACAAACATATGACCATTCTAATTTCTAATCCAGTTGTTCAGAAGAAGACTTGATGAGTGGTTCACAATTTTGTTTATCCTCTGAATCTCCCACCACTTGCTTTGATGACTTGGGCTTCCAGTAAATTGCGTAGAGAATGAGCTGAAGAGTTCCAAGCAAAAATCCAGTCCCATTTGGTAACTACAAAACAATATATATATATATATATATATATGACCATAATTTCCAATTAGAGTCAACACTTGTTGAATAATTACAAGAAAAAAAAAAGTGACACTAGAATAAGATATTAAGATGATTTTCTTCAGTAACAAAAACTTACTCCTACAAAGAAGTCTTTTGCTAGAATAGCATAGGCAGTCCAAACTCCTCCGTTTAAGAAAAAAATAAATGAGAGAAGAAAAGGCATGTATTCCACACTCTTTGTTAGGAACACTGTTTTCTGTTAAAAAAACATTAAAAACCCATAATAGGTCACCAAGAAGTCTCATTTAAGCGCACCAAAAAAAAAAAAAAAAAAAAAAAAAGAAAAAGAAAATTGAACTTATTACCATGGCTGAAAGAGGTGAAGCATATGCAATCATACTAAAAATTACACATAACAACCCCGCGACATCGATTCGAGCATCTCCATCCAAAAGAAATTGTGTACACAAAATCGCCGCCGCAGGAAACGCCACATCTAGGACGACAACAAGAATGGCCGTCCTTATCTGAATGAATCAAATAAAAAAAAAAAAAAAACCACATACCAATAAGGCAGTAATTAAGAAAATAAGATTGAACAGGACACAAAATTAATGATACACCAATGATTGCAACAAGAAGTAACAAGTGTGTGATAATAATTAAGATTAGATTTTAAGTAAGAACCTTCATTCTTGGAGGTGCAAAGGTGAGGAATATGATGAGAAAAATGATCTCAACCACAGCACCGAACATGTTGACAGTGGCCACCAAAAGGCTATCGGGCTCGATGAGTCCATAGTAGATCCAAAAGTAGGCATTCAAAAGCTTGCTAACATAAGGTATGCTCTCGAATTCCTCTGTCGATCTTCGCTTCACGATTCGCCAAAACACGTTTCTGAAAGAAAATTACGACTCCAAGTAGTCGATTGTTTAATCAAGATTTTCAGATTGGAAAGATATGTTTATATGAGCTTTAAGTGCTTACGCAGGAGATATATAGACCAAGCCTGACATAATATTACCTGTATAAAAGCAAGCAAAAAATTTGAGGTCATGACTGTTTGAAGAATATTGATTATAAGTAGTAAATTTATATACACTTACCTAGCGACCCAAAGAAGATTATTATAAAACTTGCCATGCTTGATATTTTGAATCTGAGAAGTTGTTTCTTTGGTGATCAGTTTAGTAGCTCTCAAGCTTCTTTCTCTCTCTCTCTCTTTCTTTATTCCCTAGTTGTGGTGTGATCTTCTTCAAGGGGATTTATCATTTATTATGTGTCACTTTCTATTGAATAAACAAAGATATTTTTATTCGGAGAAAGTATCATTTCATTGTAAAAACACGATTTTCTTAATTTTTTTTATAATATATATATAAAAAAAAGTCTATCAAGTTACAGCTGATTTAAACAATTTGGAAACAAAAATTATATTCTTTTAGACAGCAGAGAATGAAGTCATTCAGAATAAAGAGAAAATAGATTTTGTATGATTATGATAAAAAAACTAGATAAAAAAATATAGTATTTTATTGAAACACTGATTGAAATCATGTGCACGTACCAGTCAACTCTGCAATTTTTTTTTTTTTGGTTTTTGATAAACTACATCTACAAGGACAATGATGAATAGTAAATCTCTGAGTGGACACATCTCTATTCTCTGCACATATTTTTTGAAGAGAAAAAAATAAAACGAAAACGGATAGAGAACTAAAGAAGGGAAATAAATTTGTCTGCCATTGATCAGTTGCAAAAAGCAAAAAGCAAACAAAAAAAAAAAAATCATTTTGTCGTTGCCCACCTCTCGTGTTTTTTTTTTTTTTTTTGGTTTTTTTTTTTCGTAAACGATGTCGTTGCCTAAGCGCCATCATGATTTGCCGATGAATAAGAGATAACATCTAGCACGCATTTATTTTCAGTGGTTTAATGTTTATCGTCCTTTCCCAAATCCCAACTATATGTTAAATAAATTTTCATTAAAACATAGACCGTACGGCATGGTCAATAGCTCTTATAAATTCTATAGTCTTGAAAACCAACTAAATAAATGTATGAGAAAGTTTGGTTTATTTTAATTTTGAATCATTGAAGTATAGTTTCAAGAAAATCATAATTTGTTATTTGTCACATACTTCGGACTCTTGAAAATCAATTAAAAAATGTATGAGAAAGTTTGGTGTATTCATTGAATCATTGGTAAGAAGTAAAGTTTCATGAAAATCATAATTTGTTCTTTGTCGCATTCTTCTTGGACAGAACCTTTTTCCAGTCGATATTGTCTATTAAAATTTAAAACTCTGTTATATCAATAGAAAGTTAGAAACTCTGCTTTTTCTTTTCGATTGAAAAAGGTGTTGAAAAGAAATTAGCAATTTGCAGCAATACAATAGTCTTGCTAACACTTTTTTTTTTTTTTTGAAAGAAAGATATCAAAGAGAGAGCATAAATATATCTCCATCATTTTTGCATTATAGTTCTGACATTCGCATATCATAACGTACCAATAGAGAATTCTGTCACTGAATAGCATTACACTAATTCTTGAGAGCAATATTCATGTTTTTTTTTTTTTTCGTTAGAATGGATTTTTTATATGTTATATTCAGATGTATAATAATTTAAAATGGAATTACATTCTTAATATTTAATACCACAGTTCTAACTTCTAAGCATCACTTAATCGAATTAGTTCATGGCTCAAAATGGAAGCACTTTTTCACTACTTGAGAGAAAGCACTTTGAACCAAAATCCCGCTTTCTATCAGGATGACTCTTTCGAGTACATCTCTCATCTGCAAGCACTTTCCATCAGCCAACTCGAAAATACTCGAGACTACACAAGTCACAATATTAAAACCATAGTAAGGGGAAAAAAAAAACAGATCATAGTAGTGCCTGTTCTTAGGGCAAGTTACCAGAGTTTCCCTTTGAGTCATGCCCTTGTGTTGCTCTTCAATTGAATCCTTAAAAAATCTTACATTATACGTAGAGTCTGCCGCTGATAAGTGATGGTGTTTCTTTTGTTAATTGCTTACTTGCATCATCCTAACATGAATGACGTAATTTGTTTGAAGATCCACGAGAGAAGTCGATAAAATTCGTTGTCTGGAGTCAATGATGCCCACAAGTAGTAATCCAAAAATGCTTAAATTAAATTAAAAAAAAGGTAAAATGTATAGTCCCATATTGCTTAAGTAAAAGTTATTAAGTTCTGAGAAATGGTTTATAAGTGATGAAGTACGTTACTTACAAAAGTAGAAAAAAAATATAAGAAGAAAATCTTGTAACAAAGAATTTGCAAAATGAAATGTCTATAAAACTTATTTCATTTTTAATGTCAAGTGATTTCTCATCACCCTATTACCAATATTAAATGCTACTTATACTACCAATATTAAATGCTACTTATATTCCGAATGAGGGTTACGTGTAAAAGTTAGCATAATTCTAAATTTTGAGGGTTACGTGTAAAAGTTAGCATAATTCTAAATTTGAAGATTAAGTATAAAAGTGAAATAATATGTCTTCAAAATGGTATAAACAAATGCTATAACAAAATCTTGTACGATGAAGTGTTCTTTATTATCAGATCCCATCCGATATATAAGTATATATATATATATTAGTTATTTAATTAGAATTTATTATACATATATATTTTGTAAGGCCTAAAAATACTTATTTTATTATAATAATCTCAGATGCATATAATTTAATTAAATCTTATTTTTATCTTTTAGCCTATTATTTGTCTCTAAATCTTATTTAATAAAATCTTTATGTATTTAGATTTTTTTGTATCGTTTGATTTTTAATCAATTTTTTATTTACAATATTAATTTTTGTTTAACTATTATGATAAAAATGTATTTAAAATTTTTTGGGATTGTTCGAGATTTTTCCTGCTCCCACCATTCGTGGGACGAGGATTGATTTTGTTAGCAGGGACAGGGATGGGTAACTCATCCTCACCTCGCCATGTTGCCATCACTATCCTAATTTGAAGGATACTGTGTTCAACCAATCAAAACATAGAGATAGACGCAGTCCAAAACCGCTCATGATGACCATAATTCATACTGCGAGACAAAAACTTGAGATCTTTAGCAACACAAGGAACGTAATTGTTGTGGCCAGTGAGTAAATAAGTCCTCCTTTTCTTGCCGCCCCTCTATTGCCATCACCACCTCATCTGCCATGTAAGGTGGTATTACAAAACTGCCACAAAAGGTGGCATATTTAACATTATTTGTTTGTTTTGTTTGTCATGATAAGTGGCAATGTACCTAGTTCTGCTGGGTTGACCCAAAACCTTCAAACCAAAGGCATAGAGGTGGACAACGCGACGGCGGTGTGAAACCACTCATGACGACTAATAATAGTTCATACTGCAAGGCAGAGACTTGAGATCTTTAGCTACAGGGAATGTAGTCGCTGCGGCCATGGCGTCCATTGGTGACCACGGTGAGTAAATAAGTCCCCCTTTTTAGGGAGGTGCAAATAACCCGTCAACCCGAACAACCCGCCTAACCCAATCCGAACCCAACCCGAATAACCTTAACCCAATCCAACCCGATGCGAAATTTTGACCAACCCAACCCAACCCGACATCTTAGGGTCGGGTTACAGGTTGTAATTTCTAATGATCGGGTTGACCCAACCTAACCCGATCCTTAAATTATATAAAAAAAATATATAGATTTTTGGGTTGAAAATATTTTAATCCACTAACTTATTCTTCAAATGTCAAAGTTAAACCATGTAGTCCAAGTTTTTGTGTAATGATATTAACCCTTATATTTATTTTTGTAAAAGTTTCAATTAAAATGAAAATTGTAACTTAAATTAATTAGAAAAAATATCATCAAAATTGTTTTAAAAAAATATCTAACCCGATTACCCAATCCAACCCAACCCGATCATGATCGGATTAAGTTGGGTTGGGTTGATTACAATGTAGGGTTGGGTTGGGTTCATTTTTTTTCCAACCAGATGTGTTCGGGTTGGGTTGGGTTAGAGGCTCCAACCCGTCCAACCCAACCCATGCACACCCCTACCCCTTTTCTTGCCGCCCTCTTCCACTTCCGACCAAATGATGGCGATGAGGCTCCTTGAATACATGGTTGGAGAGCATGACATCTCATCCTTCATGTTGCTGTGGTGCTTGGTCATCAAATATCGGGGTTTCGACGGGCGAATTGATCAGAGCGCGCGACAGCTTGGCGATGCACTTAAATCGTTTTAAAGATTCAGAAGACAGTCATGACATGGTTTCTTCCAGTAACTCCTTAGGAAATCCGCATGATCTCTACTCTTCTACTTCTAACACTAAGATATAAACTTGACATTACCAACAGTAAACACTAGGCAAAAAAATAAAATATAAACTATACCAAAGCTATTTACGCATATTCTCGCCTAGAACTGAAAATATGTAAATGTTCCAATAAGATGACACAAACACATCTAAATCTAAGAGGAAAAACAGGAGATTTTTCCCAAAAATAGTGGAGAAAACAGAGAGAGTTTTGGAAATTAAATGAACTTATGAAACACTACATCACTCCACAATGGCACCAAAATTATTTAGATGATTCTTCTCGTCTTTTGTTATTGTTATTCTTTAGAAAGATGTCCTCTTCTTCCCAAATCAGACTTTAGTCTTTTGTGATTAATAGATAGATATATTGCAGATCAGAAAAGCTCTGATGTATCCAAGTGAAGTTAACAATAATAAAACGTTTAGAGTTGGTTTTTTATTGACATGGAAAAACATGTCAACAATAATAACAGAGTTATAGCTGAAATTTGTCTGCATTGACCACCATACACATAAAAGGAACTTCCCACACTTACAACACAACAAAATAACTTGAACATGGCAATCTAGAACGATAAATAAAACAAGCGTGAACCCGATGATGATCACCAGGGTGATTCATCTCCGCAAATCAGCTTCACCGTTCTCTTTCGAGTGCCGAAACAAAAATCTGTGTCTAAATACCAAAAAATTGCTTGAAATAGAAACCCAAAATAAAAAAGCAAAGTTGATGAACAGGACGAGGATGAGTTAATCATCTCTGCATTAAAGCTCGCTGTCTCTCTCTGAGTACTGAGACCAAACTTGCCTCGCAAATAACCAAACTAACTATTGGTAATTGCAAAGTATAATCACTCATCATTTTGGCACGAATGTTGCAGGAAATAATTTCTCCGTCTTTGGTTTGCAAGAGCAGAATATCGCTTTGCCAAAACGCCAACGGATTGCTAATGTCCACCAGGGGTCCAATTCTTTGATGCCTAACCCAAAAATAAGAGTCATCAACACCATATTCCAACACCCACATGTCGATGAACATCGGTTGCTCCTCGACATAGAGGAAGAACACGAGTGAATCGTTCCAAACTGCAATCTTCGACAACTCCTCAGCCGACTCCCACTCAGTTAACCTCAATCCTTGATCTGGCAACTCTAGGGTGAAAAACTCCTCATCGTGAACATCAAAGGCGATAAACTCGGACGACAAAAAGTACCAATAACAAACTCCGTTGCAGTACAGAGTCTGGTGATCATGAGGAGGAAAATCGATAGCTTCGTCATCCATTTCTATTTCTTTCCAAGAATCAGTGGTCAGAGTGTATAGCTCTGCTTTGTATGGACTTTCCTCGTGTGTATTCGTACAAGGAACTGACTTGATTGCAACAACTTTGTAGTCATTAGCCTTTGAATCGTACCCGAACCCCACTGTTTGAACAGAGTCGCAATCTCTCGCGTTGAGAACAATCTTGAATTCCCTTTGCGACGGGTTCAACAAAGCGACCAAATCCCCCTCGCCGTGAGCATAGATACAGATGATACCATTGCAGTTAGACACCACCCTACAAAACTCTTTATCAAGATCGGATGCGAGAAACTTGATGCCATCAGTAACGCAAGGAACGCAGTCGCCTCCACCGATATCGTCGCTGGCCACAGTGACCAAAAGGGCTCCTTCTACGTCGGCCTCTCTGTCATCGGGTTCTTCATGGCTGATGGCCAACAAATTCCAGATTATCATGTTTCTCGCCGATAACAGGTTGTTCTTCATGTTCCGAAGGTGCGTGGCCACGAAATCGGGGTCGTCGACGAGAGAATTGATGTAAAAATACCACCATTTTCGGGTGAGCTTGAGATGTTTCAAAGAGTCGGGAGACAGCCGCAACATGATGTCCTCAAGCACCTCCTCAGGCAGTTCACAAAGTCTCTCCATTTCAGCTTCTAATGAGAAAAGATATGAACTTAAAACAGAGAGTCAGCTGAATTTTCACAACTTGACTCAACACATTAATTCAAATTCACTCATTAAACATTATGAACAACTACCTTATAATCTCACTTAGTACTATCTTATAATGTCTCAGGAAACAAAAATATAAAAATCCCGCTGTGAAGTCAATATATCTCTAGTTTGAAAAGTCAACAAGCTGAGTTAGTTATTTCAGTTGATTAATTGTCTGCAACAGTTAGTTAGCTATTGGTCTTGTTTCTGCCACGTGGCTTTGATTTATTGGCTTTTGTGTAGTATATAATATGATCGTGTAAATTAGTTGGAACAAATTTTGGTTTTCCTTGTAATGTGAGGTCTGAGAGCTCTTTTAGAAGTCAGTTGATTGCAAAGAACTTCCTAGGAGTGTTTGGTTGACAAGAAAATCTGCGAGAAAATTGTTGTGTTCATGATTCTTCATTTACTGTTCCATCGTTTTTCTTGCAATTTAAGTTGTGTGATTGAGCAATTCACGAAACAAAAAGAAGAAAAAGAAAAGAGCACAATTTCCAGGACTAGATAAACATGGTCATGAATTAGCGAAAGGGTTTTAGTTTTCACACTGATCATAATATATAACAGAGAACTAGTCACAAAAAGAAACACAATGTTCAAGTTTGACATGAAAATGCAAAAGAAAAAAAAAAAAAACCTTGAAAGACGACGTTGAAGCGGTGAAGGAGGAGCCTTTGCGTGACAGCGGAAGAAATTTTTCAAAAAGCACTTTTTGGATAAGTAATGGACTATGGAGTGAGAGTGTGTGTGACATGGGAACTTGTAATGTAAAATGCACTATAAATATTGAAGTCTGTGTCGGTCATATATACATACACACATGAATAGAGAGCTGCCTCCGGCCCCCATTAGAAGTTTTTATCAGAGAAGGACACGTGTCAACTAGTCAATTAAATAAGTGGTCCGTTTGGCTTTGGCATTGCTTTCTAAAATGGTTTACGTGAGACCCACTAAAGTTTTTCATGAGAGTGTGAAAGCGTGTAAAACTAAAAGCGAAAGAACATTTAACTTACGTCGGAAAAAGGAGGAGGAGGAGAAAAAAAGTAAGAAGAATGCACAAAAATGTATGTTGACCAGGGTTAGCTCAAGTAAATGTGAGGTCTTGGAGGAAAAAAAATATAGGGCCTTTTAAAAAATTAAAAAAAAAAAGTTTGTGTTCAAAAGATCCACAAAATCATATATTAAGAAAAATAACAAATATCTATAAAAATAAGCAAATAGAAAATTTATATAATAATGATCAATAGTTTGGGAAAAAACTTTTTCGAACGAGTTTTTATGCTAAACACATGAGCATAGGACTTAAGAGAGATATCGTTTGCATAAAAAAGAAAAACAATACCATTAAGTAGTAAGTAGATGTCTTTCTTTTTTGGAAAAAAAAAAAAAAAGGTTGATGCCTTTCTTTCGTTTTTCATTTTGCACTAGAGTAAAAAAAGCAAAAAAAAAAAATAAAAAAAAAAAAATATATATATATATATAGTAAACACTCCCTAAATTAATAATATTGGGACCAATAAAATTTATTAATTTAAAGAATTATTATTTTATAGATAATAAAAAATGTAAATGAGTAGGTAAGTTGACAATAATCTAAATGATTAGGTAAGTTGTCAGGCTGAACCGTAAAAAAAAAAATGACATAGCAAATTACGCAATAATGTAAAAATAATCAGACAAATTGTCAATCTGAACAGTAATATAATTAATATTTTATAATTATTTTTACAAAAAATAATGATCATTAATCAAAAGAATAGACGTGTATCTAATATCAAATTAAAATGCTTTTTTTCCCCTATGTATGAGTATACGCACATACATATATACATAATAATTATATCATCTGATTGCTTGACTTAGTAGAGTAGCTATTTCTTATGTACATGAATGATGCTGTGGAGTTTATCAAGAAAAGTACAAATTTCACAAATCATGGAGTATAAATTAATAACGGAAGATGATACTCTCTCTCACTATTACTATTATTATTTCTCGTAAAGTAGGTTTCATTCACTCAGATAATGGTACTAAGGTTCATGTTTATATAAATTTTTCCTTTTTCTTTTATGTTCTTTCTCTCTTTTCTTTCTATACTTCCTCCTTTGTAACTAGACTTTGTCTCCTACCTTTTATATAGATGGAATGGTGCACTTTGGAAAAAATATTATTGTCCTATTTCTTTTTTGTTGAATATATATTATTATCCTTTTACTTACTCGTACAAGCTATTGATGGCTTTACTTGTACAAAATGTCTGTAATAAATTAAAAAATAAGTATCATTTGAACTTTTTCTACTTGTATTAGATCTTGATATTTGTGTTTTGTGTCTAATTTTATATTCTTATGTTATCATATTTTGCATACTAGTACTATATGATTTTACAGTATCTTAAATTGTTAATTTAACAATGTTGATGATGTTAGGGCATCCGCAGCCTTGCGCTATTGCGCTGCTGCAATGCCAATTTGGAGCAAAAACGAGCTCCACCCTTGCTCTATTTTGGAGCAAATTAATGGTATTGCTTCATTTTAGTGCAAAGGAATAGTGTATGGAACAAAACTTATATAATTTATTTAATCAATTTTCTATTTCTCATGATATAAGAAAATTATATTTTAATATGTGGGTAGTTTTTAAAAATATAAATTGATTATTATAATAAGAAAAAAAGAATATGATAAGAGAATATTCTTTATAGAATAAGATTTGGAGTAATGGGGTGGAGATGATTGATAAATTTGGTGCAGATGGTCGATAAATTTGATGCAGAATTTACTCCAAAATAGAGCAAAAATTGCTCTATTATTTTAGAGTTAAAGAGTGTGGATGCTATTAGATACTATTGTATTCGGTCTCTCCAAAACATGTCTTGTGACATTATTCCCAGTATTCCATGATATATCCCATTTCAATATATCCAAAAACAGACACTTCAAATTTTCAACTACCATTTAACTCTCGTCAACAATTAAACATTCAAGTTTAAAATACATAAAAGAAACATAAAAGTCAAATATTTAAAGGCTCAAATCGTCAATCTCAACTGAGTTCAATTATCATAAACAAATGTAGAACCATCGCCTAAAAATTAATGATTATTTTTATTCTCCGAGCCTTGCCTTTATTTATCAGATATCAGCGGCCTAAAGGTATTTGCTATTAGCAAAATAAAAACTAACAATGGGATGCTTTGAGTCAATTAGTACTTAACAAGTAAAAGCAGCCCAAACCAAACAAGCATTGATGGGCAACTTCTCATACTTCCAAAATTCGCCCCTTACGTTTGAGTACCGAAACCAAACTCGGCGTACTAATGGCGAGACGATCGGTGCCGAATAATTCCAAACCAGACGAAATGTAATAAAGTTTTTGGGAAAGCAGGTTGTAGGAGGCGATCTGGTGGTCATCAGTTAAGTAGACGAGCACATCCCTGCCCGAAAATGCGAGCGGGCAGCTAATGCCGACGGGGAGTCTGATGGTTCGGTGTTTGGTCCAAAAACAGGAGCCTCGAGCGCCGCCAAGAGGGCAGCCATTCATCACCCAAACATCGACGTCTGTCGGAGCCCCATCCGCGTAGAGAAACAAAACAAGGGTGTCGTTCCAAGCCGCGATCTTTGACCACTCTGAAAGACTATTCGTAGCAATAATTGCAGCCAACCCATGCTCTAGTGGTAACGATACGCCACGGAACACCTCATCAGCAAGATCGAAAGACGCGATTTCATGCCAAAAGGCAGAGGAATACCAGTAACAGACTCCGTTACAGTACACTGTCTGGTGGTCACTCGAAAGAACCCAAGAACTTCCCACTTCCTGCTTGATCTCCTTCCACGAGTTAGTGCTCAATGCGAATACCCGAGCTTTAAGCGTGTAAACCTCGCTAGGAGCCTCGGGTGGCTCCCAAACAACAACTTTATACTCGTTAGCTCGGGCATCGTACCCGAACCCCACTCCCAACTGTTTTCTAACGTCCCTTCCGAGCGGCGCGGTAGAAACGACCTTGAGTTCCTTGAGCGCCGGGTTCACCAAGAGAACGTCCAAACCCGAGGCGCAGAGGCAGACGATGCCATCGCTGTGCGAAACCAGCCTCGACCACCCGTTCATGCTGCGAGGCAGATGCATGAAAGCTTCGGGATCGCAGTGGATGTACTCGCAGCTGCGGCAGTATGCATCGGTGGCCACGGTGAGCAAGTAAGTCTTCCTTTTCTGGCCGCCTTCTTTCGCTTCCGGGCTGGTGACGGCGATGAGGCTCCTCGAATACAAGGTTGGAGAGCCTGACATCATTTTCTCCATGTTACAAAGGTGTTTGGCCACAAAAGCCGGGTTTTCGACAAGGCCATTGATCAGGCTGCGCCATGACTTGGCTACGCACTTGAATCGTTCCAAAGACTCTGGCGGCAGCCACGACATGATTTCTTCCACCAACTCCTCAGGTAGTTTACATGGTTTCGCCATTTCTCCTAATACTAAAAACACAGTAAACACTATTAATGTACAAATGTAACAGAAGAGAGCAAATTTATAAAGGAATTAGCCAAACACGTCAAAGAAAAGAAGCCAAAATGTAATTCCTAATTACAAAACACTTTCACACAAAACGCATATGTTTTCAGTCTTCACTTTGCGATTCTGTTTAAATTGTAAAAACTAAAAAGAGAGGCACAAATATAATGAAACATACCGAGACCACGAAAGGCAAAAGAAAATCCGATGGAACAAAAATTAAGATTGAGATTGAAGCAAAGTACCTTATTTTAGTTATAATATTCACTTGGCTTTAACGAGAAGCAGTGGATTCCATGTTGTTTGCGATCAGGTTGTGGCTTCTGAGTATAGCAGAGGATCTATGAAGCTCAACAATAGATTAAACCTATTTTCCTTTTATAGATTCCGTAGGCGAGGGTCCACGGGTTATCAAACACCCTCTCTCTCTTTTATTTAACTCTTCTCTCGCTAAACGTGTATCAAACAAACTGACTTCGATGATGGTGAGTGGCGTATGGCAACAAATTCGCTTGAAAAAGGTCAAAGAAAGAGAAAAAGAGAAAATTTAATTAAATACTTTAATATTCACTTTAAGCTTATGATTGCAACAAATGTTGTTTTATTTTCTTTGTTCTTTTTTTTGTTAGGAAATTTTATTTTTATTTTTTTGAAAGGAGGATTTTGAGGAGTGTTCTGTTTTTTACACAATGATTATCTATATCACATGTATGTTGCACTTTGAGTTTATACCCTAAAATTTATACTATAAACGTGGAGCACAAAAAAAATGAGCACACAATTTGCAAAAAAATAAAAAATAAAATGAGCACACCAGTTGAGACATATATTATTAAATGGCACCAAGAATGACCTCATTTTGTAATTCCTCTTTTTGAAAAGCCAAATAAGGTAAAAATGAAAACTATATAAATCACAAGATATATCTAAAGGCGGTATTTTCTAAAATTTCTTAGAAAGAAAACCGCTCTAATTGAGTTAGGGTTGATACCTATGTTCGGGTTTGTATAACATAAAAAAGAAATAGGAAACACTAACCTTAATTTAAGTTATTTTAAACTCAACTAACTATTTATTAGAAAACCAAGTGTTGTTGTTTCTCTTTCATCCTCCTCTCTCTTCTAGGTTTTTTTTTTGTTCTTTACCTACTCGAAGGAGGCCGGAGTCTTAGAGGCACCTTTGAGTGAGTGCCTCTAAGACTCCCGACCCATCCTTTTCTTTCACATTTTTGTGAGCAAGTTTGGTAAAAGTTTTCTCTTTGTGGGATATTGATTTGGCGGGTTATTACTATGCTTGAGGTTTGAGATAGGCAGTGGCTGATTAGCTCTTTTTCGGTTATTGGCATAGATCACAATGGTAAGCTTGTTGGGACTTCTCGACGTTTCTCCTTTGGCCTGTTTGTCGGTCCTTGCTTTCTTCTTCCTCAGTTTCAACGATGGTCTTATCCAACTCGATCTTTGAGAGATTGGTCTTGTAGCAAGATTTCTTTTTTTGCCACTTTCAAATAAAGACATATTGCCTATTTTATAGTTTTTCGTGTTTTGTTTTTTTAGTTGTTAAGTATGGTTATGTTGTGTGCTCTATATTATGCAATTTCTTTTGGTTTTTCATTTTTGGAACTAATTACGCAAGTTTACTCGTAGAGCGTTTATTCGATCTTATAAGTAGTACTGTCTCTTTGGAACTAGATGATCATTTATAATTTGGAAGAATGCTTATGCTCTGACAGCTCTGTTGGTTGTATTCTTACTTTTATTAATGAAACTCTCCATAAAAAACTACATTATCTTAAATACTTCTTTGAGGAAATTACAAATCTATACTTGTAAGATCTAATATTTACAAAAATATTAGAAACACTTAGATATTTTCATTAATATTCCAAGTTTCCTTAATTGAATTATAGCTATTTTATTATTACAATTCTACCCTTCAAATGGGTACCCACGTTGTAGCAATTTCCTCATTTTATTTTTTGCTATCTAGTTGTAGTCTTGTAGATTTTTAAGAGCTTCCTTTTATCTTAGTATGAATTTTCAAATCTGAAATTTAAATTATTTCTTGTGTACGTATTGTTAGTCAAAAGGTTCTTTTATTTTGTTTGTGCTATGTTGCTTCTCATTAGTATTTGATAAGTCTAATTGTTTAGATCAACTGCCTTGTTGGCTATAAGACATTATGCTGCTGAAATGAATTTGAAGTTTACAATAATAAAATATTTTTCTGGGTTTAAGATATTTCTAGATATATGTTATATCTCGAGTTTTAAATGAAAATACATGTTGGTGATTTGGTTTTGGTATTTTGATATGATAATATTGATAAGAAATTTTGGCAATATTGACTTTCTGAATTTCTTTTGGGTTTTCATGCTTTTTTTTGGTGATTCTTGGGATATATGGAGGTTTCTATAATTTTGTATTTCTTGGAGAATATTATATTTTCGAGAAATTTGTGAGTATTTCTTACGTAATCTTTTTTTTTTCTAGTGTCGGAATAATATATTTCTAGAAGTGTGATATATTTCTTATGCAAATGAAAATGAATGTTACGGGTTTAGGTTTTGTTATACTTTTGAGATGATAATATTGATGAAAAATTTTGATTTTTGGGTTTTACCACGAAATTTTAGGGATTTTTGGATAATGTGAAAGTATTTTGGAGGTTTCGATAATTTTGTATATCTTGGAGAATATTATATTTTTATTGGATATTGAGAAATATTATATTTTCGGTGAGTTTAGATTTGGAGAAATAAGATATTATGATGGGATTAAGAGCGTTTTTTTTTTATGCTACAAAAATGAGAGAGATTTGTTCTTTTTCTTTCTTTTCTATTTTTTTAAATAAAGAATGTGTGCATAGCTACGGTCGAACTTAGTAGATAATTAATTGATTGGTCTTTATGTATAGCATGCCAACATTAATAGCAACCAATATCTGTTTTGGGAACTATTTTCTTAAATAAATATCAATGTCTTTATTAGTAATTTTCATTTTCAAAATATAGATTTGTAAAAATTTTAAATCTCGAAACAGATTTGTAAATATCTATTTATCTTGGAAGACATATAATAATCTCCGTAGTTTTTTTGTACTTTGCTTATCCAAATACATGTATGCTCTATAATATTGGTGTAGTTAAAAGTTTGCACTCTATGCTAGATAGAGAGATATCATCTCTTAAAGTATAAAACAAAGGAGAACATTTGTTTGCATTGTCTTGTTCTTCATTTGTTTTATTTCCCTTAGGGATAGAAACGAAAATTTAGCTAGAAATTACATTACATAAGACACATCTAAGAAATAAGTCAAACACACACATATTGGATTGTGCATAGTCACATTTTGGCCTACATATTCTACCCCTCTTAATATTTTTCCTTCACCTAGCTACTAACCAAAATCCCATTCACCATCAAGGATGAGCACTCTTTTGGTCCCCATTTTCAAAGGACTCACCACGACCAAGTGCCCAAGCCGAGTCCAACTCGCACGAACTCAGAGATAACGTCTTGATGATCTTCGTCGGCACGCTATAAAGGCGATTCACCAACGGCTTCGGAAGGCTGTGTCCCTTGCTGAGGCTTCTGTTTTTCAAGTTTGCCTCTTCATCATAGTCATCAATGCCATTGGCTTTCATTTCAAATTCCCTTCCTTTCACCAAAGTGGCTGAGCCTTCCTCTTCCATTGTCTCGGATGACTTCTTGGGCTTGTTCTTGTACATTGAGTATATGACTAATTGAACAATGCCCAAAAAAAATCCCATTGCATTTGGTACCTGAAAAGAGATCTTATTAGATTTAATTACGAGTAGAGATTTTACACGTTAAATTTTAGGTCATATAATTGAAATTTATAGAGCTAGTGGAGAGATATAACCATACACCAATATAGAAGTCTTTGATCAACACAGCATATATGGACCAAATCCCACCATTCAAAAATAGGAAAAACGAGAGTAGGAATGGCATGTATTCCACGCTCTTCATCTTAATCACCATTCCCTGCCACAAACGTATAGGAAAAAAAAAAAACAAATTAATCTCTTGTATTGCACAAGTACTAGTAATTTCATGGGTCCCATTTTTAATCCTTAGTGATGCCACACAAATAAGTTAAACCATTTTGTTATTGATAAACTTAGAATCACGCGTGAATTTTTTTCATTTGAAGTAAATTTCTATAATTTTTATGGAGTAAAAACCAAAGATCTTTCCCATCAGTTCATCAAAATCTAGACAAAAACTTAATACTATTTTCATCTTTTACTTGCTCAATCACGTGACATGGCTTTGATTTTATTTTTTGTAATGCATAAATTAGTAAAAACTTACCATGACCGATAGAGGTGAGGCATACATGGCAATGGTTAAAGCAGCACATAAAATTCCCACAAAGTTTAGCTTCACACTCTCACGGATGGCAAGCAGAGTCAATGCAATTACCGATCCAAGAAAACCAACATTAAGCATTGCAATCAACTTCCCTGCCTTTATCTGCAAACCCACAACATCATTGTCATACAAATGTTATGTTCCCAAAATTAAGAACATGGCCAAAAATTGTGCACTGTATTTCAATTGTGCTTTCACAGTTAGGGCAATGATATTGATAACCAAAAAATGCGATCCTTTAGTACTTATATCATCTATTTAAAGGAGTTTGGATAGAAGTTTTATCAAGCATGTAGACTAAGCGGTACTATCATTGGGGAATTTTGAAATATGCTGCAAGGTGTTTTAAAAATTGTCACTCTAATGACAAAATTACATTAAATGTCACTTTTTGGCAGCTAATTAGACCAAATTGTCCATTTTTTTTTTCTACAAATGAAGAAGGCAGTAGGATAGGTGAAATAATAATTTATTAATAAAAAAAAGTATCATGGTTTGCAATTGGTCTATTAAACGACATGAATTGTAAGTTAAGCCTTGAAATGTGTCATTAGATCGAATTTTCTTAATATTATTAGGGAGATTTCAGAACTACCTTCTTGTCCTTAGGAGCATAGATGATAAAGATGGTAACATAGATGCACTGCAAGACGGCGCCGGCTCCGTTAACGGTGACGATGAGTGTGCCGCCGGGCTTGAGAAGTCCATAGAAAGTCCACAAACTCGTGCTCAGTAGTGTGGTTATGTATGGAAGTTCTTTGTAGTTCTCTGTTGATTTCTTCTTCACAACACCCCAAAAGGTTTTTCTAATAAAACATCAAACACATAGTAAATTTTAGTGCATGTCCAAGTTGCTAATTAAGATGGAAAAAGATTACATGCTGCTTGAATTCCAATTGCCCAAAATTGACTAGTTTTGTGCTTTGTGAATAACTCAGATTATTTAAAGTGATCAAGTTCAAAATATTTTTCAGTATATATCCCAACTTTCCTTGTAAATCGAATATTAATAACAATGATAACGAAGCTATACGTCAGCCAAGAAAAAAGTATCAAAACTTTTGCTTAAATTATGACAAAAGTTGGCAACATTTAAACAGTTACGTATAAACAGATAAATAAAGATGACAGCATTTAGACAGTTACATAGAAACAGATAAAGATCAAGTACTAAGAATCATAGTCACCATGTAAATGATCTCATGTAATCTGGTTAATATTTGTGTGTGTTTTTCTTTGAAAAAAAAAAAAAAAAAAGGACACAGAAATAAAAATTAACTCACATGGGAGACGTAAAAACCAGTATAGAGATTATGTTGCCTGCAAAGAAAATAGTACTGAATCAAATGCAATTTAAGTGAAAATAAGTATAAAAAATAGACACAAATACAGATAATATGAACCCAATATTGAAAAGAAGACTAGGCCTATAAAAAGTAGTGAAATTATAGACTAACCAATAACACCAACGACGAAGCTCAAAGTAATAGCCATTGTAGCAGAGACTAAACTTAGACTAGAGAGTTTTTTTTTTAATGTTTTTAATCTTCTATCTTTGGCTAAGAAAGAAACTGGATTAGAGACTAGAGAGAGTTAAGAGTAGAGAATTGTGCACAAAAATGAAGAAGCTGGAGATATTATTTATATTATATATGGGGCCCGGTTTATACGTGTGGTGTCTGTGCGCGTGTGGTTGAGTATGGTTTTTGTTTTTGCTTTTGTTTTTGTTTTTTCTTTTTCCAATTTTTGTGGTTGAATATGGTTGTGACTTGAGAACTTTATATAGGGGATTAAAAAAAGTGCTGTTTGCAAATTCCATTTACTCAGAGTTTCACACGGTTTTGCATTTTGGTTTGGGACAAATGATGATAGTGACATTTGGCCCACCATGAGGCATTGAGGCCTGATCTTTCTATTGCATTTTTATTTTTAATTTTCGTAATTAATCAGTCTTTTTCCTTGTTCTTATGATCGTGGGGTTTTAATCTGGTCATTAATTTATCTTGTTTCATTTGGATGAGAATGTTCGTGACACATTTTTCTGTTTGGTAAGAAAATGGTTGGTCAGATATCAGTTCATGTTCATGCCTAAGGACTAGTACCAAATTATGACACTAGTAGGTTGGTTGAGAAAATTGATCTATTTTATTTTAGATTAATCTTTTGTTAGTCCATAAAAGCATAAAAGTAGTATAGTTTCAAATAACTCCTCTATTTTGGGAAAGAGATATTATAATGAATATCTAATTATTTATATTTAATTTAAATAAATATTTAAGTTTTAAAAAAATATAACAAAATATATAAGTTATTCAATTATTTATATTTAATGATTAGTGGTAATTAGGTGAATTATCAAAAATATGTGCAAGCAATTGATAAATTAATTAATTATTCAATTATTTTGAAACATTAGATATTTATTATTGTTATATAAATTTTGGATATTTCTCTAATTCACCCTCTCCAAAATAGGTGCTATCATTTTTTCTTGAAAATCACATTTCTTTTAGATATATTATTTTGGTAATCGTACTTCAAATTTTACAAATCATCTACTTAGAATAAGATTATAGGACACATTATTAATAATTTACACTAATTTGAGAACAACATGTTTAGGTTCTCTTACAATTTTATTTATTTTTTATTTCTTTTTATTTTTATTTTTGTTAATTCTTAATATCTAACTTCTTTGTGACAATTGACAAAAATCTAGATAGTTAATTCTCTTTTTAATGATTATTAATTCTTAATATCTAAACTTCTTTATGACAATTAACAAAAATCTAGATGAGATAGTAACAATTAAATTCAATGCTAATTTCTACTAGATTTTATAATCTAAAGCAATTTTTTAGATATTATCTGAAAAGGCTCGAGACTTCACGGTACATTAACGATAAAATTAATCATAATAGTGCAATAAATAGATAAAATGGATAAGCGGTAGAACATTATCTCAATTTTAGGATCTCTAGGTATGACTGCTTTTGGCAGTGGCAAACCTGAAATTTTCTCACCAAAGTTTGGTCGGTGCTCTTTGGATAACATGCAAACGACCCTTCACCCCTAAAGCTCTTCAAGTCGTTGACTGTTACGGATTTTAATGATCGCATAATAAGCTTTGTGACATTGACCTTTTTGACCATATTCATGAGTTTTGATTGATTTAAAAGACCTTTTCAATCTTTCCTACTTTTTGTTTCTCTTTTTGGGATGAACCAACATGTGGCATATGGGGTGGACCCACTAGGATATTGTCTCCACTTTTTTGATTTTTTTATGATTAGGATGTGGGGTTTATGATGAGAAAAATAATGCAAGTTGGGTAAGAGATATGAATGTTAATTATGCAACACTTTAACTAGGTCTTAAATTTAGCTAGAGGGAGAGAAAAGAGTAGTATCTACTCTTGCTATATGACATATGAGGCATTTGAAATTCATTGAAAAAAAGATTTTAAAAAAAAAACACACAATAAAAACGAGAACAAGGCAACAATAGAACCTAACTCTAAGCAAAAAAACAATAGAACCTAACTTCGCTAAGCAAAAATCAGAAACAACCAAAATCAAAAATCAAAAGTACCCCACAAAGAAGACTATACTTGTTACGCGTGACATTGATGAATGGTTCGGTTTGTTTATAGCAAAAATGCTAAATGACCAATGTGAGCCAAACACGGCATATGCTTCTTAACGCTCTCATTCCATTTATAACATTAAATAATCAACTAGGAAGGAGAATAATCAATTAGTGTTGAAAGAGGAAGAAAAGAGTCCTAAGACAAGAATTTTGAAATGAAAAAAAAAACCTTCAATATCGCAAGATAAAAAAAATAAAACAACCCTAATACCAACTCCCAAAATCATAATTGAACTCTCCATTAACAATTTTAGGAAAAATTAATTTCATTCACAAGAAAATACAAAATTACAACGATACCATTGCCAGTGATTACTGATAAGTCCCTGCACGCAACATGCTTAACAATCTAGATGAGTTAGTAACAATTAACAATTAAATGAGAGAATAACATATATATACGTGTCTAGGAAGAATATTACATCTAAAGAATACAAATTGAGATAATTACATATAGAGTGAAACTTAACATGAAATGTCGAAATTGCACATAATTTATTTTAGATTATATGTAAATTTTAAATAATTAGAAAAAACAAAAAAAATTAAATAATTACGTATGCCCATTTGAATTTGAAAAAGTCAGCCTCGTTGAAATAAAAAAAAGGATTATTCAATATATATATATATATATATATAACAAAAATAAATTGACGAACAAATAGGGATTATATAAAGAAAGCCCTCTCTTTTTCTCATTTAAAAAAAAAAATCACAGCCCGGCTCTCATCCTTCGCCCAAGCTGACGCCGCTCCCGCCGCCGCTTCCGCCGTTAGCAGCCGACGCTCGAGACGGCACTCCAACCGCTACCCGCTGCCGCTAATCGCCGCCGCTGCTAATCGCCGTCAACACTCCAGTCGCAAATTGGTAAGTTTTTTCTCCATTCCCCGTTTATTCTCAAATCTCATCAATCTTTCCATTAATCTATTTTTCTGCAATTTCTCCCAGCAAATTTGTTCATGAATCTAAACCCTAAATCTCTGTTTCTTGAAGTTTCGTTTCATTTCCCGCCTATAAACTTTGTGGTTCTGCGTTTTTTTTTCTCATTTAAAAAAAAAAATCACAGCCCGGTTCTCATCCTTCGCCCAAGCTGACGCCGCTTCCGACACTCCCGCCGCCGCTTCCGCCGCTACCAGCCGACGCTCAAGACGGCACTCCAACCGCTACCCGCTGCCGCTAATCGCCGTCGCTGCTAATCACCGTCAACACTCCAGTCGCAAATTGGTAAGTTTTTTCTCCATTTCCCGTTTATTCTCGAATCTCATCAATCTTTCCATTAATCTATTTTTCTGCAATTTCGCCCAGCAAATTTGTTCATGAATCTAAACCCTAAATCTCTGTTTCTTGAAGTTTCGTTTCATTTCCAGCCTATAAACTTTGTGGTTCTGCGTTTTTTTTTTTTTTTTGTTAGAAAATCTTTAAACTATTTCCATTCAAACTAATTATTGAGTTTTTGTTTGCGACAGACGAACAAACTGCTTATATAATATTTTCAGGATTATATACTCTGGATTATACATTATTGAAGGTAAATTGAGATTTGTTTCACTCATGATTATATACTCTGCTTATACAATATTTTCAAGATTATATAATCTGCTTATACAATATTTTCAGGTTTATATACTCTAGATTATACATTATTAAGGGTAAAATTTTCATTGAATTTATATATTTTCAGGATTATATGGTTTATATTATACGTTTTTGTTTCATTCATGATTATATACTCTGCTTATACAATATTTTCAGGATTATATACTCTGCTTATACAATAATTTCAGTATATATAATCTAGATTATACTTATTGAAGGTAAAATTTTCATTGAGTTTACGTATTTTCAAGATTATATGGTTTATGCTATACATTACTGAAGTTGTTTTGATACCTTTGGTATTGTTTCACTTATGATAAAAAAAAAAAAGTTCTTTGATTAACTAAATTGCTGCGTTCTAAAATATTTTTTTGGTTGTTGTATTTCAGATGGCTAGAGTAAAACAAACAAGATATAGGCCATCTGAGAGAGATCTGCGGCGTGCAATTCGTTATTTTGGTGGTATTGACAGTAGACAGGTCAATCAAGATTCTAAAACAGCATCAACAGACATAGAGAACTCAAGCAATAACGATACAAAAGATGATGATAGGTCGTCGAGTTCATCATCAAGATCAACTGCACATGATGATAGTGTGTCGCTAACTGATTCAGGATCATCAACTCATGAAGAATATGACTTGAATGAGGTAATCATCGGATTGAATTAATTTGTTTTTTTTTAGTTGAGTACTAGCATTTAATTTTAAAGGATTATATACAATATTATTGAATATGGTATAGATTATAAAAAATGATCCAGATTATATGCGGCATTTATTTTTAGTAAAAATTTATAAAGTTATATGTATTTTTGCAGATTGATGAACTTATTATCCATCCTAGAGAGTGGCTTCCCAAGCAAAAAGTTACAAGTTTCTCAAAGTTGGAAATTTTGCAGAAGATCAAATCAAAACAATGTCGTGTATTATCAAAGGAAAACTTGCATCTTTCACTTCTCGTGCCCTAAACAAAAACCACTGAACATCTTGATCCCTTTTCAATTCCATGATAGCATTTGTATTGGAAGTTGAGTCTATATTAACGAATAATCGCCAATTACATAGCAAGTCCAAACTAAGGTCGTCAACAACACGTTCACGAAGATTAGAAAGTTGTATATTACCCTCAACAATGAGACCAGACATTTTATAATCAATATAATTGAAAGAATCTGATCATCTTCCACATAAGAGAACAATAATAGAGACCACCTCCATTAGATCTACATACAAATTCAGTACTCACAAAATGTCAGTAAAATAAAGCTTGGAATCTACTATATAATCTGATAAATAATATATAATCAGGCACAAACCAAAAATATACGTCACTTATACATTATAAGCAAAATTGATAATATACGTAGCAATCCCAACATACATATAGAAAAGGAAGCAAAAAAATAAATAATCAATTACATACAATTAAATAATGAAGGAGTTCATTACTAACCTCACAATTGAGCCAATGAGTCTTGAAATCAAAAGATAATGAAATGTTGTTGCAAAATGAGTAGCACAAAAAAATGATAGACAAAGAGCAGATAAAAATGATAGAAACTAGCTGATATAACGTTAATTAGAATTGCTTGAAAAAAAAAAATTTAATGTAAAATTTTCTGCCATTATTTGAATTTAAATTTTAAAAAAATTCAAAATTTTAATTTGATCAGATGAAAAATCTAAAATAAAAATGAAAATATTATATTTTGAAAACAAAAATATAATAACTATTGTTTAATATTTAATCAAAAACGTTTTTGTTTTTTTAAAAAAAAAAAAAATTCACGAGAACAATGGAAATAAAACAATTGAAAAATCTTAACATCTTGGGCTCCTAAAATAGTGGATATGATTTTGTTATATTAGTTCCATCTAAAAAGTCAAACAAGTAAATTCTATTGGCCAACACGTAAAATTTAAAACTAGATTAGTTAGTTCCACAAAAATAGTCACATGTTCACATTCCACGAGTACACAAAATATAAACATAAAAAAATAGTTAAAAATAAATAAAAATATATAATAGCATAAAAAATTAAAGGGGTATAATTGTCCATAAATATTGACACGTGTACACATTTGGGTTGATTGTAAATATCTCAATTTGTGTTATTTAAATGTAATATTCTTCCTAACCGTGTGTATATCTGTAATTTTTTCCAATTAAATTCTTGCTATTGGCCCACTCAAGGCCCGTACAAAGCCAAGCCCATGTTTCAGGCCCAATACTCAATTCCAGGCCCAAAAACTGTGGTTCAAAGCCCACGCTAGCTACGTGGCGCGTGCGCGTTTGGGAAACGCGCTTCACAAACACAAACCATCGCCTTTGTTATGCGTCTCTGTTCTGAGACTGTTAAGTGTTGCAAAGAAGAGTGTTTTGGGGTTTTGAGATTCGATCAGTTTCTAAAACCTCAAGACCAATCTCTCGAGCTTTTTTCTTCCTTCATTTACCTGACATCCCTTAAATCATCTTCTTCGACTCTCTCTGATTCAATCTCTTCCTCTGCAACAATGTTTAAAAAGTAAGTTTATTTATTTATTTTTGATGTAAAATCGATTGTTAATTTACAGAAGTAAGTTTTGTGCATTGCGTGATTGTTTATTCGATTTATTGGTGTATTTTAATTCAATTCTGTTTCGGTTATAAGTCTTCTGAAATTTCGGTGCTTTTTTTTTTTTCCTTTGTCAACCAGAATATTATTAGATTGGCTTTGGCTTTGGCTTTGGTTTTTTTTTTTTTTTTTTTTTCCATCAAAATTTTGTTCGGTACTGTTATTCACCATCTTTGAGTGTGTGTGCCAGTGACCCATTGAATCTTTGGATTTAATGTTTATGTTGGCATCTCAGAAGATTCCAAAAGCCATTTTTATTAGCTTTGGTTTCAAAGGTTTGAGCAATTAGAATAGTGCTATTAGTTTTGCCTTGATATATTAAACCATCTAAGTTCTTGCCACTAAAATACTGTATCAAAGTGTGTATTGGAGTCTAGAGAATGGTATATATTTGGGTAACGCAAATATGCATAATTTGGGTTAAGGACTAGGTCATGTTTGGGAGATTTTGTATGAAGTGAGAAATGTGTGATTAGTGGTTTGAGTACTGAATTTTAGATGTGCAAATATAGTGCGCTAGGTAAATTTTCTTCCAGATATTCTAGGCGTAACAATATATTTCTTTAATGTAGGTTTACGGCGGAAGATGTTTCGGCACATAACCAGGTTAAGGCGTCTGTCCAGCGCAAAATCCGGCAAAGTATTGCTGAAGAGGTAATGGTTATCATGTGTTGTTTAGCTGAAGTTTAACAATTATTTCCCAATTTTCTTTGCATATGTGTTGAATTTTAAATCTGCCTTGATTTTCAGTACCCTGGACTTGAACCGGTGTTGGATGATTTGCTTCCCAAAAAGTCTCCTCTGATTGTCACTAAATGGTTTGCCCCTCTGTCTCTTGCTTGTGGAAATATTTTGCAGCAACCAGTCTTTACATTTATTTGGTATTGTAGCTGTGGATATATGGTATCTCTAGTTATTGACTTTCCCCATCTTATCATTGCAGTCAAAACCATCTAAATTTGGTCGTAGTAAACAACGTGCCTCTATTTTTCAACATTCGCGATGGGCCTTACATGCCTACCCTTAGACTTCTACATCAATGTAAATCTTTCTGTCTTTATCGTCAATGTCGATACTTTTCCCCTTAAAATTGATTCTCGCGGTTACTGTTGCAGTAGGATGCTTTTTTTAAGGGAATGTATCTTATGCATTTCTTGTGCCTAAAATTTTTTTTTTTAAGGAAGTCAGATGTGGTTTTATGAAAGTGGCTTTGGTGTGGTTTAATAATGAGTGGTTTTATGAATCCTTTTCACAAGTGATACTTCCAAAATTCAGTTTATGAAAATTGGATGTTGAATATATTCACAGTCAGGACTATGGTTTGGCTGGTCTTTGTACTTTCTTTTAAGTTAAGCGTGAAGTGGTGGTGAAACTCTAATTGACACGGAAAAGCCAAGGATAACTATGGAGAAAAGCGAAGGACAATTGTGCAAATCCGGGGAACTTACCATATTGGAAGAGTTGGAACCTAACAATTGTGCCAAGTTTGAAATACGTAACTTAGTTCCATAGAGAACAGAGACAACTTTTGTACTGTTAAAGCCCTTAGGTGTAATCAATTTAGTCTCTCTTTGTCTTGGCCTCATATAATTTTAGTTTGTGGCTGATTTTCTTGCAAAGGTGGTAAATTCTGCACTATACATTTACAACTTAAGAAAATAACTGTCTTGCTTTGCCCTTCTTAATCTTGCTTCTTGGATTTATAAGGCTGTTTTAGTGTTGGACTCACTTCTATGTACAAGGATTTGAAGACAATCATATCCCTTGAGAGAATTATAATCCTTTGAAATATAAGTCTGGGTAAATTGATCTTATAGAATCATATATCTATCTACTTATTTCCTCCTAGGAATATTCTGGTCCAATCTATAAACCAATGTTGTTCATTATAATTTCTTTTCCTTTGTATGCTTTTGATATTTAAGCCCCAAAACTGAGACTTTTAACTACTTGTTTTACAGATCCAAATATAATGAAAAAGCTACAAGTAGATAGGGGTGCGATAAAATTTGTTCTAGCTGGCGCAAACATAATGTGTCCTGGTCTTACATCTCCTGGTGGTGTTTTGGACGATGAAGTTGGTGCAGAAACTCCTGTGGTATGAATTTTTCATGTTGTCTTATATTCCTAGTTTTGAGAAAATCATGCTGCAGTAACTTTTTGAGTGTCTGATTGATCACGAGCTCTCTTTTTGTGAATCATCATGTGCCTGGTCAATTTCTTTATTTATTCAGTTGGAGATGGTTTAAAATTTTCTGATTTCTAGAATTGAATACTCTCAGGCCATAATGGCTGAAGGGAAGCAACATGCTCTTGCAATCGGCTTTACGAAAATGTCAGCAAAAGATATGTAAGTTTCTTTGTATATTCCGGACACTTCATATGTGGCATAAAATTCTCATGAAACATTGTCTTTTTACTATGTATTATTGTCCACATCTGCTGCATTGATAGTCATCTTACCTTAATTCCTTGGAATTTAAGCTTTATGATCTAAAGAGTAAAGATGATGCCATTGAGAAGCTGTTGATAATTGAAAACTTATATTTAAGCTTTCTCATAGTTAGATTTTGTATGTCCTGATGCAAACTTAAGGGATTGCTATATTCCAAAACCTTCTCTCCCTATCTTTGAGGAGTTCGTAATTTGATTTCTTCTCAAAATTTTAGGAAAACTAGAACCCACTAATTATATGAAACCCAGCGTTTCAATACGTGTTGGCATATGCAAAGATGTTTAGTCATTTGTTTTGTTGACAGACGGGCAATCAACAAGGGAATTGGAGTAGACAACATGCATTATCTTAATGATGGTCTGTGGAAGGTATGTAATACTTAACCTTGCTGTATCTTCATGCTCATTCTATTATCACACATCGTTGATTGTGATTGCAAAAAGAAGATAACGATCTTTAACTTATTTCCAAGACTATAAATCCGAATCTTGTACTATTCTGTATATTGCAATTTGCCAAGATTAGACACCTCGTATAGCCTGTTCTTTACGCAAGATATGTACATTTGTTTGAGATGTCTAGTTACACTGTTAAAGTTTCACCTTCTCCTGTGTCAAATAGATGGAACGCTTGGATTAGGGAGGGTCTTGAAAGGGAAATAGCGGGATTGCCTACAAGATCAGAGGAAAAAAGGAAGAAAACCTCGGTTACAAAGCTATAACTTTGGCGGCGGAGTGACACTCTTTTCTTATCATATATATAAGCTCGTCAAACTTTTGATGTGGCTTTCCTTTTTGAGTTGGTAAATTTCTTTTTGGCACAGCGGCTGTTGTTTCACAAGTATCACTGCTATTTTTATCGTAATTTGTAATCAGATGGAAAATTGTGCATTTTAACCTCAGCAGATATCAGTTTTTCTTCTCATGCAAATGCACACTGAGCAAACAAAATGGTGGTAAGTGATGGATTTGTGGAAACTAGAAAAGCTAGTTGTATAACATGCATACATATAATGTGGGTTATACTTGTATTATATTAACGCTCGAGTTAAATTGCCCTGCTTAGTATTGGTTGTTCTAGCATTTTTGGGCAGGCCATATTGCAATTTGACAAATTTAAATTTAATTTTGCTAATATTTCGACTTGCTATCAAGTGTTGTCATGTTTATTTGTATGTCTAGAAATTTGGTACTTAAGAAAATTTTAATTTCTAGCAATTTGAACATCTCTGCAATTAAATTAAGTCCAATAGTAACATAAGCCAACATTTGAAAGGATATTAGACAGAGAGTGAACTGTCAAATAAATAATTTGAGAGACTTGAAGTCTTAAAACACAAGAAGTAGTCAAATAAAAACTCATGAAGTTTTTATATCTAGAATTATAATTTATAAATGATAATATTCCGTCCAAATTTAGATGTTTGTCATTACTGAAAAAAAAAAAAAAAGAGAGAGAAAAGAAAACTGTCGCGATCTTAAAATCAAATGTTTAATTGTCAAATGCAAAATTTAGTGTCAAATTAACAAAATATGACAAATTATGCAATTATTGAGAAGTTAAAAAAACAAAAGTATCGATTACTTTTCTAAACAATTATATGTGTCGTTCTGGAGTATAGATATTCAAGGGTTTCACAAAATTAAGGAGTAAAGTAAAGAAATCTTAAGTGCTAAGGTGTAGTAAAGGTAGACCCTGCTTGCATTAAAAGGTAAATTTTAGAAAATACTAATATATTTTGCCGTCTATGTCACTTCGGTGTGCCAACAAATTATGCAATTAGTTAGAAGTTAAAAAAACAAAGGTATCGATTACTTTTCTAAACAATTATATGTGCCATTTTGGAGCAGAGATATTCAAGGGTTTCAAAAAATTAAGGAATAAAGTAAAGAAATCTTAAGTGCCAAGGTATAGTAGAGGTAGACCCCGCTTGCATTAAAAGGTAAATTTTAGAAAATACCCATGAATTTTGACGTCTATGTCACTTTGGTGTGCCAACAAAAAAAAGTGTCATTGCAGTCCTTAAACTATGAAAATGAGTCGCTTGTTTTGCAATTATCCACAAAAACTCCTCACGCTCGAAGCTGTGGGTCAATCCGTCTAGTGCTGCCTCCTAGATCAGGCATACCTCCTTGCATTGGCGCCACCACTTTACTCCGTCGTGTCACCGTGGATCTCCTTGCGTGAGCCAAGACCTTTTCGCACCATGCCCAAAACTTCATGGCCCACTGTGAGTGGTGGTTGTTGAAGGGAAATTGCAAAACAAGGTCATTTATAGTGTCACGTAATAATCTATACACCAAGTAGTGCGCTCTTTTTATTCACACTCAATGTTTGTAGTGTAAATTTTGAAGCATAAATTAAAAGTACAATACACATGAGACATAGATTATTAATGTGTCTAAAAATGGGCATTCCTCAAAATCCCCCTTGTTGAAGCCGCCACCAAAGCCCAGTAAGGAGCCGAAGCCCATTGTTGTAGTAGAGTCCGTCTATAGTTTCTCTGGAGTCAGAGAATCTCGCCACCAAAAACGGCCGCAATTTTCGTTTAGAGGGAGAGAGAGAGAGAGGTGCTAAACTGATAGTTTTTTTTTTAACCCAAATTTTGCTCTAGAATGAAGAGGAAAAAACTATGGTTATTGGCGGAGATTTATTAAAATTGGGGTGTTAGTTAACTTTTGAAAATTTTAGTGGTTAGATTTTGATTATTTGGGTGATCTTATAGATCTACCCCTAAGTATAGTGCTATATGCCAGTTATGTGACCTTTTTCAATGGATTGTGGATGAGATGTTTTCAAATAGAGGGATCAAAGTGCAACAATTCCCTAATTATAGGGAGCAAAATAAAATTTACCCTTCATTAAATTTCAACAAAGTATGTAATTTATCTATGCATTGCAGTCCGTGATCATATTAAGTACAACTAAGACCTCAACTTGAACAAAAGCACAATATTCTTAAAGGATACACGACCTCACTGATGGGACCCTTTTTAATTAGCTAAAGTAACCATGTCCAACAATTGTAAGAGTTGTTTTTCTATCATAAACAATCGCAACATTTGTTGTCATTTTTCACCCCCTCAACTATTAAAATACCAACTTTTGTGACATAGGTACGTTGGATACTTAATATAACGTTGACTTTATATGTACTGTCATGTTAGGTTAAGTTCGATTAAAAGTGATTTAAAAAATTGGGTAATTTAGACAATAATTAGAGTATGGCCGCTTCAAATGTATAGAAATTTTGAAGTAATTTCTATATTTATAATAGGCAAAAATATCAAAAGATAATGGAAAAGAAAGTTATCTTTGGCCTAGTTATCACCAAAGTACAAGGTTAAAAGAAATATTCACAACTTGTTTGTACACGAAACAAATAGAAAGTTTCTTAGTCGACGACAAACCTTAAAAGAATTTTGTAAACCCAGTAAACACTAAACTATTCTATGAATCATAAGTGATATTCGATGAATCATAATTAGTTATATAAAGTTTTGTTTCGGTTTTGTTCTTTTTTTTTCCCCTGAAATTTCAACCATTTTCTTATTTTGTTATAATGTTTAATTAGAATAGTTCTTATCGTTTAGGATTCTTTTAGTTTTAGTTTTAGTTTTAGTTCTTGGGCTTCGTATACCTTTTAATTTTGAAATTGCATCTAATTTAAATAAATACTTAATCTTTTAAAAAATAACTTAATATTCAAATTATTCAGTTACTTACATATATATATTGGTGATTTTTTATGTGTTAATAATTAATAAATTGACTAGCTACTCAATTATTTTAAAAACTTGAGTATTTATTTTATTGTTGTTTAAATTTTAGGCATTTCTGTACTTTATTATTATTATTTTTTATAATCAAACTTCGTATTCATTTAAAGTTACAAGAAATGGTTATAAAATTTGATCGTCCATTTTGGTGAGTGAGTGATTTTGAAAATCCTAAAGTCACAAAAAATGGTTGTTAATTTTGATAATCCATATTGGTAAGTAACTGATTTCGAAAATCCTAGAAAATAACTAGCAATCAATGGTAAATCTCCATAAATCTAATGTTAATAATCATTACTCTATTAGGTCAACTCGGATTTCCGTTTTGTGATAATTCAATCTGTCTTCTCTATTTATATATTATTTATATCCTTAATTTGGAGCGGGAGTTGGTGGATTCCAGTTTCAACAAAAATGACATAGCTTAGGTCGAAATTGATTTTCTTTTTTTCTTTTAATTATTTTTTATCACACTTGTGTCGAATTGTCGAATCAAAAACGTTCTTTTCTCTCTTCACCAAACAAACCACCCCCACCCCCCTCTCTTGCCTATTCTTCTAATACTAAAGTTTTTGTTATGTTACATATTTTCTCGTTAAAAATTTAATTTACATAAATTTATAACACTGAATATGACACTTGCGAAGCACGTGCTCTCTATTAGTTTTTTTATATTTCAAATAAATTTATAATACGGGAGACAACACGTGCGAAACATGTGTCCTCTACTAGTTTTTTATTTTAAATAAATTTATAATGCATAAAACAACACTTGCGAAGCACGTGCCCTCTACTAGTATATACGTCCGCACTAGTATATATATACAATGTATACTCTTCTCCTTATACTCTCTCCGTCATTGCAATTTCTTGGCGGCTCCTATTTGGTCGAATATTAAGGTCAGCGTTAATTCTTTTTGCTTTCTCAATTCTTTTTTTTTTTTTGTTTCATTACCTCGTTGATATTATATATGAGTCCGTTCTTCAGAAACATTTAAAAAAAATTAACTTTGTCAATCTTGTATTTTTTCATGAAGGGAATGTATTTTAGTTAATAATACACGGTTTGTATCTTCATAGTTCATAGATATATATTGGGTTTTTACGATCTAGTATTGTGATTCTAACTTTTGATTGATTATTGCTTACCAAAAAAAACAAAAAAACAAAAATCAGTTGAGGGTCATGGCGATTAATATGTATCTATGTAATTTTTCAATGCTTTTCTCAATAATGTCTGATTTTTGGATTTCGTACTTGAGGCTGACAATTTTCAATAATTGACATTTTAGCCCAAGAAATTATTAGGGTTTCACGCTCAATGAAAACACAAAAATCAACCCAACTCACGCTGCCCCCCCAAAATTTCAAAATTACATTTTTCGCTCATATTTTTTTTTAAAATTTCATATATGCCCCTCCTAAATTTTAGCAATTTCTACTATTACACTTAAATTTTTGTTACTTGTTCATACATGACCCCTCTAAAATTTTTTTTTTTTAAATCTCTAAAAGTTCCATTTATGCCCTCCCAGAAAAAATCATGTGCTCCGCCACTGATTCAAACTCATTATTAATTTTGAAATCCAATACCAATTTAAATTTAGAGTTATCTATACAAATGCCTCCGTGTTGTACTATTTTTGCAAGTTGCACTTTAATATTTTAAAATTGACACACTTGTCTCGTGATATTTTAAAAACTTTTAGGTATACACCATCAGTCACAATCTATAAAAAAATTAACATAATTAATAACGTAATAAGGGACAGTTAGGTAAATAGTCATTTTGAACTGTGTGTTTTCAAAAAATAGCTACAGTTTTAAAAAATTTAAAAACTAGCCATTACACACTGTAAGAAATTTCTGACAATAACAAAATTAAACATAAAATGTGCTGTAAGAAATTTCTGACACGTGTCAGAAATTTCTGAAAGGGCTAGTTTTTAAATTTTTTGAAACTGTGGCTATTTTTTAAAATTATTTTGCAAACTGTGGCTATTTTCTTAAAATATTATGTAGCACTTGTACAATTTTTTAAAGATCAAACGCTTTATAGTTATGAAAATTATAATAATTAATTTTATAATTATTTTCACAAAACCCCATTATCTTGTCTTCTTTTCTTAAGTTCCACCTTAATCTTTTAAAATTTTGTATTTATACAGCCTGATTCTGTCTATTTTTTCAACGAATTGAAGCGTAAGGGGTGCACTTATAACGTTTTCAAACATCAGGAGACACGGGTATCAATTTTGAAAGATCAAGGTGCGACTTGCAAAAATAGTACAACATCAAACGGTATTTGTATAAAAAAAAATCCTTAAATTTAAATATTCTTTAGTTTAAAACAGATGATGAAATAAAGGGGTTCAAGTAAATTATTCTTTGCATTAAATAATAGGGTAATTGGCACTCGTGGTCCCTGAACTTTCGTGCTTTATACAATTTGATCCTTAACCTTTTTAAATAGGCAAAAATCTCCCTGAATTTATTTTTTATTTTTGGCAATCATAAACCAATGAATAACGGAAGACAAGTAACTTTGGACGGAAAGCATGACACGACTCTCTATTTTTGTCATTTCCCCCTAATACCCCCACTTATTTTCAGATGCCCCACCTATTTGAAACCAATATACATACATATATATATATATATATATATATATATATATCAAAGTAGTAACTGTCGTCGTCTTCTTCTTGCCAACCGAAATTCCAAATTCCAAATCTACAACAGCGTACAAATGATTCCAAGTTTAACTTTGATGCTTTATCTAATCCATGATGTTCCAAGACCTCGAGATATTAACTTTAGAGTGCCGCCCGGTATTCGCCGGCTTCGGTTCTTCTCCGACTGGGTCGGCGGAAGAGAACCTCAACTCTCCTGCCTCGGCGCTTCAGGCTCCGCTCTCCGCTCTCCTTCCCAAGGTCCCTGGACTCATCAGGCCTTTGGAACCCAAGGTAATATAATCATCATATATGTACATATATTTTGTGGGGGGTCTGAGACTTTTTTTTTTTTTTTTTGGTGGATATTGTCCGCTACCTCCTCAACTGCATCGCCCTCTTCAGCCCCACCCTGGCCAGCCCCATTGCATCCCTCGGCCTCGTCGAGGGCGGCGGCAGCTTCCTCGCTGTCCGGTACGACGCCGCGGCGGTCTCTGCGTTCCCCCTCGTCGCGCAGTCCATCGCTCGCCAGACGTCGGTGGCTGTGGTCGACGGGGAGGGCCAGCTGCAGGGGGAGATCTCGCCGCTCACTCTCGGTTCGTGCAACGAGAGCGTGGCCGTGGCGACTTGGAGGTCATGGGTATGTTCGCACCTTTGGAATCTGGTTCAGACTTCAGATCTTCCATGGAGTCTTCGACTTTGGGTTTTGAGAGAGGTTTTTTTTTTTTTAGTTAGTGAAACTAAGAGCAATAATCATATGCCGTTTTACTGTTGGTTTGATTTGCAGGAATGGATTAGGAAAGATAATGATTTTCATTAAATACAATGGCTGAAGATGAAGAGGATTTTGTTTTTTTTTTTTTTTTTTTTCTTTTGAGTTTTTATGAGCTTCTTAGAAAAATCAATCTAGAATCAATTTCAGAGAAAATGAAAAATTCGTTTTAACCTAATAGTTGGTTTGCATTTGGTTGTCACTTTTTTTTTTTTTTTCAAGTAGATATCTTATGATGAACGAGAAGTACCATTGAATTCTTTAGTACCCATTGAATTCTTTCAGACCAAAAAAAGAAGCATTGAAATTGAGGGTTATTATGGGTATTTTATTTCATAATAAGAGTGCGTGATAAGCACGTGTAGAGTTTCCGACCAAAACTAAACTCCGGTCATTGATTCGACTATGATTGCCAAGAAAATAAATTTGGGGAGATTTTTGCCTATTAAAATAGAATAGGGACCAATCTGTATAAAGTGCAAAAGTTCAGGGACTATGAGCGCCAATTACCCTAAATAACAACTTCTAACAAAAGTTTTTTTTTTTTTTTTGCTGGATAACTTCCAACAAAAGTTGGATTGTAACTCGATTTTTTTAGTTTAAATTATATGTAGTAGAGGTATAAAAATTGATTTAAGCTTTGACCCCTCCTTTATATACATAATTTACGACAGAGAATTTCATTCTCTCTCTCTGTCTCTTTCTTTTTTTCCCTTGGCAGATGGGTTGGCCATTTGGTGAGCCACTAGATGAAGAAGATGCATTTGAGGAGATCCTTTCATGGCTTCCTCCGGCGGATTTGCTCCGATACAAGTCGGTGAACAAGTCATGGTACTCCAAGATCACTTCACTCATAAACTACAAGCCATTTGCTCTCAAACAAGCCTGCAACAGCAACAACAGGCTCATATCAGCCTCCACAACCCTAGTTTTCCGCCGCGGCCGCGCCTACCCTAACTACCGGAGCTTCGACCACGAGCGGACGGTCGCGCTGCTCACCGTCTTCCACGGCCAAGCGGAAGGTGCAAAGAACAGCCGAGGCCATTGCCAGACGCAAGACCTCGAAATACCGAGCCTCGAAGAAGAAGAGTTCGACACAGGCTCGGCCTGGTTTTACCGCCACTGTAACGGGATTGTCTGCCTGGTGGACAAGTACGGCGTCGTGTTGCTGTTCAACCCGGAGATTCGCCAGCACCGGATTGTTCCCAAGACGAATTTCGACCTCTCGCTGTGCGTGTTGAACACGTATGAGTACAATGACAAGATCACACAAGGGTTAGGGTTTGGCTATGACTCGAAGGCTTGTGAGTACAAGATTGTCATGATGTTTTCCAGCTACAAGACCGAAACCGTGTGGACCCCCGGCGCCGAGGTCTACGACTTGTCGACGAATTCGTGGAGAGTGATCAGCTGTAGGGAAGATAACATGCCTGACAACTTCCATTGGGGACTTGACGAGGGTGTTTATTGCAATGGATTTTACTATTGGCTAGTGAAGGGCCTAGGGCACAAGAAGGTTGTCCTTTCTTTCGACTTTCAGAACGAGGTATTTCTCGCCCTGCCTCTGCCGCCACTGCCTAGCTGCCCTCATCTCAATCTGACCGTCGAATGGACAAGCGCGGCGTGGAAGGACTCGCTCATTTTGTTCTCGAGCTACGCAGTAGAAGAGAAGTCCCCCGAGATGCGCTGCGTCGATGTGTGGGAGATGGACAGCCGCTTTGCGGGCGTTGAAGGCGCTGCGAGCTCTAGCTATTGGAGGAAGCGCTTCTCTGTCGGACCCTTTAAAAAACTTAAGGCTCCGTTGGCGCTTTTGACGAGTGACGAGATTGTCTTGGCGATGCAAAATGGAGCGATCGCCACTTGTAATCTTCGCACCGAAAGGCTCAATTGGCTTGATGTTGATAAGGATGATTGTATGGACTATTGGGGCTCCTATGTCAAGACTGTTTCTTCTCTAGAGAATTAGAGAAGAAGTTGGTGTAATTTTGAATGTCGGAGACATTGTTGTCATAGTGCTTTACTATTTATAGTGGTACCAAAGTATCAAAGACAGTGTTTAAGCTTTGTGTGTTGTGATTTTTGGTTTTTAGTATGAACTTTTAAGATGGGATTTATGTTATATTTCTTGTGTGTGGTTGGTAATATATGTTCTCATGCAGGGATTACATAGGTGACATTGATATGATAAAAAAAAAAAGTTTTGATTTCATTTGAGGTTTGGAGAATATAGATCTTTCTTTTTAAACTTTGGTTTTAGGTGAGTCTGAAGGACTAACAGGCTGATTTTAGTAAATCTTATAGACTATTTAGTACAGAACTTTGACAAGTCCCTGACTCTTTTTTTCTATACCTTACTTCGTTTTATGATTAATTAATGTCAAAATTTTTTGGACTCTAAAACCAAATCGTATCATGCAAATTTATACTTGCATTGCATTATTCCAGACTATATGTTTCATCCTTTTGAGACCGAAGGGGTTCCCAGTGGAATGTTTAGATAGTTATTGCTTCTATAATGTAACAAAGTAATAACCATTAAGCAAAGAAATAGCTTGTTTAAAAGTACAAGGTCTTCTACATTCGGTGTATATTCCGTCCAAAATAATTTTTCTGTTACTAATTGGACTGATGCTATCAAAGAAATTTAATTAAAGGAAAGTTTTGTGTATTAAAATAGAACAAGGACCAAAGTGTTTAGTGCCTAAAAGTTGCAGAACCAAGGGCACCAATTACCTAAAGGCTAAACATAAATATTGACAAGACTCGCTAGGCCGTTTGGGACGCTCTGTCTCAGACTAAGCAGAGATCAGATAATTTCTTCTTCATCTTCTTCGCCATGAAACCCTACAACCACTTCCTCTATTCAATTCCTTGACTTTGGAAGTTCCTCTATTTCACTCCTTGACTCTAAGTGAGAATCGAATTCTATCTATTTGTATCCGAAGTTAGAATTAAAAGACGTGAAATTATATGTACACGGCAATACGCTGCGCCGGTCACGTAAAAAACGACAGTAAAATAATTAAACGACATCGAGTACAAAAACGACAAAAATATGAAGAGCTTTGAACTCGGAAAAAGAAAAAAGAAGAAAGCATACAGGGAATGCTATAAGAAACGACATGAAAAGAAAAACGACATAAACGACAGAAATTAAACCAACGACATCACAGGTGAAACGACATACAGAATAAATGACGATAAAATCAATAAACGACATAAAACATAAAAACGACAACAAAATTCATAACGGCTTTAAACTTGAAAGATTATGAAACTAAAGAGAATGTGGTACCCTAAGAAACGACAAGTATAGAAAAACGCAGTAAAAATGAAGAAACGATATCGTATATAAAAATGACAAAAATATTAACAACTTTCGTTAATATTGCTATTTTTGTTTGCCTCTGACGAAAATGAAATGCATCGATTTCGTTAATTCTCATTGCTTTTTTTTTTTTTTTCTGCGCTAATATTCCGAAGTCGCTATTTGCTATAGGAAATTCTTTTCCATTGAATTTCATCAATCTGCTGTGAGACACCAACTTTCCTTTTTACTATTTTTTTTTTTTTTTAGGAAAGCAGATTATTCGCCTTTTATATCCCTAATGAAATTTCCTTTTGCTTTTGCTGTGGGACAAACAAACTTTCTATGTCGTTCATGCTCGAATACACGAGAAACATATGGAGAGCTAATCTAATCTATAAGGACTAATCATGTTTCAAAAGAACAAAGTAAAAGTTTGATGTTACAATTTGCTCCAGATCTGGAGAAATTCATTGAGTTTACTTTCTTTGATCTTGCATGAATCTAAACTAATGCAAACTGTGTTTAAGGTCTTTGCTTGGGATTTCATTGAAGTCATGACATACACAAACATACACTTGAATTTGGTGTTAAAGCTTGCCAGAACCATCGAATGAGAGAGAGAAAGTAAAAGTGTGTGTGTGTGTTAAATCTGCGTATTAGGTTTTTAAGTGTTAAATGAAATAAAAAGTAAAATTTAGGGTGTTAAATGAAATTTTATGAAATATTAGAGGTCAAATTTAATTATTTTTAAAGGACAATTTGGATATTGTAAAAAAATAACATAAATATAGAGTCAAATACAATTTTATATTTGATTTTGAAAGCATATAAAGATCATTTAAAAATTTTAAAAATAAGAAGATTTTTTTTTTTTTTGGAATTTAGGATAAACTCAAAGATTCTTACCCTTCTACTACAAGCCAAATTTTCTTTTTAATATAATCTCCATGTTTCAAAAGTAAATCATTTACGAAGCTATCTATCACTTACCAATACGTTATCACATGTGTAACGAGTTATCTTTACTAATGACTTATCTCGGTATTTTCAACTCAATTTTAAAATTTATTTGAATGAACAATTTTATAAATTGGTAATAATAAAACTTATTTAATTTTTTTTTAAAGGAAAAAGACTTCGAGAAATAATTGTGAACCATCTAAATATCTTATACATCAAATCCGACGATACAGAATAACTCCACCGCACGACGTCTCCCATTTGAAAACAGTTAGCATGGCAACGTATACTAACGAGACGCTATAGGCCTCTTGAGAAACTGTCTCACACTAAGCAGATCAGAGAAACCAAATTCTCAATTCAATTTCGTGACTTTTGAAGCTCCTCTGTTCTGTTACTCATCTTTGAGGTTTAAGGTTAGTCTTGTTTACCTTAATCTCTCTTCTAACATATTGTGTTTCACTGATTCTTTTTCCAGAGATAATTGATTATTATTTACCTGACTACAAACTAAGAGGGTTTTTTTTTTTTTAAATTTTAATTTGAAGTTTGCTTTCGTTGAGTCTCATACTCTCATTGCTATTTCATTCATGAACTTCTTATCTTTTATTTCCTTTCGTTTTATAAATAAAGGGGGGTTTTTTTTTTTTTAATACTGTTGTGCTGTGATGCATAAACAAGGTTCAATCTTTGCAACAAAAAAGAAAAACCTAGAAGCCAAAAAATGAAAAAAAAAAAAAAAAAATTTGACGGAAAACAAATTAGGGGGATTTTCCTTCCATGAGCCCAAAAACTATTAGTGTGTTTTTCAGGTCTGGCTCTATTCACCTAAAGTTCTATGAACTGAAATCAGAAATGGAGAGGTCTTCTTTCCATGTGCCAGGAGAGCTTGTGGAGGAGATCTTTTCATGGTTGCCTCCGAAGTCTCTGTTTCGATTCAAGTGCGTGTGCCAGTCATGGAAATCCCGTATCGTTTCGCTCATTGATGATCCAGCATTTGTCTCCAAACACCTTCGCAATGCTAAAGACAACATCTTCGCTCCGACAACCTTAATGTTCCTGCCCGATCCTTACGTGGAATTCAAATCGTCGCTGCTTAATATACATAGCGATGACGCTGACAAGGATGAGATCGCTTCTGCGAGTACTGAAGACTTCAGTGTCCTGCTTTCCTATGGTACGAAGGATTTTGGCGTCGACGCCTATCATTGTGATGGCGTCGTTTGCCTCAATTACCATAACCGCGAGATAGTTTTATGCAACCCGGCATTGAGGGAATTCAAGCTTGTTCCACCTCCGATCAATTTCCTAGATCCAGATAAGGAGAGCTTTTTGTTAGCAACTGGATTTGGTTACGATTCCATAGCAAATGACTACAAGATTGTTCTCATGTACTATGATGATGTTGCGGAAATCTACAGTTTGAGCACCGGTTCTTGGAGAGCGATAAAGAAGAATGTATATACGGACATGGACCGATTCTGTAACGTTATGGTATTACACCACAGAGGAATTTGTTATTGGTTGTTTGACGAGCGCAAGGACGTGATGCTTTCGTTTGATTTTCATTCTGAGGTGTTTCGCCTCATCGAATTGCCCGCCCCCATCGAAAGGAGTGGGATTCTAGTGTGGAACGACTCGATTGCTTTCTTTTGCCGTCAAGAATGTGGAGCGATTGGAATGGTAGGGGTCAGTATCATAGAGATGTGGGTGATGGAAAACTCCTCCTCGAGTGTCGTCGGAGGTACTTGTGCTTGGACCAAGCTTCTAAGCATAGGACCCTTCGCGGGACGGGGTGAGCCTTTGACATTCTGGAATAGTGATGAGCTTCTTATAGAGCACGGAAGGACCAGAGGGTTTCTCTCCTACAATCTTCGCACTAAAAAGTATAGAAATATTTGCGTTAAGTCGATCGAACACGAGATCTATATGGGACATTATTTGAGGACTTTGGTTTCTATCAATAGGCGAGAATGAGCTTGACTATGGCAGAGCTACGTCAAATGTCCTTTCGCAACCAACAAGTACTAAGAAATTTATGAAAATTACACTTCGCCGGATCGTTTGTTGCAGCTACAGAAGGTCAAGAGAGATGAAACTAGATACTCTGTCAACATATTGGTGTCTTCTTTCCTTTTGGGCTTCAAACAGCAAACCAAGGAAATTTTACATAATTAGTTGTCTAAATCATCTCTAGTTGCATTGTTTTGTTACAACCGTAATCTTGTAATAATGCTACTTTTAAGTTACCAAATAAACTCATCCTATTGTATTATATAATATGTTAAAAAGCTATGTTGGATTTTATTTGATGTTGGAGATTATTTTCACACTCTTTTTAATATAATATCTTAAGAATGCAACATATAGTTGGTATGAACTTATACGAGTTAATGGTATAGTGTAACAAACATATTGTTTAAGCACGTATTTTTTTTTCCCTCTTTTCCCTTCACGTTTACTTTTTTTTTTTTTCAAAGTTCACGGACAAAAATAAAATGGAATATCTAATGACTTAAGCGATTTAAACATCCTCGTATTGTTAGAATCCAGATATTCTCATCTTTTTCTCTATCTCTTCATTGTCCTTTTAATAAGATTTTGACACGTACGAAAAAAATAGTTATTATAATATAAATTTATGTAAAGTAATCGAGAAATTTAAGTATTTTTATTTACGTGTCAAAATTTTATTGAAGGGACAGTTAAGAGAAGACAAATAGGAGATGTTGTTATGGCTACATTTCATTTATGAATTTGTGATTGATGCTCTTTTTCATTTATGAATTTGTGATTGTCTTGTTGCTCTTACTTTTTACACGTCATTGATGTTTAGCTCTTAGCACAAGAGTGTATTGCGTCAATAAAGGACGAGCAATTTGAGTGCAAAATTTGAAACTAATTTGTCCAAAGGTTGAAGTAAAATAATTGATTGCTTATTTTTTTAGCTGATTAGTTTAGTGTTTAAAGTTGCTAAAATCTAATGTATTACATTGTTGTTAGGGAAACGAGATATTTGTTTATTTCTTTTTAATAAATAGCTAATTTTAAACCAGTAAGTATACTAATAATTATTTTAAAATTCTGTTTTGATAATCTCATGATATTATTTAAAAAAAAATTTGAATATACTAAAATCTAAAGTAACGATGACTATAAGATATTTACTTAAAATAAAGTCTATAATTTATATAATTTCCTTAATCATCTTTTTTTTTTTTTTTTTTTTTTTTTTTTTTTTTTTTTTTTTTTTGCACCCAAAGCAAAGCTCGTCAAATTTTGTAGCTTCTAGCGATAGAAGTTGAAATAGCTTCTTCACAGGAAACTTCATATATGGAAACTGGAAAGCATTAAATGGCTGAGTAGAATAATTGTGAAGGCTCTCGAAAAGCTATTCACTGCCTCACAGTCAAGGTAAACAGCCCTTACTTTATGGACTTTTGTGAAAAATCAAAGCAAAATATGCGCATAGGGATTAATATTTGTACTTCTGATTTCTGACCAAACAGGGATCAGAATTGAGTCTAAGATTCGAGATGTTTTTATTTGTGGGGAAATTTCGAAAAAATTGTAGAAATCTTTAATCTTCTTTAGTTATTTACATGAACTTTCAATAGCTATTTGAAGCACTTAATTTGAACTCTCTTTTTTTGTTTTTTTCCTGTAATGGAAGCAGAATGGAGAGGTGCTCTGCTCATGATTTTCCAGAAGACTTGCTAGAGAAATCTTTATGCGGTTGCCGCCGGAGTCTCTGATTCGCTTCAAGTGCGTCTGTAAGTCATGGCAAGCCCGTATCGGCGACCCGTCTTACGTGGCCAAGCACCTCAATCACGCTAAAAAATCATTTTAGCATTGATGATAATTAGGCAATAAACCTATATGTATCTTTGTTCATCAGTCACTACATACTTATTCTTAGCTGTATTACCGAAGTTATTTGAGTTGGTTTTATCTTCTCCTCCTATTCTCTGTAAATAGTAAATACAATAGACCTTGATTAGTATTTTCTTTTTTGTGGGGGGCTTATCTTGAATTTTAGTCGATGAGCTCAAATAATGATCTGATAAATTTATTAGATTATAGTGATCCGAAAAATCTCGAAAAAGGTAAAATTATGAGTAAAATTTATGGAATACAAAATATTTAATCCGCTCAAGTATACAATTACAATAGAGTGGTAGGCATAATATTGTGGACAAGAAGACTAGCCTGACACGTAGACTTCCTAGTTGGACAAGGATTTTTTTTTCTTCAATACATGTGGCAACTAATTGACATTTTATCAATGGTATATTAAAGTTTGGGGTATTTTGAGAAATGCCTTTCTTTTGGCACAATGATAATATGTATTTTATTTGTGTTGCATTTTTAATTTATACTAAAAAATTTATATTATAAAAATAAAATAAAATAAAATAAAGAAATATATTATATTTGAGACATGAATATTTGGGTGAAGTAGGCAAATACCCAGAATTTATATAACAATAAAAATAAATACCCAAACTTTTAAAGTAATTGAGTTTCTAGTCAATTTGTGAATTATTTGCACATGCTTTTGGTAACAAAGTGAATTACCACCACTTACCACTATGTAAGTAATTACATCTTTTGGGTAGTTAGTTATATTTTTCAAAAGATTGGGTAATAACTTACATTAAGTTTTAAAAATTGGGTATTCACTATAATTTCTCATTATTAAGTGACACTAACAATGACATTGTTTTGCAATTCTCCCTTAAAATTAATAATTAAAATAAAATTAAATACATAGTTACATACGATATATCTCAAGACCTTTGAAATATACCTGTCAGTCCTGTTCATATAATTAGATAATTTAATTCATTGATCAAGATGATGCTATTTTGAAAAACGTAAAACTATGAGTAAAACTTTATGAAGGTATATACATAAGCTCGTAAAACAAAAGGGGGATTTTGATCATTGTTTATTAATTAATGCTTAAGTACAACGGGATAGTGTATTAGACGTCATAATATGTTGGGACATCATCAAGAATATATTTGTAAATAAATAATCCTTATATTTATCTTCTAATTAATATTCACTTGATAAAAATGTTTCTCTAGTCTTGACCCAAAGGTATTAAATTATGGAGCGTAAATTTTGCATGTCCTCACATTATAAGACTGCTTGTTGAACAAGAAGACTAGTCAACACATAAACTTTCTAGCTAGTTGGACTAGGATTATTTTTCATTTTACACGTGGCGCCAATTATGGTTTATTTAGATAAATAAATAAATTAGTTAAATTCTCATCTCTTACTTGTGGCAAAAATAAGACAAAATATTTTTGTATTGTTCTAGGAAGACAAAGATAATTAGGGTTTTTTTTATTTGAATTAAAATTAATGAATGGGAGTGAAACCTAACAGAACTAGGAAAGCTTGGTGTGTGTCTATATTATATATATATATATATATATTGGCGCCGGATCATCTAACATTTTGACGTATTAAGTTTAGTAAATACAAACACTCAGTCACGCCGATTACAGAGCGAAAAGAGAACAAGAAGAGATAAACCATAGACAATTTTAATTAATTTTTGAAAACTTTTTAAGTATATATATAAAAAAAAAATTTCTTTAGTGACTGAATCATAGATTAAGCTTACACACCTAATTAAGAGACTCGATGGCCGCAACGAATGAGTAAGTTTCTTGAACAAAAATTATTATGCATCGCATTATGTGAATAATATTAAAATCTTTCTTATTGAAACATACGCACACTTTTCTCTAAAAGATTTATATTTAAATGAAATTTTGAGAGAAAAGCAATAACAAGTTTTGTTGTTTTCGTATAGCATATCTCCAGTTGATCACAGAAAATTAAAGTCAAGAGAGTTGCCCTAATCATCGTCGATCAGTAAATACAAACTTTCTTTCGAAATAAGAACGACCGAGCTATTATATAGCTAGCGTAGTTCTCTTGCACTTGTATTTATCATCATACCTCTATTAATGAAATTTGCACAAATTACAACTTTAACTAATATATTAAATGACAATTCGGAGAATTAGTTTTTTTTTTTAGGTTGCTCTGCGATGAAATTAAACTCTCATGTCCAGCACTAAATATCCAATTATTTTCTTCCAGAAACTCATTGGAAGAAGTGGAATCAGCAAGCCCTTCATCCGATCTGCCGGAACATCTGGTGGAAGAACAAATCCTGCCGCGGCTTTCGCCGGAGTTCCTCGTCCAGTCCAAGCGCGTGTGCAAGTCATGGCGCGCCTTAATCCACGACCCGGCCATCGTCGCCGAGCAGCTCCGCCGCGCGAGAGCCAGCGTCTGCACCTCCCCCGCCTTCTCGATACTGCGCTGCGAAGACGACCCCAGCGAATTAAAGTACGCGCTGCTCGACATGGGCTCCGGCAGCAGCAATACTAATGGCCAAGACGACGAGATCTTTTTCGCGCGAACCGAAGAGTTCAACGTCGAGCGCTTCCCCGGCCAGGAAGCTAAGTATTTCTCCTCTGCGCTTCACTGCGACGGCCTCATCTGCATTCACCTCTTCAAGTTCGACGTGATGCTATGCAACCCGGCGTTGCGGGAATCAAAACTCGTTCCCGCGTCCACCATCCTCGAGGATCGCGAAGCGCTCGAGCCCTACGTTGAGGTGATCGGGTTCGGGTACGATCCTATAGACGAGGATTACAAGATCGTGAGGGTCTGGTCTCCGCCGATAACCGAAATCTACAGCAACAGGAGCGAAGCCTGGAGAGAGATCGAGACGAGCGCCGCGGATTTGGGTGGATTTTGGGCTCCTAAAGAGAATTCTATGGAGCTACACCACAGAGGTGTTTGTTATTGGTTCTTCCAGCGCTCCGATTCGGGCGAGCGCGTGATAGTTTGCTTCGATTTGCACGCCGAGAAGTACCGCAGAATAGAGCTCCCGCGGCGGCGCTGCGACCTAGAAAGTAGCGCGCTCTCGGTGTGGAAGGACTCGGTTGTGCTGTTTTCGGGTTTCGAAGAGGAAAGATGGATGAGAAGCATTGAGATTTGGGTTATGAATGGTGATGATAATGATAATAAGTCCTGTTCTTGGACCAAACATCTAAGCATTGGTCCCCTGCATGGAAGTTTTGTCCCGTTGTCGTTTTGGCGGCGCGGCAGTGGCGGCGATGGCGACGACGTCGAGCTTCTGATGCAAAGAGAAGGTGGACGCCGTGGTCTGGTGTCGTATAATCTTCGCTCCGGGAAGCTTCGGCATCTTACTATTCAGGGGATGAGTAAAATAGTCCATTGCGTGTCTTATGTGAAAACTCTTGTTTCTGTAAATAGAGATTTATCTAAATCTTAATTTGTCTTGTGACCTGATTCTGTTTTGTACCGACCCCAAGGGCCGTGGTGCGATCTAATGAAATTTGAAAAAAAAAAAATTAGGGATCTCTGTTGTGGTAGGAGAATCTTTCGAGTTATGATTTTTTCCTAGATTTATTAAATTCGTATATACTCTCTAGCTTTATATCAATCTTTTTCATATAGTGAATTTCTCCATCCGCTAGGAGTTTTTTTCCGTCTTGAGTTTCACTTTAAATTTGCGTGTTCTCTTTTTTCGTATTTCAATTGTCGTTTTCTTTTCCATTAATTTTCGTAACATGCCTTATATATATGATAGATATGAAATTTATTGAAAGCAAAGAATAAGCTGTGTAATCTGGTTGTAAACACCAACGGTTTATACATGTAGCAAAGCTTTTTTTTTTTTTTTTAAATACCAAATGTTCTCCCCTCAGTTTGTAGAAATGCAAAGAGTATTCTTCAGTTTTCAAAATCAAACTATGCTTCGGTTGACTTATGGTCAAATAACGTGCGTTAAATATTAATATTGCCTCATATGCTGTTTTGCCCATATAGCTTTAATTCCCATTCACAGAGTTGCTTGTTCCTATATCCAATTCCAAAAAGAAAAAAGTCATTTATAAAGATAAAAAACATGAAACAATTCAGGTACAAGATCTCTAAATTCTTTCTTATATATATTTTTATTTGAACTTACTCTAATTTAGATTGAGATCTAGATTGAAACCCAAATTGAAATTTTAACGTTCATATTGAAACTTACAATATTTCTTTAAATACATGAACATAGTTCAAACTACTCTTCAAGCGATCTATCCCAAAATACATTAATAGTTCAAACTAATTTATCCAACATTCTATTTGCAGTTCCAATTACATATATGCAAACAAAATAATGTAGCGAAGAAAAAAAAAAACAACAAAACTTAGTAAATTGGATTCTAATTTCTACTGAATTTGAAATTTACAATGTCATAATTCCTGACCACATCTGATCTGAAAATCACAACAAATTGAATTCCAATTTTTACTCCAACAAGCTGAGACAAAAACAACACGAGCCGTATTATGGTCTTTTCTTTTCTCCACAATACATTGTATTAATCATAAATTTACAGAGGTGTGTGGAGGCTAAGAATTGATAGAGATTACATTATATTAAAGGGTTTGAGTCATTACAGAACTCTGCTGAAGCTTCTCTATTCATTCAGATCTGTGAGATGGATTTCAAGCTTCTCTCGTCAAAGTTGTTGGGGTATATTAGGATTAGGGCTTTTATTTATTTATTTTTACCAACTATAAGAAAAATAAATATTAAAATCATGTTTGGCATAACACACAGTGTTATCTCTAACAATAATAGTTGACATGACAATTCTAAATAAGGATTACTTACGTGGTAACCGAGGTAGTGAGGGCCGGATCTACATTGGGGCATGTGGGGCACATACCCCCTGAACTCTTTAAAAATCATACTTCAACCTTAAAATTAAAGAAACATTTTAAATTAATCCTTTGTGGGCCTCCCTGAACTTTTTAAAATTTATATGTTACCTCTATAATTAAAAAAAAAATCAGATAAATCATTCTTGTGCTCTGATTTAATTTTTTATATTTATAATTTTATTTATATTTTTTTGTAAAAAATTTCAATTTCACCCAGTATAATTTATAAATATGATATAGTTTTTTTTCTGTTTATTTATAATTTTATATATTTATTGTGCCTCAACTGGATTAGAATTTTGTATCCGTACCTGACTGTAGTTGAGACTTAAAAAAAAAAAAACACACACACTTTTAGTCAAAAGAAAGCCAAGAGAATGTATAGCTTTGGTTTGGCTTAAAAACCTAAGGGATATTTTTTGTATTTCGCTAAACTTAAGAGATATGTTTGGTTTTTTTTTTTTTTTTTATTCTCTCTTGAATATGAATGTTGGTCCAATTGACTTGTGTTTTTGAACTTCAATTGCGCCATTAAGGAGAGAGAAGACAAAACAGAACACCTGTACGTGCATGAAAATAACGAAACCAAGTACGGAACGACGTGTCGTAGCAGTTCAAGTACGGAATTGTCTTGCTTTGCTATGAAGACATAACGTCATTACGACTAAACTAACTAATTACACATAACCAAACCAAACCAAAGCAAATAGTTCACGCATAACCAGACCAAAGCTCTCTGAAATCGCTCCAATTACAGAGACCGATATTCCATTAGAACCAATTTCTTTCAACGATAAACTACTCTCAAGAATCAAAGCGTTAAGCATCAACGAAAAAGAATCAACCCATTTCTTCGTTCACTGTTTCGTGAATTCTCTGTGAGCTCTGAGGAATTCTTCTTCAGAGAAATCAAAGGTATGTCTTTTTTTTTTTTTTTTTTTCCTTGGGTTCACGTTTCGCTATTGATTCGTGCGTAATTTTTTTGACTCGATTATTTTGGAGAATCTTGAAAGAAAGCAAGTTGGAGAACCGTTTTTTCTATGGATTATTCTTGAAAAGATTGTTACTTTCTTCTTTACTTGTTTATATTTTGTTCCGTTTGAAGTTTCTTTGCATAGCAATATTAGATTTTGCAACAATAGTTGATTAATCTTTGCTGTTTAGTCTAAGATTCGAAATTAATGTGTTTCCTGTTTAATTTGTTTTTGTAAAAAATAATCGGTTTCTTGATAGCTTTGGGAAGCTAGTTGAAGATTCTAGGATCATATTCAGATTGTGATTAATTGCATGGTTGACAAAAGCCATTATCTTTACTTTATAATTTCCTGGGTTAGGTTATAATTGCAGTTCTTTTAGGGCTTAATAGTTCAAAATCAACTCTGAGTTTTGTATCATGAGATTTCAGTGAAGTGGATTGTTAAGGATTTTGTTAAGCACAATCCCTATTTGGTACACTATATTCGATTAAAAGGTTTTGACTTGATTCTCTCTTTAGCTTTTTTTTTTTTTTTAATTATTTGGGATAATCTGCAGTTTTTGGGAGAAAAAGTTGAATGAGTATTTCGTTTGAGAAATTGGTTTTTTTTTTTTTTCCTTTTCTTTTCTAATCAGTGATTTCCTTAGATTTTTCAAAATGTAAACAAAAAACAATGCCAAATAATCTGCATTTTCTAGTTGTTGACGCGTTTCTGTGTTTGATGCATTTCTGAATCTGTAACAGAGAAAAGTTTTTCGGGAACATTAGCACCATTGAATCGTTTTGAGCTGTTGTTTATGTACTTTATTTTATTTTAATTTCAAGGTGTTTTTGATACCTAACTATGTTTCAAGATTGAATCATTTTTCAGATTGATTATTAAACCATTTTAGTTTTTTCCTTTTTCTGCTCTTGTATTGCATAGAGCTTTAGTTGTTCTTCTGAAATGCTTGTGAGTTTTGATGTGTACACAAAGACGTTCATTTTTCTGCTACGTCACTAATCCAAAACTTCATAAAAAACGTAAAGCTTTTTCAAGTTTGTAATTGAAGTTAAGGTTTGTGCTGAGAGCCATAAGTTTTTGCTGAATCTTTCTCTCTCTCTCTCTCTCTCTTTTTTTTTTTTTAATCGATTCTGGATTTTGAACTCCTATGCAGAAATGGAGAGTCCAACGGGGTATATCTTTGAAGATATTATGATGGAAATCTTATCGTGGCTACCTCCTGAGTCTCTCATACGATTCAAGCGCGTCAATAAGTATTGGTACAGTCGTATCAAACATTGCATTGGTGACCGGGACTTCGTGGCCAAGCACCTCCGCAACGCCAAGAACAACATGTTCGCCCCTCAACTCTTATTCTTTGGTTGCTTGAACTTTGAGAAGGAACAACACTTCAAAGTTAATGAAAATTTATGTTTGCTTGCTCTATTCAAGAATGGTATTCAATCAGCCAGCCATATCCGTTCAGCCATTAGAGATTTACCAACTATACCTGGTGATAAGAAACAGACTTATGAGTGGTACTCTCACTGTAACGGCGTCATTTGCTTGGGTGATTGTTTTGAGTTCAAGCTATGGAACCCAGCGCTGAAGGAAGTTAAGCTTGTCGAACCAATTCCTTGTCGTAAATTGCGATTGGTAGGAAAGGGATTCGGCTACGACCCCAGAGGTGATGATTACAAGATCGTTATTATGGTCCGTCCTTATTTTAGTACTGACACCAAAGCTATGGTGTACAGTTTGAATTCTGGGTGTTGGAGCAAGATTGCGTTTGCTATTGACTTCAGTGAGCCTCTTCTTGAAGGTGTATATTGCGATGAAGATTGTTATTGGCTGACAGAGTGCCCCACAAGTTGCAATGTCATAATCTTGTGTTTCAATACGATTAGTGAGAAGTTTTATGTCATCAAGGCGCCATACTACGATCCTCGCATCCCCGCAGTATCACGCTTGGATCGTAACAGACTTGCGGTGTTCGATGACAATCTTGCTCTGCTCTCCTCCAGCTACCTTGGCCGCAACTCTGGTGTCAAAGTTTGGATCAAGCATAGCAGCTTTCGTGATGGTGAAAGATTCTATAAATGGGACAAATATTCGGGTATCTCATTCCGCTTAGGCATTGCAGCTCCGTTGGTATTTTGGGCGAGCAACGAGATTCTAATAGAATGTGTAGACGGAGGATTGCTCTCCTTCAACTTTGGCAGCCAGAGTTTCAGGGATGTTGTCATCGATGGAAAGAATCGGACTAGCTATTTTGCGTGTCCTTATGTGGGAAGCTTGGTTTCGGTCGTAAAACGGGCACAAGGTCAGTTATTGACATAATTTTTCCCTTGCAAGATGTCATTTTTTTTCAAAAAATTTAGTCCGGTGAAAGAAAGATTTTATGTTCTTAGTGTTCATGTCCTTGTTAAATAGAGATATTGCATATCTTTTCCATGTATAAGCATTAGTACTGTTAGTCCAGCTAATGAGACAATATGATCTGTTTGGTCATTTGCTTGATTTTTGCCTTGTGATATACTTTTGCTCTTAGGTTTTTGGGGTCTTTTGAAAGCTGATGAATGTAAATGGTCTATGAACAAGGCTTTCAATGTAAAGCTAAATTTTTAGTATGTGAATCGTCAAGCAACTTTTACTCTTACATATTCTTCAATAAACTATATACATATTTACATCTATTAAATGGGTCTTAAGCTTCTCTACAATGTATTATATAGATCTAGCAAATTTTAATAATATTATATATTTGGTGCTATATTTTTGGAGATGCAATTTTAATTCCAACACTACTGTTTAGTATTAATATAGCATTTAACACGTGAAATGCTCTTGTAGACTCTATTTCAGACTTCTTTTCTGAGTGTCAATTTTGGAATCTCAAAATACAACGGTGGTCAGAGGATATGAATTTTTTTTTTTTTTATCCTAACAAATGGATTTGGTCAAGAGATTTAACATTGTTTTCCCTTATACCTTGAATTAGACTGAGCGGCTCTTCCAAACAGATGGCATGACAAGATTTGACCGACCTACCGCACATCATGTTCAGATTGTAAAAAAAGACAGGTCATTTTGCAAATTGAGATATTCGGTGGGTTTTTTTTTTTTTTTTTCTAGTAATTTTCTCAGTCTCTCAGTTAGATTTTGAAATGTAAAAAAAAAATATCAGTTAAAGTAAATAATCATTTTAGATTTATTTTTTAAAAATAATTACAGTTTTAAAAAATTTAAAAATTAATCATAAAATTGTATAAAATTTTTAATAATAATAAAAATACACATTAAAAACTGTCAGAAATTTTTGATACTAAGCAAAGCAAAAAATTTATAATTTTTTTTTTAAATTGTTAGTTTTAAAATTATTTTGTAAATAGTGATTATTTTTTAAAATTATTTTGTAAATAGTGATTATTTTATTAAAATTCTAAAAAAAAATAATTATTTTAAAACATAATAAAAATATAAAATAATTAAAGAATTTAAGTATTTTATCACATGTAAAAACCTAATTAGAGAATAAAAAAAAAGGGGATAAAAAAATGTAATTTCACACTCTGCTGGTGCCTGGTTGGAGTACATCAATCGACCGGACCCACATGTTTTTAAGTGTTGCCTTGCCGAGCAACACTACTCAGTCGGTTGAGGCCTGTGGGTAGGTTCATTTTCATATTATTAATGTTATTATTGTTTTATATAATAATAAGTCAAATCAAGGTTACGGTTCAATTTGATACCCTAAATGTTTTTAAAAAGTAATATTATTCTACGCGTTTAAGCTTTCTTTGTTTAATTGATCTTCAGGTTTTGAATTGCCCAAAGAATAATGTAAGGTGACTTTCGTGGCAATGGAGCAAAAGAGGTCCAAGAGAAACATAATAAAATAAAAATAAAACCCCCCCAAATAATAGATATTGAATTTTAATTTGGTCAGGCCTACTAACAGCTTGATTTGAAAAGATATTATATGTATAGCCAAAAAACAAATAGTGATATGACATGAATTATTAATTAACAATGCCCCACAAAGCATAAAATGTTCCCGTTATCCACCCATGACCTAACCTTCTTTTTCGTTCGATTTAATGTCCTAGCTTTTTTTTTTTTTGTCCTTTTTTCATTTTCATTTGCTATGATCATTTCGAGTTAAAATTTATTTCTTGCAGCATTTTATAATTGAAAACGTTGGTATTGTAATAGCCACAAAATATTCGCGGTACCCTTTTATCGCTCAATATAGCAACACCCTCAATAATCAATATATATAGCAAATACATCTTAGATATTTTTTATTTTTTAATTTACCGAACCAGTCCAATCTAGTTGTTTTCTTTTTCTTTGCTCGCTTGATTTGAATTTTTTGTTTTAGAGTGTGAATAAGTAAAAAAGATTTATACAAAACTTGTACGGAATTTTAGATGGTAAAATGTAAGTGGCACGATATTCTTTATTACATATTATGAATGCACGACATCAGAAATTAATGGACCAAACATTCTCGTTTTTTTTTTTTTTTCTAAGAATACCAAACATTCTCGTTATAATCAATTTTCATTCTCTTTATACAGTAATGAGCTTTGACTTTGGTTATAAATTATAATTAATAAACAAATGACCAAACCCAGTCTGTCGCTGTGGCCTGTGGGTCGTCAAAACGCAGCAATTGAAACGTATACGTAACTTCAAATCGTAGCAAAGTACTAATCCCACTGCAATTTGCGACGAAAGCAACAAATATATGAATTCTAACCCTTTGTTTGGCATATCTCCGTATGGACAACTCATCCCATTCATTATATTCTATTCTATTATATTCTATTTCATTTTTTCAACTTTTCAATTCTCCAAATAATTTCATTTCATTCTTTTTTTTTTAAATATTTTTTTTAACTTTTTCAAATCCTTATATAATATCTTTAAATCTCAACCACTTATATCACCTTAAAATTCACAAAGTCAAATCATTCTACTCATTTTTCTAACCATATTACAAATTATTTTCAAACTATTTGGAATAGTAAAAAATGACCAAAATGATTTTTCCAAATACAAGGATACACATTTTACTCATTCTATTTTTTTTTTATTTTTTCAACTTTTTTAATCCTTCAAATCATTCCATTCTATTTTATTTTTTTCAATTATTTTTTTCAACTTTTCAAATATCTATACAGTATCTTTAAATATCAATCATTCATACCACCTCGAAATTCACAAAGTCAAACCATTCTTACGCTTATGTTTGGGCAAACCTTTTTGCCCATTTATTTCAATTTTTTGGAATAGTCAAAATGGTTTGAAAATAATTTAGAAAATGGTTTGCAAAATGGTTAGAAAAATGAGTAGAATAGTTTGACTTTGCAAATTTCGAGGTGATATAAATGGTTGAGATTTAAAGATATTGTATAGGGATTTGGAAAATTGAAAGAAAAAAAATAGAGTTGAAAAAAAATGGAATGGAATGGAATGGTTTGTAAGATTAACCCTCTATTTGCCCCACCCATTCCAACCATTTCATTTTTTTTACTTTTTTCCCCCGTTTGCCCCACCCATTCTACTAATTCAATTTCATTCAATTTTTTCACTTTTTTCAATCCTCCAAACCATTCCATTCTATTCTAATTTTTTCAACCATTTTTTTCAACTTTCCAAATTCTTATACAATATCTTTAAATCTCAACCATTTATACCACATTGAAATTTGCAAAGTCAAACCATTTTCCAAACTATTTTTCAAACCATTTTCCAAACCATTTTCAAACCATTTAGAATGGTAAAAAATGACTAGAATGGTTTTTCTTCCAAACACAAGTTGATCCTCCAAACCATTCCAATTTTTTCAACCATTTTTTTCAACTTTCCAAATCCCTATACAATATCTTTAAATCTCAACCATTTATACCACATCGAAATTCGCAAAGTCAAACCATTTTCCAAATCATTTTTCAAACCATTTTCAAAGCCATTTTTAAACCATTTGGAATTGTCAAAAATGACTAGAATGGTTTTTCCAAACACAAGCTTAGAAAGTTAAATGATTTGGAATAATATTGAATGGAATGGAATGAGTGGAATGATTTACCCAAACATGGGTACATTATTTTTCTAAGTCATTTTGAAACCATTACAAATAATTTTTAAACTATTTTTTCCATCCCAATATGGAATGGCCAAAATAATCACACCAAATAAAGGGTAAATGTCTTAAATATATATATACGAATTCTAAATTAATAAGCAAATTATTGCGTATGATCATCATCACACACTTGATAGTTATAACAAACAACTAAATCTTATAAGAGAAAAACATTTTGTCTCACTAGTGATGCAAATCATCTCGTATAAATTATAATGTATGAAAGTTGTTGTGAGACTTAATTGCTATAATATGTGATATTATTTGATATAGTAAATACCATTCTATATGTGGGAAATTTGAACACGGCTGCGCAAGTGCGCATAAAGAAAAGGGTAGTATGTTAGAAAAAAGGCAACGAAAAGTTGCCCACAAGCCACGACCAAGACCATTGCCTGGACCACTTGAATGCCATATCTCTCCAAATCTTTCAATTCAACAAGCAACTTTCAAAATAAAAGATATAAATATAAATATAAATAAAAAAAACCCGTTCACAAGTTGTAGCACCGAAGACCAATCCACTTATCTACCCACAATACCAACAGGCAACAAGCAATCAAGTCCATTTTAAAGGTAAGCCTTTCCACCACTTATTTCTCTCAAATGTTAATCAACACATAGCTCTCAATTAGATCTCGGCTTTTCGAAAGCAGAGAGATCGAAAAACCTAATGGCCGATCTCCCAGAAGAGCTCGTGGTTGAGATCATGTCATGGCTTCCACCAGAATCACTTTTCCAATCCAAATGCGTCAGCAAGCATTGGCACTCTCTGATCACCTCTCTCGTGAACGACCCAACGTTTGTGTCCAAACACCTCCGAAACCTCAGCGACCACACCAACATCTTCTCTTCCCAATCCATTGCCTTGACATGCCTCCGGATCTTCCACAACCCGGTTTACCACTACAAAGAGATCTTCTCCCTCCTTTCTCTGTCAACCGTCGCCGGCGAGGCGATCTCGTCGGCGACCGAGTTCTTGGCTCTCCCTACGATCCCCGACGAGAAGGACATGACTTGCGTCACGGCCAGCCACTGCGACGGCGTGATCTGCTTAGCGGATTACTATCATAATATAATCCTATCCAATCCGGCGCTCAACAAGTCCAGAGTCGTCCCGAAGCCGACACTCGTCGACCGCTTTGTGTTGCAGGGCGTCGGGTTCGGGTACGACTGTAGGGCCCACGACTACAAGGTGGTTCGGTTCGGGCGGGACGTGTTGGTCTCGCCCAGAGCCGAGGTCTATAGCCTGAGATCGGACTCGTGGAAGGAGATTGAGATAGGTCTAGGGACGGAGTATTTCCCCAGCCTCCATGTCGAGCTGTACTTCAAGGGGTGTTTCTATTGGTTGATGTCGGGCCCGAATTACGTGGTCCGGTGTTTCGACATGTCGGAGGAGGTGTTTCGCAACGTGTCGCTCCCCGAGGGCGTCCAGGTGGCGAGAGCGCACTGGACGGGCCTCGGGGTGTGGGATGGCTCGGTTGCTTTGTTTCTGTGTGTGGGAGAGAGAGGGGTGGTTCCTATGAGTATTGAGGTTTGGGCGATGAGCGATGGGGATTGTCGTTGGAGCAAGAAGTTGACGATCGGCCCTCTGGAGGGCGTCGATTGCCCTCTCGCGTTTTGGAATAGCGAAGAGCTTCTCATGCGAGCTTCGAATTTTAAGGAAGTCGTTTCGTATAATATCCGTAGTCGAGAGATTAGGAATGTTAGCGTTGCTGGATTGGATGGGATTGGGTGTCGCGCTTTTTCGTATGTTAAGAGTCTGGTTTCGGTGTGAGCAGAGGAAAATTTCGACATTGCTAATGGGATTAAAATGGAGTTTATTTATTTATTTATTTATTGAAAAAATGAGTTTAATTTATTTGGTGGTTGTTGTGTTACTATTATTATCATTCATGATTTCTTTGGGTCGCCTAAAGTATTCCGGGAATTAGTGGTCTTATGGTATGAAAATGTGAGTAATTAGCAAGGTTGACTACTGTACTTATTGCGTTTCGATAAATTAGCTTTTAAATTTGTTTTTTAGGTCATTTGAACTATAAATTTTAAGCAGTATAAACTACCATTGTCAAATATATAACATTTAGGACTATGATGCCAAAAAAGAGATGTTAATTAGATAAAGTTTTAGAGACGACTGACATGCCAAAACACAAGACTTTTACGTTAAATAAGTGTAAAATATTATAAAACTTGAGTCCAAATTTAAATGTAAGTCGTCAATTTGGAAAGATTTGTTAAGATCTTAAAACTGAGTTTAAAATGCCACGAAAAATAAAGCTTAAATTATCAATGTACGACAAGTTTTAAAGACGAATAGTGTTAATTACCCCTAAAAACGAATTATTAGCTTGAAAATTTATCCTCTTATTTAATGGGCTATGGACGCGTATTTTTATTCAGTTATTTGTTGTCGAGAAGAGATTATTTATTGGTGGTTGTTCTGTTATATATAGTTCCAATTGGTTATTTTTAAAGTTGCATTAATGTGTTGGGTAAGTAAGCTTACATTAAATATTAAATATTGTTAAGTTGCAAGTCTTGTTTTGCTACCATGAGAAAGCTAAAGTAGACTGGTAGTTGAATATTGATTTTTTCATGTCCCTACCATGTTATGATTGTTATCCATTGTTCTTAATTTCATTATTTACTTTATTTAAGACAAGATACATAATTTTCACATTTAATTCATTTGCAAAATATTTTAGCACTCACATCAATTTATATCTGAATTATAAAAGTCAAAACGGGAGGTGAGGGAAAACGACATGATTAGTAAGAACGACAACTTGACGCAAAAGCGACAACATCTGAAAACGACAGTAATAGAGAACATGACAGCCAAGGAAAAAGAAGAGTCGTAAGCATTAAGCAAACAGAAGAGGGAATAACCAAAAAAATAAAATAAAATAATAAAAAAACACAGAAACGACTTAATACATAAAAACGACAACAACAATGCGAACTACAATGAACGTAAACGACAGCTTATTTAGCAATATTAAATGAAAATAAACTAAAATTTGATTTTTATAATCTCCACATGCAGCTTAATGAGGAAATAACAACAAGAAGAGAGGAAAACGACAAAAATGACACAAAACGACATTATGAGACAAACGATGGCAAAAAAGATGATTACTGAGAACAAGACATCTAAAAACGACATCATCTGAAAACGACAGTAATAGAGAACATGACAGCCAAAGAAAAAGGAGAGTCGTAAGCACTAAGCAAATAGAAGAGGGAATAACGAAAAAAAAACGAGAAGAAGACACAAAAACAACTTAATACATAAAAACGACAATAACAATGCGAACTATAATGAACGTAAACGACAGATTATTTAGCAATATATGAGAAATGAAAATAAACTAAAATTTGATTTTATAATCTCCACATGCAGCTTAATGAGGAAATAACAAGAAGAGAGGAAAATGACAAAAATGACACAAAATGACATTACGAGACAAACGATGGCAAAAAAGAAGATTACAGAGAACACGACAACATCTAAAAAACAACATCTGAAAAACGACAACATCTGAAAACGACAGTAATAGAGAACACGACAGCCAAAGAGAAAGGAGAGTCGTACCCACTAAGCAAACAGAAGAGGGAATAACAAAAAAAACGACAACACCTGAAAAACGACAACATATGAAAACGACAACATCTGAAAAACGACAACATCTAAAAACGACAGTAATAGAGAACATGACAACCAAAGAAAAAGGAGAGTTGTAAGCACTAAGCAAACAGAAGAGGGAATAACCAAAAAAAAAAAAAAAAACGAGAAGAAGACACAAAAACGACTTAATACATAAAAACGACAATAACAATGCGAACTACAATGAACGTAAACGGCAGCTTATTTAGCAATATATGAGAAATGAAAATAAACTAAAATTTGATTTTATAATCTCCACATGCAGCTTAATGAGGAAATAACAACAAGAAGAGAGGAAAACGACAAAAATGACACAAAACGACATTATTAGACAAACGATGGCAAAAAAGAAGATTACAGAAAAACCGTAACATTTAATAAAAGGATTTTTTCCACCTATGGCCCTTGAACTTGTCGCGTTTGACACTTTGGCACCTCATATATATATATATATATATATATATATATATTTGTGGCATTTACCCCCTCGAATTTGAAAATCGTTGTACTTAGCCTCAAATTGGAAACGTCCGTTCAATTTTTAACAGAAATTTATGTGTGCTTCTCACATGGTCGTCTATTTGGGGGCATATTTGTCATTTACTTACAAGAAGAAAATAAAAAAACCAACAATAATATGTTAATAACCTACGCCATTCCACCAATTAACCCATGGAGTCCCGCTGCTTCCTTCTTTAATGTAGTGTAGCAGGCCTCGACCTCGATCGCCTCAACGCCATCTCCGTCGATGTGGCCTTCTACAAATCGGCATCAACGGAGCTCGCGAAAGTTTGAAATCAACGCCCTCTCCGTCGATGTGGCCGTCATCCCTGGCGGATTAGCTCTATCAAATGCCTCGGTTGTAGCGACGGGGATGTCCCTCGATGGCACTAAAGGAAGCCCCACGACGACACCAAACTCAAACCTTCGTGACCCATAATCGGGGCGAGGAGCGGCTAAAGACGAGCGGTGTCGGGGAGTCCTAAGCGGCGTGAGGCGCGGACCTCGCCGAAGCTATGTACTGTGAGGACCGAGTGGCGCGGAGTGGACGGCAGAGTGGCGGCAACGGCGTGGGGGAGTCCTTGCCGGAGTCAAGCGTGGGGAAGAGCCGTTCTCCTCCGACGCCCTGTGCTTCCTCAACCGCTGTAATGCTTCGTCGTCCTCCTCAGTGATAGCAATGGAGGTAAAGTCTCGGCGGAGCACTTGACCTGGACTGGACTCGGCAAGAAGCTCGGCAGCGGCGGCAGCGCACATGAGATGGAACGGACTTGGCGAGAAGCTCGGTAGCGGTGGCGGTGACGTTATGGTTTGAAATTGGGGTCTAAATCTGTGGTTTGAATTTAGGGGTTTAGATTTTTTGAGATCAGGAAACTAAAGAATGATAATGATATTGATTGTTAGCCTGCAGTTATAGTTTAATCTGGCTTTTGCTCAATTGGAAAATACAGATAATTTTTTATGTTCAATTTATGGTGGGTTTGAGTAGAAACAAAGTGTGGTCAAAATTCATGATGGGTTTTATTTTAGAGTGAATATTGCTAGACTATGATATCAAAGCTTAAGAAAAACACTAGAGTAAAATAGGAATGAAGCTAAGAATCTGAATTCAACTACGATGATCAAACTAAAATTGAATACAATTTTGAGTATTATTTGCTAAATATGGTACATGAAACCAAAGGCCAAGAAATTTGAAGGAAGGAGAAGGATTATGGACTTGCGGTTAGGTTGGAGGGAAACAACAAAGATGCCCTTGTTTACAGGGTCACGTGATAGGCACAAGTGAGTTTCCGTCTCATTTTAGACGGAAGTTTTCGATTTGGGGTAAAATGCAACGATTTTCAAATTCGAGGGGGTAAATGCAAAAAAAAAAAGATGAGGTGTCAAAGTGTCAAACGCGACAAGTTTAGGGCCATAGGTGCAAAAAACCCTTAATAAAATGACGCTGAGAAAACGACAGGAATACAAAAGCAAAAATAGCACCACGTACAACGACAAATAAGAGGAAAACGACAATAAACGACAGGTCTCAATTCAATAAAACCTCCACTTGTATATAGCGCATATATATACACACACGAAAATAAGACGACACAACAAATCGGGTTAATAAATATACATAGCGGACCAGAGATTCCATGCCCAATTGCCCACTTTACTGATTTTTGAAGCCCCGTGGTTTCTCTGCTTGTGCGTTCTAGGTAAATAGGTTCTTAGCTGTTCAAATGTAATTTTTTTTTTTCCTTTTAGGTGATAATTCTTTTGTGAAATTTAGTGTTTGATGCCAAATTATGTCAAATGTGGCCCTAAGTTTGACATTAGCCAAATTTGGCATTTAAAATAAGTATCGGATTTGGAAATTTTGAGAAATATCTTTCTTTTACTGTTTTTTATTTATACTTTAAAATTAGTTGAAATAAAGACAGGACTTGTGACGTAAATAAATTATTAAATAAATGAGCGAGTTTTGCACTTACCATTGTATGAGGCTCGGCCCATCATACAAAGCAATATTAGGCCGATTGGAGGCCCAATGTTAAAAAGTCAGTAAAATACAACACAGTTGTCGTTTGAGAGGCATCTACGAGAGCTTCTTCTTCACCAGGCAAACCTCCCGATAGTCGAGAACCAATTCTGTGGACATTTTTTTCAGACGCTTGAAACCCTAGAGCTTCGATTTACTCTCTGATTACGGTGAAAATTCTATCTCTACACCTCTATAATTTTTGTTTCTATACGATTAGATTTCGACTATTCTATTACAATGAAATCGTTCATGCATTTCTATTTAGACCTTGTTAATTTACGGAGTCGATGGAAAATCGACGTCATTTCTGTGAAATTTGAAGGATTTATCGCATTTGGGGTCAGGGCTAAGGCTTAATTTCAGCTTCCTGTAGAGAAATGATATGACATTTCCATGAAAAATGTTTTTTTTTTTATAATTTTTTTATTTTGCATTCTGAGTTAGGGCTAGTGTTTTGAAATGAGAAGTTTAGTTTTCCTTTTTGAGCTGATTTTGAGGCTTTATTTTTTATTTTTTTTAAGTGTTTCACTCACAACTTTTTGAGCTCTGAATTTTCAATAATCTCTCTCTCTCTCTTTCCCTGAGAAACAAACAAGTCTTTCCTTTTAATGTGGCTTATGTTTAAGTTACTTTTTGGTTCAGGAATAGGAAGCATAAATGGCGGGTTTACTCTGCTACTTTCCGAAAGATTTGGTTGTGGAGATCATGTCATGGCTCCCGGCCGATTCTCTGATTCGATTCAAGTGTGTTGCTAAGTCGTGGCATGCCCTCATCTCGGAGCTCGTCGATGACGCTGCATTTGTAGCCAAACACCTCAGCAACACGAAGACGCGGCCTTCAACATCCTTAGTTTTCAGTCACTGTTGCCCCCACCTCGACCATAAGGGAACAGACTGCCGTGGTGACATATTCTCGTTGATCACCATATTGAATGCGGATCGCGGCAGTGGTCACATTCCTTCCATCACTGAAGAACTCGATTTGCCGCCGCCTCGGCACGAAGTCTTTGATAGGTTGGGTCGGTGGCAGAGTGCGTACCATTGTGATGGGATCGTTTGTCTAATTCAAGATCCGCAGACCATTGTTATGTGCAATCCGACATTGTACGAATCCAGGATCATTCCGGAGTCAGGGAGTACAAACTGTCAGGGAATGGGATTCGGATACGATTCTATGATCAAGGATTACAAGTTGGTTAGGATTTTTCTTGATGAATCTGACCGGGCTGAGGTGTATACCCTCGGCACTGATACTTGGAAAGCGATCAAGATGCCTAAGAGCGTGAATATAGCGGAGATTCTTTATCAAGAAGCGTTGTACTGGAGAGGAGTTTGTTATTGGTTGGTGAACGATATGTGCGGTCATGTGGTGATCCTCTGCTTCAACATGTGTGATGAGGAATTTCACATCATGAAATTACCGGAGTTGGATAATACAAACTTGGTAATGGAAGAGGCAGAGCTTACCGTGTGGAATGACTCCATTGCTCTGTTTGTTTGTTATAGCGACTATGAGTTGGGCGATTTTCCATTATTCCTTGAGATATTTGTGTTTGATGGTTACTCTGGTGAGGACAAAGGTGCTTCTTGGACCAAGCAACTTTTTGCTGGACCGCTCGAAGATATTGCGAATACATTTTCGTTCCTCCACAACGATGAGTTTCTCATGCAAGATATAGATAAGCATTTGGTCGCGTACAATGTCCATACCCAAAAGCTGAGGGATGTTATTGTTCAAGATGTGGATCGATTACGGCATTGGGTTTGTTTCTACATGAAGAGCCTTGTTTCTGTTAGAAAGAGATGAACGCTCTGTAGGAGGTTTTGAGCAATAAGAAACTCTAAATTGATGAAGTGTTTCGAATAGTATATAATCCATGTAGACTGTTTCATTTACCTATCCGAACGAAAGCAGAAGGAAATCAAATGGACTAGTAAACAGACCATTTACCAATTGAGATACAACCAGAGAACTTAGGAGACAAAGCCTGAGAACAAGCGTTGTGTGCTAGTACATCACATCTTCGAGGAATCCTCACAAGCTTACCAAAAGGAATGGCTTGCCAGTAGGCCCGAGTTTCCTCAAAGAAAGAAGATAGGCGCCAGTCCGGCAGTCCCACACAACCCTGCCCTGCAATAACTCTCCAGCGAGACCGAGTTCTCAGCCTCCAAAGCATCGTAAGCAGGACAAAAGTTTGCCGCCATCTTTGAAAGCTCCATCCATGTCGATCTTGATCGTGGCTTCTGTTTGGCGGGGGGGCCACCCATCAGGAAGCGTCTGCAAGTATGTGTGTATTTCCCAAGCAGTTTGTCTCTGCTTTTTTTTTTTTTCCTTTTTTTTTTTTTGGGTTATTTCTACTCGACTTGTAACGTTCTATCTTTTGTTTCTAGACATGCTTTTAATTGTTACTTTGCTTTGATTTGTCATTCTGTCTCATCCCCATGAAGTGCATAGCATTAGCAACCATTCATTCAATTCAATGGGCAAAGACTACATTGCATTTTCATTCCACGTTATTGTTAGAATAGTGCCCAAAAGGAGACTATTTTTATGATTTTGAATTTGCTGATTAATAAAATAAATAAATTTTTCATGAATTGTTTAAGACTTTATATTTATTTAATGAATATTTATCAATATCCATAACATATTATGTAACTGAAATTCTAATATATAAGTTTGTTATATACAAAGGATTAGAATTATGGTTAATATGTTTAAATAAGTCCGTGATTGATCAAGAATAGGTGACTTGATCTGAAATCACATATGCGGTCCACTAACGTATTAAATGCGATAACCTTATCCTGGTTGTCGGTGTTGTGACACTAAGTGGAAGCATTCTATATAATTAAATTATATAGGACATGGGCCGACTCGATTCCGAAGTATCGTTTAAGTATCATTACGATACTCGTCTCGCAGTCATAAGATGATCATATGAGAATCGATCTTAATCTTGAGTGGCCACAGACCCTTAGGTTATGTTTATGGGCCTTTTGATTTGTTCGTTACGGTCCATGATTGATCTGAGCTAAATACTTGCATTTTGGAGGTTCGGAATATGATCACTGGGGAATCGGGTTTCATAGATATGGAATCAAGCTTCTGATAAAAAATAAGTTAAAATTGGTTCTCTTAATGTGTTGATTCTGGAACCGAACAATTGCGCGCACATTTATGATCAAGATCATAAATGAATTATTCGCTAGTGAATCAATGGTATTTAAGGAACAAGATATGATCTGAGTGGTAAAATGGTAAATTCACCAACTCAGATCATGAACCAATCTGGATGGTCGAATCTCATGAAATGATTATGTCAATGGATAACTCATCAAGTAAATTATTTTAATAATTTCAGGAGTTCAATTTCGGGTTTTTAGTTGAGTAACCTCAGAATTAATAAATCAGATTTTTAATTAAGGAGTTTTAGTTAAATATTTATTTTTATTAGAGCTTGAATTATTGGGTCCATGGTCCCCGGATCGACTACATCATATCGATAGAGATACTCTAATAATTAATGGTGATTAATTATATTTTTCTTACATTTATTGGATTAATAGTTTAATTCGATAATAAATAATTAATTTTAGTTATTTATTTAAGAGTAATTTGCACTAATGTCCCCCTGAACTTTAAGGGTATGGCAATCTGCCCCCTAATATTTTATTTTTAGCATTTTGCATCCTGACTTCGAAAATCTTAACAAATCGACACAAATTGATAACTTCTGTCAAAAAATTAGACGGAATTTGACATGTGAGTCATTATGAAGGACATTTATGTCTTTTTACTATTTATCTTCTTGTTCTTTTTGGTTTTTTTCACTTTCTCTCATCTTTTTTTTTCTTCTTCACAATTGACTTCACAGTTGCTTCTGTTTGTTTGAAATTTTCCAAGTCCAAATATACCAAATTAGCATTAGCAATACAACATTATCTCTTTTTTATGGTAAAAAAAATTTCAATTGCTACGAGAACACAAGAATATTAGAACACAGTTTATAGATTCAGAAATTGATTTTTTTTCTCAGCAAATAAATATAGCTCAAACATGAACAAACTAAATAGAGATAGAAAAAAAAAATTGCGACTACATATCAACAACAAATACGAACCCCCGCTCCTCAAACCCATAAAAAAAAGTACCAAACAACACAACCCCATTAAACTGTGGTTTTTTCAATCTTCAGTCAGTGCACTGTACAGTTTGTTAATTTCACCATGAAAGTCTCACAAGCCAATAGCCATGGCCTAGAATGAATCATGAATTATGAACAAGCTAAATATGAAGAGTGAAGAAAAGTGGGTTCGGCGAGGTTCAACCTTCCACGACGACACAAACCCCGAACTCCGTGACCTCAAGCCTTCCGATCACAACGACCCCCCGAAACCCCGAAACCCCGAGCCTCCTGTCCGTCGCGACTTAGAGCCCATCGCGTCGACCGAAAACCCCGAGCCTCCCGTCCGCCGCGTTTGAAACCCACAACTCGAGAGAAGTAGAGATTGAGTGCAAGATAGAGAGAAATCTGGCGGAGATCGTGGCGGCTCGAGGCTCACGTGGGTCACGAGGGTAGCGCAGGTCGCTGAGCTTCAAAGGGGGACTTGGGTCAATGAAATTCGGCTTGGGCTCACTGGATCTGGTCTGGGTTCGCCAGATTTGGACTTCACTCACGAACGCTCCTAGAGGCGTGGAGCAAGTGGCCGACGGCGTGATGGCACAGGTTGTCGGCGGCGAAATGTTTGGAGTTGAAAAGATTCAGTATATGAAGAAGAAGAAGAAGAAGAAGAAGACAACGTTTTTATTTGGGAAATTTGGTTTGCTTAGGGTTTTCCAAGACTTGAAATGTTTGGAATTATCTTTGAAATTGATTGTGTGAGGTAGATGATTTGTGATTTTTTTTTTTTTGATGTACCGCTTGTGTTTGTGAATTTGTGAGCTCCGATGGAGCTCGATTCCCGCCGTCGCGCAGGACCTCCATCAGGTCGCCTCCCACGTCGACGCCCGATGGAGCTCGATTCCCGCCGTCGCCGCCTCCTCTCTACTCCGCCTCTGTGGCGCCTCCTCTCCGCTCCGCCTCCGTCGCTGCCCGTTAGAAGGACCTCCGTTTGGTTGACGAAATTTTTGGCCTCAGTTGGTTGAATATTTTTCTTTTAGAAATAAAAGTAAATACATTAGAAAGGAATTATGAGCAAGATCATAAGTGTACAACCAAAAATGCCCTTTCCAAATCACATGCAGGGCACATGGATTGGGAATTCCATCCAAAATTGAACGTCCGTTATCAATTTGAAACGATTTGCTAAAAATTTCGAATTCAGAGTGCAACATGCCAAAAATTAAAATTTAAGGGGCAAGTTATCAAACACGTAAAGTTCAGAGGGCACCAGTGTAAATTACTCTTTATTTAATTGTTAAATAAATAATGGTTAAAATTAATTTATTAATTTTGGAAGAAATTGTTAAATAAATAATGGTTAAAATTAATTTATTAATTTTGGAAGAAATTATGAAAGTAGTTTCCCGCCAAAATTGATTTATTTGAGAGACAAGCAATTTAAATAAAAGAATTTTATTTAATTGTTAAATTATCCAAGAGTTGGATAAAAAATATAAAAAAGAGGTATTTTATAGAAATCTTAATTAGATTATGATTTGTACAAATTTATTTAAATAGAGTTAATTATCCTACTTATAGTAGGATTTGAAATAACTAATCCTAATTAATTATCTAAGAGTTAGATAATTATCTATTTTGGATACCAAAATAAAATTAAATTCTATTTAGGATTTGATTAAATATATATATATATTTATTTATATAAAAGTTAAAATCGCAACAAAGTTTTTAATGTTGTCGACTAATTTTCAAATTCGTATATATATATATAATATAATTATATTAATATATAATCGTATATTCCAAAGGATTTGAAAAGTTGCCGAACTGTTCATAACTGAATTTTACTTATAGTATATATGTACACATCATGTATAGCAAAATATATTAGATATATATAATAAATTCCAATTCGGCAAAGTTGCACACTTTCTATATTCGATAGTATAAATAGTGTATATATACGATTAAAATTTTTATATTATAAAAATATATGATATTTTAATATATCTAAAATAAATATTAATAGGTATTAATTTGAATCCAAATAGGAATTGGAGTATATCTATTAAACACTTTCTTATTCTCTCTATAAATAGGATCCTATTTTAGAGAGAAAACTCTAACCTTGCTATACCAAGCATACAAGCTCATAAGTTTCATTTAGAGAATTTCTAAAGAGAAAAGCTCCCTCAATTGCCACCCTTATAGCTATTTCTATAGCCTAATTATACACTAAGGTAGTGTGAGAAAAATTTAGAGTGAGCCAATATTCTCGTCTCTTTTCGATCCGGAGGCACGGTTTGGAATATTGTGGTATCGGCAAAGCGAGGATTCTCTAAGGCTGATAAGTTCGTTTCAAGCGTTCTCTAGCCCAACATTGGCGGTCTCGAAACGCACGGCGTGAAAACTACAAATCAATCATTAGAATCTTCTTGGTAAAATTCTTAATCTCTATAATTTATTTATGAAATAAATTTTGTGCACATTTGTATATTTTTCTAATAAAATTATGAGAAAAAACCACCCTTTTTTAGAATTTAGGGTTTTTTTTTCTGCCCCTCTTTTACTTGATCAGCCAGAATATTTCCGTTTATGACCTTTCTTCTAATCGTATGTTTGAGAACGCCTTCGGGTGTTTGATGGAATGTCTGTGAGAACGCCCTTGGGTCTATTTCTTTTACTTTTTAAAAGAATAAATGTTAAAACCATCAACAAAGTTATTTCCAGCTCAAAATTAAGAACCTCAAAGAGATGACTTTTTTTTTTTTTTATAATTATAATAAAAAACAGGAAGCGTTATAAATGAGGATGTTAGTTCATCATTTTCCAGAAGAGTTAGTGGCGGAAGTCTTGTTAAGATCGCCTGTCAAGTCTCTGATAAGATTCAAAAGCGTCTGTAGATCATGGCGCACTCTCATCAGTGACCCGTCTTTCGCAAAACAGCACCTCCGGTTTAACGCCAACAGGGTCTCGTCTTCGGCTGTTGTGTATTTGACTTGGTTCCGCCTTGTTGCTGCTGATAGTGACGAGCTCGAACAAGTACACGCACTCGTCACTCTCTCTCGCGGTGGTTGTGGCGGTAACGAGGCCGTCGATGATGACCAATTGCCCTGCACTGCTGAAATTCTCGATTTGCCGTCCATCCCTGGCACAGCGAAAGAGGAATTACGGAGTGGCGACCACTGCAATGGGGTGTTGTGGTTTCGAGGACCTACCGGAGCTACCGGAGCTGTTCTGTACAATCCGGCAAATAGAGAATTCAAGGTTCTTCCTAGACGGTTCCCTGACTATGTAGTTAACGGGGAAGGGTTTGGATATGACTCCAAAGCTGATGATTATAAGTTTGTCAGGATTAGGGCCTCCCTATCGACCAGAGAGCGATTTGCTGAGGTTTACACGATCGGTTCTGATTCTTGGAGAGAGATTAAGATTGATCCTAAACTCCCCATCGTCACTTGTATGCCCCAGTCGAAAGGGCTTCACTACAAAGGGATTTGTTATTGGTTGGGATTGGAAACGTCAGATAAGAGGTTTACAATTGTTTGTTTCGATATGTCGAGCGAAGAATTTCATACCATTCCTATGGCAGATGACCTTCAAAAATATGGCGGGTTTTTGACGAAACTTGCGGTGTGGAATAAATCGGTGGTGTTGCTTACAGAACATGATCATTTTTTCGTTGATATGTGGGTAATGGATGACAGTTTAGGAGAAAGTAAAGGTCCTCTTACTTGGACCAAGCATATGACAGTCGGGCCTTTACCAGACATCCGCTTACCAGACATCGCCTTTTGGAAGAGCGACGAGTTCCTATCCTTCACGTATTGCGGGCAACTAGTGTCTTACAACGTTGGTACCCAAAGGATTAAGTATCTGCCTATTGACAAGACGGTTGAAGGATTGGCTCTTGCTGATTTCTACGTCGAAAGTCTTGTTTCGCTTAAGGGCCGAAACTAGCTTAGTGGACGAGGCGGGGATAACTCACTCTCGTAGTTGGATACTCCTAGCGGCGCATTGGATGGGAGTCATGTTTTAAGGGCCATACTAGTAGTGGCCAACTTTTTTATGCTTATGAATATGATCGTAATGTATAGAGAACATGAAAAAAAACCTAACATTTCTCTGCTGTAGTAATTATAAATTTTGCTTTTCCTCCGTTGAGTTTGCAGGTCTTGCAACTTCTTCTATTTGCTCTATGTTTTTGGCTCGAAGAGTAGTAATTCTTGTTCTACTAGCTGACAATTCTTGAAGAGAGGATTTTTTGTTCTTTTGGCTCAACATTTGATGAGATATTTTAATTAAGACCATCTCCAATACAAATATTATTGCCAATGTCAAATTCAACACTAAAAAGTGCTAAATGGCAATATTTGACACTGGAGTTCAATTTTTTTCTTTAATGTAGTATTGGTATTCTAAATGCTAAAATATATATATATATATATATATATATATATGTTTTTCAAGTGCAGAGTTAAAAAAAAAAAAAGGTTAGCATCAGTACAAATGCTTTGATATTTTATCCATGGTACCCTAAGATCAACTATTCAACTTCGTTTAAGACCAAAGAAATTGCTACTATGAATTAAAATAAAATTACTCAGCACTATAGTAATACTCAACCATGAGACTTTTTTTGTCATTAATTTCTTCTCATGTTTACAAACAAAATGAGCAAATTGTTGACGGAAATACTGATAAGAGAGTATGATGAATCTGCATCTTACGAGGATGATCAACGAAAAGTGGTCCAATTTGACTGCTGCTCAACCAAAAAGTGCTAAAATTATTGTTTGTATTTACTTACTTCTGAACGTTGGAATAGTAAAAGAAAAGGTACAAAATAACATGAAGAGCAAGTGCAACTACAATTTTGCAATAAAACGTGAAAAGAAAATGCAATTTAGTTCATGAGGAAATTAAGAAGAGGGCATGGCCTAGCGGGAAAATCACACTCGTTCAAAGAGCTGTAGAGTTTGAATCTCTCGCCCCTAATTAAAAGAACAAGAGAGAGGTTTTTCAGTTAAAATAATTGGTATATCAAGCAAATTACCTATGGACACCATAACAAATATATATAATAAAATAAAATAAAATATGGACGTCCTTTTTAAATAGAATTAAAATTTTATAATTTAGCTATATATCTCTAACTTAATAGTTCAAATGCATTGGGGAACAAGAGGAATTGCAAAATAAGATTATTTTTAATGCCATTTAATAATTTACGTCTCAAATTGTGTGTTTTTTTTTATTTTCGCTTTATGTTTGTAATGTAAATTTTGAGGTATACATTAAACGTGCTACTTAATCATCTACGTCTTAAATTGTGCGCCACTCTATATTTGTAATGTAGATTATCATTGTGCCAAATAAAAGGCATCCCTCAAAATCTCCCTCGGATCAAATTGAAATTTTTTAGAAAATTGTTGGCAAGGAAAATAAAAAATAATAAAGATTCTTTCCGGAAAGTCATTGTCGTTAATACCATGTTGTCGTTTGTGGTGTTAGCTTTGCTGTTTATAGAAGACGTGTCGTTCTCTATTTTGTGATAAAGCACACTGTCGTTTAAAAAATACATCGTCGTTTCACCGGCGCTTCTCTCTCTCACACCCACACAGGAACAACGGCGAGACGTATCTCGGTACGGTGATAGTGTATAAAAATTAAAAAAAAAAAAACCCCCAAATCGAGGTTTTTAGCTTTAACTAACTCGTAGCCTAAAATCACAATACCCTTCTCTAATCTCTGGTGGAGTTTTTTCAGTCCCTGGTATTTTCTTCTCTTCTCTCTACTCTATATGTTTTTTTTTTTTTTTTTTCAATTCATATAGAAACGAAATACTTGTTTTATTTATGAAAACTCTTTTAAATTCACGTCACCCGTTTTACTGTACTGTGTTTCAAAGTCTACCCTCAATTCCATGAAAAAGGAGAAAAAACCCCCCTTTTTGTAGAATTTATGGTTTTTTTTCTGCCCCTCTTTTACTTGATCAGCCAGAATATTTCCGTTTATGAGCTTTCTTCTAATCGTATGTTTGGGAATGCCCTTCGGGTGTTTGATGGAATGTCTGTGAGAAGAATGCCCTTGGGTCTATTTCTTTTCCTATTTAAAAGAATAAATGATACAATCAATAACAAAGTTATTTCCAGCTCAAAATTAAGAACCTCAAAGAGATGACTTTTTTTTTTTAAATTATAAAAAACAGGAAGCGTTATAAATGAGGATGTTAGTTCATCATTTTCCAGAAGAGTTAGTGGCGGAAATCTTATTAAGATTGCCTGTCAAGTCTCTGATAAGATTCAAAAGCGTCTGTAGATCATGGCGCACTCTCATCAGTGACCCGTCTTTCGCAAAACAGCACCTCCGGTTTAACGCCAACAGGGTCTCGTCTTCGGCTGTGTTGTATTTGGCTTGGTTCCGCCTTGTTGCTGCTGATAGTGACATGCTTGAACAAGTACACGCACTCGTCACTCTCTCTGGTGGTGGTTGTGGCGGTAACGAGGCCGTCAATGATGACCAGTTGCCCTGCACTGCTGAAATTCTCGATTTGTCGTCCATCCCTGGCACAGCGAAAGAGGAATTACGGAGTGGCAACCTCTGCAATGGTGTGTTGTGGTTTCGAGGAACTACCGGAGCTGTTCTGTACAATCCGGCAAATAGAGAATTCAAGATTCTTCCTAGACGGTTCCCTGACTATATAGTTAACGGGGAAGGGTTTGGATATGACTCCAAAGCTGATGATTATAAGTTTGTCAGGATTAGGGCCTCCATATCGACCAGGGAACGATTTGCTGAGGTTTACACGATCGGTTCTGATTCTTGGAGAGAGATTAAGATTGATCCTAAACTCCCCATCGTCACTTGTATGCCCCAGTCGAAAGGGCTTCACTACAAAGGGATTTGTTATTGGTTGGGATTGGATACGTCAGATCATAGGTTTACAATTGTTTGTTTCGATATGTCGAGCGAAGAATTTCATACCATTCCTATGGCAGATAACCTTCAAAAATATGGCGCATATTTGACGAAACTTGCGGTGTGGAATAAATCGGTGGTGTTGCTTACAGGACATGATCATTTTTTCGTTGATATGTGGGTAATGGATGACAGTTTAGGAGAAAGTAAAGGTCCTCTTACTTGGACCAAACATATGACAGTCGGGCCTTTACCAGACATTGGCTTACCAGACATCGCCTTTTGGAAGAGCGACGAGTTCCTATCCTTCACGTATTGCGGACGACTAGTGTCTTACAACGTTGGTACCCAAAGGATTAAGTATCTGCCTGTTGACAGGACGGATGGAGGATTGGCTCTTGCTGGTTTCTACGTCGAAAGTCTTGTTTCGCTCAAGGGCCGAAACTAGCTTAGTGGACGAGGCGGGGATAACTCACTCTCGTAGTTGGATACTCCTAGCGGCGCATTGGATGGGAGTCATGTTTTAAGGGCCATACTAGTAGTGGCCAACTTTTTTATGCTTATGAATATGATCGTAATGTATAGAGAACATGAAAAAAAACCTAACATTTCTCTGCTGTAGTAATTATAAATTTTGCTTTTCCTCCGTTGAGTTTGCAGGTCTTGCAACTTCTTCTATTTGCTCTATGTTTTTGGCTCGAAGAGTAGTAATTCTTGTTCTACTAGCTGACAATTCTTGAAGAGAGGATTTTTTGTTCTTTTGGCTCAACATTTGATGAGATATTTTAATTAAGACCATCTCCAATACAAATATTATTGCCAATGTCAAATTCAACACTAAAAAGTGCTAAATGGCAATATTTGACACTGAAGTTCAATTTTAATCTTTAATGTAGTATTGGTATTCTAAATGCTAAAATATATATATATATATATATATATATATGTTTTTCAAGTGCAGAGTTAAAAAAAAAAAAAAAAAGGTTAGCATCAGTACAAATGCTTTGATATTTTATCCATGGTACCCTAAGATCAACTATTCAACTTCGTTTAAGACCAAAGAAATTGCTACTATGAATTAAAATAAAATTTCTCAGCACTATAGTAATACTCAACCAAGAGACTTTTTTTGTCATTAATTTCTTCTCATGTTTACAAACAAAATGAGCAAATTGTTGACGGAAATACTGATAAGAGAGTATGATGAATCTGCATCTTACGAGGATGATCAACGAAAAGTGGTCCAATTTGACTGCTGCTCAACCAAAAAGTGCTAAAATTGTTGTTTGTATTTACTTACTTCTGAACGTTGGAATAGTAAAAGAAAAGGTACGAAATAACATGAAGAGCAAGTGCAACTACAATTTTGCAATAAAACGTGAAAAGAAAATGCAATTTAGTTCATGAGGAAATTAAGAAGAGGGCATGGCCTAGCGGGAAAATCACACTCGTTCAAAGAGCTGTAGAGTTTGAATCTCTCGCCCCTAATTAAAAACGAGAGAGAGGTCCTTGAAATACCTAGTTAAAATAAGGAAAAATTACCTTTTTGCACCCATTATTTGTGCTATATTTACCGAACGCACCATATTCTTTAATTTCGACATGTTTGAACCTTGAACTATTTAACGTATACCACTTTGCGCTCTTCGTCCAAGTCTATAAGTTAAACGATGACGTGATATCAAAAAAAATTAATTTATTAAAAAATTTCACGAATACCCGAAATCTTTAACAATTTAATAAAAACGAATCAAACCATAAAAAAAAACCCAAAATTTGATGACTTCTTCCTCTGCCGCCGCTGCCGATGGCCGAACCCGCAGCGCATTCGCTGAAGATCGTCACCGGCGCAGACTCGTTCGGGTGCAAGCTTAAGGACGCGCTGGTGGCCCACCTCCGCTCCCGCAGCATCGACGTCGACGACCTTGGCACCTCTTTCTAGTACTCCGTTGCCGCCTAGGTCGCGCCGCGTGGCCGCCGACCCCTCCCCGGCCACAGTCGGAAAGAGGCCAAGGACTTCGTCAAATCTGTGAAGGACTTGCGTCGAGCAATGAAAACTTCAAAGGCACAAGGGGTGTTGCCGCTGCAAACTTCGTCACCATTCACGGTTGGATTTTTTTATTTTATATTTTATTTTATTTTTCTGATAAATGAAACTAACAAATTTGTTTGCTTTTTTTTTTTTGGTTATCTATACAAATGCCTCCGATGTTGTGCTATTATTGCAGATTGTACCCCAATGTTTCAAAACTGTCATTCTTGCCCCCTAAAATTTTAAAAATTTATAAGTATGCCCCCTCTGTCACAATTTAAAAAAAAAAATTGATTAAATTAATAATGTAACAATAATCTGTTGGCATATATACAACTTTTTAAAGATCAAACGTCTTAAAATTAAGAATATTATAGTTAGTTCTATAATTATTTTCACAAACACCTCTTATGTTGTCTTTTTTTTTCCTCAAAATACATCCTGATTTTTTAAAACTTTGTATTCATACCTCCTAATTTTGTCTATTTTAAAAAAAAAATTGAAGTGAAATGAGTTAATTTATAACGTTTTTAAACATCAAGGGGCATAAGTGCCAATTTTGAAATATCATAGTGTAACTTGCAATGATAGCACAATATCGGTGGTATTTGTTATAGATAACCTTTTTTTTTTTTTGGTGATTGGCGTTGGGCAAGTGAAAGGATGGTGTGAGCCTGTGAGGGGATTTGGGTTTTCGTTGGAGAAGGCTCACATGGGAGACAAAGATAGTGCTTTTGTTTAATTTTATTTTAAATTTGGCAAAACTAAAAGACAGGTATGTGTGGTGCGGTTGGTGGTAGTGGCTACTGGAAATGGAGGGGTGGTGAGGTTGAAGATGGTCAAAGTTTTTGGGTTGTTTTAATATTTTTTTAAATATATTTTACAATAAATTAGCTAATTTTGGGGTTTTTGTGTATTTTTTACTTTTATTTTTTTTGTTTTTGTTAAATTAGCAAATTTTGATTTTTTTAATGATTTAATTTATTTTTATTAAATTGTTAAAAATTTAGAGTATTAGTGAAATTTTTAAATAAATTAAGGGTTAAATTATAATTTTTTTTGAGTGTCACGTCATCGTTTAACTGATAGACTTAGACGGAGGGTGCAAAGTGATATACGTTGAATAATTTATGGTGCAAACATGTCGAAATTAAAGAATATGATGCGTTCGATAAATGTAACACAAATATGGAGTGTAGAAAAATAAATTTTCCTTAAAATAATTGGTATATCAAGCAAATTACCTATGGACACCATAAAAAATAAATATAATAAGAAAAGATAAAATATGAACGTTCTTTTTAAATAGATTTAAAATTTTATAATTTAGCTATATATCTCTCTCTCACACCCACACAGGAAACGACGAGTCGTATCTCGGTACGGTGATAGTGTATAACAGTGAAAAAAAAAAAAAAAAACCCCCCCCACCAAATCTAGGTTTTTACTAACTCGTAGCCTAAACTCACAATACCCTTCTCAAATCCTGGTGGGGTTTTTTCAGTCCCTGGTATTTTCTGCTCTTCTCTCTACTCTATGTGTGTGTGTTTTTTTTTTCCAATTCATATAGAAACGAAATGCTTGTTTGATTTATGAAAAACTCTTTTAAATTCACGCCACCCGTTTTATTGTACTGTGTTTCAAAGTCTGCCCTCAATTCCATGAAAAAGGAAAAAAAAAAAAAAAAACCCTTTTGTAGAATTTAGGTTTTTTTCCCCTCTTTTACTTGATCAGCCAGAATATTTCCATTTATGAGGTTTGTGCTAATCGTATGTTTGAGAATGCCCTTCGCGTGTTTGATGGAATGTCTGTGAGAAGAAGGACAACATAGCTTCATTTTGAGTGAGTCAATAAAGGTAATTGGGTCTATTTCTTTTACTTTTTAAAAGAATAAATGATAAAAGTATCAACAAAGTTATTTCCAGCTTAAAATTAAGAACCTCAAAGAGATGACTTTTTTTTTTTTTTTTTTTAATAGGAAGCATTATAAATGAGGATGTTAGTTCATTTTCCAGAAGAGGTAGTGGCGGAAATCTTGTTAAGATTGCCTGTCAAGTCTCTGATAAGATTCAAAAGCGTCTGTAGATCATGGCGCACTCTCATCAATGACCCGTCTTTCGCAAAACGGCATCTCCGGTTTAACGCGAACAGGGTCTCGTCTTCGGCTGTGTTGTATTTGGCTTGGTTCCGCCTGGTTGCTGCTGATAGTTACATGTCCGAACAAGTACACGCACTCGTCACTCTCTCTCGTGGTGGTTGTGGCGGTAACGAGGACGTCGATGATGACCAACTTCCCTGCACTACTGAAATTCTTGATTTGCCGTCCATCCCTGGCATTGGGAAAGAGGAATTACGGAGTGGCGACCTCTGCAATGGTGTGTTGTGGTTTCGAGGAACTACCGAAGCTGTTCTGTACAATCCGGCAAATAGAGAATTCAAGATTCTTCCTAGACGGTTCCCTGACTATTTAGTTAGCGGGGAAGGGTTTGGATATGACTCCAAAGCTAATGATTATAAGTTTGTCAGGATTATGGTTTCCATATCGACCAAGGAACACTTTGCTGAGGTTTACACGATTGGTTCTGATGCTTGGAGAGAGATTAAGATTGATCCTAAACCCCCCCTGCTCGCTTTTTTGCACCAGTCGAAAGGGCTTCACTGCAAAGGGATTTGTTATTGGTTGGGAACATCAGGTGATAGGCTTACAATTGTTTGTTTCAATATGTCAAGCGAAGAATTTTATACCATTCCTTTATCAGATAACATTCAAAAACATGGCGGGTATTTGAATACACTTGCAGTGTGGAATAAATCGGTGGTGTTGCTTAGAAAACATGATCATTTTGTCGTTGATATGTGGGTAATGGACGACAGTTTAGGAGAAAGTAAAGGTCCTCTTACTTGGACCAAACATATGACAGTCGGGCCTTTACCAGACATGGGCTTGCCAGTAGCCTTTTGGAAGAGCGACGAGTTCCTATCCTTCACGTATTGCGGACGACTAGTGTCTTACAACATTGGTACCAAAAGGATGAAGTATCTGCCTATTGACAGGACGGATGGAGGATTGGCTCTTGCTGATTTCTACGTCGAAAGTCTTGTTTCGCTCAAGGGCCGAAACTAGCTTAGTGGACGAGGCGGGGATAACTCACTCTCGTAGTTGGATACTCCTAGCGGCGCATCAGATGGGAGTCATGTTATAAGGGCCATACTAGTACTGGCCAACTTTTTTATGCTTATGAATATGATCGTTATGTATAGAGAACATGAAAAAAAACCTAATGCTTCTCTGCTGTAGTAACTATAAATTTTGCTTTTCCTCCTTTGAGTTTGCAGGTCTTGCAACTTCTTCGATTTGCTCTATGTTTTTGGCTCTTCTCAACATTTGATTAGATATTTTAATTAAGACCATTTCCAATACAAATATTATTGTCAATGTCAAACTCAACACTAAAAAGTGCTTAATGGCAATATTTGACACTGGAGTTCAATATTTACTTTAATGTAGTATTGGTATTCTAAATGCTAAAATATATATATATATATATATATATATATGTTTTTCAAGTGCAGAGTTAAAAAAAAAAAGGTTAGCATCAGTACAAATGCTTTGATATTTTATCCATGGTACCCTAAGATCAACTATTCAACTTCGTTTAAGACCAAAGAAATTGCTACTATGAATTAAAATAAAATTACTCAGCACTATAGTAATACTCAACCAAGAGACTTTTTTTGTCATTAATTTCTTCTCATGTTTACAAACAAAATGAGCAAATTGTTGACGGAAATACTGATAAGAGAGTATGATGAATCTGCATCTTACGAGGATGATCAACGAAAAGTGGTCCAATTTGACTGCTGCTCAACCAAAAAGGCTAAAATTATTGTTTGTATTTACTTACTTCTGAACGTTGGAATAGTAAAAGAAAAGGTACAAAATAACATGAAGATCAAGTGCAACTACAATTTTGCAATAAAACGTGAAAAGAAAATGCAATTTAGTTCATGAGGAAATTAAGAAGAGGGCATGGCCTAGCGGGAAAATCTCACTCGTTCAAAGAGCTGTAGAGTTTGAATCTCTCGCCTCTAATTAAAAACGAGAGAGGTCCTTGAAATACCTAGTTAAAATAAGGAAAAATTACCTTTTTGCACCCATTATTTGTGCTATATTTACCGAATGCACCATATTCTTTAATTTCGACATGTTTGAACCCTGAACTATTTAACGTATACCGCTTTGCACCCTTCGTCCAAGTCTATAAGTTAAACGATGACGTGATACCAAAAAAAATTAATTTATTAAAAAATTTCACGAATACCCGAAATCTTTAACAATTTAATAAAAACGAATTAAACCATTAAAAAAAACCCAAAATTTGATGACTTCTTCCCCTGCCGCCGCTGCCGATGGCTGAACCCGTAGCGCATTCGCTGAAGATCGTCACCGGCGCAGACTCGTTCGGGTGCAAGCTTAAGGACGCGCTGGTGGCCCACCTCCGCTCCCGCAGCATCGACGTCGACGACCTTGGCACCTCTTTCTAGTACTCCGCTGCCGCCTAGGTCGCGCCGCGTGGCCGCCGACCCCTCCCCGGCCACAGTCGGAAAGAGGCCAAGGACTTCGTCAAATCTGTGAAGGACTTGCGTCGAGCGATGAAAACTTCAAAGGCACAAGGGGTGTTGCCGCTGCAAACTTCGTCACCATTCACGGTTGGATTTTTTTATTTTTTATTTTATTTTATTTTTCTGATAAATGAAACTAACAAATTTGTTTGCTTTTTTTTTTGGTTATCTATACAAATGCCTCCGATGTTGTGCTATTATTGCAGATTGTACCCCAATATTTCAAAACTGTCATTCTTGCCCCCTAAAATTTTAAAAATTTATAAGTATGCCCCCTCTGTCACAATTTGAAAAAAAATTGATTAAATTAATAATGTAACAATAATCTGTTGGCATATATACAACTTTTTAAAGATCAAACGTCTTAAAATTAAGAATACTATAGTTAATTCTATAATTATTTTCACAAACACCCCTTATGTTGTCTTTTTTTTTTTTTTCTCAAAATACATCCAGATTTTTTAAAACTTTGTATTCATACCTCCTAATTTTGTCTATTTTAAAAAAAAAAATTGAAGTGAAATGGGTAAACTTATAACGTTTTCAAACATTAAGGGGCATAAGTGTCAATTTTGAAATATCATAGTGTAACTTGCAATGATAGCACAACATCGGTGGTATTTGTATATATAACTTTCTTTCTTTTTTTTTTTTTTTTTTTTTGGCGTTGGGCAAGTGAAAGGAAGGTGTGAGCCTGTGAGGGGATTTGGGTTTTCGTTGGAGAAGGCTCGCATGGAAGACAAAGATAGTGCTTTTTTTAATTTTATTTTAAATTTGGCAAAACTAAAAGACAGGTATGTGTGGTGCGGTTGGTGGTAGTGGCTACTGGAAATGGAGAGGTGGTGAGGTTGAAGATTGTCAAAGTTTTTGGGTTGTTTTAATATTTTTTTAAATGTATTTTACAATAAATTAGCTAATTTTGGGGTTTTTGTGCATTTTTTACTTCTATTTTTTTCTGTTTTTGTTAAATTAGCAAATTTTGGTTTTTTTAATGATTTAATTTATTTTTATTAAATTGTTAAAAAATTAGGGTATTAGTGAAATTTTTAAATAAATTAAGGCTTAAATTTTAATTTTTTTTTTGGGTGTCACGTCATCGTTTAACTGATAGACTTGGACGGAGGGTGCAAAGTGATATACGTTGAATAATTCATGGTGCAAACATGTCGAAATTAAAGAATATGATGCGTTCGATAAATGTAACACAAATATGGGGTGTAGAAAAATAAATTTTCCTTAAAATAATTGGTATATCAAGCAAATTACCTATGGACACCATAAAAAATATATATAATAAAAAAAGATAAAATATGAACGTTCTTTTTAAATAGAATTTAAAATTTTATAATTTAGCTATATATCTCTCTCTCACACCCACACAGGAAACGACGAGTCGTATCTCGATACGGTGATAGTGTATAACAGTGAAAAAAAAAAAAAAAAAAGCCACCCCCCCGAAATCTAGGTTTTTACTAACTCGTCGCCTAAACTCACAATACCCTTCTCAAATCCTGGTGGGGTTTTTTCAGTCCCTGGTATTTTCTGCTCTTCTCTCTACTCTATGTGTGTGTGTTTTTTTTTTCCAATTCATATAGAAACGAAATGCTTGTTTGATTTATGAAAAACTCTTTTAAATTCACGCCACCCGTTTTATTGTACTGTGTTTCAAAGTCTGCCCTCAATTCCATGAAAAAGGAAAAAAAAAAAAAAAAAACCCTTTTGTAGAATTTAGGTTTTTTTTCCCCTCTTTTACTTGATCAGCCAGAATATTTCCATTTATGAGGTTTGTGCTAATCGTATGTTTGAGAATGCCCTTCGCGTGTTTGATGGAATGTCTGTGAGAAGAAGGACAACATAGCTTCATTTTGAGTGAGTCAATAAAGGTAATTGGGTCTATTTCTTTTACTTTTTAAAAGAATAAATGATAAAAGTATCAACAAAGTTATTTCCAGCTTAAAATTAAGAACCTCAAAGAAATGACTTTTTTTTTTTTTTTTTAATAGGAAGCATTATAAATGAGGATGTTAGTTCATTTTCCAGAAGAGGTAGTGGCGGAAATCTTGTTAAGATTGCCTGTCAAGTCTCTGATAAGATTCAAAAGCGTCTGTAGATCATGGCGCACTCTCATCAATGACCCATCTTTCGCAAAACGGCATCTCCGGTTTAACGCGAACAGGGTCTCGTCTTCGGCTGTGTTGTATTTGACTTGGTTCCGCCTGGTTGCTGCTGATAGTTACATGTTCGAACAAGTACACGCACTCGTCACTCTCTCTCGTGGTGGTTGTGGCGGTAACGAGGACGTCGATGATGACCAACTTCCCTGCACTACTGAAATTCTTGATTTGCCGTCCATCCCTGGCACTGGGAAAGAGGAGTTACGGAGTGGCGACCTCTGCAATGGTGTGTTGTGGTTTCGAGGAACTACCGGAGCTGTTCTGTACAATCCGGCAAATAGAGAATTCAAGATTCTTCCTAGACGGTTCCCTGACTATTTAGTTAGCGGGGAAGGGTTTGGATATGACTCCAAAGCTAATGATTATAAGTTTGTCAGGATTATGGTTTCCGTATCGACCAAGGAACACTTTGCTGAGGTTTACACGATTGGTTCTGATTCTTGGAGAGAGATTAAGATTGATCCTAAACCCCCCCTGCTCGCTTTTTTGCACCAGTCGAAAGGGCTTCACTGCAAAGGGATTTGTTATTGGTTGGGAACATCAGGTGATAGGCTTACAATTGTTTGTTTCGATATGTCAAGCGAAGAATTTTATACCATTCCTTTATCAGATAACATTCAAAAACATGGCGGGTATTTGAATAAACTTGCAGTGTGGAATAAATCGGTGGTTTTGCTTAGAAAACATGATCATTTTGTCGTTGATATGTGGGTAATGGACGACAGTTTAGGCGAAAGTAAAGGTCCTCTTACTTGGACCAAACATATGACAGTCGGGCCTTTACCAGACATCGGCTTGCCAGTAGCCTTTTGGAAGAGCGACGAGTTCCTATCCTTCACGTATTGCGGACGACTAGTGTCTTACAACATTGGTACCAAAAGGATGAAGTATCTGCCTATTGACAGGACGGATGGAGGATTGGCTCTTGCTGATTTCTACGTCGAAAGTCTTGTTTCGCTCAAGGGCCGAAACTAGCTTAGTGGACGAGATGGGGATAACTCACTCTCGTAGTTGGATACTCCTAGCGGCGCATCAGATCGGAGTCATGTTATAAGGGCCATACTAGTACTGGCCAACTTTTTTATGCTTATGAATATGATCGTTATGTATAGAGAACATGAAAAAAAAACCTAATACTTCTCTGCTGTAGTAACTATAAATTTTGCTTTTCCTTCGTTGAGTTTGCAGGTCTTGCAACTTCTTCCATTTGCTCTATGTTTTTGGCTCTTCTCAACATTTGATTAGATATTTTAATTAAGACCATTTCCAATACAAATATTATTGTCAATGTCAAATTCAACACTAAAAAGTGCTAAATGGCAATATTTGACACTGGAGTTCAATATTTACTTTAATGTAGTATTGGTATTCTAAATGCTAAAATATTGTTAATTATTTTTTTCAAGTGAAAAAAAAAAAAACAAAAAAAAAAAAAGGAAAAAGGTTAGCATCAGTGCAAATGCTTTGATATTTTATCCATGGCAACTATTCAACTTCGTTTAAGACCAAAGAATAAAATTTCTCAGCATTATATGGTAGTAATGCTCAACCACGAAACTTTTTTGACATTAATTTCTTCTCATGTTTAGAAACAAAATGAGCAAATTGTGGACTGAAATACTGATAAGAGAGTATGATGAATCTGCATTTGGCGAGGATGATCAAGGAAAAGTGGTCCAATTTGACTGCTGCTCAACCAAAACGTGCTGCATATTATTTATTGGAAAATAACTTCTCACGTTTTACAAAGTGCTAAAATTTGGCATATGTCATAGTTGACGCCTAATTTAATACTAAATTTGCCGTTTGTAAAATTTAGCATTCAAGATAATATTTGTGTTGGAAAACACATTTTTCTCTCAATTGTTAAATTTTGACATTAGCATATCATTTTCTCATATTGCATTGAAGGTGTTCTAGTTAAATTGTTTTGCTACACCGTAATATTGTGGACGGGATTTTTGCATTTTTGGAACCGATTTTTTCAATTTGGTGTTTTGATAAGATTTTAAAATTGGTTTCTGTATTTTGAAATGGAAAGAGAATTTCAGAGTTTTTTTTTTTTTTTTTTTTTTTTGGAGATTACCCCATTAATTTGAATTGTAATTGAGATTCTATAAAAAATTTCAAAGCAAACTCAATACGTATTTGACTTTCAGTTATATATATATATATATATATATGGGTGAGTAGCAAAAATAAGCCAAAATTAAATGTGTATTTTAAATGATAACCTATGTTTTGAAAAATTAAAAAATAGCCATTGTAAAGATTTTCGTAACAAAAAATGTCAAATAAATATTTACACATCTGTAAATATTTGTAAGATATTATTTAACACTTAACATGACTTTTTTTTTAAAATTTTTTAAAACATCGGCTGTCATTTAAAAATATAAAAAAATTTGACTATTTCTTACAATTTCCCTACATATATATATATGTATATATATATATATATATATATATATATATATATATATTCAATTGATCTTGAATATACCGTACATGTATTGTTTTTAATTCAGATTCCCAAACCGGGTTGATTACCCGGTATAGCATATAATTAGGGGTATAATTGACTTTTTAACTAATAAAATGTGCTTGTGTTTGGGAAAACTATTCTAGTCATTTTTGACCATTTCAAATGGTTTGGAAAATGGTTTGAAAAATTGTTTGGAAAATAGTTTGACTTTGCAAATTTCGAGGTGATATAAATGGTTGAGATTTAAAAATATTATATAGGGATTTGGAAAGTTGAAAAAAATGGTTAAAAAAATTAGAATGAAATTGAATGGTTTGGAGGATTGAGAAAAGTGAAAAAATAAAATGAAATGAAATGGTTAGAATGAGTGGGGTAAACGGGGTTAGATATATTGCAAACTTTGACTAGATGTGTAATTATAGGTCCTGCTTTGAATATATAATGATAATAGCCCAAATATATTTTCAACACCAAAAGAAAAATGATTCGCTGCTATATAATCTGAGAATTAAATGGGCCAAAAGTAGGCCAACTTATAAAACAACGAAAGCCCGTGAACAACACAAAAGCCCAACCCAATAAACCATCATCCACTCGATCCTTGCTCTCACAATAAAAGGACTCCAAAACCCTAACACTTCATTTCGAGCTCGGCGGCGAAGAAGAAGAAGCAGCAGAGGACTCGGAGAATAGCTTCGTTTCGAAAGCCCTAGACGCTACAATGGTACTCAATCTCACTCACTCTCTCTCTATGTGTGTGTTCGTTGTATCTATCTGTGTATTTGTGTATGATTTTTTCGTCTATGTGAAGTAAATGTAAATCGCGTTTTTTTTTTTTTTTTTTTTTTTCTGTTTTCAGGGTATCGATCTCGTCGCAGGAGGTAAGAGCAAGAAATCGAAGAGAACCGCCCCGAAATCCGATGATATCTATCTCAAGCTTCTCGTCAAGGTAGCTACTTTAACCCTAACCCTAACTCTCAGTTGTAGTTAGATTTTCCTTTTATTTTGTTTATTTGATGTGGTTTTGTGGTTTCATATATGCGAAATCATAGGTTTTTGCGATTAGGTTTTATTTTCTCTGATTTGGACACGTTATTGGGGCATAAATGTGTAAGGGTTTGCGTGGAAATTTTGAGCTTTTCGACTGTCTCTATGTTGTTCCTTGTGTATGTTTGTCGTTTACATCGGAGACAGTGAAATGAGTAAGAGAGGAAAAAAAAAAAGAAAAAAAAGAGGAGTGTTTTCGGAGAAAAAGAAGGTTAAGCAGATTGAGTGAATGGAAGTTTATATAATTGAATTAACGAGCAACTAAAGAATGATCATACTGCTAAATGAAGTAACATATAATATATCAATTGTTATTAGTTAGTGGACTTCTTTGAGCTATACCTACATTATTTATCCCTTATCTTCCTAAACCATTATATACTAGTTTATCTTTATGTGTTTTATACTACATACAGAATCTGTGCAAAGTTTTTTGTTTTCGTATGTGTTATATACTACATACAGAATCCGTGCAAATTTCTTGTTTTTTCAATAGCTATGATGATAAATGCGTATCCCAGCTCATTATGAGACCTTATGTGGTCCAGGAATGGAAATTTTTCCACGTTTATCTGAGCTTAAAATGTGTATATGCTAAGTTTTTTCATGATGGCTTTATCTTTATTTTTTCCACGTTTTTCCAACATGCGGACGGAGTAGGTTTTCTTTCTGGCTATTTAGCTTTTAGTTTACTTGTCTTCATGATAATATGCTAATATATTGATACTCAAAATACTAATGCTGATGAAGATGTTCCCCGTGATGCTTTTACTGAACCATGCTAATGCTGATTACTGCATGACGATCTTTTTCTTAAATTTTTCTGAGGGAACTAAGACTCTTCTCTGACTAACATTAACTGACGTTCTCTCTAATGGAATAATTGGTTTATGTTTCTTTTTGTTGATATTGTGCTGGCAATCAAAGTTTGTTTGGAACTTGATGGTATAGGAATGGTAGCATTATTTCGGCACAGATGTTTTTCATTGGGTCTTGTTAGCTTGTGTATTGTCTCTGCTTTTTTATTTTTATTTTTTCCTCTTTAGGTTGTTGCAAAATGGTTTTTCTATCGTGATACACCATGCATCTGTGGTCTAAATAATTGGTTGTTTTGTCTTTATCAGCTGTACCGCTTTCTTGTACGGAGGACCGGGAGCAAGTTCAATGCAGTTATTCTCAAGCGTCTGTTCATGAGCAAGGTGAACAAGGCACCGCTCTCACTTTCCAGGCTTATCCGATTTATGCAGGGGAAGGTTTGTGTCTCTATCCTTACTTTCATGAGAAATTCAGCTGAATTTTGTGCTATTGTCTTGAAGATGTGCGCCACTGTTTTGAATATTGGATAGGATGGTAAGATTGCTGTTGTTGTGGGAACTGTTACGGATGATATCCGTGTTTATGAAGTTCCAGCATTGAAGGTGACAGCCCTAAGGTTTACCGAGACTGCTAGGGCCAGAATTGAGAAAGCTGGAGGAGAATGCCTAACCTTCGATCAGCTTGCTTTGAGGGCACCTTTGGGCCAGAACACGGTACCTCCTGGACTATTATTTATCCTATTTTGTTTTTCCTAATTTCTTTTTGCGTTTCTTTCCTCAATGTGTAACCTTTGGCTCCTTGAACTTTATTTTTATTCACACCAGTGCAAATAAGTTGCTGATCCTTTCATGATTTCATCTTTAGGTTCTTCTTAGAGGTCCGAAGAACGCACGTGAGGCTGTGAAGCACTTTGGTCCGGCTCCTGGTGTGCCCCACAGTCACACTAAGCCGTATGTCCGATCAAAGGGAAGGAAGTTTGAGAGGGCTAGAGGAAAGAGGAACAGCAGGGGATTTAGGGTCTAAGCTGAGATTAGTGGTTAAAATCAAATTTGTGTCATTTCTGACTCTGGCAATTCAATTTTGCTTTGTGTTAAGAGTTTCTGCGGTCTGTGTCCTATTTTCTTTCCCGTTGGGATGATGTATTTTCGAAGTTGGATTATTAATGTTTGCTATCGGTATTCTTAGTTATTTTTGGTCTTTATAAAATCGTATCTAATGATTAGTTCTGAGATGTCTCTTCTATTTTATAAGCTGTTTGTGCATTGGCAGTTTTCATTTGTTATTCTCGTCTTTATGAAGCTACTCAACTTTACAACTGTTACCTTAAAATTTTACCTTTAATAGGAAGCCTAGTGTCACGGACTGTTACCTTGACGGCCGTGACTTGTCACGGGGCCACTGTGGAGTTGCTTAGATTGGGTGGGGTTCGCGCTTCAGTGGTGCGTGTAGGACCCAAGTTGGAAAGACCCTTCGGAGTTCAGGCATGTCGACCCAGTTAAATGCGGGGAGCTTGTCGCTAGTCGTGGACTTGACGGTAAAGAAGGGACTAGGCCATTCCTACACAAATTGGTCGGGAACTGAAGCCGTTCCCCTGATGAGCCCAAGGCAGGCGAAACCAGTCGATAGTTGCCCCGTCGGGAAGGCTGACTCAGTGCCATTGGTTGGTTCTGGGTGCCGTACGGTCCTTGCTGCGTGCTAGATCGGTGAGGACGTGACACTAGTCTGTTAGTAGGATGATATAGTTGTGCCGTGATACAAGGTCCAATATTTGTTGTGGGGTCTACATGCATCTCTAACCCGCACTAAGAGCTTGCAATGCCAAATGGATGTGTATGTCAAAATTTGGCCAAAAAAAAAAATCTTCAATTTAATGTTATTTTCAATAATAAATTTGACAAGTACTAAACTTGACATCAAATCTTGTACCAAGTATAGTATACTGTTAAATTTTTGTATTTAAAAATGAACATTGATTGGTTATTTTTTCATCATTTGAAAGTAATTATGATTATAATTTTATATTATAAAAAAATATTTAATTTGTATTTGTGTGTCAAAATAATGAATTGAAGATAAAAAGTAACCAAAAAGTAAGAAATTGTAACAAGATATATTAAATGAGTTTTGAATTCGTTACATTCACTTTAAATTCTATTACTTTGCCAATAAAGACCCTTACTAGTTATTGGTTAATATTTGCTATTTTTAATTAGTTGTGCAATTAAATAATAATAAAATAATAAAAGTAGCATTTAAAATAATACGTGTATTGAAATATTTTATATTAAATATAACAATTTGATCCTTTTTTGTGCCAAATTTTGTATTGGCATTAACATTTATATTAGAGTGCAAATTAAAGTTATTTGATTGTTTAAAGTACAAATTTTTAATAAAAACGCCTACTAAGGCATCTCCAATCCTATTCTTAAAATGGAATATTTCTTGCCTATTTTGGTATAATTTCTGCACCAAATCATATTACCATTCTCAACTCATTATATCAAATCGACTTTATTATTAAGGAATATTTTCTTTTCATATTCTTTTTTTCTTATCTATACTAATTTATTTATGAGATTTTTATGGATTTAATCAAACTTTTGACTATTTTTTTTAAGAATTAGCTTTAGTTTCATGAAATTAAGAATTTAACTGTAACATACGTGTAACATAATATGATCATATCATGTTACACGTGTGTTATATTATGCTACCTTAATTTTGACATCTTAGAACTAAATCCTTCAAATTTTATCTTTTTATTCACTCAATATTATCATGCACATTAAAAAGTTACTTTTTAAATGAAGTAAAGTGTCCAAAAATAAAAAAGTAAAAAGGAAAAAAAAAAAAAAAAAAAACAAGTGAATACTGAATAGTAATATCATTAAACACTATTTACCAACTTTATTTTGGAGCACCACTTCGGTGCTTGGTTGGAGGAGCTTTTTGCTCCAAAAAGCATACTTTGTGCTATTTTGCCTCCCTGTTGGAGAGGCCCTAAAACAAAGGATCGATGGCTGATCCATGATTCATTGCCTTATATAACTTTTTATTCAGCGCATAACGCTATTAAGCATCAAAGCCTTGGCTGAACAGGGAAAAAAAGAAACAAAACAAAAGGACTAGAATTTCTTGATGAAGTCATAGATGTGAGAGCTGATTTCCTCTGCTCTTTCTTGGCTGATGAAGTGACCAGCATCTTCAATGACAACAACTTCCTGCAGATATGGCACATCTCTCTTGAAGCCGCCATTGTGCACGTATTCCTTCACGCCCGGCGTCGTGTAAACCATGTCTAAACCTCCCACTATGAACTTCACCGGAACTTCACTTGCACCCCACTCCACGCCGCTGTCAACTCCCAGTTTCTGCCACAAAAAAAAAAAAAAAAAAGAAAAAGAAAAAGAAAGAAAATCGACTTCACGAGAATCCTGCGCGAAAAAGAATGAACGGTAACAAGTCGAACGGCTTTGATGAGTTACATACAAGTCGAGATTTCTGTAGTAATTCAAGCCTCCAGTGAAGCCTTTCTGCTCGAACTTGGTAGCGTAGTAGTTTAGGTCTTCCTCCGAGAGCCATGAGGGCAAGGCAACTGCGGATTCAGCCTCGGTTTTGAATTCTCTTCCTTTAGGCAAGTTTAGTGGACCCGGCTTTCGACTTGTTAATATGTTTTTCATTACTTCTGATGCCCCGATTTCAGCCATCTCAGCTTCAAATTTCCCTGGTTCCTGCAAAAACCAGGATTATGTTTTCGATGGTCTATTAACGAGCCAAACATGGTCGAGTTGTAATAGAAAAACCAGTAACACCATGACCTGAAATCTGCAGATATAGTAGTCATTTCCGAAGAGAGCTCTCATGGTCTCAACAGGCTTCTTCTCTGGATTCCTTGGCATGAAAGGCACGCTTAGGCAAACGAATGCCTTCACTCTCTCCGGTCTGAACAAGCACAAGTACCAACCCAGCCAAGAGCCCCAATCTTCCGCCACAAGGAACACCTGTTCCACGTCAAGAGAGTCCATGAGAGCGATGAGGTCGCCAACTATGTGAAGGCATGTGTAGCTCGCGACGGAACTTGGGGCATCAGTGTCGCCGTAGCCACGTAGGTCTGGTGCCACAGCGCGGTAACAAAGGGAGCTCAGGGCGGTGATCTGGTGCCGCCAGGAGTACCACAGCTCGGGGAAACCGTGGAGGAAGAGCACAACTGGGCCTTCTTTTCCTCTCTCTGCTATGTGCATTTTGATGCCATTAACACTTACTATTCTGTGGTTTATTTCTTCCATTCTTCTTCTTCTCTTCTCTTGCTTTTCCTTCTTAACTCTTTTGCTTTTTCTTATGCTTTGAGTCTCACAAGGAAGCTTGGAGATATAAAGAGAGTGGCTTTGGTGTCACTACGTCAACACTACTATGCTTGGTTGGTTTTCGAAAAAAAAAAAAGAGAGGTTACAGATCTAAAGTGATAATTTAATTTTGCCCTCGCTTTTTCTCTCTTTCATGAAAATGTTAATATATATCTTTTAACATTGCAAGATGATAAAAACTACCCTTTATGTGCCAGAGTTGCTTAATTAAAGGGCAAGTCACGTGAAAACAAAGGTACAATGGCTTGCTTCAATATAGGTTGGGGCTATATAAGGCAGTGTCTTTGACTTTATATGTTTCAACTTAGGAAGCTACGAAAAACTAGACGTTATGCGCTAAAGTTGATTAAAGGGCAATTGCATAGAAAGTAGAAACAAGGTTTGTACAAATTACAATGCATGGCTTGTTTTAATCCCTCATACGTAAATAATTCCTCTATTTTTGTCGAATCGCATCAAGATGTTTGTTTCAGGGGTCCGTTTATAGGAGAATTATGCATAGGAAATTTGTCAAGATACGATACATCAAAATCTCCTATAGTCTTTGGAACTTTTCTTGTGAAACAATCCATCCCATTTCAAGTCTTTTTCCTTTACCAAATACAAGTTGAAAAGTGCTCGTTTGTATCGCGAAAACGTGGCAAAACCGTCGGCTACAACTTCAAGGTCGACATCTAGCATCGGAGTTTTTAAAAGAACTTTGCTAAGAATTTATGACTCAATTCTTTGCCATTGAAGTGATGCGCTACGCCAGTGCTAAACACTTGAATGTCAGTCGCGATAGAAGGCGCCGAGTTGGGTGAAAACATGTCTGTAATTGATCTCAAGCTGACAAGGTGTTTAGCCAAGTTTGTGGCATTGGTTTGGCCGCATTTCCATACACCAAATCTACGAAATGGTGTGTGCTTGGAATACCCGAGGTATTGATAAGAAGTATAAGAGTGAGGGACAACCATCAAAAAGGCAAAATCCTACAGTTTTAGTCCCAAAAATGTAAAAATATTGCGGCAAAAATGCTAAAGACTAGTCCCACAATTTCTTATAACAGTGGAATTTGTTGAATCATATAATATATGATATATCTAGGACTAATTTTATGTTTGCCCCTTGAACTTTGGGGTCAGATTTATTGTGCCTCCTAAATTTCAAAACGTTAAATCTGTTCCCCTTCATCTTTGAAATTTCGTAAAAATGCCCCATCCGTTAAATATTTAACGGAAAATGTCTTAAATTCGTGTTTTATGGTGCTTTGAGGTTAAAAAAATGTTGAAATTATTATTTAATCTTTAAATTATTGTGGAGTAGTTATATTTTAATAATATTTATATACAAAATTTATAATTAAATTCATATTTATATGCAAAAGATCAGATCTTAATTTTTTTGGGAGAGAAAAAATATGAATTTAATTATAAATTTTGCATATAAATATTGTTAAAATTATTTACTACCCCACACTAATTTAAGGATAAAACATTAATTTCAGCCTTTTACCAACTTCAAAACACCTTAAAATACGAATTTAAGGCATTTTTCGTTAAAAATTTGACGGAATTGGCAATTTTATAAAATTCCAAAGATGGGGAGGAACAGATCTAACGTTTTGAAATTTAGGGGACATAGTGAAACTGGCCCAAAAGTTCAGGGGGCAAACGTAAAATTAGTCCATATATCTATAACATTTCTAAAAAAAGCTAGTTCATTTCTAAAAAAAGCGAGTTTTTGTCCTATTGTTGTTTCATCCAAAACGTGAGTGAGGTTTTGTAACACGTTTCTTTTGCGTTTTCATGCGAAACGTAAAAAGAAAGCGTTTTTCTGTTGGCAAAAACGATTTTTTTTTAAAAAAAAATAGGTCATAACATAATTTAGTTAAAATAAAGGATAGTAACGCAATAAATTAGAGACCAAAATTATAATTAAAAAATGGACTTTGATTGATAGGACGGCCCCTGTAGGTGTGGGGTTCGTGTGACAGGGGCTGTCCCCACGCCTCTTCTTGTGCCCGGTTTTTTTTTTCCCTTTCTTTTTGTTATTTTCTCTAATTTTTCTTATTCTTTATTTTTCTTTTTTACACTTCTCATTTTTTTTTAATTTTAGTTTCTAAAATACTCTTTATTTTTTTTATTTCTAAATTTGTAAAAAAAAAAAATTCCATGTTAAATAATTTTTAAAATTATTTTTATTAGTATCTTATTTTTATATTTTATGAAAAAATAAATTTTATTTAGAAATCTAGTCATTTCAAAATGAAGATTTTTATTCACAAAAACATTATACCTCATCGTTCCATTTTATACGACTCATTTGAAAAATAAACGTGTTTATTATGAAGCGGATCTCTTACAAGATCAATTCAGATAGTGCTTGATCCGTATAGAAAATATGATTAGAAGAACTATGTTTAGGTCGATTAAGTATAAATTAATAACGATTCCTTACTAGTAGTTGACTACATTTGTTTCGACATGAAGCAACATGCAAGTAAAATTATATACAAAAGTAGATATATACAAAGTTCGGTGCGGTCACAAAGTTTTTTTTTTTAAATATAATGTGTAAAAATGAGAAAAAAAAATGAACGTGTTTTTGCTATTTTGTTTTCAAAATTTTAAAAAACAGAAAACATGTTTTGGTAATCACTATTTGATATTTATTTTTAAAAACGAAAACACAAAATGATAGTTTGTAATTGATAAAGAGAGACCGAAAAGATACAAAACATAAAACTGAAGTATGAGGAGAGTGTAGAATTGAGAAAATACACACAAAAATATTCTTAAGATTTGATGTTTTTGTTATTTTGACAACAAAAATTTTTTGTTTCCTCTATTTTTAAAAACTTATTTCCAATTTAAAAAAATAAAAAACGAAAACAGATTTATTACCAATTGCGTTTTTAAAAGTTTTGATGAATTTTTTATTAACAAAAAAAAAAAAAAGAGGAAATGAAACTGTTATAAAACACACCCAAGTTATTGTCTTTTTATTTTTTTCCCCAAGTTTCCCTTTGTGAGAATTAGACGGAAGCTTTAAAACTTGGATTTGCTCTCTTGAAGCTATGAATTAGTTACAGTCTAAACAAGGATTTTATCATTTATTACCAAAGGTGAAAATTTTAAGATTATGCGAATCACTTGCATGCGTAAGTCTTATCTTTTATGAAAGAAAAAAATAATAATTTGTTTATGAAGTGCCAATATCATTGTTATGTGTACATGACCTATGCATTGAGCACACTTGCTAGAAATAAATCCAGCCAGAAAATCAAAGACAAATCTCATATTAGCGGGCAATTAAGGAAAGAAATCCCAACTTACACCTAAGTTATTTTAATGAGATATTTGGTTTTCCTTTTGGTTTCTTACTTTCTTTGCGCTGATTTACTTAATGCGATGGTCAAAATTAGGAGATCTGTGTGATAAACAATTTTTGTAAAAGAAAAAAAAGTCAATAACTCACAACGCAAAAGAAATGAATAGATAAAAAGGTAGAGCATTAGGGGTTGATTTTGAAGATCATTATCACTTAATACTTTATTAAAAAATTAAACGGATAACATATTATTAAGGGAGTGATTTGGTGAGATTTTCTTGCCAAATAACAAAGATATTTCCTGCCCAAAAGAAATCCACAAGATCATTAAAAATTCGTCATAAGATTGATTATGAGAATCTCCGCTATAACTAAGCAATTAATCAGTGACATATAGGGAAAGTATGGACCTTTCTCATTTGTTCCTTAAGAGCAACTATATAACTAACCAAAACCATCTCTTTAGTCTTCACCATAGTTCATCAAATCAAATTAGCAAAAAAAAAAAAAAAACAAACAAACAAACTCTACAAGAGACAATGAGAACCTACTTTCTCAAGCCTTTGCCTCGTCATTCTTCTCTCTTTTCTTCACCAAAACCCCGCCAAAGCCGATTTGATCGATCAAACATGCGGCGCTGCCAACGTCCTCTACAAGGACCTATGCCAATCGACTCTCCGAGCGGACCCCGCGAGCAAGAGCGCCGACATCCACGGCCTGGCCAGCATCGCACTCGCGGCGGCCTCGGCTGATGTCAAGGTCGTGCGCAGGCAAATTGCCGAACTACTTAAATCTACCTCGGAGAGGTTTGCCCTAGGCGCGCTGAGAGACTGCGACGAGAACTACAGCAGCGCAGGCGAGGAGATCGACGAATCGGGCCCCGCGATGAACGAGAGGCGCTACGACGACGTCAACAACTTGGTGTCGGCCGCAATGACCGACGCCGACTCATGCGAAGACGGGTTCAAGCAGGGCACGTCCAAGTTGACGCAGGCGAATGAGAAATTTGGCCATCTTTGTAGCAATGTGTTGGCCATTTCGAACCAAGCCGCTTGAGACTAAGTGCTCATCTAGATTTTTCGCAGTTTCTTTTTTTTTTTTTCATTCATCTTTTGGTAATAAAAAATAGACGTCGTAGAATTATAACGTAGAAAGGTGTTTCACACATTGAGCGTCTCTGAGAAAGAGAAAACCGTTGTGAAAAACACACATGCGTTGAATAATTTCTTGCTATGTTAAATTTGTTTGAATGTTATGTTTGCCCTTTGATTTTCATTTTGTTGATTTGGGAAAATGTTCATTATGGCTTTTGTTGTTACTTTAAATCTTCTGTTGTTCTATGCAGTGTGAATTTATAATACTTTGTAGCATTTTTGCATGGTGTTGGAATTTTCATTTTTATTTTTAAAAAAGCACGATTATTATTATTATTATTATTATTATTATTATTATTATAGTTTTTACACAGATTGCTAGGAATTAGCGACTGCTTTTATATAAAAATATCAAAATTGTCGTAATGAATTGGCAGCAAGGAGAAGGCAATGACTTCTCCAAAAGGGTGAAGCAAAAAAATACCCAGAATTTATATAATAATAAAAATAAATACTCAAATTTTTAAACTAATTGAGTAACTAGTCAATTCGTTATTTTCTTGCATATGCATTTGATAACTAAGTTAATTACCACCACTTACTAAGTAATTTAATCACTTAGGTATTTTGTTATATTTTTCAAAAGATTGGGTATTAATTTAAATTAGGTTATCAAAATTGGGTATTCACTATAATTATTATTACTATTGTTATTATTTAATGTTGTCAACTAAATATTTCTAGTCTTTTACATTTATAATATACATTAAAACCTCAATAAATTAATACTTGAATAGGTTAATAGTCTCAATTAAATTTTCTTTATTCTAATTTATAATCTTATTAAAGTAAATTTACAAAATATATACATAATATTACTTGTTCTTTCTCAAAATTGATATGCATGTGGATTTATCGACAAATAAATAAAAATTTGTAAAAGAATTTACATATGACGTATATTTGGATATAAAAACAATATATATATATCAATAAATTAATAAAGTATTAACTTACCGATAAATCAATAAATTATTAATATATAAATGAAATTTTAATGATTCCAATGTTATTAATTAATTGAGGTTTTTCTATAATATACAATATATAAATATTTTGTGTTATGTATCATATTTATAAGCATATGCAAATTCATATTTTTCATACAGGATATGTAACAAAAGGCAGAAAATGAAGAAAAAAAAAGTGTTGAACATTACAACAAGATTTTCTCTTTATGAATATAGCAGTAAAAACTTGTCAAATAAAGATAATTTTTAAAAAAAAAAAGACGTTGATTATTTTACATACTCCATACATTCGGGTACAACAAAGATGTACAAGAACTTGAAGGCTTATTATTGGTGGCCGGGTATGAAAAAGGATGTAGTGAAATTTGTGGAGCAATGTCTTTCTTGTCAGCAGGTCAAAGCGGAGCACCAAAGACCAGAGGAATATTGCAACCTTTAATGATGCCTCAGTAGAAATTTGAGGACATTACTATGGATTTTGTTGTTGGATTGCCACGAACAAGAGAAGGCATGATGCTATTTGGGTTATAATGGATCGACTTACAAAGTCCTGCTCACTTCCGGTCCACACTACTTATTCAATGGACCAATACGCTCAGCTCTACATTAAGGAGATAGTAAGGCTGCATGGTGTACCTAAGTCAATCGTCTCCGACAGAGATTCTAGGTTCACTTCCACATTTTGGAAAAGCTTGCACAAAGCAATGGGCACAAACTTGGCATTTAGCACTGCTTTTCACCCTCAACCAGATGGCCAATCAGAGAGGACAATTCAGACGCTAGAAGATATGCTAAGGGCATGTGACTTGGATTTTCAAGGATCGTGGAATAAATATTTGCCTTTGGTAGAATTCGCTTATAACAACAGCTATCATTCCACTATTGACAGCCTCTGTATGAGGCACTGTATGGTAGAAATGTAGATCACCAATTCACTAGGATGAAATTAGAGAGAAGAAATTCTTGGCCCAGAGATTGTGCAAAGAACAACTGAAGCAGTGGAAAAGATTCGAAAGAGAATGCTGACGGCACAGAGTCGGCAAAAGAGTTATGCAGATACAAGACGACATGACTTGGAATTTGAAGTCAGTGACAAAGTATTTTTAAAAGTAGCTCCAATGAAGGAAGTCATGAGATTTGGTAAGAAAGGGAAGCTAAGCCCTCGATTTGTTGGTCTATTTGAAGTTTTAGAAAGAATAGGAGTTGTGAGGTATAGATTGGCTCTTCCTCCATCCCTATCCACCGTACATAATATTTTCCATGTGTCTATGCTGAGAAAGTACATCTTGAATCCCTCTCATATCCTTAACTATGAACCTTTGCAATTGAATGAAAATTTGACCTACGAGGAAAAACTAGTGAGAATTCTTAACACAAAGGAAAAAGAATTAAGGAATCAAAGAATTCCATTAGTGAAAGTCTTGTGGAAGAATCACTCAGTAGAGAAGCTACTTGGGAAAGGCAAAAAGAGATGAGAAGCAAATTTTCAGAGCTATTTTGGTAAGCAAAATTCGAGGACGAAATTTTATTATTATTATTATTATTTTTTTGCGAGAGTAAAAAGTGAGTAGATAATTTTTTTAGAGGTTCAAAAGTAATTTTATCCAGAAAAAGGAGACCATGTATAAAATTTATATATATATATATATATTAATTAAGGAAAGAGGATTCGAGCTCTACATGTTTACACTTTTTTTTATAAAATTAGGTGCGAAATTACCGTTAGGCTAAGTTTGAAACCACGCGTACCATTGAAAAACCATATCGTGGATAAGTCTAATTGATTAAAAATTCTATTAATAGATGTGCAAAAAAAGACCGCAAGACCCAATTAAAACTGTCGTAACTAGTGGTAATGCGAATCCATGCTTACAATTTGACTATTAATAGACAAAACGAAAACCGTAAAAAGTTTACCCAAAAGAACAACTATATATACACACAAAAATAACATCTCTTACAAAACAATTCCTTATAAACACAAATCAATCAACCGTATCATCTCAATTCTTACCAAGAAAAAAAAAAATGAATCCCATCTCAAGTCTTTGCCTTGTGATCATTCTCTCATTTTGCATTTTTCAAACCCAAGCCGATTTGGTCACACAAACTTGTGCAACCACAAGGTACAAGGACCTATGTGAGAACACTCTAAGGGCAGACCCTTCAAGCAAAACTGGTGACATTCATGTCCTAGCCAAGATAGCCCTTAGGGCAGCTGCCAAGAAGCTGAAGAGCATTCAGGGCCAGATTGACAAGCAGATCAAGTCCACCACGGACAAGTACACCCTGCAGGCGCTCAACGACTGCGCCGAGAACTACGATGGTGCGGGCGAGCAGATCTCCGACTCGCTCACCTGCCATCGAGTCTAAGCGCTACGACGACGTCAATATTTGGGTGACGGCCGCCATGAGCGACGCGGATTCGTGCGAGGAGGGCTTCAAGCCGGGCACGTCGAAGTTGACAAAGGTTAATGAGAAATTTGGCCAGCTTTGTAGCAATGTGTTGGCCATCTCTAACCAAGCAAGGGGCTAGATGGGCCTAAGTGCTAACTTAAGAAATATTGTGGTGTTACTACTAATTTTTATTGTTGATTTGTTTTTTTTTGGCAATGTATGTAATGTTTGTTGAATAAGTGACTTGTAAAAGTTTCTTTGATGTTAATTTGGGAAACCGTTGTGGTAATGTATAGGATTTTGTGCTTCGTTATTTTTTTATTGTTGATTTGGTGTTTTGTGATGTCCAATGAAAAGGCGTACGCAAGCCTTGATTGATACACACGATGTTTTTCTAGCTGTTACAAAAGTTGAAAAATATCACTTTGCAAAATACAGATCTAGATGTTTAGCATTTCATAATTCCATAAAAACAAATCAAGTCCAACGTGATTGCTTCTAATCTTAAAGATTTTAGTTCTTCTATCTTTGAAGTATTATAGCTAGGACAAGTAACATAATAAGTCCATGCATCTGCAGTGACTTTGACACATTTGGTAAAATATTTCTGCAGTGTATAAAGCAACCTAAATTTTATACTTCAGAATGCATTGCATGGACTTATCAAAATGTCAAGTATTATGTTGACGCAAGGAAATGGTCAAACATGCACACACACACACACGAATATATTTATGTGAGAAACCAAACACATTCTCAATTAGAGAATCACAGAAAGGGGTAAAGTTAAAAGGCGCTTATCGGAGTGCTATGCCTATGAGAACCGCGCCAGATCCTCGACACATGCTCAAGGAACTTGAATTAAAAAATAATGCTTTCTGAGTAAAGATTGGGACAAATCTAAGTAAGATTCACCAACAAACAAGGCAGCCGTAGCCCCAGCTATGCTCGGTCCACCCCACCCGACACCCGTGCGTTGGCTCAGCCGGGTTGCATTGGCCAAATGAGCCGCGGATATTCAATATGAAGCAACAACAAGAAAGAAACATTAGGCTGTTGAAAAGTTACAGTGAACCTCGCAAATCTGTCTCTAACCCTGTTTTACCGTTGTTCATTGCTTACTCTTTCGCGAAGATCTCACCGCGCTAGGATTTGTAAATTAAACATTAAAGTCCCTGCACCGCCACGCCAGAGACATACATTGCTAAACACTGTCCTAACTCTTTCTTTCTTGGGGAAATTTCATGGGATTCCCTGAAGTGTTCATGACCAAAATACCTCTTTGATCAAAGATTCAAGATTACAGGTATATACTTTGTGTTGGTCCAATGATTGCTTCCAAAAGAGTTATGTTTGGAGTATTGAGATCGAAATCAGATATTATTTTACCTTCATGGTAATAAATTAATTGAGTGAGTCCAACTAGAAATAAACGAGGTCTAATTTTCTTGTTAGGTTCAAGGACGTGCAAATCCCAACTACAAATCTAAGATTTTGTTCGAGATTGTCAATTGAGACTTCTCTGTTTCTTGCGATCGATGACCAAAAGGCAATCTGTAACATAAATTTTTTTTGTCAAAACCATAATAAAAAAGGGTCCAATCAGAAGGTAATGTAAATCCCAACTATAAACTAAGATATCTAGTCATAGTCGTTATTAAAAAAAAAAACCAAAAACTGATCTTCAGGTAAAGTTCAACGATGACCAAGGTTGATACTCGAGCGTGTATATATATGCATACATTTCGGCAATACATATACAAGATTTATGGATCTCTGCTACAAAAAAATCAAGTTGTATATGGAAACTTGAAATCTAGAAAGGGTGGTTAAGAATAAATGTAATCCAATAACATTGGAGCACATCTCCATGGATTTTATAAGGAGAAGACTCAAGCAGAGAGGATTATAAAATTTTTTGTACGCACAAATAAAATCTTAGAAACCATTTTTCCAATGAAAATCAGGCTCCAAGAAGAACTATGTGCGAAAAATAAAACACCCAGAGCTAAAGATAACCAAAGAACAAAAAACCAAAGGACAAAATAGGCTTCAATACTTTTTCAGCTGTCTCACTTCACTTCTGTGAGGGACTTCAGGGAAGAACGCAAATCTCAGGCGGAAGGAGAAAAGAGAGAGTCACGAAACCCTAATCTCAAAGTCGATGTGTATATATAGGACTTTTAGAGAGCTTTCTGTCAAATTCCGAGATTGCCCCTAGTATTTTGTCATGCTAAATTGCTTCCTCGCTTTTGTTTATGGTCGATTCACAGTTGTCGTTGAAAGCAAATAGTTGTCGTTTAAGGCGATAACAAACGCTACACAACATCAGTTGTGTCACAGATTTAAGATTTTCAATCCTAACATTTGCTCATTTGTGACGTTATAGCTGAGGCAACTTCACTGAGTGACGAATGAAAACGCATGTTTTCTGGAAATGAACAGGGCTTTCTCGTCACTATGACTGAAATGTTCACACACAAAACACACATTCATATATAAACCAAAATGCTTCAAAAATAAATGAGAATTACTTCAAGGAAGTCATTACTAACAATGAGAACACTGATTTAATATAGTACACAATACACCACTCAAATTGAAGGTTCAAAAACAAGCTTGCAGCTCGAATTCAACAACAGTATGCAATCCTTATCAGCCCTACAAATACAATGGAAGAAATGTGAATCGTTGCTAAAACTTGGTTTTTCCGCGGTTCCTCAGAGGTATTACGAGCTGCAGCCGTTGACTCAGTTCTGTCATTCACTTCAATCAAAACTAGCATTCAAGAATTTCAGTAGTTCACTTCTTTTGCTCTCTGCCGCTTTGTCCTCTTTCGTCTTGTCGAGTTTCAATAAGATCTACAACACAAGAAGGATTAAACAAACACCTGGTGTTGCAATTGTCCCACAATGGACAAAAATGGCAAAAAAATTGGGATCTACCTTCTTTCCCGAGACTGCACTGCGACGGACACCATCATCTTTGCCACGCCCTAAAAACTGTACGAAGCAGAAAAAAAAAAATTTCTGAGACCTATACCCCAAAAAAGGAATAAAAAAGTTGGTGAAATTAACCAAAGTCCAATAGAAACCTTAGAAAGCTGTACAGGGCTGCTGCCTCTTTCATCCTGCTGCTTCTGTATATCATCTCCCATTTTCCAGGAGAACCACCCAGAAACATTATCCAGGAAAGTCAGCCAAGCGCCCCGTCATCATGCCACAGACCGCAGCTCCAATTTCAGAGAGCCAACCATAAAACAGGCAGAAAGTACTATAAGAATCTCAGATGTTGATGTACCAAACACAATTTAACCAACGTTGATCATTACTACTGCTGAGGGATATTTAAGTTTTTTGGTTCGAGATGTGATGTCTCCGTTCTAACATTGATGTCGGTGCATGCATGTAAAATTATATTTCTTAGAGATGAAATGGTAAGCTTTTTCAACATAATAATGTGAGATGTGGAAGAAATCCTTCAAAACAATTCTTTAAAAATCATAATGAGATCCGAGAACGATAGTATGACACAGAGAACATGGAATTACCTCTTTAGCTTTATGCTTATGCCGTTTGTGGCGATGACTCTTGCTTCGCTCCTTATCCTTGTCCTACAAAGCAAACACTAGGCAATAAGAAAAATCTATAGAAACCACCGTAAATAATGTTTGGATTAGAAGTATGAAAAAGAACTACCTTTTGCCTGCCATTCCTCTTGTGCTTCTTATGATTAGATGTTTCAGGCTCACTGCCAGAACTTTCACTGCAACGCGCAATAGACAGAAATTGTTAATACTCAGAGTTCACACCACACCTAGTGACCGAAAAAATGATTATTGGTAATATAAAGTTCTATCGTCATAGAAGAAACCCTCGTAAACTTGAGAAAAGATAAACAAAGGCAAAAGTGCAAAATAATTTGACTAGTTATACAATCATTACCGGGAAATATTTCTGCTTACTAGTTCATTGAACAAATAACTTCCTATAGCTTTCAACTCCAACCAAATTTAAATTATACCGTTCTCACTCTTGGTCCTCACTTGCAATACAAAGACTTTAGGAGTTTCACTTTCATAATCTTCCAACTAAGAATTCATATATATATCGTACTTAACAAAATGAAAATAGAATTCATATATACCCATATCACTAGCCAAAGGGTAGATAGCCAAGCCCCTAATTAATCTTGACTGGTAATTGACAATCCAAACATAATGGAAGTAAAGATTTGCCCTTATTTCCTAAGATTTAGCAAGTAAATAAACACAGCTAAAACATAGTTCCCAAGAGCAAATGAATTCAATATATGACCCGTTAGATAAAATTACACCTCAAAGAAAGTACACAACTTAAACTTTGGACCCAAAACGATCACTCTATCAGATGACTCCCCAGAAATCTCAGAATCCGATCATCCCCTTTATTCAAAGAAATTGGACGAATAACAAGAAAGTCACTCAACTTTGTGTAAAAAAGCAATTAAAAAAGAAAAAAGAATCGTCATCGTATTTCTTCTCATCCCGAACCCTAATCAACATAACAAAAACAAAAACAAAAAACAAAAACAAAAAAAACCTTACACAGCCAAAGATATAGCAAAGAAAGAGAAATTTATTAAAACGAGTGAGCGAAAGGAAGGACCTGGAATAGTCCGATTCGGACGAAGAGTCGTAGGAATCGGAGGAGTGATTGTGGCGTCCACGACGTCGTTTGGCATGGGAACGCGAGGGCTTCTTTCTGATCTTGAGAGCTTCCTTGTCTCTGTCTTTGTCTCTGCTCTCTTTGTCTCGGCGGCCACGGCGGTGCCGGCGAGCTCGCCGGCGAGACGCAGAGGACGACGACGAGTCCGACGACGCCGAGGAAGACGAAGCCGCCATTGGATCAGAGAGAGAGATCGCGCGAAATGAGGAATCGGAGAGAGTGAATAAAAGAAAACAAAGCAAACCCTTTGTTGATCATTATGTACTTGCAGAGACAAGACTCAGCGCTCTCATCGCTACGAAACGACATTCGTTTTTTATCACCTAAAATACATGTCGTTTACGCAGAGTTGTAAAACGACATGACGTTTTCTACTATGCTTGTCGTGTCAATGTGAATAATGTCGTTTTACCTAAAAAATGTGACGTATTTTAGCAGTTGTGGTAGTATTTCTAGTATAGAATCAAGCTGTTTGTTTGGAATGAGAGGGGTGGAGGGGTAGAGAGACGTCACATTTGACATTCAAGTTTATAATTATGACATTATTGCATGTCATGTTACTTTTTTTAGTCAACAAATTACTATGTTATTCACATCCTCTTTTATTGTCTTTCCTCATTTGTGCACAAAAAAAAAAACGATTTGATCAAATCCACTATTAAAAGCTGACATAAACCGTAAATATTCTTTTAAAGTGACATTTTTTAAAACAAATTGTCAAGAAAATGACATATTCAGAAGAGTACATCCACCCTGAGTCCCACCAATTACATTTTCTATGAGTAGATCTAATTCTACCTCGTATATAACTAGCAAAAAGTTTATTTTCCAGTTAAAATGTTTAATAATAAATAGTAGGCTTTTTATTCAGTACATCAACATGTATTTGTACACAAAAATAATGAATTGAAAAGACCAAGTAACAAAAAGACAAGACATTTTAACAAAGTATGTTAAATGTGTTTTAATATGTTACAATCATTTTTAATTATATTATTTTTACTTCATAGTGTACCAGTACACCGATTGTACTAAATAAAGACCTCAAATAATATATAACTATTCAAATTACTATTATCCATTCATTCTATCTCCTTCCATCCAACCAAAATATTATAATATTCATCTTCATCCTTTCAATACTCTATATCATTCTCATCTCTTCATCCTCATCCTCCGTAGCGAACATGGCGTTAGGTATAGGTTTGCCGTTAAGGTAATATATCGAGTGAACAATACTAATTTTCTTCCTTAAGCGTAAACGACGTGGTACGCTTCTTCGAAGAAACGTCGTTACTTTGCACGTGTCTTATTATTAGGGTTTTTTTTTTTTTTTTTGTATGCTTATATATTTGATCCAAACTAATTCAATATAAACATACATGCAATACCTCTACTTTTTAAGGGAATGATCTTCGTATGCATGAATATATATATATATATATATATATATGGCTAAGTTGATCAAATATGTGCATATCTGGGCCCTTTATTAAGAATTGAATCTTGATCATGATTTTCAGAAAGAGGTAAAGTAACATATATACTATAGCAATATCAGTCAGCTCATACCAAAACCTAGGAACTGATTCCCATTACATTGGGTTGATATGTACTTTTTGATAATCTTCTACGTACTAATACGTATAAAAACATTATCATTAATCAAGCCTGTATCGTACTGTATGTATTTTCAAATTACCCGCACGCACACAATCAATTAATTTAAGCATCAAAGTACAAACCAAACCACCACACCAAAAAAGAACCCAATAATTAAGGGACACAAACAAACAAAAAAGAAGAGCCAATCCCAAACCAGAAACCATGCATCATCAACAACAACAACGTCATATAATATATATATGACATATATATATATCATATATCATCATTCCTTGTTCCCTAACGCGGCAGCCTGTGCCACGGTAGTACGGCACGCCACTCTGCTTGATCCACCAGTCCCCTCGGAAGAACCTTGCCTGCCTCGAAGCCGCGCGCGCCGTCGGTCGTCACGTTCTTGATGCCGCGCCACTTCGCGCGCTGCCCGCCCGCCCCGGCCTCCACGGAGCCTGGCCCGCGGTTCTTGTACTCGGCGTAGAAGCACGTCCGGAGGCCGAAGTCCCCTGCCCAGGGCAGCCACCCCTTGGGCTGGATGAGGTCGTCCAGGTACGACTCCATGATGATCGTCCGCGAGAACTCCTTCCACGGCCTGCCGAGGTAGGCCGGGAGGCGGTGGCGGTCGGGGTAGTACTCGGGGGAGGCCACGAAGGTGCCGTTCTGGATGATTATGGCGGACGGCTGGCGGCGGTCCTTGCGGCCCTGCGCCGTGACGATGCACTGCTGGTTGTCCATCGGCTTCCGCACGATGAAGCGGCAGTTCTGGAAGACGACGGCCGCGTCGCCGAAGACGAAGTCGATGGTGCCGGAGATGGCGCAGTCGCGGTAGAACTGGCGCTTGGCGTGCGTGTAGAGCGTGTCCTGGTAGGCGTCCATGGCGCACTGGTAGAACACCGCGTAGTCCGCGTTCACCCGCAGCGCCACCGCCTGGTGCTTCGCCGCCCCCGCCGTGTTCTCGAACCCGATGTCCCGGGCCTTGAAGTAGTCTCCCAGCACCACTGCAAAAATTAAAAATAAGAATCCAGATCGTCTGTCCCCTTTCTTATACACATATAATCTATAAATCATATATTTATATAACATACCGACGGTGGCTGTAAGACTTGTGGGAATTCCATCAATGAAGTTCTTGCTACCGGTAATCCTAGTCTTATAAGCACCATCGCCGACGAACATCAAGTGTGTCATGTTCCTCTCGATGGTTACATACTCCTGATAAACCCCTTCCTTTATATACACCACGAACGTCTTGTCGCTCTTCCTCGGAACGTCCTTCAAGGCCTCGTTGATGCTCGTGAACTGGCCACTCCCGTCCTTGGCCACCACCACGTCGGGCTTCACCCTCGCCGGCGCCGCCGCCATCAGCCGCCTCGCCCCCGCGTTGAACCACTCCGCCTCGTCGCCGTGCCCCAGCACCGGCAGCTCCCTCTCGTCGTCGTCCTCGCCTTCCTCCTCGGCCGCGAAGAGCCGCCGAGCGCCGCCGAAGCCGGACAGGCTGAGGTCGGAGAACACCGAGGAGATCTCCGAGACCATGGCGAGACCGTTGCTGCTGAGCCGCATGGACGTCTTGAGCGCGGCCTTCATCTTCCCCGCGGCGTCGCCGGTGGTGTTCTTGAACCCGTCGAGGCACGTCTCCTGGTAGGTTATGGTGGCGCTGAGCCAGACCTTGAGGTCCATCAGCACGTCGTCGAACTTGGAGATGTCGAAGTCTCCGAGCTTCTCGAAGGAGCGACGGAGATCCTCCACGGAGTTGTCCATGAGCTGCTTGCACTGCCCTAGGGCCTTGGAAGCCCTAGGGTCCTTCTCCAGCTCGTGGAGGACGGCGGACTTCTTCGCGGCCTCGGAGAGGTGGCGCATCGCAACCTTGAAGCCGGCCTGGACGAGCTTCCGGGGGTCGGTGGTGCCTTCGCCGGCCTCCGAGCTCAGGCTCTCGACGCATTCCTCCTTGTAGTCCGTGGCACGGCACATGGACTTGATGGCCTTCACCGACGCCGACACCTCCTTTGCCTTGTTGCCGCTCGCCGGCGAGGTGTCGCCGCCGCTGTTGAGGCTCACGCCGAGCGTCACCGCGATCACCATTGCCACTAGAAGGAACGACGAGATTCCGATGACGGCGAACCTCCTCCTTTTCTCACCATCATCATGTCCGTACGACATTGCTTTTTTTTTTTTTTCCTTAATTATATGATCTTATGGCAATGTATAATATTAGCAGCTCTTCAATCCTTAAGGGAGGAAAAAAAAAAGAAAATGAAAAAGTGTTATATTGGACTAAATTTAAATTTTTATTTCCACTTTTTTTTTCCCTTTTTTTCTTCTCTTTTGTTTTTTTAAATCACAAACACAAAAAAAAGGATTGATTGATTGATCTTTGGTGAAATGTAGTTTCTCCCTAGGAGGCCAAAGAGCTGCTTTAAGAATTCATGTGGATATTAAGAAAAGAGAAGCAGGTTTTTGAAGGTTTGGGGTCCTAATTTGGAGTAATGGGACAAGGGAGTTTTTGAATTGGTTGATTTATTATCACAAGGTAAATAAGCCTAGGCTATAAATGGAACAAGACAAATTTAAAAAAAGTTCGTTATTGTGAATGCCAAATAACATGAGGCTTGGAGTGGTTAGGGTGAGGGTAAACTAGAAGATAGGCTTAGAAGGTTTGTTATTATTATTATTTTTTTACTAAAAAATGAAGGGTGAGGACTAAATTTTGCCTGCAGGGCAAGCACCAAATCCATAGAAATCTTTAATTTTTAATACCCTCTTTTTAGGACCATTTGTGTAAGCTTTGGCATAGCTGTCAATTACTCTATGAATCCAAGATCCTTGTCATTGATAGGCCTTTAATTCTCATCATGTTTTTATGCATGAGATTGAGCTCGTCTACATGGACTAATCAAGAAACTTCTAAAAATTTGACTGATTTAGGCCATTGAGATAGATTCTATTTGGTCATTCCCCACAAGAATATCATCTACTTGGTCCAATCGCCAGTCGCCACTGACTTTATAAAATATTGAATATTAATGACCTATAATTTACATTGATATATATATATATTGATGGTATATATATATTTGGGTAAGCGTGCATTTATTTCCACAGCTTCATTTTTCTTCTCACATATTTTTTAAGAACTTATTTTTATACATAAAAAAAAAGAGAAATTCTCTACACATTCTTTTTTCTTAAAATAAATATAAAAAAAAGTTCACACACCTTACTTAAAATCATTTTATTTGATAAATTTTTATTGTAAATAAGAAAATTTTGTTTTTCTATAGCATTTAAAGCTTTATTTTTTTAATATATATATATTTTTAAAATTTTTTGTTTACATACATGTTATGAAAAATATTAATTTGCATTCGTCTATTATACTTTTATCACATATGTTTGCAAACTAGAATATATATATATATATAGAGAGAGAATAATAGAAATAACAAATAAAAAAGAAATATTTAGTCAGCAATATTACACTAATAAAGAAAATAAATTTTTGAAAAGAAAAAGTGTGTAGAGTAAAACTTAGGACCTCAACCGAGCTTTTGCCACTCGAGTTAACTATTGAAGTTCAATTACTTAAATTTTACAATCAAGAGAATCAATTATAAAATTATTACAATGAATTACAGAGTTTCTTAATCCTCTAACCTTCTTAGTATACTTTTCTTGGTTCTAGAAATAATACTTGGCACACCACATTCTAATTATAAGCATCTTACATGAAGGTAGAATTAGACAATCACATTTCTGACACATTGTTATGTAATATAGATATGATTTAGCTTATAAAACAATCGCATAACATAAGAAAAAGAAAAATTCACAATCACTTGTATATATTTTTAGACAATAACACCCAACTTTAGAAAGACCTAAGTATTTACTTAATTACAAATCTGTAAAGAATTTACTTATATCTATTTATTAGTCAATTAGTTAAATAAAGTCATTAAAAAAAAGCTTTTAAAATTTTTGTTCATGCTTAAAAAAATTAAGAAAATAATCATGGTCCAATAGTCCTTTATAACTAGGCAGACAGTTGGACTGACATGATAACCGGACAGGTGATCCTCGTCCAATTAGAGAACATACAATACAAATGCAATTATGCTCAAACAAATCCATTGGTCAAAAGGGATAACAGTATTAGCTGAGGCCAACCAAATATCTCCCACGTGAAAACTCTCCACCGTGAAACTCAAATCCTCCAATCGAAGTGTGAATGAATAACAAAAAGAGTACATATTACAATCCAAATATAATTATAAGAACAAAATCATACAACTACTATACACAATGATCAATGACCAAACACTCCTTGATCTGTCGAAAACTCAAACGATATACAATACACAAAATTCAAACTAGCAATTAAACAAAAATGAACACACCAACCGACTATCATACTCACAAAAAGTCACAAGGTTAATTAAACAAGAAATATTGAACATATACACCATCAACCGAAGAAAAAAAAAACCAAACGTGGAAATTCCAAAAATACCCCAACTATATATATATATATATATATATATATATATATATTCAAACCAACAAGCCGGCAGTGTAAGGCACGCCTGTGGCACCAAGCAACCAAGCATCTCCAGCAATAAAACTGGACACAGTGAAGTTCGCTGCGTCACTAACACCCATCGCTCGGACATAGCCAGGCCAAGCGACCCTTTGGCTGGTATTCGAACCCGGTCCGGTGTTGTTGAACTCGGCGTAGTACAAAGTGTCAAGGGCAAAATTCCCGGACCACTCTCTCCAACCCGCCGGATCAATGAGGCTTCCCATGAAGGACTGCATGAAGACCGTCCTTGAGTACTCCCTCCACGGCCTCCCGAGGTACGTCCTCGTGGCGTTGGCGGTGGCGGTGGCGTTGGCGTTGGCGGCGGCGAGGTCGGGGCTGGCGCGGATGGCGCAGTTGTGGATGGAGGTGCCGGTGTTCTGGTTGGGGTCGCTGCGGCCCTATAGAGCGAAGAATTGGAGAAACGTGGCGCACATATATATATATATATATATATACTCATTAATTAACTTTATAGTGAGAGGTTATAATATAGAAGTAGTTATACTACCTGGGCGGTGACGGCGTTGAACTGGTTGGGCAGCGGACGGCGGGCGAAGATGTTGCAGTTCTGGAGGACGACGGCGGCGTTGCCGAAGATGAAGTCGACGGTGCCGTAAATGTCGCAGTCGCGGTAGAACTGCCGGAGGGAGTGGGCGTAGAGCGTGTCCTGGTAGCCCTCGAAGCTGCAGCCCCGGAAGGCAGACAGGTCGGCGCCGTTGCGGACCGCCACCGCCTGCCGCTTGATGGCTCCGGCGGTGTTCCGGAAGGTTATGTTTATGGCGATGAAGCCCTGCCCTGTCACGGCTGTAGAAAGCCTGATTTGTTATTATTTTCCTATAAGAAAGCTAAATTGCGTAATTAATTAACTAAATCAGTTACCAAATGTAGCGGAATTATACGTAGTCCAGCCATCCACAACGCTGCGATTCCCGGTGATGATGGTCTGATCGATTCCATCGCCAATCATCATCAAATTCTGCTTGTTTGTTGCTATTGAAACGTACTCCTCGTAAACCCCTCTGGTCACATATATCACAAAGTACGTACTAGTACTAGTATTGCCTCTGCCAAGCATTGCAGTGTTATTTGGAGCCGCATTGACCGCGTCACTGATCGTGGTGAAATTCCCTGTCCCGTTCTGATTCACCACCACCATTTGGCTCACCAAAACACCCCCCAAACTCGGACCACTACTAATACCAGTACTGATTCTCTGAACCAACTTTCTCTGCTTTGCGGTGCGTTTCAACGCTCCATTATGGTGGGAGCTAGGGCTTGTGAAGTCACCATCATCACAATCGTCATCGTCATCATCATGATCATCAACCCAACCGTGCTTGAAAAGAGCAAGAGATATGCTATAGAGCTTTCTCCCAGCAGAGAGAGTGGTGCTGAGAAGATCTCTCAGCTGGGTCGGCGAAGATGTCACCTCGCCGAGCCCTTCCAGGCACGTTTCTTGGTTGGTCAAGACCGCGCTGAGGAGCGTCTCCAGGTCCTCGGCTTCGTAGGCAGCCCAGGGTGCCCGTGGAGTTGATGGTCCGGTAGGTCCTGGCTATGCTGTCCAGGGTGAGCTCGGTGAGGAGGCGGCAGTCTTCCAGGGCTCGGACGGTGGGCTCGGGGAGGGTGGCCGGGCGGAGATGCGCGTCGATCAAGGAGAGGGCGCCTTGCGCGGCGGTTAGGGATTTGCGGAGGAAGAAGCGAGCGAAGTCGCGGGTGTCGCTGCCACGGGGAGTTTGGTTGAAAGGGAGGAGGTTGGATAGGCAGGCGGAGGGGTGAGGAGTGGAGTTGCAAATGGCTTCATATTGATGGGATATTGTGGTGGTGTTGTTGTTTTTGGTGGTGATTAATGGAGTAGGAATGTTGTTATTGCTAGTGTTGGAGATGAGTAGTATTGCAAGACTAGTGTGAGAAGGGAAGATGAAAAGGATGGTGAGGATGAGAAGAGTGTTGATAAGATTAAGAATGAGATGTTTTGAAGCCATGTGTGTGGGTGTGTGTGAGAGAAAATTTTTCTGAAATGGATTGTGATTATGTAGAGAGGATATAGAAAATTAAAGGGAAGGAATTAATGTGGCAGTCGTTGAAGAATTGTGTCCACGGGCCAGTTATAATTAATTAGTATTGCCGGAGCTTTATAAAGGTAAATACATCAGAGAAGAGAAGTTCCCAAAATTTACCATTTGAGAAAATTAAGATATATACTAACAGTGATATTTTATTGAACAATAATTTTATCAAACACTAAAATTACAAGCGTTATACAAGTAGAATTGTAAAAGCTATGTTTGATAACATTTTTGTTTTTTTTTTTTTTTTAAAAACAAGAATTTGAAAGTGTTTTTGCTATTTTGTTTTCAAAATTTTTAAAAACATAAAACATGTTTTGTTAATCATTATTTGTTATTTGTTTTAAAAAACGAAATGCACAAAATGAAAGTTTGTAACTGATAAAAAAGAGCGAAAAGATAAAAAACATAAAGATGAAGTATGGTGAGAGTGTAGAATTGAGAAAACGCACAAAAGAGTTCTTAAGATTTGATATTTTGTTTAAAAAAATTTGAAAACAAGAATTTTTTGTTTCCTCTATTTTTGAAAATATGTTTCCAATTTAAGAAAACATAAGACGAAAATAGATATATCAAACGAGTTTTTAAAAATAAAAGTGCACTTTTTCGTTTAAAAAAACAAAAACAGAAAATGAAAGTATTATCAAATACGCCCAAAAGTATCTATAGCAATAAGTAAACTGGCCAATGGCCAATATAAGTAAAAGACATTCACTATAGAAAAAGATTACAAATATTTACATTTTTAGTGAACTCTCAACTTAAAAATAATAATAATGACAATTTAGAGTTTCTCCAATAGTGAATGTTCCACGTACTTTAGAAAATTCGAGATAATTGAGTAGATAGTCATTTTCATAATGGCGCTTTAAGAAATGACCAACATTTCGATCAATTAAGAAATTAGTCATTTTTTTAACTGCATGATGATATGCATTTATCTCTATATTCTCTAATGTATTAGTGACTAATAGCTCAATTTTTGAAAACTTTGATCATTTCTTTAAAACAAGAACCAAAAATGATCAAATACAAATAGACCATGAGAATTCTCCAAGAAATTAAGGATAACTTCTGAATAATTACAAGATTATAGTTGAAAAATATTGAATAATAATAATAATAATAATAAAGACATAGTGTATAAACTGTGCTGTGCATGTGTATGTGTGTTTGCACTAAGGGATTTTTCTTTGACACCGTGAGAAGCCATATTTGTGGAATACTCGCATAATAATAGTTGAAAGACCTACTTTTGTCCACTATACTTTTTATTTTTTAAATGCGCCTTGTGACTTTGAGAACTTTAGGATTATGAAAGCGCGTTCTCCAGTTGATTGCTGCTTATAAATTAAACAAGAAAGGCAAACTTAATCTGTTGTTCATTAAATCAGACATAAACTAGGCATTAATATTAGAGATGTTGATGCTGTGTTTAACGGTCTAAATGAACAATTTGCAATTTTCAGCACCAATGAGTTTCTGTCTTTATAGATATTAAAGTGCATTCATTTGTCTTAAAAACCAATTATATTCAATATCCTTATTCAACGTAGAAGGATAAAGAATGATGAAAAATAGAGCAACGAATATTATTTCATCATGACAATACAATAATGTTTAAATCGGTAGGTACCTAAAACATATTTCCATGATAATGATTCAGAAATCCCACCTAAACTAATCATCTCGTCACTTTTCAAGCTATTGCATGCATTAATCAAAAGGCTTTTTGTTCTTCAAATGGATATTTTTTATACAAAAATTATTTAATTGCTCAATTGTTATTTTCAATATCCCAATCAAACTACATGTGGGTAAAGTATACGATTACAATTATTGATCTCAACACAAAGATAAAACAAATAAATTTTCGTCCTCTTTACATAACCCTAATATTATTCTTTATAGTCCAACTTATAAATTACCAAATCCATTCCCTCAATGTCCGTACAAACAACACTAAAAAACATGAAACCCTAATTCCCCAACCCGGACGCGAACTTGATCCCGGTCGCCGGCAGCCACGACATCCCGTCGATGAACCGTCCGACAGTGAAAAAATTCGCGGTGGCGGTGTCCCTTATTATGTGGTAGCCAGGCCAAGTGACCCGGCCGGTGAGGCGCGCCCCGGGCCCATGGTTCCTATACTCACCGTACCACAACGTCCCCAATGCAAAGTCCCCGTACCACTCAAGCCAGCCCCTGGGCTGAACCAAACCGCTCATGTAAGTGTTCATGTAAACCGTCCTCGAGTACTGTTTCCACGGCCTACCCAAATAGGTTGGCTGCGTGGCCAAGATCTGATTGGAAAAAAATCGTCACACACACAAACAACAATAATAAAATAGAAAAAAAAAATATGAATTCCATAAATACTCAATTTAACATGTAATTTACATAAGGGTGAGTTTGGCATTGGGCCTTTTTCAGCTTATATTCTAAACATCTAGCTAACATATTGATATATGAGTCAAGTAGTCATACAGTTTAATAATTAAAGAAAATGACTATTTTACTAATTAAATCAAGCTACATTGTCCATTTACCATAAGAACAACACTGAAAAATAGCCAAATCTTTACCAAACCGTGTAAAGACTAAACATCTAATATTTTACATATTATAAGAAAATATTCCAGTCTAAAGTATTTTTTCAAATTCTCAATTCAAATTTTACTTCTTAAATCATAATTCAAACAGTATAACTAAATAACAATCTAAACAACAATTTAAATTAATTATTTATATACAAAATTTTAACTTTTTCAACTCGAATGAAAATTTTAACTTTTGTTTAGATCGCTTGCTAAACTACATCTAAATTACGTAGTTGGTGATAATTGATTACATTAATTAATGTGAAAGTAATTGATAAATTGATTATTTTTAAGAGATTTTTAGCTAAATGACCTGTTTTTAGCTTCAGTTTTAAGAAATTGACCTGAGTATTGTTATAATTAAGTTATTAGCCTCCAGGCCCATTCATCTACGTCAAGATTGCCTAAAATACCTCTGTTCGACCAAATTTTGTTACAATAGGTAACAACTTTTGATACACATATATAACAAAATATCTAATTTTTATCACACATTTGTCTGTACGATTTGTATCAACACTTGTTACATATCGTAACAAATATTGTTATAATCCATAACAATATTTGTTACATATTGTAACAAAATTTGGGTGAATATTTAATTTTTATTACACATTTGTTTGTTACGATTTGTATCAACATTTGTTACATGTCGTAACAAATATTGTTACAATTCGCATAAATATTTGTTACAGATTGTAATAAATTTTGGGCGAACAGGGTATTTTGGCCTTTTTCTAGTGTTGTGTTTAATTAGCAAGATACTCATTTTCTTTTAATATGAGGAGTATTTTAAGTACGTAATCTAGTTATTTAGTGGGTATTTGACTAATTTATCAACTCATATGCTAGACGAAACATAAACAAACAAACAAAAAAATATGATTAGAAGCCAAACTAACCATTTTAATTATTATGAGCAAAATCTCAACCAAGCATTATTTCCCAAAATAAAATTGAGTGAAAAATATCTCAACTACAAACAAACCTGGCTGTCTTGGATGGTGAAGCCGGTGCTCTGGTGGGGGTTTTTGCGGCCCTGAGCGGCGATGGTGACCTTCTGGAGAGGGAGCGGGACGCGTGTGAAAATGCGGCAGCTCTGGAGGACGGCGGCGCCGTTGCCGAAGATGAAGTCGATGGTGCCGTAGACGTCACACTCGCGGTAGAACTGCCGGAGGGAGTGGGCGTAGAGGGTGTCTTGGTGCCCTTCTATGCTGCACCGGAAGAACGCCGATTGGTCCGAGTCCACACGGAGGGCCACCGCCTGGTGGTTCTCCGGCCTTGCAGTGTTCCGGAACGTCATGTCCCTTGCTATGAACCCCTTCCCGGACACGGCTGTACGTTATAATTAGTGGAAAAAATTATTAGTATCATGCATTATTAATTGTAATTCAAAGTCAATTAATTAATTATCTATTCTGGATTGATTGACGGGTAACACTACTGCTATAAGTTTTCTAATAGGTGAAGATATACTTTTTTGTTGAATTCTATTAGTTGTTACTAACCGAAATCCAAAAAAAAACTATATCTAATATTAGTCTCACAAGATAAACACATTTACATGTATTCCATCATATCCATTGTGAGAATCCAAAAGTTTGGCACATAGTCTTTTCCTATAAAAGGTAAAATGTGAAGCAAAAAGAAATGTCTCCAATAAATAATTCCACAAATCTCTTTTTATAAGCCGGCATATATATATGATTAATTAATGTAAGAAAGCATCTAAATTATAAGTATATGACCACATGTAAAAGTGATAGTTTGGCCAAAATCTTGGAGAATTATAAGAACTGTCTTTATTAGAATTCGTCACATGTATATTAATTTTCAGGCCATGTATCATCATTTAAGATGACATAAAACACGTGTTTATATATATATATATATATGATGAAAGCTTACCAACGGTCGCGGTTCTGAAGGTAGTCCAACCCTGCATGAAGTTCCTATCACCGGTGACAATAGTCTGTCCAATCCCATCTCCAACAAACATGATGTTACTCTTCTTCCTCTTCATGTCTATGTTCTCTCTATAAACCCCTTTCTTTATGTATATCACGTACCGCCTCTTGCTATAACTCGGCGCCGCGTTCACCGCCTCCGTTATCGTCCGGTACCGCCCACTCCCGTCCGCCGCCACAACCGCGTCCGCGTGCATCCCCCGAGCCCTCACCATCTGCCTCTCCTGCTCCGTCATCCACCCCGGAAACTCCTCCGAAGAGCCACGATCGGCATGGTGAATATTAGTACTAGTGTCATTAGTACTGTTGTTGGGGACGATTAGGGTTTTCTCTCTAGGAGGCTTGAAGGGCAAGCTGTGAAGCTCGACGTACAAGGCCAGGACGTTTCCGATCAGGCGTGTGACTTGCCTCAGGCTCGCCCGGATGAAGCGCTCGACGCGGCGGTCGGTGCCTTCGAAGCCCTCGAGGCACGTGTCCTGGTTGCTCAGCGCGGCGCTGAGCCAGGCCTTGAGGTTGCCCTCGTGGCGAGCGTGGCTCATCGGGTTAGGGGCTGCAGGGGAGGTCGACCGGATGAGCCTCATCTCGTCGAGGGACCAGGCGAGCTCGGTGACGGAGAAGTCTAGAAGCTCTTTGCAGTCTTCTATGGCGACTTGCTCTCTGTAGCTTATGGAGAGCGCGTTGAACCTCGTGATCATCTCTATCGCGGCCCGAGCCTCGTTGAGCGAGTGCTTCAGCGCGGCGCTGAGGACCGAGTTCTTCATGTCGTTGTCGTTTTGGTGGTCTTGATGATCAAGGCTAAATGTTTGAAAGCTCATGAGCTCGGTTTGGAGGTTGGTGAGGCATGAGGGCTTGTCTTCAATGTCGTTGCAGAGTTTGTGAAGCATGGTTTCATGGTCTTGAGGTGAGGAATATGAGAGTGTTGGTGGTGTAATTATCATCAGAATTACGAGTAAAAAAGTGAGTAAGCCCATGATTGAAATTTCTTTTGTTTTTTGGGGTGACATATATTTTAAAAGGGTGATCAGAGATTGGTTGTTTATATATATATTATGTACGGAAAAAGGGAGGGAAAAGTGTGTGGAATTGTTTGCTGGTAAAGAAAGGTTCTTTGGCTTTTGAGACAACTTGAGTTGGTGAATTTACCCCTTGTGTTAATATACTTTTTCTCGGGGCCAAGTTAAAACTGATGCTTTTTTTTAGCTCAAGGTTTTTGAGGAAAAAAAAAAATTATTCCTTGCTATATTGCTGGCTTTCTTAGTTTAGATGGTTAGCACTTCGCAATCAAGGGATCTTTGTAACGTTTTTTTTTTTTTTAGAATGAGAATCCAGGTTTGTTAAAAACCCAGTCCAGAGTCATAAATCATAATAGTAGAAGTGTTCATGAGTTTGGGCCCAGATGGCCCACAAGAAATTAACGGTTATTAGGCATGTCACAAACGTCCATAACTATTGAACTAAAACATCTCTTAGTTGGTATTGTTCTTAAAGATGCAGATTGATTCCTTTCAACTTTTGAGCACTGGAGTCTCTCTCATTAATCTTTTCCCCAAAGCCTGTTTTTCCATTTAATTAAGAAGGAATCAGAATGCAAATGTCTGTCTTAATAACTAGAATCCACACATGACATATAATTAACAAACAACTTGTTTAAGGCTCAATTAGGAACAAGATTAGCATCGCATGCCAGAGAATAGTGGAGTCAGAAGGATTATCACTGAGACAACAAATATGCAACTTGAAAATAAAAATCATTATTATTCAACCCAATTAATAATTTAATACCAATGCATTACAGTGTGATAAAATGTGCTCAGAAATGTTGTACTCATGTAAATATCCCTCGTTTGTACAGCTGATCGTTTCCTTCCTCCGGAGAGTAACTTAGCCTGGCTGGCCTTGCGCTACCATCAGCGTTCTCCGATCCTGTAACTGCCTTTGCATTCAGATACCAAGGTCGAACGTACGGCGAAGAAGTGGGCGGGGGACACGAAGACGGGTGTACAACCACGGAACCCCAATCCCTTCTTCCGTGTTCCACTTCTTTCAGTCTTCTTCGGACCAACAAGCGCCCCATGTCTTCCTTTTTCATGTCTGATATGCTTCTTAGTATCGAAATGCACAAGAGAAGCAACAAAACTGCATCTTCTTCGGGCATGAATTCGACTACTAAAAGCTTCCAATCCAGAAGAGCCGTTGCTCTGCCGTTTGGCTCATCCTCCGTGAAGCGAACAAGGGTCAGAAAGCCCTCGTCGCCTTCGTCCTCCTTTCTATCTTCTTCATCATTCTGAGACTCGTCTTTCTTAGCTTGGTACTGCATTTTTCGCCCCCTCAACAGCTTCACCTGAAATGTTGATTAGACCAAACCGTCAAATTATATGCAATCCCGCCCGTGTTATTAGAAAAAATGAATCAATTCCTCGCCCTACCGTAGACTCCGAAGCTTGGTTTGTCAAACTAAACCTTAGCCCTGATATCGATGTTGATGATTCCCACTGTATCATCAATTCATCCCCCGTCGAAAATTTCCAAGCAGCCTTCCATTGTTCGGGCGGTTCTTTCGGTGTTGCTGTTCCTACCACCTTCTCTGTACTAGATGGCAACAAGCAGCAAAGTTTACAAATTTTTTCCCAACATGCTCGATTGAGAACAACCGAACACTTCCTTAATTTGACAATTATACAAATAAGAACCTTAACCAAAGTGTGTGTCTAAGTCAATAATTAGGCCAAAAGTCAAACAAAGACTTTCTTGACCATCTAGCAAAAGAGAACTTGAAAGGTTGTTCTTCTCTGCTCAGTTGGAATTTTCAGAACCGTACAAGTTGTATTACGTAGATCATTTCGAACCTGAAAGTAAAATAAAAAGATCTATAATGACGTACCAGGGGCTCGACCAATGGAACCAGCAACATAAGACCAAGCGCCTTCTCGAATCTCGATAATCCTGTCTTCCCATTTCACTGTCGACGGACTTTCACCACCTCTCCTCCAAAACCCTCCTCCAACCCTGCAGTTTATTTAGTTAAATTGGAGTCTAAAACAAAATAATAGCACAAGAGATGAGAGATCCGGAGAAAATTGCCTTATTCGAATAACAAAGCACTCTCTCCCAGCATGATCAAGAACCGAGCGAGACAACCACCGTCCTTCTTGGGGATGGTACTGATTCATTCTGAGGATCACGTCCGATATCATCGCGCCAGAATCATCTGTCACGCGATCAGGGACACATTTCAACAAGTATGGGGCTTGCACCGGTGGGGTTACTGAAGCAACAATTTTCACTCGTTGATCGATTTGTCTTTGCAGACTCAGAGAAGGCGCTCTCAACAAGTCATTCCAACGGAAATGAACAGATTCTTCGACAGTCTTCGCTTTGAAACAATACCCACCAAGCCGTCTATGCTCAACTATGATACCCTTCGTCCGAACTCGCAGTACAAGTGCCAAGCTTTTCGCCACGATTTGTTAGAGAAGTTGGAAACAGCGTTGTCGAGCTTCAACTCCCTGTGACACCTCGCCATTCGCAGACGAAGGACGTCACCTTTCGAGTCCTCATGCGTTGCCCTCATCTCGACCTTCAGCCTTATAAAGACACAGACCTGCAATGCAGAAATCAAAGAAATACCATCTCAATTTCACAGATAAATCATTTCAAGTAATACCCTTTAGGCTATACGCACATTAGCACAAACAAATGTAAACTTTCCTAATTAATACACATTTACGTAAAGGACAAGTTACCATCACTATAGTATCACCCAACTTCAATCTTAGACATCTCATCTCACTTAAACAACCGAGAGAGACAGAGAGGCAAAACAGACCTCAAGCAAGAACCTAGGCAACAAGGACTTGTATTTGGTATTGACATCGGTGTCGGAGACTTCCCAATAAACCGGCGGCTTGATCGGAACAGCTCTGCCGATGTCGAAGTTGATTTCTCCGCCGGCTTTCTCGTAGGGTTGATCGAACGTCGCCTCCCAGAGATTCTTGGTCTCTTCCACTTCATGCCGCGTAACAGTACTCTCCCATGACCTCACCACCTTCCTCATCATCTCCCCTTCTGCATCCTTCATATCCTCTGCATATACCGTTGGATAACTCTGCAGACAGTTCAAAATATGCAAAAACCAAAAAAAAAAAAAAAAGTTCATAAAAATGTTATCTTTAAAGACTATAATTGTCCAAAATTCAACATATATGCACTTCACAAACTTAATCAAATGAAGAGAGACTATAGAGACAAACAAAAGAAGAGAATAAATAAATAAATAAACCTGATGGGTTAAAAGCATGAGAAGAACATCAGACGGAGGAACAAGGCGAGAACCCACTGGTACGCCATTTTTCCTCTGCACCACGCTAACGAACCCTCTGTACCGTTGCCTCGCCGCTATCAGGTACACCACCTCCGACCTGTACGGCTCCGAGAACCTGCCGAACAGGCCCCTCTGCCTCGTCACCTCCTCCAGGACCTCCCGGTCGACCCGGCCCGGCTCGAGCGCCGGGTCCGAGCCCGGTTCGGCGTCCTTCTCGAACGGCTCGTCCGGGTACTTCTTGACCCAAATCTCACGACACCTCATCAGAGCATATTCCTCATTCTCCTCGTCGAAAATCAACGGCTTTCCTATCAGCTTTGAGAATTTGGATTCACAATATTCCCTGTAACGAACCTACACAAATAAAAATAGAAACTTTTAAACTTTTAAATTCTTTTTTCTTTTATATTGCCATTGTTGTGACATATAACGATGGTACGAACCGGGTTCAGAGTGTGACAGAACCAGACCCACTCGACGTCGAGCGGAGGGAGGATCAGCGGGGGAGTGGGGCCCACCGAGAGATCGGAGAGCAACGGCAGCCAGAGCTCAGTGTACCTGCAGCGAAGATCGTGATGTTAAAAAAGATCAGGGCCGTCCGATGGGATGAGTTTTTGGAGGGGGAGAGATTTGACCTCCGGATGGAGTCGGGGAGAGCCGGGGAGCCCCGGTGGAGGCAGGGGGAGGCGGCGACGGCGCGGAGGAAGGCGAGGTTCCGGCGGGCGGCGGAGACGAGGTCGAGGCCGAGTCGGACGGAGTCGAGGTCGGAGAACTCGCTGAGGCTCCGGGTGGAGGAGGAGAAGGAGAAGGACGAGGAGGAGGGTGTAGCGGAGGCGACGGACGACATGTCGTATGGAGGGAGGGAGGGAGTGAGGGAATGTTTGTGGGCTATAAATGCGTACGAGGAGGAAGAGAGAGTGGAAGTGAAGGCATGTGAATGTGGGTGTTGAGTTTGACACTCTGGTTTTTCAGGTGGAATTGGATGTGTCTGAAACATTAATGTTGTTTTTTTTTTAAGTATGTAGTGATTATGTGATTTGTGGATTGGTCGGTGTTTGTTTATTTATTTATTAAGGGTATTTAGCTGAAATGAGCACTCAATTTTGTCTAGACTGACAGTTTGATCCCTAATGTGTATTTGGATTTTGGGGGAGCAATTGGATTAGATGGGATAAAATTTTAGTCTCAGTTTCAAGAGATCATTATTAGATTGAATTAAAGTTTTTCCTCCTTGAAAATAATCTCACTCACATAAGATTAAATATCTTTTTAAAAAGTAAATGTTAATATTTAATAATAATTATATATTATTTTTATTATTTAAAAGTAAATATTACAATACAACTCAATACACGTAAAAGTATAAACTATAATCTAATTCAATCTTATCCACTCCAATTTCATAAAATAAATTGTATTAGAGTATAGAGAATTTGTAATACCAAAACTTGATCAGGAATGATACTGAACAATTATTGGAAACATGCACTTTCCTACTGTTCTTCGTCTTCTTTTTTAATTCGTATCTTTTTATTCATATTTATATATCCTCTATTTTATAAAAGTATATAGGCAAAGGGTACATGACCTAAAAGAAAATTATTGTTTATCTACGACAACAGTCTATTATGACAGCACATTAGTAGATGATATTAATAAATACTAGCATACACCTTCGTTCAACTTTTATTTCACAATTGTTTTGGAGACATGTAATGCGCATCGTAATTGTTTATGAATTAGCCAATGCTCTTAGGTCAACTTAAGAATAAAATAATTTTATGATATCATGCCATCACGTATTCATATATAAGAGATTTATTTGAGGGGAGATATTTTCTACTAAAATTAATGAAATTTGACTCTTTGTAATTTTGAGTCATACGTTGTATTCAACATGTACATATAGATTGTCCTTCCATACAAAATAATAAGAACATGCAAGTTACTAGAAAGAAAACATTATTCTATTGTGACTAAAAAGCCGGTACCTTAAAGTTTTTATCACAACATATATAGTTGCGACTTAATACTTTTAATCACAACAAATTCGGTGACTAATCAGTCTAATCTTATAACTAAAAATATATTGGTGATAAAATTGTAATGAGTTGTGATTAAAACTACTATTTAGTCACATTTTGTTTTTTTGCTAAAAAGATGGTGGCAAAAAGTCTAAATATTATTCTAATATTTATACCTTATTTCTATAAATATTTGAATGATTTAGTACTATTCAAAATTATTTTAACAAAATTAAAATGATTTTGTCCAAACAACTAAATCAAACTATTTGACAATAGTGCAAAAAAAAAAAAAAAGTATACTAGCTATGTTTATTCATTCGCTTATTGTGATAGGATGATCATGACGAACGAGGTTTAAATAAAGAAATAAATAAAATAATATTCAGTGAGTCCCATAATGAAGATCGTGGAATCCAAAATATGATAACAAAAATTCCAATTGTATCACCTGTTTTTTCTTTCTTGGTGGTTTCTTGAAGTGGCAATATTTGACATTATTATTAATTATTTTTGAAAGGTCTACTTCATACGGGTCACCATCCCAAAATAGTCTTTAGCTATCGGTATGGCAAGTGGCTATATCTATATACGTAATTGATTGGATAAATACATATATATTGGCCATGATTGTAACACCATTCCAATAGAGAAGCCAACTTTTCACATTTTACTCTCATTTTCATTATGAGCTAACTCAGCACTAAGAATTTGGTCCACTTTTGATGTATACATGGCGTCCAAAAAGAAAAATATCAAGACGACGCTTAGTGCACGTATAAATTTTTCGTATTGTATTTAAAAATACAAAATAATATCAAATATATTTAAATTATTACATATGATATAAAAATATATATTTAAATATAATATAAATGGTATTATCTAATATATTTATAAATATATTAGATTGCATTAATTATTTGTTTTAAATTTTTTTATTCTTTAATATAATATTTTTAGAAATATATAAATGTATACGCATATAATATAATATGATACAATATAATACAGAAAATCAAACATGCCTAAATAAAGAAACAATATAAGAAATTATTGTTCATCAATGATAATTTTTAATAAATAAATTTTGATATTTTTTAGAAATGATCTCGAGTAGTATAATGCCTAATAACATTAATTATGAGCATATAATGATTGTAATGCAATGTGTATATAGGTTGTTCTAAATTTAAGTATCAAGTTCTTTGAGCTGACACCTGACTCGATGTACGCCTCAATCGAATTTCAATTATGTGCTCTTGCATGAAGTTGGTGACGAAAATTAGACCAACGTAAATATTTATACTAATGTCATGAGTAGAAGTGTGTTAATCATAGCTAGCTAGTATGATTTTTCTTTTTCAAATAAAAATCGTCATAAGTTATTCAAACCACATATCTAGATTATTATAAGTGAGATCTCATGATATATACAAAGAAACTCGAGAGACTAAAAAAGAAGAAAATGTCAAAAGGAGAGAACAATATTTACTGAAGCTCGACTTTTTACAAAAATAGAAAACGTGAGCATTGTGAAACTTAATGAATTAATATTTGTATACATAGATATCATATAACATCTTCCTCTCTTCAAGTTTATAGAAATAATGATATGTCACCAAGTGATGTATAGCAATATAATATAAGGATTTATTTTTTGTTGTTTTTTTAAGAAATAAATAAATAAATATATATATATTTTTCCCTTTCATCTACATATTATTTTCTTCCTCCGAGTCACCACTGCTTGAATCACCATACAAGTTGTTCCTTAAATGGTATCCAATGTGGACCATGTGCCACCGGATATTCCACATGAACTCAAAAATACTAATATTGTGTTATTCTTTAATTTTTATAATTTATTATTGCATACCTTTTCAAAACATTCTAAGAATTTGGATGTGATACTAAACGAAGAAAATTTGACAATTTGGAGTTCTTAGTCAAGGAGTCAAGCTTCACGTTTTGCTTAAGAATTACAAATCACCAAGTAGGTTACGTAGTCTAAAATGGCAGGCTAGTTGAGAAGAGTTTGTGTAAAAAACAAATACATATAGAGATCGGTTTGATTAAGAAATAATTAGGAATATTACCTAAACGTACGTATCATATTTAAAAAAAAAAAAAAAAAAACGCCATCAAATAATTTGTTTGATACTAATCAACTTAATATATAAGATATGAAAAAAGCTCAAAGAAGCAAAATATATTAATGGTGTTACCATCTTATAATATACCAAAAAAAAAAAAGATGAAAAACAGAGAAAGCTAAAAAAAAAATGCATGTAATATGTCCATTGACAAGCTCTTGTGTGTATGTAAGGTATCTAGTTTTGCATTAAGCTAGACTCCAGCTATCTTTTGAGGGTTTCTAAAGTGCCAATTATTACTATTTAAACTTGAGCCTGGGTATATTAGAATAGGTTGTTACATGAGAAGATTATATAGAAAGATCGCCCAATATGGCATTTTAAAAAAAGAATTAGGAAATATTTTTATCTATTATAATTTAGATCGATTTTTTAAATAAATAGCCATATTTTTATGTATGTTTTTAACAATTAGCCTATGTTTGCTTTTATTAGCAAAATAGCCATACATTCGTGTCTAGATTTTTGAGACTGCAGTCATTAGTTTTTTTAATTCTGTTTTTGTTGTTTGTTGCAGACAATATTGTCTAAAATTTTGTGTCTCTAGTCATGAAATTTGTGACTTCTTTGGTTGCATATTTTTTTGCTATTTATAAGATATTTTTTATTTAGTAATAAATTTTATGAAATTGGTTGTATAGGCAATCATTTATTTGTGAGTTGATTATTTTATTAATAGATGTTTAAATTTTTTATTGTGTTTATTTTAATTTTTTTGAAATTTTGTGACTATAGTCACAAATTTTATGACTGTGTATTTTATTTATTTAGTCACAAATTTTATTTCTTTAGTCATAGATTTTTAGATGTTGGCCTGATGGCTATTTTGCTAATTTTTCAAAACGTGGGCTATATGACTATATCTTTAAAACATGGACTGCAAAATGGTTAAATCTTTAACTGGCCCAATTTAGATTCATAAATTAGGACCTTCTTCAACTAATATCCACTAGTTTTGACTATGTTTGATAACATTTCAGTTTTTTGTTTTTAAAAACAAAAATTTGGAAGTGTTTTTGCTATTTTGCTTTCAAAATTTTTAAAAACAGAAAATATGTTTAGTAATCACTATTTGTTACTTATTTTTAAAAACGAAAATCATAAAATGATAGTTTGTAATCGATAAAGAGGGAATGAAAAGATAAAAAAAGGTAAATATGAAGTATGATGAGAGCGTAGAATTGAGAAAACACATAAAAAGTTCGTAAGATTTGATGTTTTTGTTTAAAAAAATTTTAAAAACAAGAATTTTTTGTTTCCTCTATTTTTGAAAATATGTTTCCAATTTTAAAAATATATAAAACAAAAACAGATTTATCAAACACATTTTTAAAAATAAAATAGCACTTTTCTGTTTAAAAAAAATAAAAAATCGAAAACAAAAGTTTTACCAATCACACTTCGTTTTTCTCAAATTCAGAAAGTTAAATTACATTGTCTAAGCCCAATAATGTTGCAGTCTCTGCTTATGCCTGTGTCTTTTTGTGTTTGTCTAATTAATATTCGCTTTTCATTAGTCTTCAGTTGAAACTGTTTTGATTGTTCTGATGCTTGAGTTATGAGCCTTAACAAAAAAAAAAAAAAAATGTCATTTCTCATCCCAAACGCTATATCATCATAGAAATATTACATAGTAAAAACTTAGAAGACAAATTTTTTACATAAATATTATCAAACAATGTGACAATTTTTAAGATACGTATCTTTGGTGATGCATCATAATATATTGTGATTAAAAAAAAAACATTCATCTTAATTGGCTTCAGATAAAAATAATAATAAAAAGAAAACTTGGAAAAGGTCTGATTTTGAAGAGGAATAGTGTGGAACTAGGAGGAAGCAATGATTATACTTTGTTTGACTATATTGTATTATTGTTTCATAGTTTGCTTCTTTCTTATTTCAGTCAATTTCGTGAAGGGCACAACAATACCACCCTTAGAAGGAAGGCCACATGCCATATTACTTGCCACGTGGGACCAGCTCATTGCAATCTCGGTGGCTCTCAACATGACACGTGTCAAAAGCAATCTTGGTAGTAACGCCTATGATTATGAAGTTTCCTAGTTTTGGGTGGGAATTTTTTGTTGGACAATTTATCTTGATTTTAACAAGTGCATGATTAAGGCGTTAAGAGATTTGATCGTGTGTAAAAATCTCAACAAAGTTTAACAAAGCTCTTTTGTTTGTGTGCCATTATTAATGCAGCTCAATTGAACAAATATTGCCACCTCATATGTATAGTGGTTCTTTCATGAACATTGCTTTAGTTATGGGATTCCATATTTGCATATGGATGAGAGAACAAAGTGATCTTATATATATGTTAGTGGGAAAAGTTGCCTGATTCTGAAATCACTAGATTCACCAACTAGCATGAGCATATTTTAACTTTTTGAGTTTATATATATATATATATATATATATATAACAAGACTAGTTTAAGAGAATCATCTTGATGAATAAGAAAATGACAAAAATTAATAAGTAGAGAAATTAATAATGCTAGTAATTAACCATAGCTTTATTAATTGGGAGTAGTTTCTCACCTTTTTTTTTTTTTTGTGCTTTTTAGGTTGAGTTTTGGGTAGCTATAATTGGCATAAACATTATTGCCTTTGAGAACTGTGTGTGTTGGTAATTGGAATGGTTAGGTGTCTTAAATGGCGTTTTCAAACAGCTCGTGGATTCTGGCTTTATTATATATTTTCTTTTCTTTTTTGTTTTTTTTTTGGGTTAAGAAGCTGCATTTTGAAACCAATAATTGTAAGATAATTGACCTCACTTGATCTTCATAACAGATAGAAGAATAATGGTGGATGGTAGGTACTAATGAGTCTGTCATCATTGGTATTTAAAGCTTAACATAAGAGTATAAATGAATGAGAAAAAAAAATGATGAATATAAAAATGTTTAGTTAGTTTACTGTGAAGTTGATACAACAATGCATTATTTATTATTATTATTTGATGAATAATGCATCATTAATTTATTAGTACTATCTGAATATCACCGGGCGTAATGCTTTATTTGTGAAAAACGAGAAAAAAAAAATACAAAGATACACATGATTGATGATTAAAAGTTGTTAGCATGAAAAATTCACATAAAATTTTAAGTCACCTTTGTTAGTCACTTCGTTTCTCTGTAACCTCATGAACAACTTTGTAATCGTAATTATATATATATATACATATATATATATATATATATAAGACAACACGTGTAAATAGCACGTAACAAGTAATAAGAGAAAATTTGATCAATGCGACCTTTGAAATCTTAGTCTTCAATTTAACTGCTCACTTTTTTAATCAACAAATTATTATTTTATCTCTTTTTTTTTATCTTTCTTATTTATATAAAAAAAACTATGAAGTAGAAAAATATTCAAAATCTAAGGAACAACAAAAATAAATACCTAAAATTTTAAAATAATTAAATAACTAATCAATTCGTTAATTACTTACACATGCTTTTGATAACTAAGTTAATTACCACCAGCTACGACTATGTAAGTAATCAAATCACTTAAGTATTTTGTTATATTTTTAAAAAAAATTAATAATAATTCAAATTAGATATTAAAAATTGAATATTAACTATAATTTCTCAAAAAAATAATTTGGATGACACGATTTCAATTTTTGTTTTTTAAGGTGATCCATAATAATTAATTATACATGAAGTGGGCCGTGGTACATTGGAAAGCCCAAATTTGTTGGCCCAATTTTCTCTCTAGGCAGGCCGAAATGGGAAATTAAAGAAAGCCCAGACAAAACCCTAGCTTGCCCTTCGATTCTCTCACGGCTCACCCATCTTCCATAAAATCCAAACACTTTACGCCTCACTCTGCATTTCTTCCTTGCTGTTTAGAATTTGGTGTTTCACGGGTTTTTTCTTCTTCTTCTTCTTCTTATTCATGTAGCTTTATTTCTTATCCTAATTTTCCATTTTTTGTTTTGTTTTGTTTTGTTTTTTGTTTGCAATGATGATAAATGTGAATCCCAGCTCATTACGAGACCTTTTGTAGGTCCGGGAGTAGAATCATTTCCACATTATACTTCTGAGCCCATCTCTGTTTTTTTCTTTAGATAAATGCTTCTTTTTTCTTTTTTTTTTCAAAATTGACGGCTTTTCCCTCTTCAATTGAAGTTTTTCATTTTCTTCGGTTTTTTTTTTCTTTTCTTTTATGTAGCAGTATTTATTTTGTTATAATTTTCCAGTCTTTGATGTTAGATATTTTGTTTGACAACTAAGAATTCCCTATGATGTTTAATTTGAAAATAAACCATGCTAATGCTGATCAATAAGTGATTGATCTTTTGTTTTATATACTTCCTGAGGGAATAGTTTCTGGGTTTTGCTATTTTCAAATTTATTTTGTTGGCTTTTCATGCGACAAGATCATTCAAAGAGTGAGAGACGAGAATATTTTGGCAGAGGAAACGACACCGTTCTAAAAACGACAGATAAACAATGTCACAGATTTGAAACGACATGATCCTTAAAAATGATCGAAAACGGCAAGAGATTAAAAATGGTATTAAAATAGGCTAATTATGATAAAAACGACATGAGAGGAAAGGGTACGACAATATGCTAAAACTGATACGGCGACAGAACAACATGTACATAAACAACCCATTTTCAAATACAAAATTTGAAAACGACAGCAACTTAAGGAAACGACATATAGTCTTTGAACGCGTCGTGAAAACGACAATATTTCATTATATAATAATACTATCACTGGCAAGAGCAGCGTTACGCCAGAAACGACACCGTTCTAAAAACGACAGATGTCACAGATTAGAAACTACATGATTCTTAAAAATGATCGAAAACGACATGAGATTAAAAATGGTTACAAAATGGGCTAATTATGATAAAAACGACATGATAGAAAAGGGTACGAAAATATGCTAAAACTGACACGGCAACATCCCAACATGTACATAAACAACCCATTTTTCAAACGAAAAATTTGAAAACGACAACAAATAAAGGAAACGATATATAATCTTTGAAAGCGCTGTGAAAACGAAGAGCAGCGTTATGTCAGAAGAAACGACGACAAATAACAAGAAACGACACCGTTTTAAAAACTACAGATGTCACAGATTAGAAACGACATGATCCTTAAAAAAAGATCGAAAACGACATGAGATTAAAAATGGTAGCAAAATAAGCTAATTATGATAAAAACGACATGAGAGAAAAGGGTACGAAAATATGCTAAAACTGATACGGCGACATCCCAACATGTATATAAACAACCCATTTTCAAATGCAAAATTTGAAAACGACAGCAAATAAAGGAAACGACATATAATCTTTGAAAGCGTCGTGAAAACGACAACATTTCATTATATAATATCATTGTTAAGAGCAGCGTTATGTCAGAAGAAACGAGGACAAATCCCAAAACTAAGACACCTCAGGTAAACGACATGATATTGTAAAACGACAATATCATAAAAACGACATCATTTACTCGCCAAGATATCTCAGGAAAACGACATGAGATTCAAAAAGAAAAATACACTCACTTTTTGCAAGGAAAAAAAATGGCAAAAGAGAAAAAATTAAATAGTTATTCCTGGAAAATTATATTTATATGAGGACATCCCAACATGTATAAAAACAACAGATTTTCAAACCCAAATCTTGAAAACATCATCTTTCTAGCAAATAAAGAAAACGACATCAGTGATATATAGATTAAACAAAATCGTTATCTTACGTAAGAACAAGAAACGACAACAATCGGAAAGCTGAGGCACCTCAAATAAACGACATGATATTGAAAAGCGACGACATCATAAAAACGACGCCATTTACCCGAAAACATATTATAAACGTGATGACATTGAAATTCCATCCGCGAAATAAACTATATATGTTATGGACAGCGTCGTTGGCATTACTATATTGAAAGAAAAAAATTGCAAATCACCATTCATCATTAGAACTCTTTTTAGGAAGAATTAATTAGAAAAGTAGAACAAAACTAATACAAGGCACATGAATAATTCTTGTTATTCATTTTCACAAGCTTCACATGAAATACAAGAGGCACATGAATAATTGTTGATTATAAACCATGTCACTAATGTTTTGGCCTAATCTCAATTCCCTCAACAATAAGCCCTCCTTTCAAGTGTTGACCCTTCACTTCCTTGAGACTAATTTTGACCTCTTTATCATCACTTCCATCATTGAAAAATCTCCCCAATTCAATCTCCATCCAACCATCTTCTCTCTCACAAATAGCCTCTCCTTCTTTCTGAAGCAACGGCCTTGACCTCAAACTCGCGATCCGGCTTTGAAAATGCGCATGCCCTGAAAGCTTTTTCCTTCCTTCACTACGACTCAAGTAGACTTCGCTTTGGGACTTGAAGTCGCCAACTTCGATTGAAGCCTCGGAAGGTAAGAAGTCCAATCCGTATGCGCGATCAGCGATCTTCACCACGAGATAGGCCGAGTAGACTGTTTTAGGAGACAACATTTTGGTGTTGATTGTGCCACATATTTCTAGCCACCACATGGTTATGAGTTCAGCTACTTCTGCAAAGCTGAATTGAGGATAATTATTCATTTCTTTTTGTTATTTTAATATATTTTAAAGGTATTCAATTTGTGCCTGCCTCGAGACACAAATTAGGCAAATTTATCTATATGTCCCACCTCAATGGGTTACATTCCAATGTGAGTGTTGAATCGGATTCAATTTTAATTATATAATATTATGTAGGAGATCAAACCTTGATTCAGCAAGTGGCTTCCAAGACCAATATAAAGGATGACTAGCCCATGTAATTGAGAGCTCTCTTGCACTCAACATGTAACACTTCTTGTTTGTTGATTTTTCTATTGAGAAAGTCTGAATCATTCAAGAGGATTAATGATTGCAAGAAGTTATATACATATAATAACATGTTATATGACTGTGGCATGAAATACCAAAAACATATATGCCAAGAGAAATTAATTAGCCATGCATGCAATCAAAATTTAAAGGGCAGTTTCAAGTATATTTAAAGGGAACTTTAGGGTAAAAAAATTACATTAATATTGAAGAGTGATAACTATTTAATTAGGTCACTTGTGCATCAACAGGGGGCAGAACAAATATGAACTCATCTCATAAAAAAGAATTCATATTTGATCCACCGCCTGTCGATGACCAAGCAAACTTTGCTATCTAATATATAGTATTGTCACAAAAATGCATTTTTCTTGTCCTTAATAAACATGTCCAAAGGCTTCAAAATATTATAATGCCATAATCGAGAATGACCTCACTGCATAAACTCGACGTTTAATGCATATCAGTTACTCGTATAAGCATATAAAAGCAGCCTTTGACACATTGATTCTAGGCTTTGCAGTTTACTGTGTATATATATATATATATAGTTCAAATCTATGTAGTTCTCTTCTTAATTTGATCAAGTAAAAGTTTTTTTTTCCCCCCCTTACTGGCAAGCCTTGCAAAATGCCACTTCGGTATTATATATATAACTATTATACAATATATAGTAGATGATGGAGAATATTGGTCCTTCCATTTAAATTTCTTTTGGGGAAATGACAGAGCACAATATCTCCCATAATAAAGAAAAAGTGGCACTTAAAATTCAGACGATCCCTTATATAGATAGTGACCACATAAAGGAGATAAAAGAATATATTGCTATTATCGCTTGCATATGCATACATATATATACATATATATCTATACATATATTGCTTGATCGATATAAGCATGATCCATTAATTAGTTGTGACGACACTTGACCCAAAAGTGGGGTTCCGTTGGACTTGAAGATGGGTAAATTTTGTCACCGCGCTCGAACAGCCTAAACCCTAGCATAACAGTGTAGACACAAGACTTTTACTCTATTTACAGCTACAAATGGTGATTAAATTTAACGGCTCTCTCTCTTTCTAGGAATTTCTCATTACACTCAAGGATTCTCTTCAACACACTTTTTTTTTTCAATATTGTCACCACGCACCTTTATTTTGTAACTCTTTATATATATATATATATATGGCAACGGTTATTGCTTTTGCTTCAATATATATATATATATGATGTTTTTTTTTCTATTATAATTTTTATGAGAGAGCTTTTTCATGGCAAGACATACGCTATAAATGTCCATGATTCTTTGCTCGGTATATAGTGATATGATCAGCTTATCTAGGACAAGGAAATTTGAATTGCGAAAATAGGGAGGGAAAAAAATTAAAGCAGGGTGACCATTTTAATAAGAGGTGAAAAATAGAATCCCCAAGTGTAAAGAGAAGTTCTAAGAAAGAGAGAGAGCTGTTATATCTAGGCACCATCTATAACCATCAAATTGAGTAAAAGTCCAATGTTTGCACATCATGCAAAATTCTAACTATAACCTAGCTATGACCAAATTTATACATACATCTACATACAAATGCATACATGACTTACATGTATATATACATGCATGTATGTATGTATGTACATGAGTATCTGTATCTATTTATTATATATACATTTGTTTATTTAATAGCTATTTTACACTTAGACGCATCAATTTTCTTTCAGGGGAATTGTAAGCTGAAAATTTTGACTAAGTACCTTTTATTCTTTAGGAGGTTGACAAAGTACTTGAACCATATAAATAGTTCAATTAAAGACATGAACAAGGTTACTTTGGGAAGTTGTTCCAAGACCAATGGAAAATCAAATAAATAAATAAAGGAAAATCGTAGGAAATAGCCAAAAAAGAATTTCGCTTTTAAAATACAGCCCATGTTTCAAAAAATTAAAAAAAATAATCATGTTACGAATTGTATAACAGAAAAGTGTCACACAAAATATAAAACATCTGTAAATATTTGTAAGATATTATTTAACACTTCATAATATAATGAGTAAAACTTGAAGTGTTACAAAATATCTTACAAATATTTACAAATGTGTTATATTTTGTGTGACACTTTTCTGTTATACAATTCGTAACATAGCTATTTTTTTAATTTTTTGAAACATAGGCTATCATTTAAAACAAACATTTAATTTTGGCCTATTTTTGCAACTCTCCCATAAATAAATGTGCCAAGATTATAAGCAATGGGATAAACTATTGGTAGCCCTTAAATTTAAAAAAAAAAAAAAAAAAAGTACCTTCTTACCACCATCAATTAGGCATGGACTGCATAGCATAAGAAACAATTCTTTGTTAGAAGAATAAACCAAAGGAAACGCCAATCTAGACAAGATTTCTCTGTAATCGGACGGCAGAAACTTCTGCCACACGCTATTCGAGTCGGCCAAGGAACGAACGGACGACGAGACTAGGGACGAGCGGCACGCATCCCTCGGAGAAGTAAGTGACAAAATGTGAGCAAAGCAATCTTCAGGTAAGAGATCAAAGTTCATTGTCCCTTTGTTTTTTTTTGTTTTTTAATAATTTCTTTTTTTTTTCTTGTCTAACTCTTGTATGTTATGTTTGGTGTATAGTAGGTAGACCGTATTTATAGGACTTGGTCTACTAAAAGGTACAATAATATCGTTAACATGACAACATTTTCTTTTCTGGGTCTGGTCCAAAATGACAACATGAAGTGAACACATGAGCTCATCCAAGAGCAACACAACAAATTCACCAAAAAATGGTAGCAATATGAAGAGAGATATACACGGTCATAACAAAGCCAACGATGCCAATTTCAAGGCTAAAGTCTTTGTCTATAACAATGGATGAACTAAACATGAACATATATATTGAATATCACAATTCCCATTTGCCTTGTATTCCTTGACAAGAAGAACCTCTTCTTTCCCATTTCTTAATTTCACATTATCTTTACCATTAACTTTAAAGTACAAAACAATGAAAGAATCACTAAAGTGAGAGCAAAAAAAAAAAAAGTACAAACCATAACAAAAGCAAAACACCTTTATATCTTTTTCCCCCCTCTCTGCCGTATTATAAGCCCCTCAACAAAAGAAAAAAAAAAATAGAGCATATATGTACATAACAACAAACAAATACCTAAACGAAAAAACAAAAAGGTGTCACTTTCTGGTTTGGCGATTAGTTTTTAGGCCTCACTTCAATGCCTTCAATAACAAGCCCTGCTTTCAAGTGATAACCCTTAGTCTCCGTCAAGCTCATCTTCACTTCTTCGTCGTCGTTTTCGTCGACGAAGAACTCTCCCAGCTTGATCTCCAACCACCCGTCGCCTCTTCTCTCCGTCGAGACCATTTTCTCACTCCCTATCAACACCTTTGGCCTCAATGCCTCGTTAGAGTCCAGAGTCCTCTCTTGGCTCTTCTTATGGTCATGCTCACACACACTGACCGTCCCGCGAGACACCTGTCGGTCTCCCACGCGTACGGAGACCTCGAACGGCGTCGTTCCGAGCCCGTACGCGCGGTGCGAAATGTTCATCACCAGATAGGCACTGTACGTTGTGTTCTTTGAAAGTGTCCGAGTTCTGATCTTGCCATGAATCTCTAACCAAGTTATTGTTCTCAGCTCAACCACCTCGGCAAACCTTCAAATTATTTAGAAAAAAAAAAAAAAACAAATAATTATAAACTTATTTCTTTTACCAATTACTCTGCTTCAAATCAAACTAGACTTTCACGTCAAATGTGAATTGTCCTCATTCTACTAATAATTGAAATGAGAAGATAATAACAATTTGATTATTATCTTATGATATGATCTAGAAGTTAAAAATAATATTTTAAGAATATATATATATCTATATATATAAATTGTATACCTTGATTGAGGAATGTGTTTCCAGCTCCAATACATAGTCTCATCGCTCCATGTAATAAGTAGCTCTCTTGCAGACAGAATATAAGATTTCTTTCCAGATGATTTCTCTATTTTGAAGCTCTGATGATATATTGAGAAATATAAATTTGGTATCAACATCAGAATAATAATAATAATAATGATAATAATATATACAACCACAAAATTCATTGACTTAATGCCTGTCTTAATCTTTTTTATTTTTATTATAAAAAAAAAAAAACAGAGGAATTTGCAAACCGGCACATACTTAATTAAAACACTTAATTAGGATTAAGTTCCCCAGAGCATTGAAATACTAGAATGACATACTAAATTAGAGTCAAGCATTCTAAGAAAAACACATAATAAGTAATGGGTTTAAGCTGATTAATTAGATAATTACCTTTGTGCCACCATCGATGAGAAGCGGATTGCAGAGGTGAAAGAAAAGCTCTTTCTTGGTGGAGAGCTTCAATGGGCTATTGTCGTCGTTGACTTTGACCAATCGGGTGATCAGTTCCTGATGATCGGACGGTAGAAATCGCTCCCAGACAAGATCGGACGATGATGCTGAGCTGAAGATTGATGAGACCACAGAGGATCTACATGCGTCTAGCGGTGAAGTTAGGGACAGAATTGTTAAGACACAGTCTTCTGGTAACATTTTTTTTTAATTAATTAAATAAATAAATAAGTAATTGAAGGAATAAGTTGATTTGGCAAACCGGGTATAGAGTTTGGACTTGATGGGTTATAATTATAACACTGCTTTTGTGAATTGATAGTTTTGCTTCTAAGAAAGTGTGTCGATTTAATGGCGATATCTGATGTTTATATATTGCATGTTCTAAATTCTAATAATATGCTTTATTATTGTTTGCTTGTGGGCCCCACCGATACCACGTGCAAGTTGTTTGGTTGTGCAAGTTGGGATGGTAATACTATTTTGGCTCTTCTCTACAAATTGTAGACTACAATATGAAATATCTCAAGTTGTAAAAAGCACAATTTAGGCCTCTCTTTGAACAAAAATCTAAAAATCTACTTTTTATATATATATATATATATGAGTCAATTAAGAAATTAATCATTTTAAAGATAAATCTTTAGATAAAATTTAAAAGATTTAATCATAAAATATTAAAATTAAGAATTTAGCCGTAATATACGTGTAACATAATATGTTAATTACACATATGTTAACGGCTAAGTCATTAATTTCATAAAATTGTGACTAATTTCTAAAAAATTAGTCAAAATTTGGTTAAATCCTTAAAAATCTCTAAATCCTTAAAAATCTCTCTCTCCCCCCCCCCCCCCCCCCCCCTCTCTCTCTCTCTCTATATATATATATATATATTTCACATGTAAAATGAATTTTAAAAAAAGTTAGAAAATTGATTGAGCTATTTCAAGATTAAAATTACAGAATAGAATATAAACATGTAAATTCTTCGAAGGAGAACTAATTTATTGTTAGTCAGAAACCAATTCTGAACAATTTTTAAAGTAATGTAACAAGTTTCTAAGGGTGTTTTTTTTTTTAATTATTTTAAGTGAATAGACCTTAGGAGTTAATAGTTTATGTGCTTCAAAGTCAGAACAACACTTGGATCTAACATTTCTGTTTTGGAGGGAAAAGAATAGGGAAGAGCGGCACTAAATTAATCGTAAGTGGATTTTTTTTTTTTTGACGGGGAAACGAAAATTATTGTTGTTTTATTTTAATATTGTTATGTATGACCATTATCTTGCAAGTACTTATGTGGTTCCATGCATATTGTCGGGTTCACTGACTATATTAATCAATGTCCATGATCATCTATTATTGTTTGTTGAAAAAGTTATTATAATAATTAAGATAGATTGTATATGTAGTATTATTTAATTTAGTAGTCGTTATTTGGTACCAATTGATGCCAAATGATCACTTCAATTGTTCAATTTATATAGAGACATTATTTTATTGCAATTTTGCAAACGGTGGGGGAACTTCTTTAAAAATAATAATAATAACAATTAAAAAAAGAATTCGAATTTCAACAAAATAAATACATGCAAAATCAAGCTTAAGCTCGCACCAAACACCTTTTTTTCCCCTTTTTTTTTGTTTCTTTCTGAAAATGAATTTTGCTAGCGTCAGACGCGCTATATAAACCGACACTATATATTGAATTTTTCTTTACCTTCTATGTGAAAACGATACTGGCTGAAATTAAGGTGATATGACATTTGATTTTTGAACCTATCCTTTGCTTTTTTGAAAATTATTGAATTAATAAGTACGGAATCTCCATTCCCTTTACCTATAAAAAATAAAAACTACTATCTGGCTGACCAATTCTTTGGCTCAAAATATTGGTTTGAGACTAGGAAACGTGTATAGGGCAACTAATAGACTAAACATTATAAAGATAAGTTATTTTGTAAGTCGATGTTTATGGTCATCTTACATTTTTTCTTAATCTATTTTGCTATCAAAAAATGGTTAAACATATATAAAAAAAGAAACACATCTACGTTAATACTTTTATTTCGCAATCGATGATAGTATAAATTTCGTGTCATAGATTTCAAATGTTTTTGCATCAAAACGTAACTTTGAAGATAACGCCATTATCCTCTAGACATATAGCATAGAAGAGTTTAATTTTTTATGTGCGTTGACTTTTTTATTATGAAGTCAAATACAACATTTTGACCCAAAAAAAAAAAGGATGAAAATAAGAATCAAGTAGAGGGAAAGAAGGGAAAAGATTAAGCCAAGCCACCTCATTCGAAGCAATTTGGAATGAGATAAGTCTAAGAGAAAATATGTAAATGAATAAAACAATATTATAGATATATGTTTTGCAATTTGGTTCATCAATAATAGGCAAATGGGTTTTCAAAACCATTGGGAATTCAAGAATGACAACTATCGTGCAAAGAATATGGGCCAAATTGCTTTGCCGTAGCGAGCGAGATTGTGGTCGTGGATTTGGAAGCCACTTGAGATCGTAAGAGTCAATAGTCAATAGACGTGAATGTTGAGACTTGAGAGTTTTGACTCTGACTTCGCAAGCTGTTTTGCTTTGCGTGTCTGCGCAGTGGATAAGCCGCTACAAAAATAGTTAGGGTCGACTGGGAGGAATCTTCCTTTGCCCAAAAACAAGTGGCTCATCGTAATATTGTTATTTTATGGGGTCGAAAAGTGTGCATTCATATTAGTGCTATGGTATTATATTAAATTATTAATCCATCTTAAAAGCTTAAGTTGATGAAAAATGAGAAAATAATAGTTTTTCTATCTCAACAAATACAAAAAAAAAAAAAAACAACAAATAGGTTGTTTGGGATAAATATTTAAACTATTTTATTTTAAAATATTTTAACTTTACGAATTTCGATGTGATATAAATGGCTGAGATTTAAGGATATTGTATTGAGATTAAAGTTGAAAAAAAATTAAAATGGAATGTGGAGATGAGTGGGGCAAACAAGGCAAAAATATTTAAATTGAACTCTGCAATTAAAGAAATTTTGAAAAAAAGAAAAAGAAAAAGCAATTGAGTGATGCAAGTAATTGAGTTTTTTAGTATTTTGTGTTATAGGGAATTTTAAAGAAATGGTCATCTTTCGAAAATTGATTTTTAAAAAAATAGTCAATGTTTCAATTTTTTTTTTAAGAAAAGAGCCATCCAAAAAATTTATTGCCTTCGTAAGAAATTTCTTATAACAAATTTTATGTGTAATTTTAGTATAATAAGAATTTCTTACCTTTGTAAAAAAAAAATTGACTTTTTTTTTTAATTTTTTAAAAATGTGACTATTTTATTAAAAGACGCATTTTAAAATAATTATTTACCTAACTTACTTGATGTTATAACTTTTAAAATATTAAGTATTTATTTAAATTAAGTTTTAAAAATACTTAATCATAATTATACATCTATAAGACCTTTTTTTTTTTGGATTACGTGTTTAATATCTATCAAGACATTAAGACATTATGACAACTCATTACACTTAAAACATTAAAAAAATTCACATACCAAGTCTTATTTTCGATTCGTTTTATTATTGCTATTATTTTTTATTGCGCCTGCAAGTTGGATCTTGTTATTATTTATAGGTCAACATTTAGCAAGTCTAACGCGATATATATACAAGACAATAGAATATTGTTATTATTTTCAAGTTTCCACTGTAGTTTGTTCTTTGTGATTAGTATTTTCTAACTTTGCTTTTAGGTGGATAGCTTTGGAGAAAGACCAAAAAGAAAAGGTTTAGAGGGGAATTTCCTCTATTGTCTTTGATGGGCAGGAAAATAATATAACATTGAGAAACAAAAGTTTTGATCCGTAAAAAAATTTGGGATTTTTTTATAAATAAAATAGATTGTTGACATAGATATTAAAATTGAATTTTTTAAATTGATAGCTAAAATAGAAATGTGTTAAAAGTTCTTATTTGACCTATAAATTGTAATTCAAGAAATTAAAAAAATATATAATAAATATAGAGATAATTAAGTAAATAACTAATTTCTGAATGATGTTTTAAGAAAATAACAAATGTATTGATTAATTATGAAATTAGTCATTTTCTAAACTATTTATATCCTTAGTTCTCTTATGTATTAGTGGCTAATATCTTAATTTTTTGAAACGTTAGACATTTCTTAAATTATGTACCGATAAATGGCTAAATACCAAATAAATCTAATATATAATCGACCTTAGATAAAAACAAGAAAGTGGCGCTATAAATTTTTTCCTGGTAATGGCACAAAAAAAAAAAAAAAAAAAAATTATATTGGTTGAATTTACATAGCTTGTCTCAAGTAAATGTAGGATTGTAATAGTCCTTTAAGTTTCACGATTTCTATTTATTTTCATTGGTCTATTTGGTATTTGGTCATTTTCTACTATATATTTCAAGTAAATAGCCAACATTTTAAAAATTTAAAAAACTAGCCATTAGCACCTAAAAGAACTAACGGCATAAATGTAACATTGCACCATGATGTAGTTGAGAAAATAACTATTTCTTTAATTAATTGAAACGTTAGCTATTTTCTCAAAATATCATTTAAAAATGACTAATTACTTAATAATCTCTATTTTTATTTACGTAAACAAACAAAAAAAAATGGTAAAAAGAGTAGTTTTAAATCGAGCATCTTAAATGCTCAATAAATATTTTAGTGTATTTTTTTTAAACTTGACATTTATTTTAAAGTTGTAGTTCTTTATGCAATGATTTTAGAATCGAAAATTTGAAAGAAGTCACTTCTGATCAATGTCTTTGGAAAAAAAAAAAAAAAAAAAAGCCACTATAAGAGAAAAATTACAGTTCTTATCACTTTTTAGACCCAAGATTATAGCAAATTGACCAAATCGTCTCAATAAAATGGTGATGGCGAGTTTGCCAAAGCAAGGATGAATTTGTACTTACTAATAAGCAACATAATTTGCAATTGGCCCATTTAGTGACACTGTATCCAAAACTTGTGAAAATTTGATCCAGTACCACCTTTCGAATCCAAATTTACAATTTATACTATTATTGTAAATTATGTCTTTTTTTCATATTTATTATCAAATTATCATTTCACCTTCTTTCTTGACTTCCTCTTTGCAATTAGAAAGGCAACTTTTTGTTTGAGTTGGCATTTTCCAAAATTTTACAGTAACAACAATTTTGAGGACATAGGCAGCTTTAGACTTCAGAACCCAACTAGAATAAATTTAATGGGCCTCGCGATATGGCCCATTTGGTAGGGAAATTTCGGGGGAAAAAAGCATTTTGTACAATTTTTATTTTCTTAATAAAAACTAATCGAAAAAGGTTTCTTCATTGTTCTAAAAAACATATTCCATAATAAATTGAACAAAAATAAAAAATTTAGGCTTGCAAACGATTTATTTGACGGTACAAACCGATCATTGACAGTGCTGTGTATCAAGTCTTCTCATAATTTATAACACTTAATTTAAATAACTATTTACTATTTTAAAAATTAACAAAATTTTGAAGTAACTCAATTACTTAATCTGGAGAATTTAATAAAAAGTCATATATTATCCATATTCAAAGAATTATCTGATATATTTTGCTATATGGACAGACTTCTTTCCATATTTAGAATTGATAAATATAATAAAATTATTGAGATCTCTTTATACTATAAATATGAGGTAAATAATAACTAGAGAACAATAAACGTGTGATGAAGTTCACAATGGTTCTCATTTAAATCGAATTAGATTTATATAACACGTGTAAATTTTTAAAGTAAAAAATTATAAATAAAAGATAATAAAGTATTTTAAAAAATCAAATGAAATTTTTTTCCTTAATTTTTTTTCAAAAACCCTAAAATAAGTCTTTAAATGTAATTTTTAAAATTTTTTCAAATACTCCTAAAATAAATTCTTAAAACAAAAAAAATGTCATGTGTCGTAGTGAATCAGTATTTAAAAATTTTAAGAATATTTTAATATGTTTAGTTAGATTACGAAATTAAGATGTAAAAATTATTATTACACGTTTATCTATTTGTCATCACGCATAAAACAATATGTTATCGATACTAATAGTAATGAACAACATCTGTCAACAAAAAAAAAAAAAAAAGTAATAAACAGTACTGCAGTTTCACATAGTTTGCAAATTGTTTTAAATTTTCTAATAATTTTCAGGTCGATCTAGTTACTTTTTTGGGAAATTTTATTTTAACTTTCTAAAACCCCATTAAAGCATTTGATTAGAGTCCCTTGTAAGTTTGGTAAATGAATTTAATTTATAGTTGTCTTTTTGGCGCCTTATCTCTCTTTCCAACCGCAAGTTCTTTTTCCCAACAAACCCATAAAAAAAACACACACACACACACAAGCTTAATAACATTAGTACATTACCCATTTGAGCTCTCACATTTCTGATTAACAACACCATGACTATACCAACAAAAACAACCCATATTTCCAACACCACAATCTTCAGCTTCAAGCCCTCTCTTCCATTTCCACTCAGCACCCACCACTTGTTCGTCAAAATTCCTCACAGCCACAGATTTCCCACAAACCATGCAGCCTCACTGTCCTTATCCAGAAGACTCTTCCTTCCCTCGGTCTCGGGCCTCTGGGACGCCATCACCGGTGGTGACAAGGCCCGTGAAGCCGTCTTGGCGGTTCGCCGAGGAATGTTGCTATTTAGGCAGGTAAAGTTTTCACTTTAGTAGTTTTGTCTAAGTGAAAGTAAAGGTTATGTGGTTTGCGAGTTAATTGTTTCTTTTCTTTTTTATTTCCTTTTCTTTATAAGGGTGATGTGTCGGGTTCTATAGCGGAATTCAATAAGGCCATTGAATTGGATCCTCGCCAAAAGGCATGTAGGTCTTAACAAATACTCTTGTTGTTGAAAATTTTGAGTAAATTATGGATTGAATTGAGCTTGTGAATTTTGTGTTGACAGATCTTTGGCAAAGAGGACTATCACTTTACTATGTTGATAGGTACTATCAGGCTCATTTTGTAGAGCAAATTGGAAAAACAATCTGTGTTGGCATTTCATTATCAAGGAGATAGAATAACCATAAAGATTATGAAATCAAGACATTGTGAATTAAGACAATTGGGTTGATGTCTTTTTTTAGATTCGAAGAAGGGGCAGAGCAGTTTCGGATAGATGTCGCGCAGAACCCGAATGACACTGAGGAGTCCATTTGGTGTTTTCTCTGTGAAGCTCAGTTGTATGGAGTTGATGAAGCGAGACGGCGATTCCTCGAGGTCGGTCAGTCAGTCCGTTACCTAGTCTTAGTAACCGAACTAAGTCGTACCAATCTGTAACGAATACCTAGTTAGGCAATAACATTCACTTGTTGCTGATACAAAACAAATAGTTATCTTGAGTGTTTGACAAATTAAAAGATTTAATAATAAATTCAGGTTGGGATTGATCCAAGACCTGTGATGAGGGAGGCTTATAACATGTTCAAAGACGGTGGAGACCCGGAAAAGGTTTGTGAATTTTGACAAATTCTATGTTCTGCTTTTGTAACTTCTATAGTTTTTTTGAAGATCAATCGCCAAAGAGTTTGTATCAGACTCAAAAATTCATGTTTATGAATGAACAATAGCTTGTTGCTGGATTTTCCAATGGCCGAGAGAACGAGTATTTCTATGCCTCTTTGTACGCTGGGCTTTACTACGAATCTCAGGTTTGTAACAAATTTTCTTACACGTAATCCTAAGATATATCACTTTCTATATCATATTCACATATCATCATACACTCATTATGACATTTTAATACTTATATTAGGTACTCTTGTTGCACAAAGTAAACCTATCGCTATTACTAAATACAATACAAATTGTATTACTTATATAAAATTTGTATTAGATGCCAAATGTGCCCTAAGAATACTAGTGGAACAAACAATGAAAGTGACTTGCGATTAGTCTTTTTTATTTTATTTATTTATTTATTATTTGAGTATACAAGTTGACACAAACATTGACCAACCTATTGTCCTTTAAACTATAATGTTGGGTTTAGGTACTGTATAAAATGACTGCAAGTTTGTATCAACCATTTTTGTTGCGAATATAATCCCCATCTTGTAATTATTGGGAGACGTGTAAAACTAAAATTTCAATTTCATTGCTGAAGAACAAGAAAGTACTGCCTCTGTGGTCCTACTACACAACTTGTGACTGAATTTAGCTATTTTCACTTCAATAATTGACAATGATTTTATTGAGAACTATCGGTGAAATGAATTTGATCACATAAAGGTCTTATCTTTTTAGCTTAATTCCCATTGTTTGATCTGCGCAGAAAAAACCCGACGAGGCTAAACGTCACATACTCGATGCCTGTCTATCTGCATATGGACAAAGGTTACAACTTTTCGATACAAATCGGATTGTATTAATGCAATTATCTAACTATATTGTTAGGTAAAATACTTATCTTACTTGACTTCCTTTGTGAATTCAGGTCCGACGATTACATGACTTCTTTGGCCAAGGTTCATTGTCTGTGTCGAAATTGGGGCTCGAATTGAATTATTTGGTCGAAAAAACAATCTAGGTTTTCTAGTTTCTCTACTAAAGGTTTGAGGGGTATTTTTTTTTTTTTTTTCATATCTTTGTTATAAAGTGTTACATATCATGTTGATTTCAACATGAAGGTTGCTAATTGCTTGGCTTCTTCTCCTTTGAATTAGCTTAACCCTCTTTGGATATTTAACTACTTTTCCTTAATAATTACGTTGTCTTCAACATCTTCTGCCGTAAGTACTAACTAACGTTCTCAGCCAAAAGAAAAAAAAAAAAATGTAATAACTAACGTACAATAGACGTGGAAGAAAAAGTTATTTAAGTTTTTCGTGTTGTTGAGGATATGTTCAAGTGCACCTTATTTTATTGTGTTATATGTTGTTGTATTATTATACGGTATAAGCTTTTGTTGTCATCTTAAAATACTATGCTTAAAGTGAGAAAACAACCTTAGACTTTAAAGTATATTATACGGTGTAACATTTTATTATTATTATTGTATATGATGCTTAAATTATGACTAATACCGTAATAAGGTGCTGTGTTTTTAATTTAATACGATAGCTTTATTGTGAGGACCAACCGTGCCTTAAAAGTTGGATAGATTTCACACCCATGACTAAAGTAGGAATATGCTTGGATGAGTAAAATACAAATTCAATACTTATATGATTTGGGAGCAAATATGCAATTAATGGTTTTCTTACCACTTCGTGACATATCTGTTTTATTTGTGTGTGTGGTGACTTGAATTACTAATTGTAATAATGCCTTTTTACTTTTTATTTTCCCTTCAAGTCAGTTGTACGTGCTTGTTGATTCTCTTACCAAACCCAGAACTCAGAAGTAACTTATAATCATATGTGAAAAGGGAAAAATATACTTACAAGGAAAGTAAAATAAATAAATAAATAACATGACATACAATTTTAGTAAGTTAATCCATAAGCTTGTGGCAAGAGCTTTAATCCAAATAATCTATTCAGGAACATGCCAAAATCGTGTAAAAGTAAAACATTATTAAAGCAGCCGTTGGCCGCAAATAATTGTTTGCCTAACTAACATAAGCCAAATTATCAATTATATAGCCATACACGAAATGTCAAAAAATAATAGAGATTAAATTTTTGACTAAATTTTTAGGATTTAATCATAGTTTCATTGGATTTAACCATAATATACGTTTAACATAAATATGTTCGTATATTACGATTAAATCTTTACTTTCATGAAACTATGGTTAAATTCTTTAAATTTTACCTTTAAAATAGTTAATTTCTTAACTGGTCTAAAATAATAAAATATTAAATTGCATTCCTTCAAGTGACAATATAAAATTGGGCAAGTGCATGTCACAGGCTAGCAATTATAATTTTTAACATATGGTTTAGGATATGATTGAATCAAACAAATCGTGTGGATTTTTTTTAGCATATTCTGGAGTCTAAAGCACAAATAATATGAATATTCTTCTTTAAGTGATCCGCTTTTGGCATATGCCAATGCCATGACTCGTCTAAGGTTCCAACTTTAGAGTCCCAAACCATTTTCTAACCTCATATGTTTCATTGACCAAAATACCCCCCATATATGCCTCTAATGATTCATGATCTATCGGCACTATAAATGTTGCTCATTGTGCAAATAAGATTTAGGAGATTAATTTCAACTTCTTACCATGCACGTAGCAACTTTTTTTTTTTTTAAACATGACAGAAAATTACTCTGAATTTTTATCAACAATATTTGAAAATATCAAAGTAAATATATACATGTATACACATACACACGCGCACATAACTCTAAGATGCCAAATTAATTGGGTACAAAGTGCCCATGATGGGCAATTAAGACATTTTAAATTTTAATTGTTAAAAAAAATTCCATCCACATGTAATCCAGAAAAAAAATTAATAAAAATAGAAGAAAAAACTCAAATTTTCTATTAAGCAATAAGCCTTCCTACCAACAAAACCAAATTGGTGGTATATACTTTTATATTCCATAACACCATCACAATTTAAATAATTAAGCTTGACAAGAAAAAGCAAGAGCCAAAATGTCACACAAAATCTCTTACACGCCACACCACCACAACCCCCCATGCAAACCAACTCCCACCCCGCCACGTGTACCTAAAACCCAAACAACTGGTCAGCATACCACGTGGCAGCAGCCCATTGGACGGTGATGAACATTCCGTAACCGTACTCTCCAAACCTCTTCCAAAAATACCTGTAAAACCGGTATTCCTGGAGATTGTAAAAAAAAAAAAGAAAAAAAAAACTATAAAAACCATTAACATTCTCTGCCAAATATTTTCTCAAATTTCCTTGATTTTAGCCCCAACAAGATCTTCGCTTCTTCTCTCTTTATCTATCTGTGCTATGATCATGTGTTGTCGTTGAAGAGTTTACGTAATATTTATAGTGTGTAGATACATACATAGATATCATGTCGTCCTCGGAGAGGCTAATTGGCGGCGAGGTCCAACATTCATGGGGAATGTCGGCGTGGTCTCGGTCTTTCCGGCATTGGGACGAGCCCGCCTGGATCTTCGACGAGCTCCCGACAGCCTCCATCGTGTCGGTTTCGCGCCCCGACACCGGGGATATCTCCCCCATGCTTCTCTCCTACACCATTCAGTTTCACTACAAACAGGCATGTTATGCTATGTTATGTTATGTTATGTTATGTACTTATGTTATGTGACATGTGTATATGTTACGGCGGAATTTGAAAATTTTGATTATTGTTTGCTTATGTATGATTAGTATGATAAATGTTTTTTTTTTTTCCTTTTTTTTTTCTATATGGTTTTTGGGGTTGGGAAAGGTTGGTTCGTTGTTGTTCATGTGGTGGCATGGAATTTGAGTTTCACGTTTGAAGTCACACCCTGAAAAGGATTTGTTATTTCTCAATTTGGTGATAATAAAATTAGTCTCAGGTTAATGGTGATTGATTTTTGAACCAATTGTGTGTATACATGTCAAGTCTGGATTTAAACATGGCTCCACCAGTTTTTTTTCCTTTTGCTTTTTGGGTCCTTAGCCAAAAGCGTTTATGAGCCACATGTTAATTAGAGGAAGTTATTATCTGCAAAATGGAGATTAAACCCATTTGAGTATATACCAAATACAGGCTTCATTATGTGCCTTGATTTTTTTTTTCTTTCTCCTGAAAGTGTTGTTTTGTCTTTACAGTTCAAGTGGCGGTTGGTGAAGAAAGCATCTCAAGTTCTGTACCTGCATTTTGCTCTGAAGAAACGCACAATCATCGAAGAAATTCATGAGAAACAAGAGCAGGTTTGTGGGGGGTGAAAGTGACACGAGAATTATAGCAAGCAAGTCTGAAGTGTACACATTTCAAAGGTCTTAAACACACAAAATTTTTGTGCAAATTTTTCTTGAAAGGTAAAAGAATGGCTTCACAGCATTGGAATAGTAGATCATCACACACCAGTGGTGCAAGACGATGATGAGCCTGACGATGGAGCTATTCCTTTGCATCATGAAGAAAGTGTCAAAAACAGGTCCATTTTTTTGTTTTCATTTATACCCTCTTATGTTATGCATTTAGACCCCAAAAATAAGTACTAATGGCACTTTTTTTGGTGTGTTTTTTTTCGGGTTATGCAGAAATGTCCCTTCCAGTGCTGCCTTGCCCATCATCCGCCCGGCCCTAGGAGGGCAACAGTCGATCTCAGACCGCGCGAAGGAGGCAATGCAGGGCTACTTGAACCATTTCCTCGGGAACTTGGATATCGTGAATTCTCGAGAGGTGAACACAAAAATTTTACCTCTTAACAACTCTAGACTTGGACATTTAGGATTAGTTTTCTTCCGAATGATTTTTTTTTTTTCTTTCTAACATATGGTTTGGATTTTAGGTATGCAAGTTTCTGGAGGTCTCGAGATTGTCGTTCTTACAGGAGTACGGTCCGAAGTTGAAAGAAGGTTACGTAATGGTGAAGCATTTATCAAATGTTCCAAGTAGTGACTCTGATTTAAGCTGTTGTCCATTTTGTTGGTTCAGTTTCTGTCAAGATAATTGGCATAAGGTTTGGTTTCACCGAATACCTCTTTCGCACTTATAAACAACAATGTCCTGATGACACTCCTTGGAACTATTTTGGGCTTCTTTACTAGTTGTCTATGCTTTTTTAACTGACCATGTTCTTAAGAGTTTTTGGTCTTGTTTTTGTCCCGTTCGCAGGTCTGGGCTGTTCTAAAACCCGGGTTCATAGCCTTGTTGGACGATCCTTTTGACTCCGAGCTGTTAGATATTATTGTTTTTAATGTACTTCCAGCCTCAAAAGGAAAGGGAGGTTCTCCGATCTATTTGGCAGACCAAACCAAGGAACGAAATCCGCTGCGCTACACGTTCGAGGTAAGTCGGTTTTCTAGTTTGGTCTTTCTCAACAAAGGGAAAGTGTATGATCTTGTTTCGACATAAAAATGACAGTTTAAAATTGTGAAAAGGTTAAAAGTGGCAACCGAAACATAACACTAAGAACCACGACCAACGCTAAAGCTAAAGATTGGGTTGGCGCGATCAATGAGGCTGGCCTTAAGCCTCCTGAAGGCTGGTGTCACTCTCACCGTTTTGGCTCTTTCGCTCCTCAGAGAGGCTTGACTGAAGATGGCAGTCAAGCACAATGGTTTGTCGATGGTCAAGCCGCATTTGAAGCTATTGCTTGCGCAATTGAGGGTGCAAAATCCGAGGTTTTCATTTCTCTTCTGAAATACCTTTTTTCCCCCTCAAATTATCTAATAATTTAAAGACTTAGATTGTGTCAAAATGTCCTCCAGATTTTCATGACTGGCTGGTGGGTGTGCCCGAGCTGTATCTAAGACGTCCTTTTGATACCAACTTCTCTTCTCGGCTAGATGCTCTACTCGAGGCGAAAGCTAAGCAAGGGGTTCAGGTGAAGTGAAATATTCTCTGCTCTTTTTTTTTTTTCCTTCCACATATTGAAGACTAATAAGTTTTGACCAACTGATATGCAGATATACATTCTTCTCTACAAGGAGGTTTCCATTGCTTTGAAAATCAACAGCTCATACAGCAAGAGAAGGCTTCTCAACATTCATGAGAACATAAGAGTTTTGCGCTATCCCGACCATCTTTCCACGGGCGTTTATTTATGGTACGGAGTAGAATTTGTGGTCAATTTTTCACCAGCATTGATATCAGAAGGAAAACTCTTGTTGTAGTCAATTTTATAACTTGTTCTTAACGCAATACAGGTCTCACCATGAAAAGCTAGTCATTGTTGATTACCGGATATGCTTCATCGGAGGATTGGATCTGTGCTTTGGCCGTTATGACACAATCGAGCACAAAGTTGGCGATTGCCCTCCTCATATATGGCCAGGCAAGGATTATTACAATCCAAGGTAACTACTTATTTTCATGGGCTTAACCGTTTTTTCTATGACCCCTAGAACTTTGTATTGAAATTCTTCATTTTTTTCTCTTGATTGTGATAGAGAATCTGAACCGAATTCATGGGAAGACACAATGAAAGATGAGCTAGATCGCGAAAAGTATCCCCGAATGCCATGGCATGATGTCCATTGTGCCCTGTGGGGACCACCATGTCGCGACGTTGCTAGGCACTTTGTTCAGCGCTGGAACCATGCCAAGGTTGGTCTCTTCTGCTTTGCCTTTCAATTCAACCATGTGAAAAATATTTTGTTAACTTGCTTATCAAGTAATCTCTTCTTTTAGTTTGACAAAGAAGTTTCTTTTGATGTAGAGAAACAAGGCACCAAATGAACAAACAATCCCACTTCTCATGCCTCACCACCACATGGTCCTCCCTCACTACTTGGGAAGAAGCAGAGAGATCGACGTTGATAACAAGAAAATCGAAGAAAACCAGAATGGCATCGACAGACAGGATTCCTTCTCGTCGCTTTCTCCATTGCAAGATAACATCCCTTTGCTTTTGCCTCAAGAATCCGATGGCTTACCTGATCCACATTCAGAACCAACATTGAACGGCCTACCCAAAAACCTCAGCCTTATTGACCAGCCAACTGATTTGCCTAAAGATTCTTCACTCTCCTGTCAGAATCAGGAAGTTGAGACCCCGGTTCATCCAGCGATGAAAGGTCTTGTTGATGACCTCGATTTGGCAGACCTCCAAAGCGAAACAAATCCAAGCATGGACACACGTTCTGAAACGACGAGTTCCGATGATTGGTGGGACCAGCTAGATGAAAGAAAAGAGAATCCTTCTGCTGCCGATGGCTGTGGAGAAGTTGGTCCACGCAGCGGTTGTCGTTGTCAGGTTAGTCATTCTCTTAAAGAATGGATAGAAAACAATCAAGTTTGTTGCTATGTCGCAATCAAGTTTGATTCATTGCTTTTTTTGGCCGCGAATTTGTTACGTGCAGATCGTGAGAAGTGTCAGCCAGTGGTCCGCCGGAACTAGCCAAACCGAAGAAAGCATTCACAACGCTTACTGTTCTCTCATTGAAGCAGCAGAACATTTTGTTTACATTGAAGTAAGATCATTAAGACTGCTGCCATTTTGTAGTTCATACCATATGAGTATTGCACTTCACTTCATGTAATGATCATTTTTGCCATCTTCTATTCCTTTCCCTCGCAGAATCAATTTTTCATATCGGGTCTAAAGGGGGACGAGATCATCCAGAATCGCGTCCTAGAGTCACTCTACAGGCGTATCCTACGAGCACACAAAGAAGAGAAGTGCTTCCGAGTTATTGTTGTCATACCTCTCCTGCCAGGCTTTCAGGTACTTGACTCGAGTTTATCATTATCTCAACTCCATCTTTATTGGCAAATCGTCTCAACAAATTTCACTTTTCATTAAATATAAAAGGGCGGCGTGGATGATGGTGGCGCTGCAACTGTTCGAGCATTGATGCACTGGCAGTACCGAACGATAAGCTGGGAAAAAACATCAATACTGTATAATCTCAGTGATCTGCTTGGTCCTAAAGCACAGGATTATATCTCATTCTTTGGCCTGAGATCGCACGGAAGACTCTTCGAAGGTGGGCCCGTGGCTACGAGCCAGGTACTCTTCTGTTTCCATGTCACAATTTTTTGTTTTCGCAGTTTCTGTCATCTCAATAGCATTTTTTCTTCTTTCACACACTTGCTGAGCATTGTCGCTACCATTCAGGTTTATGTTCACAGCAAATTGTTGATAATTGACGACCGCGCTGCTTTGATTGGATCGTCGAACATCAACGACAGAAGTCTGCTCGGATCTAGAGACTCTGAGGTCTGGTTTATTGTCTCATTTTTCCCTCAAATAATCAATTTACAGTAACATAAGTGACTCATTGTGTCATTTTCAATGACTACATTAAGTATAGAAGTAACTTTCAGATTTGGTTCTTTGTATTAATTAGTATTTGCTTGCATTATCTTATGGTAAATATTTTAACTCCACTTTGAAGCTTAAATGTAAACATTTTGTCAAAAAAAAAAAAAAAAACACAACAACAAATTTAGTTTGACAATGTTGAATTGGCTTCAGATTGGAGTATTCATTGAAGATAAGGAGTTTGTCGAATCATCGATGAATGGACAGCCATGGAAGGCGGGGAAATTCGCTCACAGCCTTCGATGTTCCTTGTGGTCTGAGCATCTTGGTCTTCATGCAGGAGAGGTTGGTTAATACCATAGATTAAAAGAAAATTTCTATCGTGACACAATTATGTCTGGCTCAACTATCTCGCAAAGATGGACCCTATTTGTGAGTCCTACGCAACTAGTTGAGCCAGACACAACTGTGCGAATATCGTTACTCTAAATTTAATCGTAACTTTTTATATTTATTATTATTATTATTATTTTTTGGAAGTAGGAAGTATTTTTAGTTGTCTTAAACAATAAGAGTCATACAATTCAATAATGAAGTTGACATTTTGGAGCCATAATTTTTCTTAGGTAAATCAAATCAGTGACCCTGTATCAGACACAACATACAAAGATCTGTGGTTAGCAACTGCAAAGGTGAGACTTCTCTATGCGCATATTATGACTGTACAGTCAAAACTTTAGGAACTTTGATAATTTGTTAATGCTATAAAATAAAATTAAATAATGGGGATCTATTCAAAAGCATGCTTAAGATACATTCCATCGCCCAATGTATTTTCTATTCCGGAAAAAAAAAAACAAACAAACAAATAAATAACTTGTGATATTATGCACTTGAAGAAAAAAATAAGAGATAGATGATATTTATTTCAAGAGATAACAAAATGTAAAAAAAAATAATCACACCAACAATATGACAGAATATTATATGCCTATGATTTTGTTATATATCTCTGATCAATGAAAGATATTATAGAAAAAAGTATGCCACACTTTTTTTTTTTTTTTTTCTGGACAGTTCCCTGAATGTGTAACTACTAGTAAAAAAAAAAATGCTTTTGTGCAAATATGGAGTGTATATTACAATCTTTTAATGCTTTTCGGCAGAGACATAAATAGTCCACATTATCATATCCAATCAATCAATGTTTTTACTATAGTTACATAACCTTTATCTTTTGCCTTGCAGAGACATAAATGATCCCTGTTGTTTTGCATTTTTTTTTCCTTTTCTTTTTGCTGAGTAACATTAATGCCAACATTAATTGATATCTAATTAGTTAGTCTAGTTGTCCCTTTCTTCTCTTCTTCAATCTCCACTATCTAATTTATTTATTTCTGTCACAGGAAAATTCAACCATATACCAGGATGTCTTTTCTTGCATCCCTAATGACCACATTCACTCCAGGTAAATTTTACCACTAGGCCAACCTTATTCCTTTGTCACATCTTGATAAATCATATTATAACATATAATATCAACTATATGTAACCCAATAATCCCTTATAGTATTCATTTGTTCTTTTTTTTGTTCTTTTTTTTTTTTTTCAAACTATAGATCTGCTCTTAGACAATGCATGGCTAATTGGAAAGAGAAACTTGGACACACCACAATAGACTTAGGCTTAGCTCCTGAGAAGATAATAGAGACTTGTGAAGAAGGCAAAGTCGAGCTAGCAGATCCAATGGAGAGACTGAAATCTGTAAAGGGACATCTTGTTTCCTTTCCCTTGAAGTTCATGTGCCAAGAGGATTTGAGGCCGGTCTTCAACGAGAGCGAATTCTACGCGTCGCCTCAAGTATTTCACTAAATATAAATCAAAGTATCCTAAGATGAACAAGGGAAAAAAAATATGGCATTTTCACATTGTATAACAAAAGAATGGACTGAGTAAGTTGTGGCAGTAACAAGTGTAGATAGTTTTATACAACAATTGGAAGAGAGATATTAAAAGCAATTAGGGAATTATTAACAAGAAATAGGTAGTTCTAGAGAAATTGATTGGCATTTGGTAGGTGAAATCACTAGTGCCACATTGGCCTTGATGTATTCTTGTACAGGACTAGTTTTCTAGGTGAGAAACATTATGTATTTACATTCTTTTTCTTATAAATAAATATCTGTGTAAATTGTTTCATCTCTGAGGTTGAGCTTCTTTATTGTGTAGTTTTTGGTGCTCTCTTTTAGCCATGTATTAACACCTCATAAAACCTTCTACACTGATTCACTCTTCAACTGCTTGGAAATTGAGTTTTGATACCATAAAAAGATCTAAAGTTGGTTCAAACTTGAAAGTGATGTCTTTTGACAGTGCTCTTTTACGCCAACTTTTTAGTGGTTTGTTACGTTTTGTAACAAGCCCAGTTGCTATGACAACCATAAATACAAATTAAAGCCTGAAATAGCCAACCAAGTTCTTGACTTTTCCCATAACAGCATCCAAAAGAACAAATTTCTAACATGATTCATTAAGTTCCCACTTTGTAACACATTCATCTTTGTATTTTAAAAGTGAAATACAAGAAAGGAAAATTTTGGTAAATAGTCCATTTTTTACATCATATTAAAAAAATGTCCACAACTTTTTAAAATTAGGTGAAAGGCCCGTTTGTGGTAAGTTGACAAAATACTATAGTAAGCGGATGAAATACCAGCCATTTTTAGCTTGAGTTTTGTCTACTTACCATGGTAAATAACCGGTATACCCCAGAAAAATTTTGAGTAAACAGATAAATTACCATAATAAGCAGACAAAATTCAAGCTAAAAATAGCTGGTATTTGATCCGCTTACCATAGTATTTTCTCTACTTACCAAGAATGGGCCATTTACCTAATTTTAAAAAGTTGTTGACATTCTTTTAAATCAGTTCTAAAATTAGGCCATTTAGCTATAAACCCCTAAAAGAAATTAAGAAGGTATATGCTCCAGAGAATATCTTTCATTCCTCTTAACTTTTAAGACAATAGAGGAAAAGGAAAGACACAAAGACACAGAATGTAAGTGTTACAAAGAAAGGCCTAAGTGCACCAAGAAAATGTGAAGAGGACTTTCATGACATTCATGATTCACCTTTTGGTGAGACTTTGTATCATTCAAGAAACCAAGCATTGGTATATAAAATCATTAGATAGAAAGAGGAAAATAAAAAATAAAAAACTTGGAACTTCATTCTATATCATAGCATTAGATACATACAACACCTATTCAAACTGAATTTTTCAAACCGAATTTTTTTGTTTTGCGAAAAAGTATATATAGCTCTGCAAGATTTGCACTCCGATCACGTTTATCTTTTGTGATTACCCTCCAACCCCCGGGTTGCCACGTAGTTCCTCAACGAAGGGGACTGAGTGAGGCCATTGGGGCCTGCAGCTTCCTTGTCCTTGATCTTCTGTTGCATCGCTCTCCTCGCTAAGTAGCCTCTGACCCAAGGCGTCACGTCCTCGTTGATCTTGATCATGATGAAGAAGATGATGCGGTAGATGATGATCATGCTGAAGATCACGCTGAGATCCACCCATTTGGACCGGCCTATGTCGATCTGGAAGATGTTTTCTAGGATGAACTCGCCAGAGATCTTGGGCAGGTCAGGCGTCTGGTTGTCGAACATCAACCCCATCAAATCATTCTGGTATTGTCCCTGAAATGCAAAAAGTTGGGAGAAACAAAGTCCCATAGTTTTAGTCATTTCATGAATCCCTCTGTGCAATACCTTTAGACCTCGTTTGGTGCACTAGATTGGATAATATCGGGAAAAAATACCGATTAGGATTTAACAAGAGTCATTAGCAATCCTTTCCGATATAGTCGAATCTCGTGCATCAAACCGAGGTTTAATCAAATAGTGGTTGTATGATCAATCTTTTTCTTTACCTGCAAAGCCCAGAAGTGGAAGCTGATATATGACATTGGGTAACGCCAGACGGGCTTTGGGATGTCTTTTGGGAGCCTGAAGTATCCAGACACCAACATGAAAATGCCCTGAAATGTGAACAATACCAAAAAAAAAAAAAAAAAAAAAAATCCATGAATATCTAGTCTAGTTGTTTAAAGAAGTTAAAGGAAAGAAATTCTTAGTCTTACAAGCTTCAAGTCTAAACCATAAGTTCTAATCTACTATGTGAAGCGGAGTGTAAAGATCAAACCTGAATTCCGGCGCCTATGATAATGCCCATGAGGAAGTTGGGGATGACACTGGCTATAGCCATCATCAAGCTCTCAACCACGGTGACACTCGCGTAGAGGCACAGCACGAAGAAGAGGTAGTGCATAAAGCCCGGGTGAAGGTGGACCATGAAATAGCAAATGGTTCCGGAGAGAAACGTGATCAGAATGAGGAACGGCATTGCTGAGATCGTGTTGCTGATCACGAACGCAGTGACGCCGTAGTGGCCATTCAGCCTCTCCCTTTGGAAAACCTGCTTGTCGGCAGCGAAGAAAATGCCAAGTTGTCATGTACTAATAATGTTGTTTTGGGTCAAGTCTTTTGGGCTTGATTTTTGGAATGATGAAACTATTATTTAGTATTTACCTTCATATCCTCAACGAACGAAGGAAATCCGCCGATCGACATGAACGTGACAAATCCGAACACAAATGAAGCGCACGAGCCTCTTGCCTGTCTCATTCAAAACAAACCAAGCCAAAAGAGCTGTTAGAGCATACTACCAAAGTGGCATGAGGCCTAGAAAATGTTTCAAAGGGTGTGAGTGAGTTCACATACCAGGATTGAATTGTAGCCAGTGCCAACATTCAAATAGATGGTTCCTATACAAATTGTGACCACAAGGTAAATCACAAGCCTGAGCCAGTAGTACCCAAAGTCTCTCGACATGTTGACGAACGATCGCTTCGTCAACATACAGGCTTGCATCAAGAAACTAGCCTGACTTCCTCCTGAATCCAACACATCTCCTTTCTGTGCAACACACAATGTCGAAACTCTCAATCAAATGCCATGACCATTGAAGGAATGGCTTATCAAATCAGGCAAATACACTTACCACTTTGGAGATCTCTTCAACTTTCTCTCTAGCCACATAGCAGTACTGAGAAGTCCGATACGAATCGATAAGCGTTCGAATCGCTTCGGCGGTGGTAATCTTCTCCAAAGGATCATCACTCGCCTCAAACTGATCATATAACAAGATATCAACGAAAATTGCAGAGACCCTTCTCCTCAAACCAAGTAAAACATAGGAGAAATTCAATGCAATGTAATGTAATTTACCCTCAGCTTCATTGACCCTTTTAAAGTGGCCTTGACTTTATCAAAGTCAGAATTAATGCAACGTAGAAAATGATCAGATGGGTTTCTTAAAGCAGGGCAAGGAAAGCCAGCTTGATCAAAGAACTGCCAAAACAAAAACAAAAACCAATATAAGATGACAATTCACATTTTTTGAGCTTTTTTTTTTTTTTGTGTTTTTGGGCTTGAAATTGCTTGCCTCATAAGCCTCAGAAGCTTGACCAAAGTAGACAGTTTTGCCGCCAGAGAGCAAGTAGAGCTGGTCAAACAGCTCAAACACTTCACTGCTCGGTTGGTGGATTGAGGCTATGACGGTCCTTCCATCTCTTGAGAGTCCACGTAGTGTCTGTGTCACAAAGAAAGCCGAAGCACTGCCAAAATAAAAAATAAAAAATAGAAAAATCAGAATCCAAATTCATTAAAAGAGATTATGATCACATGACACAATTCCAAGACTGAAGGAGAAAGCAAAAATAAACTTATCAAATTGATATACAAGAAGACAAAAAATTGTTATTTGCAACCACGTGAGGTTCTATACAAATGGATAAGACTAGAAAAAAGACACCCATAATGGAAAACTAAGGCCCTTGATTAAGGGTTGTGTGTGTGTGTTTTTTTTTTTCATAATATTTTGAATTAACATCCCAAGAATAAACTAACCCCATCCAAAACAAATATCTAATAATCATAAAACATATATAGTAGGACATCCCTATCCCACTAAATTAAATAAATAAATAAAACAAGCGGCTAAAATTAGTTGAAAATGATGGAAAACAGATTTTTTTTTTATATATAAATCATTATAAGTGATGCATCACCGTAATATTTAAATATTACAGACCTGTCAAGGCCACTGGTGGGCTCGTCTAGGAAGAGCAATCGGGGCCTAGTCAAGATCTCGAGCGCAATGCTGACTCTCCTCTTCTCTCCGCCGCTGATCCCGCGCAAGTGCCAGTTCCCGATCACCGTGTCGGCGCAGTCTTGAAGGCCCATCTCAATGATGGTGCTCTCAACAAGGGCCCTCTTCTCCGACCACGCCATCGAGTCCGGCAGCCGCAGCCTCGCCGAGTACGATATCGTCTCTCTCACCGTCAGCGTCCCGATCAAGTTGTCGTCTTGCGTGACGTAGGCCTGAGGTCGTAGTGATTGGACAAGCACGTCATGTATAAATTACACTCACATGGTATCATTTAATGTTATGTGATGTGTTGTTTGTGACACCAAACTTGACAAAGTCAAGACTTTATTGTTGTTATAAGGAAGTAGATATGTAGATCTAAGGACAAACCAAACTAAGATCGGTGTTCGCTGCTCAATATGGCCAAAAATATTGGTCATGTTAATTATGTCATGAGATGAGATGAACAAATTTAAGACATGAAAAAAAGACCTCGTAAATTAACTTAACAAAATAACAAGTTATGATTAGCTAAAAACACGAGTGGTAATTGTCACGATCGATAACTAATAATATCCGCTAAGAGCCATTCTCGATTGTTAAATTATTTTAATGGATCTCAATTTTTTAAAAGAATATACTTAACGATCCAACAACATTTTTTTTTTATGCAGAAGCATATACCGGCCAAAGTCGTTTTTATGATATCTAGCATTTTTTTTTTTTCAAGTTTCAACAAAATAAATTCCATAGAAAAGTGCATACACTCTCACAACAATTTCTAGTTCATCAAAAAAAAAAAAATCGTGAGAATCATCTCATAAAAAAACGACAGTCAAACCTTCTACGTCTTTTTCTTAAAAAAAAAAAGAGAGAGAGAGAGAGAGAGAGATCAAGTCTTCACTTTTAGACTCTAGTACTAGTCACCCTAATTTTATAACCAATCCCATATTCACATCACAAAACAATTTCCGACTAATCGAATAAAATAATCAAGAAACACATCTTCTAATAACTAAAAATATAAGTTTTTTTTTGTTTTTTTTATCAAGAAAGTTCATATTATAAAGTTAAACGAAAATAGTAAATCTGATGATTTATAAAATGTTGGAACGATACCGAACGTAAACGTCCTCGATTTGAGAATTCCCAAAATAAAAACATGTCTATCTTTTAACATTTAAAGGGGGAATAATAAAAAACAAGAGAGACTCACAGCAGTGCCAAAAGAGAGTTTCCTTTTCCTTCCATTGAGCAAGATGGTACCGGACAGAAAAGCGTTCGCCGCCAAGCGGCTCGAGAGAGCGTCGAGCAGCGTGGACTTGCCGGAGCCGGAGGGGCCCATTAACGCCGTGAAGGTGCCGGGCTCGGCGTAGCCCGTGAGGCCCTCCAGCACCGTCTGCGCCTCGCCGTTTGAGAGCGTCACCGTCACCGTCACGTCCTTCCACGTCAGCCTGGCCGACACGTCGCCGACGAGGTCCGTGTTTGTGGTCTCCTTCCACAGCGTCTCGCTCAGCGGGCTCAGCCCACCGACGCCGCCCGCCGCCGCCGCCGCCACCACCGCCGGCTTCGCCGCTTCCATCTCCATTATCACGTGGCTCGCTTCCTTCTTGTTCTTGTCGTTGTTGCTGTTATACCCCATAATTATATATATGCGTAGATATATATATATATATATATATATGTGTGTGTGTGTGTGGGAAAATGGAAGGGGTGTGAATGAGTGTAATGATAATTATGGTTGAGAGTTGAAATGGGGTTTGTGTGACAAGTTTGACTGATCGATCACTAATATTGTGCCATGCAAAAGGGTTTTTTCAAAGTTGTGGAAATATATGTAGTCACAATGGTAACACAATATTTTGCATGAACATGAACATGGGGTTTGTTTGGGTTTTTTTTTTTTTTTTTTTTGGGTTGATGAATTTTTTTCTAAAGGGAAGTGAAATGGGTAGAGTCCTATTTTGTGGATGGAGAGTGGGAGGGTTTGATCTTGATCATCATGATCATCTGTTTTTTTTTTTTTTGGGTTGGGGTTACTTTGGATCAATTAATGAGTTTTGGTGGTCGCTGTTAGGAGCATTTAATACATGGACCGACCTCTATTAACGTATTCCACGTCCACAGTCTCTTCTCTCTCTCTCTCTCTTCCCTTATGAGTTATAACTCTCTCTCTCTCTCTCTCTCCCTCTAAGGCATTCACACGGTTGTTGACACAATTTAACACCCGATCAACTACTTCTCTTGACACGTTTGGACATGCCATTTGCTGAAGTGCTTAGATGTATGCTAATGATTAATGCTTTTCATGCAAAAGTATTGGGCTAATCATGCTAGGATGTTTCCAAATTAACATAGTATGAAACACTAGAGCACTTGTTTATTTTCCATAAGGCTAAGCAAATGTAACACTACCCCTAATTATTCAAAATATGGAGAGTACAAATCATCAAATCGGTGATCAATGTTAAGTGTGAATTATGCGTCTTTGTTTGATGTAACAAAGATAGCTTAAACACAGGAGATTTTTAAGGATTTAACCAAGCTTTTGACTAATTTTTTAAGATTTAGCCAAAGTTTTATTAAATTAAAGATTTAACCGTAACATACATGTAATCTAATATGTTATATGTAATATTTTATGTTACACGTATAACATACGTGTATTATATTTATATTACACGTGTAGTATAATATTTTACAAGTTTAACATATGTAACATATTATGTTACACGTATGTTACGGCTAAACCTTTAATTTTATAAAATTATAATTAAATTCTTAAAATTTTATTTTTAAAAGGATTAATTTCTTAACTTGGCTAAACACAAAGCATATATTAAGTGGTGTAAATATATATTTCTGCAAGAGAACAATTTATGGAATCACGCAGAGTTCAGGCGGTAAAACTATATTGATCATTTTTATGATTTAGCCCAATAAGGGAAGATGACTTCTGAGATTTCTCTTCTTTTCTCTTCTTGAAAAACAAAATGTAATCATTAAGCATATTAAATTACATTATCCCCTTTTTTGTTTATTACCTCTTCAATTCAATAAGATGTTCTACCACAAATAATCACATAAAACATGGGGAAGAGTACACATGTTATATAATTCAGTTTGACCTCTACACATGTTTTTCACCACCAATTCCAACTCTTACCATGCAATGCTCACACACTTAATTGTACTACTACTGCAATCACCATTAAGATTTGGGATTTTTTTATAGGCTATTTTTCCATTATACATATCCAACACTTTTTCTCTTTTTTTTTTTTCTATTTTCCACGTCATTTAAATACCTTTTTGCAACCCAAAAAGTGAGGGATAACTTTTTTTTCACTTGCTTTCATGAAAAGAAAGCGACATCTAATGTATGTAATTAATATAGGTAATTGGTTCATTAAATATGATAGTAGGTTTCATATTTACAACCTAATGTATATGAGGTAATCTTGATACTAATAGAAGAAATCAAATCTGTTGTTTAATTTGGTGTTCTCATTATTATACTAGAAATATAACTCTGCTGCATAATAAACTATTTTAAAGAATAAAAAATAAATAAAAATATAATTACAAAAACAATACGTGATAAATTTCTATTATGGGCACTGAGATAACTAGTTTGCAAACAACAAATGTGGATCAAGTCTCTCTTATTTCAATTTATAAGTAAAACACATCTAGTTAGATATATGCTAATGCACATATATCAAAAGGGAAAGATGACAAAAGTATTCTTTGAGCTTAAAAAAAATGATGAATTCATATTTTAAGTATTATAAATGAAAAAACATATACACTCACTTTTCAATATTTCATCAAAAATTTATCCTTACTTAAGATTTCATTGACCAAAGTTGATAAATGACAAACTTATGCTCATACAAACATGAATGCTAGCTAGTGTAAAAGTATATGTGAACTATTCATAACCGTTGATCATCTAATTATACACCATCGTACCGAATAATGCGATTATTAATTAAAAATTAGTGGATGATCATGGTACTAAAATACTCAAGCAACCATTTGTTATTTCACATATATATATAGATATATATATATATATATATATATATATCAAGTAAAATAAATGGATAAATACCTAATATTTCCTGAGAGGGGAAAGTGAAAGATGAAGAGGGAAATATGAAATGCAATTAATGCAAAGTGGTTATAAATTATAATAGGAGGAAGAGACGGCAAGAATGCCCTGTCCATGATAGATAATATGGCCTATATGCATTTGTATAGAGGGAGAGAGAGAGAACTTTAATTGGGCTTAAATTTGGGTCATTTAGCTGTCAACCACTACCCATTACCCAATAGCTGTTTTTAGGACCCCCTCTCTCTCTCTCAGTCACACTGTCACACCACACACAGTCATGGTCCTCTCTCGTCTTCTTCTTCTTCTTCCACAGTTAAAACCTAACTTTTTCTTTTTGTTCTTTTTTCGTTCTTTCTTTTTTGCCCATGAGCCGACTTTATGGGGAAAAAAAGCTAACATGTTTGGACTTTGGGCTCACCAAAATTCCCAACCCTCCTCTTTGACCCAACCCAACCAACACTTAACCACCAAAGTTGTGTTGAGCAGCGAGTGATACGGCGCTAGTTGCAGGGTCCACCGCCCCTTTGGCTAGATGTAGGCCCCACTTGTTAGCCCTTGGTCCGAAGTCCGAACGCGGCTTAAAGCATCTCTCACATTCACAGCTAGCGCGCTTTGAAAAATATTGTAGTGGGAACGACTCACTCTACATATCGTAACACTTTTAGTTTTAGGTTTATATACAAAGTAATAACAACTTAAAGGTCAAAAGTACCGCCTCTTCGGCATAGGGACAAAGGATGTCCAAGGATCGAAATGTTATTTTGGAATTCCATGGAATAAATAGTCCATTCCATGGAATTCCATGGAATGAATAGTTCATTCCATGGAATTCCATAGAATGGAATTCCATGGAATAGCCATGGAATAACTTACCCGGATTTTACCCGGATAAAAAAAATAATTTTTTTCTTTTTTTTTTTTCCTTTTTTTATTATTATTTTTTTAATAATAAGGTTTGTAAAAATTAAATTAAGTTTGATAATTATGTTTTAACTTAAGTTTGATAATTTTTTTTAAAATTTTAACTTAAAGTTTGATAATTCTTTTGCCTAAAATAACATATAAAAATCGATGTGTCAAATTAAATTTGAGATTAAATCGATTCCAATTTTATTAAATAATAACAAAATTGAATTAACGTGTGCATGCCATGCACATCCAAATTTAGAGTCTTTTTGTTCTTTGCTGAATTCTAAAACCCAAGATATATAATTTATATAGAAATATTATATATATATAATATATATATATATAGCCTATAGGCGTAGTGAATAAGGACAAGGAGCCTAATAAGGACAAAGAAATGTGCAAAGGGGACAAAGAATATCAACTGTCCATGACTAAAAGAAGTCATGGAAACCGGGCAAATTCCGGGTAAAGCCGGGCAAGAGCCGGGTAATTCTACTTATTCCAAACTTTTTAGGGAATTCCGGGTATATACACGGATTTATCATCCGGGTAATTTTAGGGTAATACCCGTATTTTACCCAATAATTCTACCGGATAAATTTTTACCCGGTACTATTTATTCTAAATTTTCATGCCTAGATCGAACCCCACTCATCTTTAATTATTATAGTTGGATCTCAGTGATAGTTGTTAGGCCTTGTGTTTCAAATTTCAGGGACCCTTTGATCTTGTGTGGGAAAGTCTAAAATGGACCCATCGTCACTCTTCGGTGGTCCTCGAAATTGTTATTAAGATGGCCGAAAAGATGTAGGAGTGTGAATAGCATCACCTGATCTCTTTTTTTTCGTAGGAAAAAAAAAAACTTAAAGGTCAAAAGTTATTCCTTATATTTATATTATTTTCTGCACATACCATTAGATTTATTCTTTTAAAATGCGAAGTTCATTAAAAATATAAATTTGACCATTTAGAATCATTGTTATTTTTCGCCGGAGAAATTTTTAATTTTCTAACATAGATTTTACTTGAATTTTTATACAGGTGTTAGATTTTATAGCCGTGTTATTCAAGTCGGTACATGAAACTGAATAACACTCGATAACAGGTAAGCAGTAAAAAATTACTTACGTTTTGACATTAAAAAATTCAGGAACACGACATCATTGAGTGAATGATGTGTCATAAATATCATCACCATGTCAAATTTTGAACTTTTTTTTACCAATAGATCTCTTTTATCTTACCTCTTATTTGGGTGGGCATTTTGCCAATTCCATCTCATTTATTGGGATAGAAAAAAATGATTTGAAAATAGTTTGAAAATAGTTTAGAAAAATGATGTAAAAATGGTTTGATTTTGCTAATTTCGAGGTGGTATGAATGGTTTGAGATTTAAAGATATTGTATAGGGATTTGAAAAGTTGAAAAAAAAAATGGAATGGTTTGGAGGATTAGAAAAGTTGAAAAAATAGAATGAAATTGAATGATTGAAATGGGTGGGGCAAACAAATGGTTAATTAATTTGTCATGTTTTGACAAGTTGGCCCCTGATTTTTATTTTTATTTTTTTGACATTTACATCTTGAACTTAATTAAAATCCACCTTACTAAAATACGGCAAGTTTAGAGGTCACTGGTCCTAATTATCATAATATTGAAGAAACCAAATTTTACGATAAAATAACAAAAAAAAAAAAAAAAACTATACTTTTGTTAACGATATGAGTTTTGTAAAACACAGAAAAACGATGTTCCATACTATATAGTAAATTGACTAATTAGGCGGAGTTTTTGCTAACAAAAAACTCCGTGCTTTGGCCTATATATGAGCTCCTTCCTTCTCCGATCGACTTACGGATGCACCGGACTCAACCCAAATACTCAATCTGGTCGTTTTGCTCCTAACATTAAGTTAGGTTCATATTATAGCGTGACATACATATATCTTAAAAGTATGAGAGATGAAAAAGAAAGACAAAATTAAAATTCAACCTTACGTACGTTTATGTTGAAAAGCATTGTGGACTTGTTCTTGGAATACTTTCAAGATATTAAAGCATAGTACTTATATCTACCTTATCATTGTAATAACAAGTAAAAGAATTTTAGAATAAGACAGTAGAGATAAGGATTCTTGATCCCACACTTTAACACGAAATTCCTTATTATTACATGTAAATCAACAAGATCATTGCGCACATGTTTATACGTTATTTAATGAACATATATAAGTAAGATTATGAATTATCTCTCCATTGCATCTTTGATCTCATTGTTAAAATATATTACTTAGTTCTTTAGGTTATATGTGAAGTTTATTCAAATATTACTTATTTGGGGTAAATATCCCAACCATTTCATTTTAGAATGGCTTGACTTTGCGAATTTCGACGTGGTATAAATAGTATTGAGATTTAAGAATACGGTATAAGGATTGAGAAAGTTGAAAAAAAAATTGGAATGGAATGTTGTAAATGGTGTGGGCAAACAAGGGTAAGTTAATTACAATAAGAAATTCTAGCAATTTTCTTGTTTTTCACACTCATCTTTTCCATTAATTTCCTTATTTCCACGAGTCTTGATCAGTAGCCCTAGAAACTCATCTACGTACTTATCTTGCAATCTCCTGTCACCAAACATCGCACTCATCTCCATCGCCTTCTCTCTATAGACCTTCCCTTCATCTCTCTCCGCCACCAACCTCAGCGACTCCGCCACCGAATCCCTCGTAAACGACCCGTCGTCCTCGTCCCTCGGCACCGGATACCCGATCATCTCCTCTTCCAGAAGCCTCGCGTTCAAACCCTGATCATTAGTGCCCGCCAACAGCACCAACGGTATCGAAAACTGAAGCGCCTCCACGACGGAGCTCCAGCCCGAGTGGGACAAGAAAACCCCGACCGAGCCGTGGGCCAAGATCTTCACTTGTGGGACCCAACTCCTGCAAACCAACCCACGCCCTCTCACCCGCTCCTCGAACCCGGCCGGGAGCCGAACCGGCTGCGAGCCGGTCTGATCCCTCAGAACCCAAATGAAGGGCAGCTCGGAGAGCTCTAACCCTAGAGCTATTTCAGTGAGCTCGTCTTGACTCCGTTGAATCTCGCTCCCGAACGCCACGTAGACCACGGGCTTCTTCTTCTTCGCTTGCTCGTCCAGCCAGGACTTGATCGTCCGCCACGCGTCGTGTTCGTCGGCGGCGTCGTCCGGCGGCGGCGATGGAGGAAGTTGGCCGATCGGGAGGACCGGCTTTCGGAGAATATCGCGTAGAAGTTGCAAATAATTCTTCTCCAACTCATTGCAACTCCTGACCGCCACGACGTCGCATCCTCTGAGGACTTTCGCGAAGCGAAAGCCCACGGAGAGGTTGTCGACGTCGCCGGTTAGGTCGCCAAACATGCGCGAGGCTTCGAACTTGCGATAGGCCACCGAGGAAGGGAACGGCACCCACCTCGGCGGCGCAGTGAAGTCCTCGGGGCTCTCGCGGTAGTCGGGGATCTCGGCCCCGATAAACCCTAGGCACGACGCGATGAATATGCTAAGGAAGGCGGTTTTCACGCCGAGGCTTCGCGACAACTCGGGCAGCCAATAGGCCGCGAAGTCGGAGAGAAGCCAGTCGGGCTTGGAGGCTTCGAGGAAATCGGCCATTGGCTGCTGGAGGAGATCGTGAGCTTTCTTGAGGAATGGGACTTTTTCTGGAGGCAAGTCTGTGGTTGATTCGGCGCCGTTTGGTAGGTTGTGAAAGCGTGGCAATGGAAGCTTCACAAAGTGTATGGAAGGAGAGAGGTTTGGGGGGAGTTTCGGAAGGCGATCGATGTTTCTTGGGGTTGATATGAAAGAGACTTTGTGACCCTTTTGAGCAATGAGCTTTGCGAGCTCTAGGTATGGGATTATGTGGCCAAAGGCCAGCCATGGAAACATGGCTATGTGAAGCTTGTCTTCTTCTTTGTCTATGGACATTATACAATCATCAGGGCTTGAAGAAGCCATAGTTTTTTTTTTTTTTTTCCCGCAGAAAAAGCTAAGCTGTGGTTATGCTGTTTCCTTGGCGAACTATTATAGGCTGAGGTTGTTTTTATTTTTTATTTTTTATTTTTTGTGGAATAGTTTAGTATATGAATATGTATATAATTTAGGGTTTTGGGCATGAGTTTTTTATACGTGTTTTCTTGATGCGTTTGCTTTGCTTGACATGGACCGCCATGGCACTATATAATTGATCTTTATTCTGGCTATTGCATGTGATGTGATGAGACAGTGAAATCTGGAGTTGAGATTTGAATGAATAAATAATCAAATATAATATTGGTGCACTGTAAGATCGGGAAAAGAAATATATTCGAAAGGATAATATGTCTTTTTTTATTTGGTTTACAAATCAATCGTACTCTTCATCCACATAATTAGTCATGAATTTACTCATTGATGAGTCATATTTCTTCTCATTGTTTATATTGTATGATTAGTTGATGATCAGTAATATATATGATTCCATGGAGAAAACCAAGTGGCTCTTTTTTCTCCTTCAACCAAGATTCGTCAATTGGAAGAGGGTATAAATATATGTATATATTATATATAATATATACATACATTAAGAAGAAAAACAAAACAGCACTAATAGGAAAACAATGCGTTTTCTCTTGAGTTATTTAGTAATAGTATGATCTAGATAAATTACTATTTTATCCGTTTGTTGTTAAAACAAAGACAAAAAATAATAATAATTTCTATTTTCGTCTATCACTATTTTCGTTGAAACAAGTGTATAAGAAATACAGTTTAAAATGGTCTATCGGTACAGTTTCGATATTTAATAATAAAAAAACATCTCTTTCGATTCAAATATTAAATGTACAAAATTTCTAATACTTGGTGCAAACGATAATATATGTGAAATTTTGTCATTCACACTTCATATTTGATTTTTTTTTTTTTTGGTGTCTTTAATTGATTGGAATATATGATTGTCCATTCAACTAAAAACTTAAAAAACATTATCTTTCACCCACTAAAAATAAATAGAAATCTCTCGAATTTTGTAATGTTGCGTAGATTCAAAGTCGACTCAACCTGCTACATTTATATAAGTAGGAAATAATTGTCAGCAATCTAAAAATTAAATATTTGTTTGATGCTTAAAGAGAAGATTATTGCCATTGGGATCTTTGATTTGTCACGCGTAACGACAACGCTACATTTTATATTCCGCTTGCTTCATATGCCTACAGGTGACCACGTTGATTCACATGTTTTTTTTTTTTTATTCTGCTCACCATACTTTATTTGCTAATTTTAAATAAGACAAATGAACACGTCATATAATAATAAGATTGACAGCAAAAATGGTAATCCAGTTTAAATTCACGTTATTTGTACAAACAAATGTTAATAAACAAAAATCTAATACTATACTTTTACATTTAGAAAGGAGTAAAAATCGTTGATGATTTACCCTGTTTGGATAGCTTATTTTGAGCATTTCATTCCATTTTTGGAATGGAAAAAAATAGTTTGAAAAATAGTTTAGAAAAATTATGTAGAATGGTTTAATTTTACGAATTTTGAGGTGGTATAAATGGTTGAGATTTAAAGATATTGTATAGGGATTGGGAAAGTTGAAAAAATGGTTGAAAAAAAATGAAATGAAATGGGATGGATTGTAAGATCAGGAAAGTTGAAAAAATAAAATAAAAAAATAAAATGGGTAAAATGGGGTAACCAAACAAGGGGACGTTATTCTTTTTGAAACGCGTATAATATTGGAAAGTTATATAGAACAAAATAAAGTCTTACATCGAAGAAAAGAAAGGGCCGTCGTAAGACCCACGTTAAAACTGTTGGAACGTCGCCCTAGCATATTGGTTTTTGTGATATTAAATTTGGAGATAATTGAGTAAATAGTCATTTTTTAAATGATTTTTAAAAAAAATGGTCAATGTTTCGATAAATTAAGATATTAGCCATTCTTTCAAATTATGTGAATTTACCTCTATACACTCTTAGTTCTCTTATGTGTTAGTAATTAATAATTTAATTTTTAAAAACTTTGGTCATTTTCTCAAAACATGGACTAAGGAATGACTAAATACCATATATGCCCTATTAATTTGTGATATTATTTTTGCTGATTAATAAAATAAGTAGACATTTTTATTTATTTGTTTTGAATTTTATTTTATATATAATGCTCATCGAATATCCATAACATGTTATGAAAATAAATTTTGATATTTATAAGTGTTTTATGAAATATCGAACAATTTAGTTAACACGTTTAAAACAATGGTCGGTGATTGATCAAGAATGGATAACTTGATCTGAAATCACAGTCGGAACGTTCAGTGTAGTTAGACTATATACGACCCAGACCGACTCATTATAAAGTATCGTTACGGTATTCATATCGGAGTCACAAGATGTTTACGTGAGAATTGATCTCAATCCTGAGTTGTCACAGACACCTAGGTCACATTTACGGATTCTTTGATTTGTTTGTTAAGTACCATAATCGCAGTAAGAACGAATTATATTATGGGAATTCGGGACGTGATCACTGGAGAATGGAGTTTTTTCACAAATACGGAATCCAACTTTCAATAATAACGGGATTTAATATTGGTTCCCTTTAAGTGTCGATTCTGGAACTAAATGGTTGCGCGCACATTTTCGATCTTGTCGTAAAGGAATCGTTGACTAGTGAAATGACGGTACTTAAGGAACAAGATATCACCCGATAGGTATAATGGTAATTTCATCCTCTCGAGACATGAACCAACTAGAAGGTCAAATCTCATGTAATGGCTATATCGGTGGACGTACTCATCGAGTAAATTATTCCGATAATGTCAGGAGTGCAATTCTGAAATTTTAGTGGAGTAACCTCAGAATTAATAAATTAAATTTTTGACTAAAGAACTTAAGCTAATTAGCTTAATTTATTAGAGCCTGAATTATTAGGTCCAAGGTCCCCGGATCAACTCCGAAAAAATTAATAGAGAAAGCTTATAGTATAATTAATGTTGATTAATTATATAGTCTCACGCCATATGAATTAATTCTTATTATATACTAGTTTTTTATACACGCGCTACGCACGTGTAAAATAACATAACAGTTAAAAAATATGACCAAAAAATAATAAAGTATACTTTTGTTAAGTTTCAAAAAAATTTGACATTTTTTTAATTTTTAATAATTAAAGGGTTAGATTTATCATTTAATATAAATATATTGGCTCTTTTAAAATTTTTTAAACTTAGAAAATAAAAATAAAAGCTTAGAACAAATAAAACAAATAAAAAATAGTTACGGTAAATAAAAAAGTATATGAGAAGGGGTGTCAAAATATTGAGAAAAATATTCTGAATGCAACCGTGTCAAAAAAATTTTTTTGGAGACCATTACGATAAAAAAAAATAGTTGTTGAAATTAGAACAAAAAAAGCAAAAAAAGAAATAGAGAAGAGAGAGAATTTGCAAAAAAAGTCCCCCTAAATTTACACAAAAGCCCACTCACACCCAAAATTTTTTAGTGGGCTTTTGTGTAACACTCAAAAAATTCGCCCCATCTCCTATTGAAAAAGAAAAATGTCTCTTCCCTTGTTCTTGTGAGATTAAAGATAGAAAGCCCACACTTTCTTATCTTATTATTTGGAGGACAATTCGGAAGATCGTGGTATTGATCGTTACAATGCTTATAAGTCATTTCAAGCATATTCTCTAAGCTTTACCTCGGCGATCTTGAAATGCGAGGTGGTGGAGTATTTTTTGCCGATTCATCTTGGTATAATTTGATTTCCCTTTTATTATTATGATTTAATTTAGGGCCAGTTATGGATGTAGCCATTTTGCAATCTATGTTTTAAAAATATAGCACACATTTTGAAATACTAGCAAAATAGCCATCAGGTCAACATCTAAAAATTTATGACCAAAGAAATAAATTTTGTGACTAAATAAATAAAATATACACTCATAAAATTTGTGACTGTAGTCACAAAATTTCAAAAAATTTAAAATAAACACAATAACAAAGAATGACTGCATATACGACTAATTACACAAAACTTATTACTAAATAAAAAATATTTTATAAATAACAAAAAAACAGGCAGTCAAAGAAGTCACAAATTTTATGACTAGAGACACAAAATTTTAGACAATATTATTTGCAACATACAATAAAAATTGAATTAAAAAAACTAATTACTGCAGTCTCAAAAATTCAGACACGAATGTATGGCTATTTTACTGATAAAAACAAACATAGCTAGTTGTTAAAAACTAAAATAAATATATGGCTATTTATTATAAAAACTGTTTAATTTATGTGATAAATTACGTTGTATGATTATTTATTAAACATGAAATTATGATCCGTTGTTTATCTATAATTGTTCATATGTGATATGTTTTGTATGTATTTCTTTGAATATGATTGGCTAGAGATTAACATGATTTTTTTTAAATACACGCTTCCGCCTTAGCATACATTCCCATAAAAAAAAATTTAGTAGTATTTAAGTTATGAGCCAAAACTTTGGTTAGACCATCTCCAATATTTTAGCATAAAAAATATTTTACTTACCATTAAATTTGACAAATGTTTACATGCAAGTAAAGCAAAACGCTAAAAATTTGATATTTAAAGTAGATGATTGATTAACATTATATTAAAAAAATAATTCCTTTTACCAAGAAATTATTTTGACAAAGTGTAGTTTTCTTTTCTATTGACTAGTATTAACTATTTTTATTGGATTTTAGCATTTAAAATAACATTATATATAAGATATTTAGAGTATCAAATGTCAAATATAATATTTTGTGCCTTTTTTAGGCTCAAATTTAGCATTAGCATTAACATTTGTATTGAAGATAGTCTAAGTGTTTTTATCTTTTGAGAGCGATTAGTTAAAAGCATGCGTTTCATACGGGCATGCAAATAAATTAATATTGATCTTAATTACAAGATTTTATCAAATAATAACTCAAATCCAAATTGTTTGAATAAATTAGAGAAATACGGAGATTTTTTTTTTAATTTGAGATTTATATGTTTGATGCGTGTATGTTGTAATGCCCTTAAATGTGGTTAGAAATCTCAAGTTCAAACCATAATTTTGTCTCTCTGCTCTAAGTGTATCGATTCTCTCTTAGCACATGCATTCCTCTCAGGTATTCTATCAAACAACTTGTGCCCATTGTTCAAATCGCAACCGCCATAATTGAAGCAAAGTAACTCTCACCAAAAATCATAATTCAATCCAAAATAAAATTGAACAAACAATAAACAAAATAGCTTATAATCCCTAATTTTTTATGTACTACAATCAAATGACAATATAAACCAAACACATACTTAAATCAAGTCAAAGAAAAAATTTTTTTTGAAGGATTCATTTTTTAATAGATGGTTTGAGCAGATGATGTTGATCGACATTTTGCGGAAGTGATGGGTGTCGCGAGAAACGATACCGTTGCGAGACTCGCCAATATGATCAGAGCCACTAAAGACTCTTTAGTGAAGAGCTCCTTGAGGTCTACTGCAGAGGAGCGGCGTTGAAAGTCCACAGCCGTTGCCTTGAGTGCGCCATTACTTCTTTTTTTTAAAACCTCGACACCACAACGATGCAAGAGCGGATTTGGAGATCCAATAAGGCGGTGGTACTGGCAGAGATGGTAATTAGAACGACAGAAGGAAAACAAATGTTCTAAAAGAAATAAAAAACGAAGGAAAAATGAAAAATTTAGGGGGTGTTTGGTTCGCGGGTATCTTAAACTAAGGAATTGTAATCTTTAAGATTACCGTGTTTAGTAGGTAGTAATCTAAAATTTAGATTCCAAGCTATTTTATTTTTAGGAATTAGATTCCCTTAAACATGGTAATCTAAAACCTTTAAAATAGATGGTTTTTACATTACCATCATCTTTTAAACTTGGTAATCTTCTAAAATTTACTCAGTTATCTTAAAGAACATTCTTTTATCGTACTGAACTAAACATGTTAATTTAACATTCCCAGAAATATTATTAAATATAACAATTAATAACCAAATACAATAATTTAAGATTCCTGGAAATCAGATTACTGCAACTAGATTCTCAGTCATCTGATACACTTGGATTACCACGTACCAAACGCGTGTGTTGAGGTGTATGATAAAAAAGAGAGCGGTTGAATAATAGCCTTGTGATTGTTTCCCATTCGTGGGTTTTCAAACTATCTCCAATGGCAGAAGATGAGATTTTCTTAATGATGTTTAAAAAAATGGTATTTTAAGAGTAAATTTTGAGATACTATGGAATCTGACTAAACATACTAGAATCTTAAGTTTTTGAAACTTTGTTTCACCACAGTCTGCCATGTGTCAAGTTCTATAATTTCTTTTTTCTTTTTTTTTCTTTTTTTTTTAAATTGCACATAAAAGCTTGTGTTAATGTGTTTTCTAATCTAAAAATTTGTAAAATAACCCATGCGTTTTCATTAAATGATAAAATAAACCATTTACTTAGTTAAAATAATAAAGAGAAATATAAATTAATTTTTTAAATCCCAACAAAAATGTGTCTTTTTATTTATCAATTTGTGCTTAAAATTTTTTACGCATGTGTGAAAAACTAGTTATTATAAATGTGTTCAGATTTTTTTTTATATTTTAAAATAGAGATAATTGAGTAAATAATTATTTTAGAAAATAGTCAATATTTTAATTAAAAAATTAATTATTTTTTTAATTATATGATAATGTATATTTATTTTTATGCCTTTAATTACCTTATATATATAAATGACTAATAACTTAATATTTGAAAAGTTTGACTACTTTTGAAGACATGGAGTAAGAAATAACCAAACATACGACTAACAAATTTAAAACAATTCGGAAAAAGGAAAAATAATATAGACGTGCAAATTTTGTAACTGTTCTTGTCGCCGCTGAAATTCCTTTTGGGCTCTCTGACTCTTCAGTTCCATCGCCAGCTTCGAACTTTGAAGAAAGAGTGTCAAGGTATGCTGTCGTTTACATATCTCTAATGCAATTTCCGAAGTTGGGTTTGAATCGATTTGCATTTTCACAGACTTGTTCATGTGTTAGTCACAAAAGGGTTTGCAACAATTTGCTGATAGAATCGTCTTTTTTCTTGTTGAGTCTCCACATTGCATTGTGTGTTTGAATCGCCATTACGAGTATTCCAAAAAAATCATCTCCCTATTTGGATTTTGGATTTTTAGCACATTTAAGGACACTATTTAGAAATATGACTCCATTCAATAGAGCATCTTCTGGGAAAGATATGAGAAGTGATTATTATTACATCGATGTTATATCTCTTAAAAGGGCATTCATTTATTTTAGGGTCTTGGTCATGATAATGTGTCTGTCATTCACCGCTTGCAGTGAGGAAATAGAGGCTTTGACTTCATGGCTTCGTCGGCGATCAAATCCGGCGCATTGGTTTCTCTGCAGGAATTGAACCCATCTTCACCGTACTTCGAGCAAGGGGCTTCGCTTAGAGTTACGGGAAAGTAAAGAGTTCTGCTCTTTCCAATGCCTTTATCGCCTTTTGCGCTGTTGTTTCGTATGCGTATTAGGGATGTTGTATAAACTCCGGGAATTTTTGTAGTTGTTAGGACATGCATTTTATGTAAACATGGATCTTGGGACTTTGTTTCTTTAGTCATGTGAGTTGAGTTTGGCACTTGGTAAAGTTGGGCAATAGTGTTTTTTCGTTGAGGTTGTTCTAGTGATTTGTATTGGTAAGTAGTTGTGTGATCAAGGATGGTGGTAGATATCGGGATATGGCAAAAGCCGGAAAATTTTATACTTGTGGTAGGTTTGATGTTGTCTGTAATGGGAATTTTAGACTATTTTGTTGGTGTCAGCATAGATTGAACACAAAAACTATAGCAACCGCGAAGAGGCCGAGCCGGGGTGAAATTGGGCGATTTTAAAGGGTAACAATGATCACGATGTTAGATTTAGGACAATGGGACACAAGGGTTGCAGGGTAGTGGTAAGTGTGACTTAGTTGGAAGCGAAAATAAGAACCAACTTTTTCTACCCGTTCCGATCTGGTTGCTTGTTGTTGCTGTGCAGAGGATCATATTTGTAATTGAGAATTTGTTGGAAATCTCTTCCAATCTTCATGTGCCTCAGTACAGGTGTTCTCATTTGTTGAGGTTTAAAATATTATATTTAGATTCTTTCTACTAGTAAGATTATGGGTTTGCTTAATATTCTTTTTACTAAGATAGAGTAACATTCTGGGTTTGCTTAATGATTGGATACAAGCCAGCTAATTCAGATAATAAAAAGATATGCTTCATAAAATTATGTTGTACTGGTATGGGTTTTTGCATAGTTGCTCCAAATATATGGCATTACTTTAATCCTCTTTCTCCTCTATTTGATTGGATAGCAATAGGCGATGGAGATTTTTCAGGTTCATAAAAGTTTTTTAATAGCAGTGGTATTTTGGTGATGTAAGTATAGATGTGTGCACAAAATATATATATATATATATATAATCACAGCTGTGACGAGGCAGAGCTTAGATGAAATTGGGGTGTCTTGAGAACTCACGTAGAGTGTGCATTCAAAGTGTAACAATGATCACATTGTTAGGTTGAGGACAATGGGTAGTTGGCTGTGGTGTGGTTGTGACAGGGATGGAGACGATAATACGAACCAACTTTCCTATCCAATCAATCCAATCTGGTTGCTTCTTGTTGCTGTTGTTGTGGAGGGGAATATCTTTGTATGTGTTGAGAATTTGTTGAAGTCTCTTCCAATCTTCATGTGCCTTAGTTCATGTATTCTCATCTGTTGAGGCTTATTTCCTGCTGCCAAAAATTATATATATATATATATATTGTACTTAGATTCTTTCTACTAAGATAAGAGTTAGATTCTGGGTTTGATTAATGATTGCAAACAAGCCAGCTAATTCATATGATTGAAAGATATGCTTCATGCTATTATGTTGTACTGGTATGGGTTATTGCATAGTTGCACTAAATATATTGCATTACTTTTGCTCTCTGTCCCCTATATAATGTTGGCTTATTATTATTATTATTCTCATTTTTTTGTCCCCAAGGCTAGAAGACTATTCACCAGAGACAGCCATTGCCACGATCATCGATGGAGGTGCTAAGCTAAAGATCAATATTGAGCACCTTAGGGAAGTTAGTTTTCGAATTGGCTCCATTTACCAATTCATCGGTGAATTGCTTATTCAACCTGATAATGAGGTGACGGGTTGATGACTTCTTGCATTTATTCTGTCTTGCAAATGAAGTCTCAATCAATTTTCTCTCTTTTTATTTTTTTTTTTATTTTGGTTCGTTTTAGGCGGTTTTACAGGCACGTGTAGGTAGGAGCGTCGACGGGATAAACCTCAATCTCTATCATCAGTCTATGCAGCTATTGAGACAATTTCAGGCTGGTCGTCTAAAGAGTCCAGCAACTTAAATGCAGTTTTAGTTTTGGAAGGCTCACTTGACTGGATATCTTCTCCAATTAAGGTACTAAATTAAACTATTATAACTCATAGTCGTACTTGAAATGCCAAAACTGTATGTTTTTTTTCAATATGTTTTACTATATACCGTCGCTAAAGATCGTTGTAAATATGATCTGTATTGTGAGCATTTCAAATGAATTGCCAGAAAGTCAACCTCTATTATAGGGTGTGATTTTCTCATGGCTAATGTCATTTTGAGAAATAGAAATAGTTAAATACCTGGGGTTTTGGAGAAGGTGGATTGGCAAACCTTGAGCTACTAGTAGTTTTTGTTACCAAAACTTGATATCTTCCATTGTTGTGGTAAAAGTTATGCTATGTGAAGAAATAGGATGGCTTAACAAGGACTTTAAAAGCCATGACTAGAAAGTATTTAAGACGCTTTAGCTTGGACAATCCATATAACATTGAACAAAATGCAACACAAAAAAGGCCTAAAACATTATGACAACTTGTTCATCCAATTTTCTCTGCCTCAAACTTGGAATCTTAATTTCTTTGTGCCAATTTTGAATTAGAACCTTCAACCATGCCATTAGGAGCTCATAAATTAGACCAAGTGGCCAAATAATGAGAAAAATCAGGATCTCTGCCACTTTTTGAGGCGTCTTGATTTTTGCCATTGATAGCTCTTTGATTTTATGTCACATTTTTTGTCTTAATCTGACATCTATATCATAGACTAGGCCTTGAGAACATGATTTCGAGACTTAAAAATAGTCTTCAATTCGATGCAATGTTTTTGCAATAGGGCATACCACTCTGAATTTCTTTTTCTTGTATATTTATTAATCTTTTGGATCAATTTAGCAAAAATTGAATGAAACCTTTAATCTTAAATAAGGTTGCGTTGAATTTGCATGTTTGAAGACACTTTATGCACACATTTATTTATCATCAAAAGGGAAATGAATTTATTTTCCCAAGTCAACTAAGCAAATAGCCAACAATGGGTATGGGCATGGTGATTATTTTAATTAAATATATTTACTGTTATGTTAATGTCTTTATGAGACCAATCCATAAAGGAACCACCGTCTTCAACTTGTTAACCATTACATGCAAGACTAGTTGCGATTGTCTAGTTCCACTTGAAATAAATACTTCAACTTGCTAATTATATAATAATTGGAGTATTTTTAAGAAGGTTTTTTGACATCTTATATGGTTGGTTGAAAAATCAGTTCTTTGTTTTCTCTCCAGTAATTACATATCTTAGCTCTTGGACCATTATTTTTACATTCAAAGTTGAAAAAAAAAATGTGTTTCTTATTATATTGTTATCTTAAAACCCTAATTTTGTGGAAGCAATTTCATGACTCATGTAGACTGTAGTTAATAATCTGAACTTGGAGTTAGTTTAACAAATATTACTCATTTCATAGTTTAGGATAATTGATATACTTATCATCAAATATCATATATATATATATATATATATATATATACGGTTTTTTAAATAAATAGCCATATTTTTATATATATTTTTAACAATTAGCCTATGTTTGCTTTTATTAGCAAAGTAGCCATACATTCGCGTCTAGATTTTTGAGACTGCAGTCACTAATTTTTTGAATTCTGTTTTTGTTTTTTTGTTACAGACAATATTGTCTAAAATTTTGTGTCTCTAGTCATGAAATTTGTGACTTCTTTGGTTGTATATTTTTTTGTTATTTATAAGATATTTTTTATTTAGTAATAAAATTTATGAAATTGGTTGTATATGCAATCATTTATTTGTGAGTTAGTTATTTTGTTAATGGGTGTTTAAATTTTTTATTGTGTTTATTTCAAATTTTCTGAAATTTTGTGACTATAGTCACAAATTTTATGACTGTGTATTTTATTTATTTAGTCACAAATTTTATTTCTTTAGTCATAGATTTTTAGATGTTGACCTGATGGCTATTTTGCTAATTTTTCAAAACGTGGGCTGTATCTTTAAAACATAGACTGTAAAATGGCTAAATCCTTAACTGACCCATATATATATTATTCTAAATAGTGCAACTCAAATTATGACACCTTTGTTCGACAACATAACATTTTTTATTTTTGGCGTAATTGCCAAGATATGTACCATTAAATAGCCTTCAAATATTGAGAGTCAAAAGAAGAAAATTGTGAGACCCAACTGCTCCCAAAATTCTAACAACGCGAATCATTAGACAGTTGGTGCATAACGCGGCACCATTAAACTCTAAATGAATACTAGTCGTGTAATACTAATTATATGAAAAGAGGAATTTAGAACAGAAAAAGTCAAAAAAAATGAATATTATTTGGACCAGTCTTTTATCCAAGTCCATAAATGCTTGAGCAAAAAACAAAACCATCCCATTAATGCTTGTGGCCTACACAAAAAATGCGGTAGAAAACCCTATTCAATTTTTTTTTTTTTTACATTTTTTTTTATTTGTGCCTTTTGTCATCTTGAAATAAGATAACTAATATGGTTATGATTTTCAAGATAACTAAAAAAAATTGGGGAAAAAAATGCATTTTTAACGCAATTTCGAAAACTCAAGAGATCATAAGCTTCATATTCATAACCACCAAGAGATTTGTTCTTTTTGTTTTACAAAAACACTATGCACGTGGGGAATTTACTAGTATGTTTTTTCATACTGCAAAAATCGTTGTGCATTGTCATATTTACTTTTTCAATAGGCTTTACATATTAAAAAGATAAATCTGAAGATTTAAAATTATCCACAAATAAGAAGAGTCTCTTATGGGTAAAGTTGTGGTAGGCAACGAATTCTGGATCATTAGATTTATCTTTTTAAGATGTAAGGTCCACTAAAAAGTTAAATCTGACAATTCGAAATCCTTACCCACCACAATCGTTTCTCACCATAGAATTTCGCCCACAAATAAAACCCACAAAAAAAGTTCATGTGATATTATCTGTTGGTCCACTAAAAAGTTAAATCTGATAATTCGAAATCCTTACCCACCACAATCGTTTCTGACCATAGAATTTCGCCCACAAATAAAACCCACAAAAAAAGTTCATGTGATATTATCTATTGTATTTTCCTAATTTACCCCTTGTTTGGCCCCCTCATTTCACTCATTTCATTCCATTTTATTTTTTCATTTTTTTCAACTTTCCTAATCCTACAATCCATCTCATTCCATTCCATTCTATTTATTTTCAACTATTTTTTCAACTTTTCAAATCCCTATACAATATCTTTAAATCTCAACCATTTATAATACATCGAAATTTGCAAAGTCAAACTATTCTACATCATTTTTTTCCAAACCATTCTAAACAATTTTTCAAACAATATTTTCCATCCCAAAGAATGGGATGGAATGAGTGAAATATTTGGCCCAAACAAGTGGTTAAAATGGCATAATTTTATGGGGAATTTTGAGGAATTCCCCTCTCTTTTTTGCTACAATGATAATTTATGTCATATGCTTTAAAATTTACACTATAAATATATGATAAAAAAAATACATCACTTGAGATAAAGATTATTAAATAACACTAAAAATAATTTTATTTTACAATTCTTTCCGATTTTAATACATTTCTAAAGTATAACCTAAATATTTTATTTTTTTCTCAATTCAACTTCGTGGCCCAAGACCGAGTCCTCCACACTTTGCCCATGGATTTCTAGTGAAATAAAAATAAAGATTTACAAAAAAAAAAAAAAAAAAAGAACTTTTTCCTAACGACGTGTGTGAAAGCATTTGAAGTTGGAGTCTCCATCAAGGGGCCACGGTGCACCGCCCCACATGTGATTGTTGGGCGCTACGTGTCATCGTCCCATTAGGGTAAGCTCTTCGCGGCGGTGGGGCCCAGACGGTCACTGGTCCAAAGCGCCAACCTTTGCACCGACCTCATCAATGTGGTTCGGTTCGGTTCCTACAATTATGGTCTGTTTGGCTCATTTTGGATGCGCGTGAAGCGCACGTGTCAACTTACTTGTGACAGTCAATTATTTGGTGGTGTGAGTGATATGATCTTCATAATATCTCTCACTTTATACTTTATGCACCCCCATATTTCTTGTGCTTGGCATGGTTTTTTGGTTGAATTATTTGGAAAGTAATAATAGGGTCTCATATCATATATCACATAATAGTAACATGCATTTCATTTGCAAGTGTGGTGCCAAATCAACATCATTGAGTGAACCAAATCTCATATTTGATATTACATCTTTACCATAACGCGGGTCTATAAAGAACGTGACAAAATTGTTTGTTCTTGTGGACGAGGTTTTTTCATTCCAGTCATTCTCATTCTCACTGTGACATATATATGGGTGATTCACTTTGTATGTCACGCGAGAATATCTTATTCCTCCAAAATTATTGGAGTTCATGCATCAGTGTTAGTGGTTTCTAGGAGTAGTTTATGACTGGATTTTTATTCTTTTTGGAGAGGGATATACAAGGAGGATTATAGCTCTTCATATATAAATGTTTGTACAATTTGAGTGTTTTCTAAAGATATTATCAAATAATGAGTAAAATTATTTTATATACGGTTTAATAAAAATATTTTTTTTCCTAAATAACATTATATATATTTTGCTGAATTACTAAATAATGCTATTATAAATGTGTTTTTTTGTACTTATACAAATAAGGTTTTGACATGACGTACAAAACCATTTGTATTATCTAATACAACTTAACTGACATATATGGTATGCAATTTCTGATAAAATGGTCAAAAAGAAACTTTTAACTCTATTTTTAAAATCCCCTAAACAAGAATACAAGATTAGTGTGGATGTGCTTACTAACTTCTACAAGTACTTTGATGATAAAAGTAGAGATAGGACTTGCCGACCACAATGGCACTCATTACTTAATACAAAGACAGAATCTAAGAGTTCTCTCATTGGGGCCCACACACAAAATGGGCATCTAAAGACTGAGAGAGGCTCATCTGCCTAAACACAATGGAAGAAAAAGTGAATTAAACAGGCTTTATTCTTTAACCATTGTGATTTGTGGACAATGGTCATCATAATCTAGGTGGAAGTGGCTCCACTTGATCATGACCTTTATAACCAACCTCCCTTTTGCAATTTTGTGGAAAAGGTGCGGGTCCTTTTTTTTATTATTTTTCTTTTTTGGAGTTAAAATTGGCATTTATGCATATTATCATCTCTCTGATTGCAAGATTATTTTCCTTTTTGTGGGGTTTAGGTGAGATCCAATATCCAATAATGGCCTATATTCATGCATTTTTCTTTTATATATTTGTTGTGACTTGTGAACTTGCGGTAGTCTTATTCTCTGATACCAAAAATACTTCATAGGCCATGAGATTTTATATTTTATTGTCTCTCCTTTCTTGCTTTTTGGGACATTAATGCTCCTATGAAAACAAAAAACAAAAAGAAAACCCCAAAATGGGAAAGGTACATGACTTTAATTTGGATATTATGAGCTGGCATTGCATGGATAGAAAATGAAAATTTCATGGGAAAAAAAAGGTGAAAAACAAAGTTGGTAGAAATTACTTGAAATTTAGCTTATTGGCAACTTCTTCTATGGGGAAAAAGGCTCATTATGAACTTTATCATGAGTCATTTCTAGTTTGTTACTTATTTACTCACCATTGAGTTATTACTTAAAGGTACTATTGAGTTATTTAATTTGGAAGTCATGTAATGTTTGGTGATAGGGACTGTGAAGGAAAGCTACTTAATTCTTATAGGATCTTACCTTTTGCAGCCATTTTTTTTAAATATTTTTTATTTTTTGCTTTCGACATGAAAAGGGGTTTTTTTAGCAAATGGCCTAATTTTAAGATTGATTTTAAAATAGACAAAAATCTTCATATTTTGATAAAATAACATAGTAAATATATAAATACAATATTCATTATTTTGTTTTTCATTATTATTATGTAATATTTACCTTGCTTACTTGATTTATAAGCGAAATAGATCTAAAAAAAACATCAAGAAAATGCTATTCATTGGCCTTAGTATAATAATTATATCATTTACTATATCTATGTATAGATATTCATGAAGTGCATATTTTTATTGGCATTTAAAAATTTGGAACCATATGTTTTTTAAATAAAGTCTAATAAAATGTGCTGTTTTATGTGATTTCCCATGAAAAATATAGTTATTATTTTCTCCTAATCCTACGAAACACATACTATCACACGCATAATTCATTTCAACAACAACATTAGGTTTCTAGAGTTGTCAAAAGCTGGGTCCTATAGTGAATATTGAATTTAGTATTATACAGACCTAGTTGTAATACGCTGTTTTAAAAACGCGCATCAATGCATCACTAGTGATTCAATAGTGAATGTAACGAATTAAAAGGAAGACTAAATTTTTTATAAAAAAAAATTGTCTATCTAATGAATTCATTTGAAAAATAATAAGTATTTTATATTCGTTACACTCATCAGATCTTTTGTCACAGTACGATTTAATATTATTACACTAGCACACTAACGCGTTAAAAATAAATGGTGCATTATAATGCTTATTACCTTAATTTGTAATTAGTATTAATTAAGCTTGAGATTCTCTACAACGTGGAGATCATGCACAATGGTTTGAGTCCTATGTCAATTCAATCCATCATTTGAATGGGAGAATTTGGTTGATGCTGGTTCATTACATATATATATATATATATATATATATATACAAAGTATTGAATAGTTAATAACCCATGTTTTAATAGCGGTTTTTAAGAAAATCAACAAATATTTCTTATAAATGAACAAATAACATTTTCGTCAACTCTATAACATATTCAGAAGGAACATAAAACAATTAAGAAATAACATAATGCCATACTAATCATATGACGTAAACTCAACACACCATGAACTATTTTCATCATATAATAAAAATGAAATAATATTCTCTGGTTTCTTGCATAGTTGGTGTTTTTTTGTAATTGGCGAAAGGAATCGTCACCTTATCAAGACTAATAAACTAATTATATTTCGTTAATACCTACTTTTCCATTGTTTATTTTTATTAAGCTTATGTAACGTATACATTACATAACACTCTTTATGCTAATAATAATAGTTATTATACGGAAATCGAGATTAACATATTGATTAAATTATGTCTAAATTGAGCGGTGTTTCGGTCCACTAAGAGCCACTGGCCAATTTTGCCAAAAAAAAAAAAGCCGCTGGCCAATAAAAAGCCACGTGTAGGAAAAACAACTTTGGAACAACCATTTAATCTAATTATATGATAAAGAGAAATATCTTATATATCTGATTATTTTTAGTTCGTAGATATTCAAAATCATGTACACAACTAGACATAATATTTCCAATAATACAAAATGTTTCGGCCAACTAATTAAGGCTCTTTGTTTATTTATTTGTTTAGTTTTCCATATAATTTGCGTACTTAACACAATTTATCAGAAATAGTATAAAGTATGGTCAAGTTCCAAAATATTTGGATGTCTATCTGTAAATTAAAATCTGTGGTTTTTCAACTGTTTATGAATATATTTCAGAATTATTGAAAATCAGAAGGAAAAAAAAAATCCCCTTTTGCAGTCTATAGACTCCAAAAGTTAGGAGTGAAATTAATTTTGTTGGTCCCAAAAATGTAAAATTTATTACGTAGCTTTGGTACTTTGCTATAAATTCAGGCATATATGCAACATTTATGAATTCACCTAAAATCCTTCGCCAACCATAGCTGACTCTAAATTCATAAAATATAGTAAATTATTATCACCAAATTTGGGAAACACAAAACCCAAAGAAAAAAAAAAGAAAAAGAAAAGCATAAAAAGATGTGCTCAAATCCATGCAATCTCATAACCCAACGAAAATATATCTCAATTTTGGATACCCAAGCTGACCAAAATTTCAACATATTGGAATTTGGAAACAAAAAAAAAAAAAGAATCATAACAATAATACCCATGAGAATTTCATTTTCCAGTTTGCATTACTACTATTAGAAAAATAATAATAATAAATAAATAAATAAATAAGCTGTCACACGCATGTGAATATATGTGTGTGTACATGAGGACTCATTTATTATGTTGATGTATATATAAACTCAGATCCTAAAACTTTAACTACACCGTACAAACATTCCTAAAATTAAAAAAAACAAAAACAAAAACAAAAACAAAAGCTAAACTGGCTTTCGAGTCACTACACAATCACATGAGAAAGAGCTTTAGATTACGTAGAGATTTTTGCAGTGTTTCCTTGTAAGCATAAAGATAAGAAGAGAGAGAGAAAGAGACTCTGAGAGAGTGTTTTGTCTTGGTTTATTATTATTATTATTATTATTATTTAATTTTGGATATCATAAACCAAGAAAAACAGACCAAGAGAGACAGAGAAAAAGTAGGAAAAAAAAAGTGTTATGAAATGGATTGTGATCGATCTCCGACCTCTTTGTATTTGAAGATGAGTCTGAGCTGGCCTCGCCGGAATATCTCGGAGCTCCGACCGGTGAAGCCCATTTCCCGGCTGGTGTTTCTGGTCCGGGCTCTCTAGCTCGTGGCCTTAGTTTTTTTCAGACCAGAGAATTAGCTGATTAACCAAGGTTTTCTTCTTTTTTTTTTTTTTTTTCGCATAAGCTTATTGTATTTTTCTGATGGGATTTTGGGTTACGATAAGAATCTTAAATCTTCCTTTGTGGTCTTTTATTTTTTAAATAATGGTTGTTTAATAGAGAGAGAAGGTTAGAGCTTTAGCTTTTGCGTTGATTCCGTCAAAAAAATTTCTTCTGGAGGAGTTAAAAAGGTAGTCTTTTTTTTTTTTAATTCTCTTTTTATCAGATTTCACATCTGGGTCTCTTTGGTCCTTGAGAATTCTCTAGAGAGTTACAAAAAGATTTTTATAATACAAAAAGATAGAGCAAACAATAGTAGCAGAAAATGAATATGAACACAGTTAAAACTTAAAAGAGATCTCTAGACTGATAAAAATAAAAGGTTAAATAGTTCATACAACATACATAGTACAGATTACTAATAGTGGAAAATGTATGATTTCAATTATTTAAATCATATTCCCATATGTATAACCATTCAGGTTAGCCACCAATAATTTAGTATTATACTCGAACACCTTTTTGGCAACTTGTAATTTTTTTTTTTAATTTCTCTAAACAGTATAACAAAGCATGATAAGTATATTCTCTGCAAAGCCTTTCTGATTCATCCATTTGTTTTGTCTTGTGACAATTCTTTAATTCTCTGATTTTTTTTTTTTTTTATTTGGCTTTCCGAGTCAGATAATGTCTTTTTGCTCAGTCACAAGATCACTCAACTCAATGTGCTTTAACATTCTCTTTCTCTTCTCTATAAAGAATGTTATAGCAATAATATATCAACAAAAGATCACTATGAACAATGAAGCCTTCATGTGTTCCGTACAATTGTTCAAACACTTAAACCTTTTCTTTGCTCTTTAAACAAACTCTCTGTTGACTGTTTGTCCCAGATTTTGTGATCTCAATCGAAATCCCGAGGACTGATCGGTTGGGGGATTCGGTATTGATACACAATGAGGCACTTGTCTTCCATGTTCAACGGGCTCGCGCGGTCGTTTTCGCTCAAGAAGGGGAGGAACGCGGAGACTAGCTGCGGGAGAGAGGCCGCCGAGGAAATGGCGAAGGACGCGAAGAGGAACGACCTCATTCTGCGCGCCTCTGGCACGGTGAATGCCGTTGGCTCCAACAATTTCGCCTCCGTTTGCTCTAAGAGAGGCCAAAAGGGAGTGAACCAAGATTGCTGCATTGTTTGGGAGGTATTGCCAAAGTTTTCCTTAAAGAGTCTTTGATTTTGTGTTCAAGCTTTGCTTTAGTTTTTAACAACTTTTTTTTGTGGTGATAGGAATTCGGGTGCCAAGAAGACATGGTGTTTTGTGGGATCTTTGATGGGCATGGTCCTTGGGGACATTTTGTGGCGAAAACCGTCAGAGAATCGATGCCGTCGTCTTTGTTGTGCAATTGGCAAGAGACAGTGCTGACTCAAGCCTCTCTAGATCCGGACTTGGGCTTGGAATCAGAGAAACAACACCAGAGGTTCAACATATGGAAGCATTCTTACTTGAAGACTTGCGCCGCCGTCGACAAGGAGCTCGAGCAGCACCGCAAAATCGACACATACCACAGCGGGACGACGGCGCTGTCCATAGTCAGACAGGTACTTCCAAATTTTATTTATTTATTTTTTTTTAAGTTCTTTGTTGGTTCTTGCATTGCAAAAGGAACACAGGCTTGGATGTTGCTTAGTTGAGAGGCTAAGTAACTAAAAAGTTTTTGGTTAGTTTTTCTTTCAAAGTCTTCGCAACTAGTGGGAATTGACTTTTATCTTTGAGTAATGTCATTGTTGCTCTTACCTCATTCAGTGCAATTTATCACTCTATTCATTATATCTTCCTTGAACTTTAAGGCTCACTAGACTTTTTCAACACTATCCACTCAAATCTCCACAATCACTACTTTTTTTTTTTTTCTATTATTGAAAAAAGAAAGTGTCAAAAGCTATGGTTCTTTGTAGGCTCATAATGGTGTAGATTAACTTTGTTGATGCAATGAATGACCTTTGACATGAGAGACTCTTGCACTCTTGGATTTGCATAATTAGTAACACAAAATAATGCATCTTGATTTTCCTTTTTCTTTTTCTTTTTTTTCTCTTTTTTTAGGGCGACCTCATTGTCATAGCAAATGTCGGTGACTCTCGCGCAGTATTGGCCACAACCTCGGACGATGGAAGCTTGGTTCCCATTCAGCTAACTGTCGATTTCAAGCCCAATTTACCTCGTTAGTACCTTCGCTTCGAGTTTCTACAACGTCACTAAAGTAAAACTTATGTCGTGATATGTTCTTAACACTCGTTTTGTGTCTCTCCTTGGTTCGCAGAGGAGAGCGAGCGCATAATTCAATGCAAGGGGCGAGTCTTTTGCCTGCTTGATGAGCCTGGGGTCCACAGAGTTTGGCTACCGAACGAGGAGTCGCCGGGGCTGGCCATGTCTAGAGCCTTTGGAGATTACTGTGTCAAGGACTTTGGACTCATTTCTGTCCCTGAAGTCACACAGAGAAACATAACTAATAGAGACCAATTTGTTATCCTAGCAACTGATGGGGTACTACGACATAAAGTTCTCTCATTTGACTACATTTCTATTTAATAAAGAAGAAACATACCATCAAGTTAATTTGAGCCTGGCTCGACCCGACACAAAGAAGGGTCCTACTTATGAGTCTTACTTGTAAACTCGAGTTTGTTTTGCTAAGAAACAGACTCGTAAACTCAAGTTGAACTAAATCACATTGCTCTAGTTTGTTTTTCTACATTAGTACTAAGTTGTATTTTTGGTTTTTGATTCTTCAGGTTTGGGATGTAGTTTCTAATCAAGAAGCGGTGGAGATTGTGTCATCGACGTCCGACAGGGCAAAATCGGCAAAGTGTCTAGTTGATAGCGCCGCCCGCGCGTGGAAGCGCAAGAGGAAAGGCATCGCCGTGGACGATATCTCGGCCATATGCCTCTTCTTCCACTCTTCTCCCCCTCTGACTCCTCAACTTCAACTCATTAGCGCCGCGAAATAATCAATGGGAATATGGAAGATTGATGGAAGAAAAAAAAGTTCCCAGAAATGCTCATGTAGTCTTGACTGTCTTAGTTGAAGAAATTATTTATCAATGTTATAATGCTAATTAGCACGTGCTTCTCTGCGGTAGACAATTCAAGGCTAATCAACACGAAAAAAATGTGCAAGCCAAAATTTGATGTTTAATTTCATATTCTAAGCTCAACAAAAATCCTACATTTTAAGCCCAATTCACACGTTGTAACGTACCAATTGCAAAGCCGAAATGGCCATACCCTGAGCACCAATTTGGTGGTTTGAGCCAAAATTTTGGTCTTTTATTTCAATTCCTTTCTAAGAAATTAACACTCACCCAAAATTCACTCATTAAAAAACACCACATTCAAGTATAAACGTCAAAATAAGGATTTTATTTTAGCAACAATCTTGTGGTTCGATAAAAAAAGAACAAAAAATTTGTACCCTTTTTCAATCACCAATAGAGGACTCCATTTTAACATTGCAACAAAGATGGAGAAAAAAAAAAAAAGGCAAAGCCTTGGTATTTTCATATCTTTCGAGTCCCACATAGATAGCGTAGAGAAAAGAGCAAGTCATAGAGGCTTATAAAAGGAGACCGAGTTCGATGAGCTGACTCACCCGTCCTGTCAGGGGTGAGTGGCGACTCGCCAATGATCGTTTAGAGACGACGAGTCGTGCCGACACCTACTGATTCTGAACACAAATCCCACGAGGCGAGTGAGGTGGGCCCTACTTTTGGCCCCACTTCCTCGTCAATTTTTGGAAGTGCCCGTTCTATACGGGTGCTCACTGACACTTCTTTCTAAGATAAAAAGTCTAAATTCAAATTTATAACTTTATTTATTTTCTGCACACAAAAAATAAAAAATTAAAGCTATATTTAGAAATTAGAATGAAAATGTTTTATATTGTACTTGGTTTTTTTTTTTTTAAGATTTTGAGCGACGACATTATGGTAAATCAAATATATTTTGTAAGTGTTTTTGAAAATTTTGCTTGGATTCAACGTGAAAATAGGGGACCCGCTTGCCCCCTCTTTTTCCGGAGATGGGCGTCCGTTTATGGACAAAACGGGTTTGGTGTACTCGTACTCCTAATTTAAGAAAAATTAGTTTCTGTGACCCATTTAATCGAAAATTTTTGAAAAATATCGCTTCTGAACAATTTATTTTGAAAAGTGTCATTAAAAAAAAATTACAGTGTATATCACTTTTAATTGACCGAATTGTCTATATTTTTTTACAAATTAGAAAGACAAGAGGAAGAGAGATAACATAATAACTTGATAATGAAAAAAAGTGACTTGACACGTAATAGTGGTATAGATTGTAAACTTAAATGTCAAATGTAACATGAGATCAAATTTTCTCTGAGAAATTGGTGTATTGAAAGAAAAAAAAAAAACAAAAAATAAAAAACTCTTAGCCGTTGGATTTTTATACATACATATATATTTTTTAATACGGGTGATAAACAGGTATTCCATACCCGAACTTCTATTTTAAACGGGTACAAACTTTGCATAATTTTGGACACTTGGACTTAAAATGGATGATCTTGTTATTGTATTTTCTTATTGGTTCTTCTTATATTATTATAGTTCTCTATATCATGTTTCATATAAAAGTGTGTAATCTTGTTTTTATTATAATTTTGTAATTGGACAGATCTTAGATGCTTGTAGTTATACCAAGTCAAATTCAATGAACATTTAAAAGTGACATTTCATGAAAATTGATTTTTTTTTTTTGGGTAGTTTTCTGTTCACAATGCAAGGGATATATCACTATCTAGATTTGAAGTGCATAATGACATTTTCTTCGTTCGTAAATTATGAGTGGTATATCATTTTCTAGATTTGATTAGAGTCACAGACCAATCAACTTAAATCTAAAGACTTTTTCTCAATCCATAGTTTTCAAAAGTTACGTTAGTCGATAGTGAAAAAACCGCGGACTCATTTTGACCGCTTTAGATAATGACAAATATTCCTAATTTCTGTTAAAAGAAAATATTTATGACATGAAATTAGCCGTATCAAACTAAAGAACTAAATATTGTTTACATTTTGTGTGGAGGAGAAATTTTTTTTTTTTTTTTTTAGGGTGGTGAAAGTCAATTGATAAAAGCAGAATTTCTTCAACAACAAAAGAATAGCGAAATCTCAAATTTTGTGGTTCACATGCAAATATCAGTACATATAAAATTCACATATATTTTCTTGAGTTGGTTCACATGCAAATATAAGACAAATCAACTGAGAACTCAGGCTGGGATAAATTTGACTACGTTCACATGAATTATGTTGAGAGCTTATTTTATTTCACGTGAAGGTCCCATCTTATCAATAAAAAGTAGTCTTAATTTAAGATTAAGGTGATAAAGTCTTGATTTTGATAATTCATCTTTAACTAAGTTGGTCTAAAAATCGGGGTTTTTTTTTAATTTAAATTAAAGAAAATAAACGAATGTTGTTTGTTGAAAATAAAAATTGGCAAGTCTTCAAACTCTGAAAAATTGCTTATGGAATGGTTTAATTGGCAAAATTTCTGAAAGAAGTTTAACTTTCCTATCATGTTTAAGTTTAGAGGCCCTAGAGTCAATGAGAGAAAAAGAATTCAGTAAATACAACAATTATTTTTTGATCAATTTGGTATTTGACCGTTTTCTAGGTCTATATTTCAAAAAAATTATCAACATTTGAAAAACATAAGATTATCCCGCTAAACCATAACATCATGTTGTTAGAAAAATGACTATTTTTTTAATTAATGAAAATGTTAACTATTTTCTTAAAACATCATTCAAAAAATAGTTATTTGCTCAATAATCTCATTATTTATTTTTTCCATTAAACTTTTTTTTGGATTAATCACATTTTTGCTAATTAATATGTCAAATATCATTTTAATATCTAATTTTCGAAATGTCCCTTATTAAATTGACCTTGGTCTATAAAATTATTCAATTTTAATCTATTTAAAATTTGATAAAATGTTTACGAGATCAACAAGTAAATAATACGAAATTTCAAAATTGATACAATGATCAAAACCGAATAATTTCATAAACTGAGATTAATTTAGAGACATTATGAAGGTTGTGAATTGGAATAAAATTTGACTTATAATCCACAGACAAACATGAGATTTTTTCTTTTAGATAATTGAGTAAATAATCATTTTATGAATGATGTTTTAAAAAAAATAACTAACGTTTTGATTAATTAAGAAATTAGTCATTTTCTTAACTAAATAATGATATGCATTTACCTTTATGTCCTTAGTTATCTTTTTGTATTAATGACTTATAATATTTGAAAATTTGGTCATTTTTCTTAAACTATGGACAAAAAAATAGCCAAATATCAAATAGACCATTAGTTTTTCCTCAAGAGTGGTTCAAAACTGTCTGTTTCTGTATTCCTCAGCTGTTATTTGTGTACTGCTTGAGTTTGATATTTTGATAAATTTCCCAATCCCCTGCGTGAGTCAACATCTTTGAAGGGTTGTTGAGTCATGTATATTCATTCACTGCAACTAATTTTTATTGAATAATAAAAAGGATAACTAGTTCAGGCTTTGTACATTAAAATAATAACTTGAAAAGACAAAATAACAAAAAAAAAAAGTAAATTATTATAATCAGATATATTAAATGTGTATTGAATTAGTTATAATCACTTTTACTTTTATTACTTTTTGTTTTATGATAAACCAATACACCAACTGTGCTGAAATAAAACCTTTAGTTCTAATGGTACCTAAACTTTTCTTGGGATGACAATTTGATCTTTGATTTTTTTACTATTAGCAAAAGTCACCTTAAACTCTCTTTTGTGACAATGTAGTCCGAATTAAGATTTGCCGTCTATTTCTTAGACGGATTTTTACATGTGCAGCACACGTGTTTAGATTTCCAACTGTAATACCCAAAGTGTCCTGACTTGGTTATTAACCAAAAAAAAAAAACCACATATTAGATCTGAACCTATTTCATCTTTGTGAAAACCCAAAATCAATACCTCAAATAAAAACTCCAAACTCAATCATCCTAAAGACAGAGAAAACAAAAGAGATGATTTACCACAAAATATTAAAAAAAAAAAAATTCTTCTCTTTTTCATACAGTGTTTTCACGTCGTTTTTTCTTTTTTTTCTTCACATACAAAAACTTCCAACCATACCCACCCACAAGCCCAAACACAACAATATTGCACGGGCTTTTTAGTGTTCCTCGGTGCTTCATATTTTATCAGTAACTTAACATACTAATTTTTTTTTTTTGGTTAAATTAAAAATACAAGAATAAATCATATTGGGAAATGATATTGATACCCATATGCATCATCATTTCCTCAAAAACCCAAATGTTTGAAACGTGAAAATGAAATCCCCGTAGTAGTCGCTACGTGAGTTTAGTTTTTCACTTAGCGCCTTTTAAGTTGTGGGTATTTTTGGAAATTCAAAGCTATGATCGAAGCACGTGCGTCGCACATGATAAAAGTTCGTAAGAAATAGATGGCAAAAGTTAGTTCGGGCTACATTGCTACAACCAAAAAAGTTTATGGAGATTTTCGTTGATAAAAAAGAAAGATTAGGGATTAAACTGTCGACCGAAGATAAATTTATGGACCATTTAAGCTAAATACCTTAGTAAATATTAAATACCTTTTAGGCGTGCAAATGTGGAATCCCGGGTATTTTATGGAATACTTTATCATGTATTCTCTGAAAAATTGTACTGGGTATATTTTCGGATAATTACCCGGAGTTTATATATATAAAAAAAATTATTCACGGAGTAAGAGAGGGAAGAGAAGGAGAGAGAAGAAAAGAGAAGGGAAGGTGGGGCCGGTAATATGAAATAAAGTAAGAGAGAGAGAGAGAGAGAGTAGGGGAGGAAGTGAAAAGAAAAAGAATAAAAAATGCATTGTGCACCTAACTGTGACTAAAAAATGTTATACGTGGAATATAATTTTGGGTAAATTTCGGATAAAAGTCGAGGAAATCTCGGGCAAAATTTTTTTAGAAAAGTATCGGATAATTCCGGATATATACCCGATTTTATCGTCCGGGTAATTTTCGAGTATTATCCAAATTTTAGCCAAAAATTCCACCAGATAAAATATTATCTCATACTGTTCATTCCAAAATTGCACGCCTAAATACCTTACTATCTAGCAGTACAAAACAACCTTGTCCGCGCCACTTTTTTTAAAATCTAAATTTATCAATCATTTTAATATCTGTACTTTTTAGGAGTGTCTATTACAAAGAGCGTAAAGATAATAACAATGCAAAAAAGATGTTTTTTTTTTTTTTTCATTTAAACTTCTTGAGCTGGGAGATGTTGACTCTGAAAGCAACAATTAGGTATACATTAAATGAATATTTGGTGCTCATCACAAAATGGTTTAAAAATAAAAATGACGAAGATTTGCGTACGGAGCCTTCCTTTTTTTTTTTTTTTTTCAATATCAACATTCAAACTTTATTCGTTTTCAATATTCTTAAAATATTTAAGCCATTAAAATTAGTATATGTATCAAAATAAATAGATATTTATAAATTTAATTTTAATTTAGGGTTTTTACAAATATATATTAATTTGGTTGTGAAAATTGTTTATATCGACATTTTGAGGAATGCCTCATTCTTGACACAATGATAATCTATATCCTACGTGTGTTGTATTTTTAATTTATACCCAAAATTTACACTACAAACATAGAGTGGAAATAAATGGAGCACACCACATGGGGTATAGATTATTAAGTGATGTTGTAAGTGATTTTTCGCCCGCAATTGTAGCTTCGGGGGCGGAGTCTCCGAAGAACAAATAATGCAAATACAAGCGCTCGTTTCCAGCAGCACAACAATGCCACATCATCATGGAAGCTTTCCTCAATCGTAGAATGAACGAGGACTGTCGAAGATGACCCTCGATCTTATACCCTCGAAGATAAACAGGAAGAAGCACCACCGGAAGTGGTATCAATTTTATGACAAGCCCTCAGAAAGTGATTGACGGACAAGAAGGCAGAGGATCCTCAAAGATGATCTACCCCCGCGAAGCTAGCCTCATAGAGGAAGCAAGAACTTCGTTCAAGACGGAAGGCTCGACCCGCTAAGCCGGTGACCCCCGATCGAAGCTGGAGTTTGCGAGCGGTAGTTTAGGTCCTTCTTTTGTACTGATTCATCTAACCCCGATCGTGAGATATTTTGTAACTAATCCCGTAGAACCCGAGATTATCATTGTAGATATTCAATTTCCGATGAATATCTGTAAGTGTATTTGGTAACCTAATCTCGTGATTTAGGGGACTGGGTGTCAAATCTCATTAACTCATCCCTCTCTCCTGACCTATAAAAGGAAGGGAAGGAGAATGGAGAAGGGGTTGGAAGAAAATAGGTCAAATTCTCTGTAAGAAATTTACGAAATATTTAAAAATTGGATGTAGGCTATTACTCTGGAGGAGGGCCGAACCACTCTAAAAATATCGTCGATTTGATTTTTTCGACTAATTTTTCCCTTTTCATTACAGCACCACCATCTAGAGGTGCAGATCACGGCGTTGGTTCAAATTTTACACCAACAAGTGATATCAAGAATGGCTTTATTTAAATTCTCTCTTATCCATTTGTGGAAATAATACCCAGTAGGAAAGGTTTGCGCTTAGTTTAAAAATGAAAAGAAAAAAATATAATATTTAAAAATCTAGAGATTATTGAGTAAATAGTTATTTTTTAGATGATTTTTTAATAAAATAGCCAACGTTGCCATTAATTAAGAAAATAATCATTTTTTTAACTACATGATCATATGATATTACTTTTATGCCCTTGGTTTTTTGAGGGGCTAGGCTAGTTTCTTAATTTTTGAAAATATTGGTTATTTTCTTAAAACATTTATTAAAAAATTGCTAAATACCAAATAGACTAAAATTACACAAAATTCATTTAAAACTTAGATTTGAAACTTTTATATGTGAATCCAATATCAATTATCATTAATGGTGTATTGAATCTTCTCAAACAAAAAAGTCAAGAATTTTTTTGGCATATTACTTCCTTCATTGAAAATCAGTTAGAAATTAAATATTTTTATAGTAATAGAATCCTTTTATTATAATATTTTCATAGCTTATTATAAATTTTTTATAGAAAATCCGAATTAGTTGGAAATGAAATGTATCCATAGCTTGATAGTAAATCCATATTTGTTTTCTACATAAAATTTGAATTAATTAGAATTAAAATATTTCTCAATGTTATCTTCATAGCTTCATACAAATTTTGAATTGGTTAGACACGAATATTTTCATGATAATAAAATATTTTCACGCGAAAGCTAAAAATAACGGAACACACATAGCAATTAATAATAAAAATGTTGAAAGCAAAATAATTAAGAATTAATAATATTAAATGTGTTATAAAATTAAATTTAAGTAACTTTATTAAAATCTATAATTTATAATTAAGGAAATATTTATTTTAAGTGAATATTAATATTTAATCGAGTTTTTCTTAAATGTCTTTGTAATATTAAGTCAAATCAATATAGATTTGTGATTTTTTTATTAAAATCGGATAACCATTGAGTTTTATACTTCAACATTAAGAAATGAAAAGCACGTACCAAATTACACGACCGAGTCGAAATAGCATACATATTTCTTTATAGAAGGTATAAGACGTGTTTGTAGAAATGTTTTTTTTTTTTTTTAGCAAAAGCATATTATATCATCGTTTATATATAATAAGGGATATGTCATGTATCACCATACATAATATAATATCGCAAATATATCAAAATAATATGTATATTATTATATGGTATAGTACTACGGTATTTGAATCTTTTTCGATGATGTGATCTCTTACAGCTAAAGATATAATGCGGTTATGGTGGTGATTAAAAAAAAAAGTATTTCAATAATATGTAGTGCTTATGGCATTCGTATCATTCTTGAATAAAAACAATGTACATAATACCATAGTTTGTACATGACTAATCAACAATTAGGAGGCTGTGATAAGACGGTGTTTTTGTTTTTAGTATCTCTCTCTACATATATTTATATATTATATCATATATATATATATTTATTTATTTATCATCAGTCCTTTTCACATCACATAAAACAAAGGAACAAAATCCATAATATGAAGATCAAGAGTGACACGCAAGTGGCCCTTTATATATTTTCTTTATAATCGCTTTGATGTCATGCAATGCATTAGCAAATTGACATATCGATAGTTCTCCCCAATTTTTATTCTCTCTTTTTTGCTCGAATGCCTTGTCTATGAATATATTTGAATATTTAGGCTTTATATCAATGTCTATATTTTACTTGAATTTTGATTTTTTAAAAATAAGAAATGAATTTGCTTATCTTAAGTCATATTTAATAATATTTATGTCTTTTGTTTCTATATATATATTTAAAGTAGGAAATAGGTTTTGTAAAAAGGATTTGAGAGATGAGAGGTGATAAAATAAAGAGAGGGCGGGGAGGGAAAAAATATAGAGACACACAAATAAGAGTTTGTAATGCAGAAAGAGTTAGGAGAAAGAAAATATAGAGAAAATATTAAGAGAAAGTAAGAAGAGACAAAGACAACTATACAAAAATAATAATAATGAGTGTGTAATATTTGGTTTTTTTATTTGAGAAATTTTGAAAGTAATAAATTTAATATCTTTTATTTTCAAAATTGATTTGCATTTAAAAAAATTAAGAAAGATTTATCAACGGCATCTCTATAAATTTTGATCAATTTTTTTATTTAAATTACAAAAATAACAATAAATAAAAATGTTATCTCAAATCTCAGGATTAAATCCCGAGTTAGTGCGAATTAAAGAAAAATTAAAAACGAATTTTATGATTTAATAAATAAATCTATATTATTTTTTATTATTAATATTAATATTATTTTATAATATTAAATATAGAAAGAGTCTCAGGTAGGGGTGCACACAATATTGTACCCGACTGGCCGCCCGAAAATCCGATCGGCCACTCGCCCGATTTGGGCGGGTGAAATCTCTTCCTCGTAAGTCTTGGGCGGCACCCGCCCGATGGTGCTCTATGTACGGCGGATGGCGGGTGTGTTGTTTTTCGTGTCGGGCGAAATCCGCCCTGCCGCCGATGCTTCGCATATATATATATATATATATATATATATATATATATATATATTTTAAAAATATTTTGTAAAAACATAGCCCTAGATTTCTCTCCGTGTTTCTCACTCTCGCCCAAGCCCAGTCCATTCCGCCTCCCGACCTCGCTGTTTCTCTTTCTCCCTCATGCTCGTACCTCTCAATCACCGGCAACGACGAGTGCTGCTGCCTCGCTCTCTCCTTCTCCTCTGCCATCTGCCGTCCAGCCTTTAGCACTCGTCTACCTACGGCGTTCGCCGTCCAACCCTCGTGCTCGTCGACCTTCGGCGTCCACTGTCCAGCCCTCGCGCTCTTAGAGACTTAGACCTTCGGCGTCCAACCCTTGCCGTCGCCGTGTACCCTTGCCATCGAGCCTGCATGTATCGTTACTATATTTTTTCTTGCCGCATTGGTTATTGGTCTTGTGTGTTTTTTTTTTTTTTTTTGATGAGATATTGGTGAATACTCTTGGTTCTGTTGTATATTGGTAATTGGTATTAGTATTGGTATTGGTATTGGTATTGGGAAAAAAGAAAATAGTATCTGTATTATTATTATTATTATTATTATTATTATTATAATATTTTGAATGATCTCCTCTGTAACTTATTTGTCGTTGGGCCTATAATTAGGCCCAAAACTGCCCACCCAACACTCGACCGCCACCTACCCACACAACATTCGGTCGGCCATCAGTTGGCCATTTCCGCCACCCGTCACTCGCCGAATTTACATCTACACTACTCGATACTCGCCCGCCCGTCCGCCGTGCACCCCTAGTCTCAGGTGGGGAATTCCCCACTACAGAAAATAGTTCTAGATAATTAGATTTACTTTTTTAGTGGATCTCACTGCTTAAAAAGGTTAATCTGACGATTCAGAACTGTTCTCAATGGTGAAGAATTCCCTACCGAAGAATTTTCCTTAAATATAATAAACAAATATATTAAATTTTGTATTAAAAAAAACAAATGTATTAAAAATGGTGTCCCTACAATTATACAAAGAACACATGTACACTGTACACACTTATACAGATCTGAAAAGATATGCAACTTTTTACTGTTACTAACTTCACTATCCACTAAAACTTGATTATTAAATTCGAGAATAAAGCCATATATGACCAACACTGATGATCACATGAATTTGGTTCAATTATAATGTTTGTATATGACGTGGCAAACTTTGTTTTACTAGGCAAACTGTGGATCCGGTATATAAAGAAAGATTGGCAATTATTTAATGATCAATTAATGATGAAATTATTTTTATTTGGACAGTTTTATATTCCTGATATAATATTTCTACTTTTTTTCTTCCTTCTTATAACATTATTTCGATTAGTTAGTTAGCATTGATACTGCATAAATTAATATATATACTTCTTTTCATTCATTAGCAATCTTAAATGTGAGAGTTTTAGGATTTGTATCAAAGGAGAAATGAGAAGTGAGTTTTAGGATTTTAGGCGAGAGAGAGAGAGAGAGAGAGAGAGAGAGAGAGAGAGAGAGAGAGAGAGAGAGAGAGAGAGAGAGAGTCAAATTTTAATCAGATAGAATTATATATTGATTAAAATTTAAAATTTAACTTATCACCTGATTTGATATATAAAATTTAGTGGATCACTTATGTGAGATCATGAATTGGTAATATGTTAGTGTTATTATCTGTATTAGAACTTGTTTAGCATATTTTATTAACCAAAATAATAAATTTTTGGTTAATCAAATGTTGTCGTTTCATCATAAGACCAAAAATCGTTTTGTTTATAATTTTTAAATTGTTCATAAATTGGTTTTCGACCGATATATCTATTTTATAGGGACTAAATATATCATGTTGTAAATAATAATCTATCTATGGGTATTTGTAAGTCATGAAATAAAATTAGATTTGGAAAATATAAAAAATATTCTTTGTATTTCATTGAAATTACATGTTTATACCATGACGTTTTTTATAATACAAAATATTTTGCTTTAATTATTAAAATTTAAAAAAATGTACCTTATTAACGTTTAGTCAAAACGCGTATACGTTTTTTGATACTGCAACATGTACTTTCTATTTCTTCTGTTTGAATAATTTATAAGACACTAAAGTATTTCAACAAATTGGTGAAAATTTATATTCTTCTATCAACGGAAAAGCATAATAAAGTATATACTTTGCTTATTTGAAGAATTTGATGGGTAAATTTTGTATTATAAAAAACTTAAGAGATAAACATGAAATTTTGATAAAAGCACATGAGATATTTATGGTATATCCAATTAGATTTGGTCTATGAAGAGTTGCAAAGTGACTAGTGTTTTTTTAACGCGCTATTTAGGATTAAGGAACTTAAACCCATTGTTTTGCTAAATTAATACGCTGACGAGATTAACATTGAGCTAAATTAGGTATATAGCTTTTAACTCTTTTTTTTTTCATTTTCGCTATTACTTTTTGTTAGGAGTGGCAATTCGTGTCACATATCGTGTTTGCGTCATGTCTTAATTTTGTGTCATGTCTTAATCGTGTCCAAAGAATTTTGACTGGACTCAGACACGACTCATTTATTAATCGTGTCTGAAAGAAGACTCAGACGTGGTCCATTTGATTATCGTGTTAATCATGTCACCCAATTACGACTATTTATAAGTCATGTCTAATTGAGTCTAAATGAGTTGTGTAACTCTCGTGTTTATTTACCCAATTAATTATATTCGAGTTTAAATCAACAAATTGTTAATTACCTTTTGTAAATCTAAAATAATTTTTTTTCAATAAAGGTCTAATCTTGATGGTGTATTTAATTTTGACAGTAATTCTTATGTCATGCGGATGAAAATTATTAATTAATAAATAAATAAATTTTAAGTACATGTAAATAGGCATTATAAGTGTATATTTATTTATAATTAATTTAATAATCGTGTCTTAACGGATCTTATTATGTTTGTGTCGTGTTTATTTATTATTTAATCGCGTCCGATCTGTTAAGACCCAAATCATTAAGAAATGACTCACCCCTTGTTTAGGTTCACTCATTTTACCCATTTCATTCCATTCTATTTTTTCATTTTTTTCAACTTTTATAATCATACAATCCATCCCATTCAATTCTATTGTTTTTTCAACTATTTTTTTAACTTTCAAATTCCTATACAATATCTTTAAATCTCAATTATTTATATAATCTTAAAATTTGCAAAGTCAAATTATTCTCTATTATTTTTTTAAACTATTCTAAACTATTTTTAAATTATTTTTTTATCCCAAAAAATAAGATAAGATTGGTGAAACAATCATCCCAAATAAGTGGCCAACGTCGCTAATTTCATGTCGTATTTCGTATTTGGACTATTAGCGGCCCTACTTTTCGTGATAGGACTGGCGTGCTACAATACCAAACACATGTAACATTCGTCACTACATATTATTTTCAATTTCTTTTTCATAATTTGCAGATAAAATCAAAATAGTGCTTAAGCACAAAAGGGCGCCTAATGCTTTTGATTTATTGCCTAAATCTAGGTGATTTCGCATTCTTGCTGACGTGGCAGAATTTCACAAAAGCCATGAAAGCACTAAAAAGGGAATTAAACAAGTTAGTTGGTTTGGACGAAACAATGCCAACACCCAAAACGCGTGAACATATCGTATCGCAGCGCGTGGTCTCAGACGCCCCCATTTTATCGTACAGCGATAATTTCGCGAGGCGGTTCTCAAAATCTCGTCCGAGACAGAGGCTTTGGCTGTGCTGTTTTGTCGTTTCCTTAGCCTTTTTCCTTACTCGATCGAGTGTGAGCACGCGCCATCTAAGAGCGTGGAGAGGTGGGTTTCGTTTAGATCTAAGTGAAGGTACGTCTATCTTAGCTAGTTCCGAGTTCAGTGGGGTCCACTTTGATGGGATACCTCTTTTTTTTTTTTCTTTTTTTTTTTTTTGGGCCTTTTTCTTGTGTTTCCCAACTTTTGTCTTCACTTTGAAAAGTTGCACAAACCCAATTAATGGTATTGGCTGGCTTTGATTCCTACCTTTTACGTTTGGGAAAAAAAAAAAAAGTTATTTATGCAGAAAGAAATGCATGTTGCTATGGTTGGTGATTTATTTCGATATTTTATACAAGCAATATTATTCAGTTGTATTTGAGTCTCCTTTAACAGTATTGTGAAGATTGTTATCTTATGTAAGACCTATAAATAAAGAAAAATTAGAGTAAATACTAAATTTTTAACACATTAAACTGTCAGAATTTGAAAAAAGAAAGTTAGTGATTATCACTTTCTTACTTTAATTGTGACTATTCACCGATAGTCACAAATATTTTAATAGTTATATGAAAATAGCTATTTAGTATTAACTGTTTGTATTTTTCCTTATTTTCATCCAACAAATAGATCTGAATTCGAAATATGATAATTAAACATAACCGTTAGATCACAATCTTTGGTAATTGACGGTCTAGATATAATATGGGAACAATCTGAACGAAAATATATTCACTCTTATGCTCTTTTCGACGATACAAAGTGCATTCCAAACGTCTAATCGCTCGTCGCACTACTACATAATAACATAGTAAATAATTATCTTACCACACTTAACTATAAGTCCTTAATTTATATTTCATTTAAAACCATTCAGTTCCTGCATCAACTTTTAATGTGAAACTTTTGATTTTTTATTAACTTTTAGTTCTCTACTAGCCTTTGAATTCTATTAATTACAGCTATTCTAACACTAGTGGTGTCAAAATTAGACCTATTATTGCATAAAAACAAAACAAAAAAAAATGTTAATATTGTTTATTGAAACTTTAGGCGTCATGACTAATTTGATGGCGTGGTCCGCACTTAAAAACAAATAAGTTAAAAAGTCCCAAGTAATTCTTTCACTTAGCAAAGCCTAATCTATGCAAGGCATCCAAAAAGAAGAAAAAAGAAAAGTGATTCCTTTGGAGAACTTTCTAGGTAACATCTCAAAAGTAGGGGGATTCTCAGGTGATTTTATTTTATTATTTTTTTATGGCTAATAATAGTTTTAGATCATCATATTTATCTTTTTAATATAATTTTACATTTAAAAAAATAAATTTAATAGTCCAAAATTATTCTTAACCACAAAAATTAACCCACAAGATAAATACCAAAAAAGTATTATCATTTAAATTATACCATTCCCATGGAAGGAAAATTTCGTTGGGAAAAGGATAGGGAAAAAGATATATTTATATTATCTAGCTTTGAGACCTTTTTATATGCGAAATTGCGAAATCTAGTAAAAAAAGAGAATAATCAGTGTTCAAGGCACATTCAATGTCTAATTTTGTAAAAAAAAAAAAAATGCTATACATGCTAATTATCTTACAAATTTTCAAATATCAACTCATATGATAAAAAGTATTATATTTTAATTAATCGATCATAACATCTTATTAACTGTATGGTAACTATAATTTGACAAGTAAATTATTATTAAAAATTTGATAAAAGAAATTGGTAGGTATAACACTAATCTTTACAAAGTTAATATGGTTTACTTTTTGTTTTGTCGTGGTCCCCTTACTTCTCCTTAAACAAACAGAAGAGTACAAAAGGAGAGGGTGACATAAACCTCATTCATGACTCTAAAAGATAAGATATCTTTGGGCTCTTTAGAAAAAGGGAATCAGTACTTTTAAGTAAATTAGCAATTGGACCCTGAATTTATTGTGTTTTGGCAATTTGACTATGAACATTTTTTTTCATACTTCATTTGGTGTAAATATTTGGATAATTTAACAATATTCAGAGTTATTATGACCAAGTTAAAATAATTTTGAATAGTTAAAACTATGTGCATGTTTACATCAAACGAGACATTACTTCAATTCAATTTTTTAAAGTTTGACATATCATTCCAAAATGATAACGTGACACCCAAATTCAAATGAAAATTTATGAATTTTGGTACTTGTAAGTTGTACCAGCTAAAAGTCTTATATCGACAATATATTTCTTGAATTAATTCATAAATTTAAAAAAGTTAATATATGTTAAAAATAATCTATTGAAAATTAAAATGTAAATTGAGGAAATTAAAATGTAAATTATTAAGATCCCGTTTGATAACACTTTTATTTTTTATATTTTATATTTTAAACAAAAATCTGATCAAAATTTTTAAAAACGCGTTTGATAAGTATGTTTTTGTTTTCTGTTTTTTTTTTTAATTAGAAACAAACTTTAAAAATATAGGAAACAAAAGATTATTGTTTTCAAAGTTAAAAAAAAAATCAAAACGTACAAACTTTTTTTGTGTGTTTTCTCTATTATACACTCTCTCGTACTTCATCTTTATGTTTCTTATCTTTTCACTCAATCTTTATTACTTACAAACTATCATTTTACATCTTTCATTTTTAAAAATAAGTAACAAATAGTGATTACCAAAGGGTGTTTTTCGTAACATTTTAATTTTATAATTTTTATTTTTTAATAGAAAAGTACAATTTTATTTTTTAAAAACGCATTTGGTAATTCTGTTTTTATTGCAAAATAAATTTCAAAAATAGAGGAAGTAAAAATTCTTGTTGTCAAATTTTTTTTAAACAAAAACATCAAATCAGAAGATCTTTTGTGTATTTTCTCTACACTCTTTCTATACTTCATATTTATTACGTTTATTTTATTTTATTTTTTCACTCCATTTTTATCACTTTTTTTTTTGCAAGAAACCATTTTTATCACTTACAAACTATCATTTTATATTTTTCATTTTTAAAAACAAGTAACAAATCGTAATTACCAAATATATTTTGTGTTTTAAAAATTTTTAAAACAAAATAGCAAAAACACTTCTAAATTTTTGTTTATAAAAACAAAAAATAAAAATATTATCAAGCATAGTCAAACATGTTTTGTGTTTTTTAAAATTTTGAAAATAAAATAACGTTTCTATTTATAAAAACAAAAAGCAAAAATGTTATCAAATATAAGCCTAAATTATGAATTGAGGATGATAAAATGTGATTTATATAAAACCTTTTACTATATTCTAGTAAACCATGAAAGTTTAATATTAAAATCTCTATGAAATGCACGTCTTCTTCTCAACTACAACCGACTCGGACCAAATGTAATAACGCCCACACGGAATATCATTAAGGATGATTTATTGTATAGTCTTTAAGAAGTATCTAGTTTTCAAAATACAAAGGACATTTATTGTCATAATTATTTCCCTTTACACATCTAGTTTGTTCGACCCTATTTGTGTAGCAAAATATAACTAATAATGCGGTTGCATGTAATATGCGTAAGTACTAAGTAATTCCACGCTTCTTGAAATATGTATAATTTTTTTCCTTCGGTCTATTTGGTAATGTTTAAAAAAAAAAAGCTAATATTTTTAAAAATTGAATTATTAACCACTGAGAACATAAAGGTAAATGCACATCATTGTGTAATTAAAAAAATGATTAATGTCTTAATTAATCGAAACGCTAATTATTTTTTTGAATTATTCAAAAAATAATTATTTACTCAATGATCTTTTTTTTTTAGAATAAAAATCTCGTACAGTGTTTCTTGATAAAATATATGCAAATACAATCTCAATTCTCCAAACTCAATCATAAGAAATTATTATGATTAAAAAAATTAAATTCGTAGACGATTCTACAATAGTAAATATTATTTTGCACCGAATATGGTGCACAATGCATATTAATAATTTAAAAATATAAACAACTTTGATATTAAATTTAAGAAAGAATTGATAATATGAAAATAAAGAATATAAATTATGTGTTATTTTTAATAAAAATATTTTTTAAGTTATTATAGATCGTTTACTATTGACAATGTACAAAATTGTATATGTGCTAGAATGTTTTTCGGTTTTTTAAATAAATAGCCATATTTTTATGTATGTTTTTAACAATTAGTCTATATTTACTTTTATTAGCAAAATAGCCATACATTCGTGTCTAGATTTTTGAGACTGGAGTTATTAGTTTTTTGAATTCTGTTTTTATTATTTGTTGTATACAATATTGTCTAAAATTTTGTGTCTCTAGTCATGAAATTTGTGAATTTTTTGGCTGCATATTTTTTTGCTATTTATAAGATATTTTTTATTTAGTAATAAGTTTTATGAAATTAGTTGTATAGGCAATCATTTATTCGTGAGTTGGTTATTTTCTTAATGAATGTTTAAATTTTTTATTGTGTTTATTTCAAAATTTCTGATTGTGTATTTTATTTATTTAGTAACAAATTTTATTTCTTTAGTCATAGATTTTTAGATGTTTACCTCATGACTATTTTGCTAATATTTCAAAACGTAAACTATATCTTTAAAATATATATTGCAAAATGGCTAAATTCTTAATTGACCCAATATTCTTTATTTTATTTTATTTATTTATTTTTTTAAATGTCTGCCAAATAATATAATAGATTTTAGCTTTTAAAACCTCGAAAAGTGAATATACATCTTATTTACAGAGAATTCTCAAGTAGCTTGTTTTTTTTTTTTTTTTTGGCAAAAAATGATTATATATTTTCAAGTTTTCAATGTTTCAAATTTATTTATAGGTGAAGTAGGCAAATATTTAGAATTTATATAACAATAAAAATAAATACCCAAACTTTTGAAGTAATTGATTTTCTAGTCGATTTGTGAATTACTTGCACATGCTTTTAGTAACTAAGTGAATTACTACCACTTACTACTGTATAAGTAATTGAATTATTTGGGTAGTTGGTTATATTTTTCAAAAGATTGGATAATAACTTACATTAAGTTTTAAAAATTGGGTATTCACTATAATTTCTCTTTAATTATTTAAAATTATTTCAAAAAATCTCACCTAAAAGAGGGGAAAATTCTGTAGTGGGTTTTTTTTTGTGGTGAAAAATAATTTTGAATTGTCAGATTCACATTTTTAAGATGCGTGACCCACCGAAAAGGTGAATCTGACGGTCCAAAATTTTTTCCAACCACAAAAAAAGCCTATCATAGAAGTATCCCTAAAAAAATAAATTCATGAAATTTTTTTTCTTGGGTACTTCTGTAATGAATTTTTTTTTGTGGTGAGAAATAATTCCGGACCGTCAAATTTAACTTTTCGATGGATTCCGCATTTTTAAAATATGAATCCTACTATTTAAAATTATTTCTTACCATAAAAAAAAACCCAATACGGAATTTTCGAAGGAAAAACAATAGAACCTCTAAAATATAATTCTAATTATTGACTCTTTCCCATGGTGGATCTAATTGGGCTTTTGTTTATGCTTTGTTAAGGTTTTGGTTCATTGGCTTAGTTTATGGTTTTTTTTTAGAGTTTGTTTGAAATGTGGCAATAGGTCTGTATTGATGAATTGGATTTACATGGATGTTGGTGGATTTGGGTTCTTGAGACATTGTGACCTCTGGTTATTTTAGCAATCATTAAGGGATGTAAAAGAAAAACATAAGCTGTGAAATTTCTTTGCCGTGGGTTTGGATGGGAAAACAAATCAGACTTCTTTTTTTTTTGGTGCTTGAAGGAAAACCTCATAACATACCAAAAACCTAAAGAAAAGCATAGAGTAATATCAATAGCTCCACTAAACAAAAGTCTTTAAAGGCACTAGCAATCAGTAGTTAATCTTGAGATCAACACGAAGGCAATGGTGTTCTCCGGCAAACTACTGGTGGTGACGAACGATTCTTAACTCTCACTTGATAATTTCTTTTTCTTTTCTTTTTTTTTTTAATATAAAAAATTTCCTAACAAATAATGCCGGATAGAGAGAAAACATTGGTGTTTAAAAACTGGTTGGACTCTTATGATTACTCTACTCGGGTCTCGTCACTTCCGTGGTCGCCACTTCTCACCCATCCAACTCCGCTCACAACCAATACACGTCACTCTCTCTCTATTACACAAACAATGACAAAACTCCGCGGGTCCCACCACTCCCTCACGCGCGCTTGCACCAAAAAACCTCACCCTCTCTATCCAATTCCCAACCTAACCCTCTCCGTCTCGCGACAAATTCCCGTTTCTCGCGAGAATATGGCTTCGAGAAGAGAAGCGGACGCGAGCGACAGTACAGAAAAGGAATTGTGTGTGGTCTGGGGGGAGGAGACGTGGGGACCACTGGACGTGTGTTGCGAATATTCACTAGATTTGAATTTCTGGTTTCGCATCCGTGCCTCTCTCTTATCACCCTTCCTATCACATCAAGCGATGATAAGTCGACTGTCCTATGGATAGGTAGACTTACTTATCATGGAAGTATGTACTTATCACTGATAGGTCAGTAGAAAAAGAAAGTGAGAAAGAACCACCCTGTACAATGCATCGAAGATAGCGAGACCAAGTCTCTCTCTCTTTTCTCCTCTCTCTCTCTCTCCTCTTCTAGCAGCCTTTGAAACCCTAGAAATCCTCGGACGACGAGCTATAATCCCGTAGGAATCACGGAAATTCTGAGAGCTTTGGGAGGTTTTTTCAGAGCTCTAATGGCGGAGACGAGGCGCGAGAGCTTGGGCTAGTTGCTGCTCGCGATTGCGTCGCTTTCGGTTTTGTTTCGGTGCTTGAATTTTCGTCTCTGTCTTTCCCTCTGGTTTTTTACAGGTTTGGTTTGGGAAAGGTTTTGAGGCTGCGAAAATGACGTCTTTGAGCAGAGAATTGGTGTTTCTCATACTTCAATTCCTCGAGGAAGAGAAGTTCAAGGAGTCCGTACACAAGTATGTTCAGACAGGAAAAAAGAATTTTTTTGTGAATTTGAAGTTTTTGTGATATATCGTGTTTCTTTTTTTTTTTTTTCTTTATTTTGTAAATTTTTTTAGTTTTTAAAATTTTGAGCTTTTTATAAATTAATTAATTAATTAATTATATTTTGTGCTTGAAGAAAATTTGGTATAGTTTAGGCTGTTTAGCCATCTGACCGGCTCTGTCTGTTGAAGTTTGGAAATTTATAATTTTGTCGGTTCTGGGTAGTGATATTTATGAGGTTTAATTTTTCTTTCTGTTTTGTTTTGTTTTTTATTTTATTTTATGGAATTGAAAATACAAATTTTGTTAAGTTACAGACAATACTTGGTAAATATACTGAATTATGTTCGTTGAACTGTTGAGAAAAGTACAAATTTTTGCATGACTTTGCAAAATAAGAAAAGGAAACGAGTATTTTGCGATCTCATAGACTCTTGTTTGGTTAAAAAAAAAAAAAAAGAAAAGGAAACGAGTATTTTGATACAGTGAAAAAGAGTGAAAATTCCAAGAGTCTATGATTATGATAAGATTCACATATTTTTTTGGAATTTTATTTTTATTCATAGTGGTTTTAAGGGTTTTTTTTTTAATTTTTATTTAATTTTTATTTTTTTTTTATGTATAGTTTTTTTCTTTTTTTTTCTGACTGGGTTTCGTAGGCTTGAGAAGGAATCGGGGTTTTACTTCAATATGAAGTACTTTGAGGAGAAAGTTCAGGCTGGAGAATGGGATGAAGTTGAGAAGTACTTGGCGGGATTTACCAAAGTTGACGATAACCGATACTCGATGAAGATCTTTTTTGAAATAAGGAAGCAGAAGTATCTCGAAGCACTTGACCGGTATTAGTTTGTTTGCTTCAGTTAATAGGCCCTGGCATTTTTTCTTTCTTGTTATGGAAGATTCGTTAATCTTAGTTTGTCGTCTTTAATTTTTCTAGGCAAGACAAGGCAAAGGCTGTTGATATATTGGTCAATGATTTGAAGGTGTTCTCAACATTTAATGAGGATCTCTATAAGGAGATTACTCAGCTTCTAACTCTTGCCAATTTCAGGTACTTTTGTAATTTCTTTTTCAAATGTATTGATGTTTTCTGTTTCAATTATATTGATAGAGATTACTCCAACTTGAGCTCTGTTTAGCTTATGAGCAAATCTTTCTAGATAGATAATGTGTTTACAGAAGACTATTAGCTGATACGGTATTGCTATGGCTGATTTCCTTTCTGTGTTATATAACCAGGGAAAATGAGCAGTTATCCAAGTATGGTGACACCAAAACAGCTCGCAGCATTATGTTGATAGAGCTTAAAAAGCTTATAGAAGCAAATCCTCTTTTCCGTGATAAGCTTGCTTTTCCTGGTCTTAAGTCATCAAGATTGCGGACTCTAATAAATCAAAGGTATGCTTTGATAAAAATATTGGTAGATACATAAAAGTTTCCTTATTTTTTGTAGTTAGTTTTTCCAATGTAGAACTCGTGTTTCTTAAAACGTAAGTGCTTTTAGCACGTTTTCTCGTATAGAGAAGAAATAAGTTGGCGTGGCTGATATGTTTTGTTAGTTGTTTTCTTTTTAATCATTTCTCGTGTCTTGTTGCCAAATACTAGCAAATTTCAAAACAGGGGATCATTTTCTTTATCTTATGAATGATGATACCTTTTGTACTCACTGTAAATGTTTAGACCAATATGGTTTCTGAATATGTTGTTTTCATTATGTCATCATCATGACTCAGTTATTACTCTAAACCAATACCTCCGTGATATATGATACGTGGCTTTGTTGTCTATGCAGTTTGAACTGGCAGCACCAGTTATGCAAGAATCCAAGGTCGAACCCAGACATTAAGACTTTATTCACAGACCACACCTGTGCACCTCCTAATGGTCCCCTTGCACCCACACCCGTCAATCTTCCTCTTGCTGCTGTTGCAAAACCTGCTGCTTATACTTCACTTGGAGCTCATGGAGTACGTCTCTCACATCCCAAAGTTTGGACTAAATTCTTCGGTTTTGTTTATTTTGAGGATTTGTAAACATGTTAACTGATAAGGTTTTGTTTTCTTATTTGTATATAGCCCTTTCCACCTGCTGCAGCTCCAGCCGCTGTTAATGGAAATGCTTTAGCAGGTTGGATGACCAATGCCTCTGCCTCTTCGTCTGTCCAGGCTGCCGTTGTTACTGCATCATCCATACCTGTTCCTCAAAATCAAGGTTAGAACTTGAGTTGAAATTTACTGTCCGATGGGCATACTTTGTATTCAATGGTAAAGACAAAATACTGAGTTTGGAAACTCCTGACTTATAGCTGTTGTATGAAAAAACTATTTAAATCGTACATAAAAGAGCCTGGCCTTCTGGCTTTTGATTTTTCTGACTAATTTCTCTCTTTTCTGCATCTTTTACTCCTTTTTCTTTCTCCTTTTAACTTGTATACTGCTTCCTTCTTCATGTAAGTAGAGCTTGGTCATGTCTCTCTGATGCTTCTGGTTGTTTTTAATTCAATTTACTCCTGCTTCTGCAGGCGATGGTATTATTTACACATAAATTTCCAGGAATATCTAGTTTTACAATGAAGTTTTGGCTATTTGTCCATCCTCAGTATATGTGTAGGCTTTTAACCTCTCTGCCATATTTTGTTAGTCCCAGTCTTGAAACATCCAAGAACTCCGCCAGCAGCTCCAGGTATGGTTGATTACCAAAGTGCTGATCACGAACAACTAATGAAACGACTGCGGCCAACTCAATCTGTTGAGGAGGTGACACAGGATATAATTATATGCATTTTTACTATCCTCCCTTGTACCCTGCCTTTGTTTAGCAAATACATATCTCATATTTTTCTTTTTATGTTCCTATATGGACCAATTATGTTACTTGCTGCATTATGTTTAGGTCATGTATCCAACGTCTCGGCAGCAGGCTTCTTGGTCACTGGATGACCTGCCAAGAAATGTCGCTTTTTCCTTGCATCAAGGATCTAATGTGGCGAGCATGGATTTTCATCCTTCTCATCAAACATTGCTCCTAGGTTTGTATTTGTCATCTTCTTTTTATGCTGGCAATTATGAATTACACTTGTTCCTCTTACTTATATGCCTGTTGAGCAGTTGGTTGTAGTAATGGGGAAATAACACTTTGGGAACTTGGATCCCGAGAGAGGTTGGTTTCAAAGCCATTCAAGATCTGGGATATTTCTTCTTGTTCATTGGCATTTCAGGTCTTCTCATCTTTACCTTGCGCTATCCTTTTAGTTGTTAATTATGCCTGAATTTTGAAGTAATCATGTTCAAGTCTTGGAATTTTATAATTTACACATTATACAGGCTGCTACTATCAAAGATGCATCAATATCTGTAAGTCGTGTCACATGGAGTCCAGATGGAAAATTTGTGGGTGCGTACATCTAAAAGAATGAACAACAACCTCTTTTAGGTTTATGTGTCTTATTATCTTTCTGTTATAGGTGTTGCCTTCACAAAGCATTTGATTCAATTGTACACTTATTCTGGACCAAATGACATGCGTCAAAATATAGAGGTAAGATGCTGTAGCTGCAATAATAATCTTTCTTCTTTAAATAGTATAAATTTTTCTTCTTTAAATAGTATAAATTTATAATCCTGCTTAACTTGTCCATTCTATCTTCGTAGATTGATGCTCATGCTGGTGGTGTGAATGACTTGGCCTTTGCTCATCCAAATAAACAACTCTGTGTTGTAACCTGTGGAGATGATAAACTAATAAAGGTAGAATTATATTTTTATTTGAAAGATTGGCGTTATATGTAATGTTGCACTATCTGATGAAGTGAAACAGGTGTGGGAATTAAATGGAAGGAAGCTATTTACGTTCGAAGGTCACGAGGCTCCAGTATATTCAATCTGTCCTCATCACAAGGAGAGCATTCAGGTATTCCTGTATTGGTAGAAACTAGAAATTTCTAAATTATAGAATCCCAGTTGTTAGCTTACATTTGTTAAGAGCTAAGCATAAAATTTTCTTTTGTGTCTGCATGACGAAGTCTAAGTTAAAAAAAAAAAAAAAACCGTTTAGACAATTTTTCCATAGCGCTAGATGCACTAGACCTGCGCTGCTTGTCCATCATCTTGATTCTTGAATAACAGTATCACCTCAAGAGTATCATGATAATCTCAATGCTAGAGTGAAAACTTTGACAATTGGTTATAATTGTATGGCAGTACTATGTTGTTCTTGGTAAGACATGGTTTGATTATTAATTGTTTGCTTCTAAATTTCAGTTCATATTTTCTACTGCTATTGATGGGAAAATAAAGGCTTGGCTATATGACAGTATGGGCTCTAGAGTTGACTATGATGCTCCTGGGCAGTGGTGTACTACAATGCTCTACAGTGCTGATGGAAGTAGGTAATGAAATGAATTTGTAACTCAATCATAAAAAGGGCAGTTAGCTTCCTTTTCCCCCACTTATTTTGGGCAAGGTCTTTCTCCTGTCTCCTCTTACTCTTGTGATGTCTGTGATACTTTTTTTCCATTTCCAAATATTATTTCAGTGCCACTGTTTCCACTGTCAATTCCACGACTAATGCCAAGGGGTAATATTCTGACTGCTCATTTGGTTTGTAGATTGTTCTCATGTGGAACAAGCAAGGATGGAGACTCCTTTCTAGTTGAGTGGAATGAAAGTGAAGGAGCAATAAAAAGGACATACAATGGGTTTAGAAAGAAGTTGTCAACAGGTGTTGTGCAGTTCGATACAACACAAAATCACTTTTTGGCTGCAGGTGAAGATAGCCAGATAAAGTTCTGGGAGATGGATAGTGTTAATAGTATCGCAAGCACAGAAGCAGATGGTGGACTTCCGGTGCGTATAGAACTGCTATTACCTTCTTTGAAAGAACAGATTTTCCTCATTAGGCCTTAAATTATCATTTTGAATTATCCAGAATTTCCCTCGCCTAAGATTCAACAAGGACGGAAATCTTCTTGCTGTTAATACAGCTGATAATGGGTTCAAAATACTTGCAAATGCTGTAGGCCTTCAAACCTTGAAAGCCATTGAATCTACATCTTTAGAAGCATTGAGATCGCCCATGGATTCTGGTGCTATGAAGGTTTCTATTAATCTTTTACTTGCATTATGTTTCCACTTTGTGAACTTTTCTCTCTAGAATGACTTGCTGATCTGATGTATGAATTAGGTCTCTGGGTCATCTGCTATTCCACATGTTAGTCCAGTCAATTGTAAAGTAGAAAGGAGTTCCCCTGTTAGGCCTACTCCAATTATCGTATGTCATCTTGATCCAATTTAACTTGTTGATGTGCTTTTTAAGAGCATTATAATTCTGATATGAAGCTGTAAAGTTGCTTGAATTTTATATCTACATATTTGAATATAAAAGCCCACTATTATACCGTCTACTTTCTCGAAGATTAGGTTACTTTTACGGTGACATCTTAGAAGGGCCAAAAGTTTCACCTTTAATTCTGCAATTCGGAAGATATTCTTTTCTATAAAGGACTAAAAGGAGCCAAGCAATCTGTTAAAACCCCTTGATGAGTTGCAACTGCTTGTGATATTTTCCTTGATGTTTTTAGAAATTCAAAGCAATCTGTTAAAAATGTGATTTTGACCCATTGATGAGTTGCAACTGCTTGTGATATTTTCCTTGATGTTTTTAGAAATTCTTGTATACTATAATAATTTGAATTAATTATAGTTATATTCTCTGCTTGCTAAGTATTGATTTCATTGTTTTGACTTCTGTGTTCAAGAATGGAATTGATCCTATGGTCAGAGTTGTAGAGAAGCCAAGAGTTGTAGATGAGGTAATGGATAAAGCCAAACCCTGGCAGTTGACTGAAATTCTGGATTCTGTCCAGTGCCGGTTAGTTACCATGCCCGACACAACAGATACTTCCAGCAAGGTGTGTCTGGTATCTCGAGATTATGAAGCAAAGAAGAATTTATTTGCTTGTAGTGTTTTAAAATATTAGAGCTGTTTCAGGTTGTCCGACTTCTATATACAAACTCTGGTGTTGGTCTTTTGGCTCTTGGGTCAAACGGAGTTCAGAAGCTGTGGAAGTGGCCCCGCAATGAACAAAATCCAGGTGGCAAGGTAAATGCTAGCCACAAGAGATCTTAATTATCTGTTTATTGCTCCTTATTGTTAAAGCAGTGTACTGAAGTTGGTGAGTTTTTTAAAGGCCACTGCTAGTGTTGTTCCGCAGCACTGGCAACCAAACAGTGGTCTTCTTATGACTAATGATGTCTCAGGTGTCAACCTTGAAGATGCAGTACCTTGCATAGCGCTTTCAAAGAATGATTCGTATGTAATGTCAGCTTGTGGCGGAAAGGTTTCTCTGTTTAACATGATGACATTTAAGGTATGTTTTTCACATGGGTGGATTTCAAACTTTTGAATTTGTTGGTTGCGGGCTTGGCCTAGTGGCAATTCCACACTCAAATTCACCGACAGGTGTAGGGTTCGAATCCTCCTTCCTCTAATTGAAAAAAGATTTGGAATTTGGAATTTTGTTTTGACGTTTGGCATTGAATTCCTTTGATGTAGGTCATGACAACATTTATGCCACCACCCCCCGCTTCCACCTTCTTAGCGTTCCATCCTCAGGATAATAACATCATAGCCATAGGAATGGAGGATTCGTCCATCCACATTTACAACGTCAGGGTGGATGAGGTACAAACTACAATTCAATTTCTTTTTATTTTCCCTTTTAGTTAGGGATTCACAATTTGGATACTTTACTGAGTTTTAAAATGCATGTTGTTCGTTCATTCCCCAGGTAAAATCAAAATTGAAGGGTCACCAGAAGCGGATAAGTGGATTAGCTTTCTCTACCAATCTCAACATTCTAGTTTCATCAGGAGCAGATGCTCAAGTAAGTGGCAATCCTTTTTTTTTTTTTTTTGGTTTTGGATCTCGATTAAGAAATGAGGAAAGAAAGTTTCATTCTTCTCCACTGCCAAAAAACTCTTCTTTTAGGGACGTGAATTGCATATTATATTACTTTAGTTCCACTTGCCCTATTCTCTCACACTAGTTGAGATGAAAAGTTCTACAATCCTTCACGAGCAGCTTGGTGTAAATCGTGTGACATACATGTATGCATAATGATAGCGTTTGGGTTTGATAGTAGTAGTACTTTTCGAGCCCATTTTATCTTGTATAGCGTGTCGTTGTATATAGAATTTCCAGTTTTATTGATTAATCATTAATAACTATACTATGCAGCTTTTTGTTTGGAGCATTGATACATGGGAGAAGAGGAAATCAGTTGCAATACAGGTACCTGCTGGAAAGGCACCTGTCGGGGAAACTCGAGTGCAATTCCATTCGGATCAAATCCGTTTGCTTGTAGTCCACGAGACTCAGTTAGCAATATATGATGCCTCCAAGATGGAACGCATTCGACAGGTAGAAGATTTTGTAAGACTATTTTTCATGTCGTGAATGGTAACACGCCTTTGAATAACAATTAGTTTTCTTCAATCTTAGTGGCTTCCACAAGATGGAATTTCGGCGCCCATATCTTATGCAGCGTTCTCCTGCAACAGTCAATTAATTTATGGTACATTCTGTGATGGTCACATCGGAGTGTTTGATCCTGATAGCTTGAGACTAAGGTGTCGGATTGCCCCATCGGCGTATTTTTCCCAAGCAGTCCTAAATGGGTGAGTTGGGATCTCACGACATTCTTCACAATTTTTTAAATACCTGATATTTTATGAACTATTTATTATATGCATTCCCTCTGAGGTTCACCTTCAAGAAAGCCTGTTGTCTTTATGCTACCCTTCTATGAGCTTGCACTGATCTTTAATACATCATTCCTACACTGTCTCTCTGACTACTGATTCGTGGTGCGGACCTGTTTGTAGTAGCCAAGCTGTGTACCCACTCGTCGTTGCAGCTCATCCACATGAGGCCAACCAATTTGCGGTCGGACTGACAGATGGTTCAGTTAAAGTGATCGAGCCCACAGTATCGGAGGGCAAGTGGGGCAGCACACCCCCACCTATGGAAAACGGCCTACTCGGAGGCCGGACAGGATCTTCATCTACCACAAGCAACCACACGCCTGACCAGATGCAAAGATGAGAAGACCTTTTTCACTCCAATAGTACAGTCATTGTAATTTTATCGGTTTTAGAGATTTAGGGCTCCATGATGCCATTTTGTCCCCTTTTACTCTACAGGTAAGTCTGGACACAAGTGGTGACATGGTTAGATATTTTTAACATTATTCCCACTTGATTTATTGTAGTCAACTCATAGGTGAATATATCTCTAACTTTCGTTATTCTATTTATTTTGAAACAGTTCGTGTATGTATTTATTTTTTGGTTGATAAAATGCATGTATTTGGCTTTGATATCCTAATTTGTCATGGCACCTGGTTGCTCTCAGGCATCCAGACCATGAAAATATGTGACTCGTGAAAGAATATTGGTCCTTGTTACCTGAATCTCTCTCTATCTATCTATCTATCTATCTGTATGTATGTATATATATACACACGCGATTTCTTGTGTGACAAGTTTAGTATGTTCATGAAAGATTGGAGGTTTGGTCTGTCCTCATTTGTTGTATATATAAAAGCACACATCAAAAGGCAGTATTGGTGCAAAATTATGACTTACTACAAGTGAAACCTCCTAAAAGGGGTGCCAATAGGGAATAGGGCAAAGTGCGTGGCCGTAAGAAGGCGATGGTCAAGGACTCAAGGTGCGTTACAGTGCCGAGACCCTTTGTTATTTTAACAACAAAAAGTTCATTCCGGAATTTATTTTAATGCAAACCTAATTCAAAACTTCTGACTCAAGAGGACAAATTTTAGCTGAATTTGTTGGTGACAGGCATGTACATTTGCCAATGACTCTGTTAGCAAGAGTGAAAGTATTAGGAAGTATAAAAAAGAACCCAAAAAAAAAAAAAAAGAGTATTACATTCTGGTCTCCTTGGTAAAACAGTTGCGACCACAAGACAAGGGAAATAAAATGTCATAAAAATATATGATATCAAAATAATAATATCATATTAAAAAAAAAAAAAAAACAAAACAAAACAAAAAGAAAAACCATCTTCGCCTAGATAAAAAAATATAACTTTACATATAAGTAGACAAAATAGATGAATTATAAAATATAAATAGTATTCCTAAATCTAAGACGACAATTTAGATGAAATGATTTGTTGAAAAAAAATATATGATATTAAAATTTCTAAAAGGAAATTGACAAATGGGCTAAAAAAACGAATTTGTTTCATTTACCAAGGGCCAATTTAGAGACATTTTAAAAACCACAGACAAAAGTAAAAATTGATCTTACAGCCGGGGACAAAAGTATAATTAGCCCAATCTATCATCATCTCCAGACTCCCACCATTTCTCAGCTCCCAAAACCCAGACCTCGACTAGGGTTAGGGTTAGGGTTTCGTCTCTGCGCGGAAGCTCGCGGCGGAGCAATGGCGAACCGTACGGACCCAACGGCGAAGAGCGTCCGCGGCACGAACCCGCAGAACCTGGTGGAGAAGATCCTGCGGTCGAAGATCTACCAGAACACCTACTGGAAGGAGCAGTGCTTCGGCCTCACCGCCGAGACGCTCGTCGACAAGGCCATGGAGCTCGACCACGTCGGCGGAACCTTCGGCGGCAGCCGCAAGCCCACGCCATTCATGTGCCTCGTCCTCAAGATGCTCCAGATCCAGCCCGACAAGGACATCGTCATCGAGTTCATCAAGAACGACGATTACAAGTACCTTTAACCCTACCCCTAGCTGCTTGTTTGGTTTCGTTTCGTGTTCGATCGATTGGTGGACTGGTTCTGATTGGTTTGGGTTTTCGCAGGTATGTTCGAGTTCTTGGCGCGTTTTACCTGCGACTCACCGGCTCCGATGCCGACGTATACCAGTACCTGGAGCCTCTCTACAACGACTACCGGAAAATCAGGCGGAAATTGGCCGATGGACGTGAGTGAAATTTGTTTCTTTCTTTTGTGTTTTGGACTTTTGAATTTCTCAGCTTGGTTCTCTGGTTGATGGGTCGTTTTGGTTTTGGTGGTTCAGAGTTTTCGTTGACGCATGTGGATGAGTTCATTGACGAGCTTTTGAAGCAGGATTATTCATGCGACATTGCAATGCCTCGTATTAAAAAGAGGTAATTTTTTTCTTTTTCAATTGAGTCATTGTTTTCCAAGTTCCAATATTGTTTAGTGGGGTGATTTTATTGTTTTTGATTTTTTTTTCTTTTCGTGTGGAATTGGTGATGTTTGAGAGTATATTCAATGTTTTTTTCCTGAGCTTTTTTGTTTTTATTTTTATTTCTGTATATTTATCAGGTGGAATCTGGAGTCAAATGGTACATTGGAGCCCAGAAAAAGTGCTCTGGAAGAGGACTTTGAAGAAGAGGAAGAGAAAGAGGAAATGGAGCAACTTGATGATGGAGTGGAAGATGATGCCCATGAAAAGGTTTACATACATGTCTTTCCCTTTTAATGGACCTCTTAATCTCGCGCTCTGTGAAGGTTATATATTGGTATAATGTTTGCGTGTCTTTCTTTTTGCAGGATTATTATCGCGGCCGAAGCCCCGTAAGGGACAGAGACAGGGATAGAAGACATGACAGTTACAGATATAGGTACATGCCTCTTCGCAGAATTCTGCTAAGCGATATTCCCTTTATGTTTGCTTGATGTAGTTTCTGACTGTTTGTTGCCTTGCAAGTCATTTTTTGGATTTAGTCTGAGTGTTTTTCTATCACTTGTAAGTGTATATCTACTCAATGCTTAAGAATTTGATGTGCAATTCCATAATGACTTCTGTGTATGCTCTGGGGTCTCGCGTCCTCGTCTTAGTAAGTTAATAGAAATTGTTTTCACTGTCAAGGACTACAGTTTTTGTACCTTGCAAATGCAAGTTTTGTTTACGTGAGATGGAAGCTATTTTGTTTATATTTAATAGCTTAAGACTAGTTCGCACTAGTAGATTTTCATTTTTCATTAAGGTCTCCACCTTGGCATTTTAGCCATCTGTGGCTTAATTGCTTCCTAAAGTAAATTATACTCCGATCCTGCCAGGTTTCTCTGCACTGACAGTGTGCAGCTGAGAAGTATGATGGATCATACAAAATTTACCTTTGTTGGGTCGAGGTCTCATATTCAGTCATGTAGCTTTTCATATTAAATTTGATTGTTTCGTACAACCATAAGTATTCTATTTAATTGTTTTTGGTGCCGTTCCACTGTCCCTTGAATTCTCATTCACGGAGGTCTAAGCCCTCAGATTTGAAGTTACTTTCGAAGATTTAGGTGGTTGGCTCAAATGCAATTGTCTTGCACTGTTTGAATTTTCATGAACTTATTATACGATGCTCCTCGTTGCAGTTTTTCTGGGAGTAGTGTTTGATGTTCCTTGTTGAAAAATGGATTAAGAAGGTCGTTTTATAGCAGATATGTCACTTTGTGCTTTTACCTGCAGGGATCGAGATTATGATAGAGACTATGATAGGGATCATGACAGGGAACGTGGCCGTGGTCGAGACAGAGATAGAGAGAGGGACAGAGAGAGGGATAGGGACAGAGATCGAGACCGAGACCGAGACCGTTATCGCCTCAGAGACGAGAATGATTACGGTCGTGATCGGGATCGAGAAAGGGATTACGAAGGTAGAGATCGGGAGAGAAGAGACAGGGACCGTGGTCGTCGTCGGAGTTATTCAAGGAGCCGAAGTAGGAGCAGGGATCGCAAGGATCGTGACGGCGGGGACCAACGCAAGAGACATGCCCGCAGTAGCATCAGCCCCAAGAGGCGGGACGGACCTGAGGACAATGGCGCTCGGGAGGAGCCAAAGAAGAAGAAAGAAAAGAAGGAGAAGAAGGATGACGGGACAGACCATCCAGACCCAGAAATAGCTGAGGCCAACAGGCTTCGAGCGTCACTGGGTTTGAAACCCTTGAGGGTATAAAAAAAAGTATTGAAGCAAATGCAACAGTTTTGGTTGACTGTTTTGAAGGTCTCTGGACGCATTTACAATCCTGTACTTTAAAATATTAATAACTTTTGAAGCAAATGCAACAGGTTTGGTTGACTGTTTCAGACTTTCAGCAATATACTTGTGTGGTACTTCTTAGTTCTAGCTCTGTACATGGCTTTACCTTTAGTATCACAATGCTCCTTCAATGATAGTCTTTACCACACTTTTTACCCATCAATTATTACTATTGGATTTGTACTGCACTAATTTGATGGCTATATTTAATTTATATTCATTATCTTATGTGTAACTTAAGAGGACTCTTTACCCATCAGTTATTAATATTTTGAGAACAAGAGTGATGAGCTTAAAATAAAATGCTTTCATTACACTGCATTAACAATAAAGAAAGAACTGCCAAGAAAAATCAAAACCATGTTCATTAAAAAGGAAAATGAAAAAAGGTACATAGTGATTGTAGTGTTCATTCAGGAAGTTCTTCAGGTAACAAAATACCATTCTTATCATAATGAAGAGCACCAGAAATGCTCAATGGCTTGCATTTACCTCCCATTAGAATCCTCTTCTTACACAACTGTAAACCCTCTTTTTCTTCCGCAACATAACTGTGTTTCAGATCCAAACACTTGAGATCAAATTTCTTGCTGCCGAAATTCCTCAACGGCCTCAACATTCTTGGCGTCCCGCCCCTCTGCAGCACTCTCTTCGAAACCGTAACAAACTTCCCCGCACTTTCCCGCCTCTTGAGCACCACTACGCTTCTAGGGACGGTGTCCATGGCAGCACGAGCACCTTTATCATGACCACCGCCGGTGTCAATATCATCCTCGCCGATGGTTCTGCTGCTTTCGCCTTCCTCGAGGCCAAAGCCAGCTTTCTTCATCACATTGTTGAAGATGGAACCAACCTTCCTCAAACCAAGAAGCCTTCGGGTTTTTGTTCGTTTTGGCTTACGATCATCGTCATCGTCATCGCGGTCGATAGTGCTACCGACATTATCCTTGTCATATCCATGAAATCTTTTTTGCATGGTCTTGGAGAGTAGCTTTGGGATCTTGATCCTTATCTTGGGCTTGGCTGGGATTTTAATGGTGATGAAGTATGAAGGTGGAGAGTCATGGAATGGAACTACATCCCTATGAGTAGAAGGTAAGGTAATTTTCCCTCTCATTTTCTTATTCCTCATTGTTGTTTGGCATTTGAGAAAATCACTGATCAAAGAAACGGGTTTGATAAATCTTCAGTACGTGGGTACAATAGTAGTGAAGAGTGGGATAAAAACGTGGTTGGAGTAGTGGAGAGTTTCATTTTTTATTTTATTTTTCCTTTTGACATGATTTTTTTTTTTTTTTTTTTGTTTTTGGTGTGGACTTGGTAGTTCCTCTATTTGTGGCAATAAATGAGTAAATATGCTCAAGTTTATTTTGCATGAAGAGGTGGATACCAATGTAAAAATGATTCTATTTACCCCACAATTTAATGTGATCAAACTTGTTTTTTAATTATCTTGTTACTAGGTATGCTTGTATATCCTTTAAAGGCCACGTTAATAGTGGAGAATTTTATTTATTTATTTTATATAGATATTTTTTAACATGAAATAGGCAACACTTGAGATTTTTTGTTCCAAGCAACGATCTAGTCATGCTTTGCCTCGTCAATCTCCTTTTTAAAAGGATTAAAATAAAAAATTCGGGTTAAATTAGTTTTTGTTATGTGGTCACAAATACAATCCCTCGATCTTAGGAGACATTATGACATTTTCTCCGAACGTGACCATATCCTATGCTAGCTAAAAATATGTCCAAGGTGTAATGCTATTGGCTATTATAGTTTGAACATGTAAAATACTTGAGCAAGTAAAATAGAAATTCCAGTTTGCAAAATAAAAAATAAAAAGTAAACTAGAAATCCATTGGGGCTCCATTGTGGTTACCGAATAAAAATCTAGTTTCCTGTAGAATTTATCAATTATTGCATCTCTACGTAATTTAGCAAAGTCCAATAATATATAATTTAGTTGTCTAATTGTGTACAACTATTGTAATGCATTGTATATAAACGATCTCATCACTTATAATGGTGGTGACAATACCATTTTAGCGGAAAATCTACATTTAAATGGAAGTGCAACTTACCATTAATTGTTAAGTTTTTTTTTTTCATTTAACATAATTACCAAAAAAGATGCAATTATCATCGGATTAAAGATCTTATGATCGGCAAATTTCATGAATCTCTGACTAGGGCCTCTCTAGATTGTTTTTTTGCCTTTTCCATTCACAACTTACAAGTATTACTTGAGAGGAGTTAGCAATCTCCCAAACGCTTTTAGTGTCATTAGAGCCATCCTAATGAATCATTTGTGTTTAATCTCGTGGTAACACTCCGACCCACCTTAAATATTGAGATTCCATGTCTAGATCTCCCAATATCCTAACAAAAATCCCAATGAACTGCCTAAATTAATCTCCACAAACAAACAATGATACACACAACAAAAATGAAATCATGATCATCAATTAAACTAATAAACCCCTCCAAATTCCAAGGCCAATAGATTATGACCACGTCTCTTTGTTCCTCAAAACACAATATTGAAATCACAAAAAGTGCAAAAATGTTTTTATTTGACAGATGTCATAAGGTTGGAAATTGGAATCACCTTTCTCTCTAGACACACCTCATCAACTCTTTTTTTTTTTTTTTTTCACTTTTTTTGGCCCACCCGTGACTTCAAGCCCCAAAGGGAAGTTGAGTTGTCTAAATCTACTGACAACCATATGCTTAAACACTCTCCAAAACTTCTTATAGTAAAATACCATAATAGGCCGAAATTTTGGGACCATTATTAATCTAGTTGCTCATAATTGTGGACTAGTGTAGGAACTATTGATAATGTACATCACAAACAAATATAACGCTTTTCATAAGTTTACAATATTTGCCCCCTTAAAGAAGAACAACAAAGCATTATTTGTGAGCTCTTAATTTCGTAGTTGATCCTTCTTTCCCTTTTGTTATCTTTCTTTTTTCCTTTTTCTTGTGTTTTTCTTCCTTCTTCATGCATGCTTGCTTGATTTTGTATAACGTTAAAGGGCTTGGACATAATAATTTGACAAGTCATTTAAAATATAAAAAAACTCCAACAGCTTTAAGGGTTTGTTTGGCTAAGACAACTAATGGGACCTTTGGTCTCCCTAGACCCAAGTGACTTTTGCCAAGTAGGACTAAAGGACTAAATTAAACTTTTCTTTTTTCCTTATTTGGGTCCATCATGAACATTAAGTCGATTGGATTTGGTGCAAATCTACCCCCACCTATTTCTTACTCAAGGAATTGTTTTCTTTTTCAAGGGTAAACAATACAAGCATTCTTCGTGTTTCATTGATATATCATGTTTGTCCCCCTGAATTTTCAATTGAATACAAAATATACTTTAGTGTGAATTTCGTTTATCAAAAAGCATATTTTTCTCCAATATGTCAAATACTTTAGTATCGTCTAAACAATTCAAATAGAGTAACGAAAAAAAAATGCAGTCACCGTATGAAAATTGCTACACACCTTTTATGATTGAAAGTCAAAATAAAATATGTTTTTTTTTGTTAATTTAAAAAATTAGAGAATAAAATTTGTATTATCACGAACTCAGAGATAAACGTGAAATTTCAACAAAACTCATGAGATACTTATAATATTTACTATAATTAGTATATTACCTTAAAATTATAAAAGCCTTTTTAAAATTTCCATATAAACCCAAAAAAAAAAAAGTCTTGGAAATTCTTAATTTAGTTAATTAAAAGTAATAACGACTATAAGGAGAACAAAAGATAATAAATAAATTTCATAACAATAATAACAAAGTAAAATAACATGGCCTAGCCACTGAATTACATTAGATGGAATCAATTTCTCAAAGTCCTGAAATGAAAACCTAATGTTGTTCTTAAAATAGCTAGAACATAATTGCATCATTGATGGGCTTAATTAATTTTGTATAGTGAAAAAGTATGTGGATGCATCAAGAAAAAAAAAGTTGTGTCCCTCTAATGCTAGACATATTAAGATCAGAACAAAAAAAAAATGATCTTATATATATGTAACTTCAAAAGCTACTTGATTTGGGAGGTTATGGGGCTCACAAAACACCCAAAAGCATGGAATCTTCTTTTCTTTGCTTCACTAAAAGTCTAATACATGTGATTTGTATATTGGAGAGGAACATCTCCGAGGACGAGTTTTATGCCATCAATTTGATGTGTAACCTAATATTTCATATCAATAGGCAATGCCTATCTAATTTCAAGTGTTTGTGTTACAAAAAGAAAAAATGTAGACTCCAAATAACATCACTAAAATGAATAATTAGACAACTTATTAATTGGTTTAATGTGTTTGTGTGATAGATTTATAATTGCGGCTCACCCAAATAGTCTCATTTGAAGCATTAGTTGTGAGGAATAGTATTTTTTTTTTTTTGCTACTGTTGAAATAGTAATTTGTAGAGTCTAAGACAAAAAAATTGTTTCCGATATATTTAAAGAGTATGTGAAGTTCTTAAAATATGAAGAAGCAAAGGAATGAAATGTACTTTTAGTGTTAACTTCTTCTGTTACCCTTACCCCAACAATTCATCTTAGATATTGTTTCAAGTAAATATTAGTAATGATAATTCTTGCACAGTCTGTTACTAAATCACCTTTGCACTATAACTACTGGTATTCTTTGAAAATTTTTAAGAAAAAATGTACATTAAATCGAATTATTTGCATACTTTTTTTATACAGTTATATACAACTCGATCACGATCAGACTGCATAAATATATCAAAATTTTTATTACTCTCAAACAAGGCCGAAATGAAGCAATAAACCTTTTCTAGTAAACAGAAAAACTAAATAATGACTAAACATATTAAAAATACAAAATCAAGATTACAAGGTGTAATTAAAAAGATTGGAAAAAAAAAAAAAGTATGTGCTTGATTTTGATTTTGTAGTGAGAGAGTGTGTTGCCTTTTCCAACATGTTGTTGGTGGAAGGTCTTGAGGTGGGCCCAATGGAGCCCACTTGTAACTAGGATTGGGCTTCAGCCGGCAGCCTTTTGCCCTCAACTGAAACACATGCCGGCATGGCACTCTGGGCCCCACCAATGGCCCCTTCGCTTGTGGGTCCCACTTTTGTGTCATTCTCCGGCTGACTGACTATAAACAAACATTGGAAAGCTACTATCTCCGAACCTCTCTTAGCCTCGGATCCGAACCAAATGTTTGAATGCCTCAAGCTTTGGAGGGAAACACATGAATTGACAATGAAGCCCTTGTGGCTTTTAATTATATTGGATCCAAATCGTGGTTGTAATCTTGATTCTAGCGGTAATTTCACGCTTGATTTTACACTTTGCATCTCTTTTTCTAAGTATTATAAAGGTAAAAAAATATCGCATTCATATCGTGGTTATAGATCAGATGTAGCGATAATTTCACACTCGACTCTACACTCTACGTCTCCCTTTGTAATTACTAAATATGAAATTGAAAAAAAAATATCGAATCTAAATCATTCTTACAGACTTGGTGTCAGTTTGGCATTGCTGTGCTTATATAAAAAGTGCTTCAAACTGTGCTGAAGAAATAAACTACTGGAGTTATAAGCATGTAGGGTGTTTGGCTATTTTATTTTTGGAATTGCTATAGATGTGTAAGATTACCAAAAAATAATTTCAGAAAATTAGTTAGTTGAACATGGATTAAAAATTTAAGATATTTTAGTCATTTAAAATAGAGAAGCAGTTTCGGTTACAGAAAAGCAACCTTTAATCTACTTCTCAAATTACACTACGTAAAAGCAGAAACAGGTTACATGCTTCTTTAAGAAGCAGGTTTACCAAACGTCTCTAGTGCTTTAGATTCTTTTATAATCTAGAATCAGCCTCTAAAAGCAATACCAAACTGGTCCTTGGTCTAGTGGTAATTTTAGACCCGATCCACGCTCTACACCTACTTATCTTAATCATCAAAAAGGAAAAAAAACTATTGGATCCAAATATTCCTTCACTTTTTTTTTTTTGGTTTAATTAACTCTTTTATTTCATATTCATTCAAAATTACATATGAATGAGTTCATGATTTGATAATGTTTCACAGAATGATTTATAAATAAGAAAGCGGGGACACAACAGAACAGTGGCATTTTGATTGAGATTTGTAAGCTGTAGTGGTTCTAGTTGAAAGAGATTAATAGTATTCGAAGATGATCATGTCAAACTGCTTTTGTAGAAGTATTGGCTAAAAAAAAGAATTTCATACGTTTTTCATTATATTTTGTCAAATTATCCAATCAATATCTACGGTTTTTTTTTTCTCTCAACTCTACTTTATTGTTTTGCAAGAACATGAACTACTATCAAACATATACAAGTAAATTATTCGAGAATTTGCTTATATATATTTTTGGTAGTAGTATAATCTAAGTTAGTTCTGTTTCTTTTATTCTAAGAGAGTTCAAAGGGATGAAATTTTGTGTTATATTGGAGACCTCACGTGATCATGTACTTCGAAAAAATGTGCATTGAACCATGTGCTAAAGAAGATAAATATGTCAAGCTTTGACTTATATTATGACCTTCAACTTTGCAAAACAAAAGTGCGTGATGGACTCCGGCATGGGCTCTCTGACGCTCAAGTCAGTAAACTTATAAGGCTGAGAGTTTAGCAGAGTAAGAGTGAGAATATTTGCATACCTTAGTACTTCAGGAATCGAGGTATTTATAGAGTACGATGGATATGATACTTTATTGTCATTTTTTAGCTCGTGTTGAAACGTTTCTTCGCCATCATTGATGATAATTCCCTATAATGGCCACTTTGCGTAGAAACGTGGTTGACTACGTAAAACTTAAACAAATTGAGCTTGAGTAGCTGATGACCAGTTTCGGACTAGCTAGTCACTGGTAAAAAGCAAGTCATAAAAAGGATGCCCGAGATCAGTCATTACACAGAAGGGACAACCAATCATTGATCGGTTACTAGGTCAGTGAGGTGACCGATCAGGGAGACAAGTAGTGTAAGTAGTATATAAGCCTACACCCACTGATTTTCAAACGCCAATGACTCATTTGTTACATGTCAAAATTGTGCAAATGATACACCGTTGGCAGCTCTTTCAATTGATATGTAATATGTCATAGTAACCGGTCGAATACAAGTCACCAGTCTGGAAGTAATCAATTATTATTATGGTAACTGGTTGGTCAGATAAGGTTATGCGCGTTGATCTTCGAATATGCATATCTTCTTCGTTACTTATTAGAAATGCACATATGATACGTCGTTGGAAATATCTTTTAAAGAGCTTACAGTTGATATACTATATGACATAGGTAACAATAAATGAACTGTTTAGATGACCGAAGTGTCCCAGTGTGCTCTCTGACGCTCAGGTCAATAAACTTGTAAGTCAGAGAGCTTACTAGAGTCGAAGGTTATAGTTCTATGCAAGGTATAAAATTATCTTATTTCACACGTGACTCAACGTACACTTTTTCGAAATATGTGCTAATATGATCCCAGCGTGAGTTGGTACGAAAAATTGCATAAAAAATGGGAGAAAATAAAAACATCTTCCATAATTTGTTAGATGATACAAGCCTAACACTAACCTCCTTGTAGTATTATGACGTACGTCAAAGACACGATCAATTTTGTTGGTCTATGAAAAAGCTTAAATGGGTCCGTATTAATTCTCATCACCTATATATATATATATATATTTCCTTTCTTTTTGAACCCAATAAAAATTTTGGAAAATCCATAATGCATTGCAAGTACCCTCTCACACTTTTGAACATGCATGATGTTTTCTTCCTTTTATTCTCTTTTTTTCTTTTGAATATACATTTTTTTTGGGGGGGCTTTTAAATGATGCTTTGGATAGATGCGTGAATTTTGCACACATAAGGAAGGTAGACCCTTAATTCAACAATCCAAACAATACTCACTAATTAATTATACAATACATACATATGTATATAGATATAAATAAGGAAAAAGGGGTTTGTAATAATCATATTTCAGTTTCTTTTAAAGACTATAGAAGTGGCCTAAATCATGAGATTGGTGCATAAAATCATGTGCTTCTACTTGCTAAGTCCATTTCATATGCTTCTTGGTTGTCCATCCTCTTTCATCAAGATAAGATACATCTCCTCTCTCTGAATTTTCTTTCAACTTTGGGACTATACTAAATTGGGTGGGTTTATTAGAGCCCCTCTTTTGCTTTTTTTTTTTTTTTTCTATCCTTTTTGCCCCTTTTGATTAGTTCTACATATATAGTTTATCATGCACTTGTTACATCATGAGGAAGGAACAATGGAGCGGTCTTTGCGCGCAATGGCATTAGCGAGTTCAATTATTTTGAAGAGAAAAAAAAAAAAAAACACTAATATTTTTTTTGGGTTATATATAATAAAAAGGTAGAGAAAACAATAGAAAGTACTTGAGAAAACTACATCTTCCTAAATTGATCACTTTTTTTTTCGGCCATAAACTTGAAGGCCCAATATTGTTCTTTGTGTATGCTTTTTCACAAACTTTTTGGTTAGCTTCATGATTATGACCACAGAACTAAGTTGGTAACCGGTTTAATTTAACATTGATCACTAAAACTTAATGACCCCAATTTCTAAAATAACTAAAGGAAGAATCTATGGTAGTTAAACTATCATTAACAATTCAAATAGCTTTGTCATGATCACTACATTTCAAGCTTAATAATAATATACAAGATTAAATTGGGATTAATTTCACTCACGCCATCCCATGGAGTTTAATTTATATACAGAAACCACCAATTAGTTTATTGCTTATGATTAATTCTGCTCTTTATAAAATTCAATGGACTTTTTCTTGGGCAATGCATTATTCCCTTAGAAAGTATAACTTATTGAAAAAGGTATTCTTTAGCTTAAGAAAATATAACTTAAGGAAATACATTAAATATCACTTTGTTCATGTTGAATAGAGGCAATATATAAGTAATTTCTATATCATTCGAAAGGTTGAACAGAAGATAGGTCGTCCACTTTGTATGGCATTTATATGACTTCTTTTAATTAGTATTCAATTAAAAACTGGCAGGGAAATAATTAGGCTAATTATAGCCAACAATCGCAGTCTAATTAGGTTATTCTTTAGCCTTTTCCCTTTTAACTCCTTGAAATATTACATTTTGTGATCATATATATATATATATATATTATTGACACACACTTCTATATAAAAGTTCAGTGCTTATATTTTGCTCATCAAGTTGTGTAATGTATAATGGAGTGATGGGTCTAGTTCGTTATTATACATATTTGCATATATATAAAATATGTCGCCAAAAGTAGCTAGTATTAATGATTTGAAGAATTATGAGCTGGAAAAAAGAGATAGAGTATGGGAATATCTTAAAATAATGGTATAAAAAGGAGTAGAGTTGTAATATAAATGGAAAAATATATACATGTCTTTTTCTTTTTATCTTTTATGCTGTCTTATAATTAACATATACTACTCATGATGATAGGGTTTTGCAGATCCATGTAACATCATGACAAAGATTTACTTTCATATGAAACCAAAATTGACATAAAGTATATTGTAAAAGGAAATCGTCACCAAGCTAGCTAGTAGCTACTATAGGAAATAAACAATTATGATTGAGCTCTTCTTAAGTAATTTTTTCTACCATTATTCAAGTGCTTTAATTTGCATCAAATATTCTCTCTCTAATTTGTATGTCCGTATTCTAGAAATCTTTAAAGAGGACATATAGAAATCGATTTATAATTTTATTGTTAATTCAAACCAAATTTTAAATGTGTATGTATATGGAAAAACTAAAGCAATGTGCAGAGATGTAATAGCCAATAAATTAAAAAATTACGACATTTTAAAGTTTGGTCTAAGTTAATGACTGGATTTAGACTATTTCCCAAACTTGATAAAACACATAGATTGCAGGGAATATCAACTTTGCTTTGCTTATGTCTTGGAGTTAATGTGTGCTTGTCCTATGTTACTCCTCACCAAAACAAGAAAAAAAAAGAAGTTTTATAGCAAAGTATATCAATTAATCAAATAAAATAGATTTTGGACTTTAACTTGATCAACAAGATAGCAATTTCACCAAAAAATTGTGCCCAATTTTTTCCATGTCCTTATAATAGAGTAAAATATGCCCCCATAAAATAAAATATAAATAAAAAAAATCAAAGAAACATAAAATAAGATATGACGTAAAAAGTAAAAACTTTATTTTTCAACAAATAAAATTACCTTATCCATCCTATATTTAAAGTGTCTCTTCGTAATTAAAATGACGTGCCAAAAATTTATGTGGAAAACCAACGAGTAGCAAAAAAAAAAAAATAATAATAATAATAGAAAAATATAAAATCCAAAACAATTAGGGAAAAGTTAATCCCTTCATCATTTATTCTTATTAAAGAAAAAGTTACTCTCTTCTTTACGTTCTTGCAATAGAATAGAGATCATTGTTTTCTTGCATAATCTTAAATCTTAATCCCCACAATTAATTAACAAAAACAAATAATTAAAAGAATTACGTTATTGCTAAGCAATAATATTGTTCCCACGCGCGAAATATAAACCGTTAAAAGCCATATTCCCCGCGAGGCTCGGAACCAGCTTCGGACTCTGCTTTTTCTCTTCCAATATACAAAGAAACACACACACAACCAACAAAAAGCCTCACAAAAACAAACACACAACACAAATAAATAAATATATATATATATATATATAAATAAACAATAATCTCTTCTACCTTTAAAACCCTACAATCTTCGTCTCCAATCTCGTTCACGTCCTGCGATACGATACAGTTCGACATTTCTGTTGTTTGGATTGAAAATATTCACCCCAAAAACAAAGAAAGGAATAAAAGGAGAAAAAAAAAAAAAACATACACACACACAGACAAAAAAGCTAGAGTTATAACAGTTTTCTTGATTTGGCGGGGAAAAGAAGTTTTGGTTTTCATTTTTTTTTTCTTTCATTTTACAAGATTTTGGAGGTTTGATAAGAGAGAGTGATCGAAAATCTCGAGTTTTCGGGTTGGTAATGGCGGCAACAGAGCAAGAATTGGCTTTGCCTTTGCCTTTGCCTTTCTCTGTGTCTTCCATAGTTGAGGATGTTCTTCAGCAGCACGGCTCTCGGACGAGCCACGTCGATATCGCTTCGAGAAAAGCCGAGGAAGCTTGTATGTCTTTCCTTTTCTTTTCGCATTTTCGATTCAGTGAAGCTTCTTGTGTTTTTTTTTTTTTTTCTTTTCCTCTTTTTTTGGTGGTTCTGGGGGTTGGTTATTTGGTTTCTTCTGAATCTATTTGTGGTGTTTTGGAATGTTTTGGTTTCTTGTTTTTCTCATGGATTATGTTTAGACGAAAGAAGTTTTATCTAACGTGAGTCACAAGAAATTTAGAATTTTTTCTTTAACGATGTGTTATTGGAATCTGGATGTCAAATTTTGGATTTGGAAATGATACGTCAAGGCTTTTGGTTTATCAATTTTCTAGTTTCGTATTTCAGAAAATGTTTTTTTTTTTTTTTCTTCCGAGTAGAATTTGAATTGGTCTCATTTCTATGCAGCCTTGAGAAGGTACGAAGCGGCGGGATGGTTGAGAAAGACGATCGGCGTGGTCGGAGGCAAAGATTTGCCTGCGGAGCCTTCCGAAGAAGAGTTCATGCTCGGGTTGCGAAGCGGAATCATTCTTTGCAGTGTTCTTAACAAGATCAATCCCGGAGCCGTGGCAAAGGTACTAATTCTACGTCTCTATGCTATCTCTGCATCAGTTAGTTTCGCTTCTTGATTCGCTCATTTCGACGATTCAAACGCCCTTTTCGAGTTTAGGTAGTTGAAGGCCCCTCCGACTCCATAGTCATTCCCGACGGGGCAGCTCTCTCTGCGTTTCAGCACTTCGAAAACATCCGAAACTTCATCGTGGCTGTGAAGGACTTGGGGCTTCCGACTTTTGAAGCCTCCGATCTCGAGCAGGTCTATACATTTGCATTGAAGAGAAACGCATGATTTGCTTTGATGTCCTTCTTCGATGACATTTTTCGGCGTTTTGAATTCACAGGGAGGGAAATCGGCGAAAGTTGTGAACTGTGTTCTAGCGCTCAAATCGTACAGCGAATGGAAACAAGCCGGTGGGATTGGCATGTGGAAATTCGGCGCACTTGCGAAACCAGCTTCCTTCAAGCCCTTTGTGCGGAAAAACTCAGAGCCGTTCGCCAACTCGTTTCTGCGCACCTTGTCGTGGGGCGAGAAGTCTGTGGACAGCTTGTCCAGTATTCAATCTTGCAACGGAGATCTCAGCCATGAGCTCAATGAAGCAGTAAGTCGAGCTTGGCCGTTTTCGAGCTACATTCGGACTTGTTTTCGTGTAGATAAGAGGCTGATCATTTTTGCGTTTCGACTGTCAGGGTTCTTCTCGTTCCTTGAATGTGCTTGTCCGCGAAGCTCTTTCGGATAAGAGGCAAGAAGAAATTCCACTTGTAAGAACTCTTGAGGCTTTCTAAACCAGTGGAGATTCTTGAAAAATATAGTCTTGTAGAGATTTCCATTAAGACTTATTATAAACCACAAAAATACCCCTTCACTTGTATTGTATACGGAAACGGTAGATTTGATCCTAGAAATCATATTCAGCTCCTTTAGTTATCAAAGTTTTGGCTTTGTTTCCATTCCATTTTTTTGTTCAATATACTATTTTATTTTGTTGCTCAGAGAGAGTTGTTCTTTTGCCTGTAACAGGTTATAGAATCTATGCTTAGCAAAGTTGTGGAAGAATTCGAGCGTCGATTAGCGAGCCAAAGTGAACTGGTAAGCCTGTTCCAGTCCAAATCAAATATAGCTCTTTTTTCCCTGAGCATGAATTATCTTAAGAAATGGATGTAAATAGTCTGATGCAGAAAAAAATCAATCATTAGTTCGGTCTCAACTAAACTGATTATATTTTGGCTACTAACAGATGAAAACAATTCCGAAAGAATCTGGCGCTGACTGGTCTCTTTCAAAATCCGCTTCGGAAGATATAGAGGTATAACTGTAATTCAAAATAAAGGTCCCGAAATGCGAGTAACGAATGTAGTTTCTTTCAATGTCGGGTTCGAAAAATCTTTTAAACGAGTCAATTATGCTCACAACTTGTTTCTAGCTCTTACACAACAGCTAACATTTCGTTTTGCCTACGAATGGTTCAGATGGAAGCAGAAGGCTCCACTCAAACCGAGAAGGAAAACGGTATCCAAACGTATAAGCACGAAGGCGGTTCAAGAAGCCAGTTGTTGAAGCAGCAAGTAATAGTTGATCAACAGCAGAGACATATTCAGGTAATCTGAGATTGTACCATACTGGTTCTGTCGACTATTTTCGTCGTGCTGTGGGATTTGATGGCTCAATTGTTGTGAACATTCTGTAGGATTTGAAACACACACTTTACAGTACGAAAGCCGGGATACAGTTTTTACAGAGAAAGTACGAGGAGGAGTTCGACAATCTAGGTAATTCAACAGAAAAACTCATTAAGATTTTGCTGAGTTCTCAAGAGGGTGATTGTCGAATGTAATACTAATACTCCTTAGCGTTTTGCAGGTAAGCACCTCCACGGGCTCGCTTATGCTGCGTCGGGCTACCAGAGAGTTCTCGAAGAAAATCGCAAGTTATACAATCAAGTGCAGGACCTGAAGGGTAAATCATAGAGCCTTCTCTTCAACTACAGTTTTGAACTATCAAAAAGAAAAGTTGGCGTTTTGGGAAGCTTAACAGTTCTTCGGTTGTCGTTTTCTCAGGGAACATTAGAGTGTACTGCCGAGTTAGGCCCTTCCTGGCTGGACAGCCGAATCGTTTCAGTACAGTTGAGAACATAGACGAGGGAAATCTAACAATTCTGACCCCGGCAAAATATTGCAAAGAGGGACGCAAATCGTTCAATTTTAACAAAGTATTCCGTCCTTGTGCAACTCAAGGTTAGCTTGCTAAGTCTTTATTCGTGTCTGTTCGCATATATTCGTACTTGTTCTCGTAAACTTAATACCTGCTTCACTTTCCCCACAGAGGAGGTATTTGATGACACCAGGCCTCTAATTCGCTCCGTTCTTGATGGTTACAACGTGTGCATTTTTGCTTATGGACAAACAGGATCAGGAAAAACTTTCACCATGGTAAGAAACGGAAGGCAAATTCTGCCGCAATTGAATTACTTCCGTAGTTTTATCAATTTAACTTTCTTTTGTTCTGATAAAATTGTGAATTTATATTGCTTGCCAATCTAGACTGGACCGAGAGAGCTTACCGAGGAAAGCCAAGGCGTCAACTACAGGGCGCTACACGACCTATTCCTTCTCTCGGAACAGAGAAAAGATACTTTCTTCTATGAAATTTCCGTTCAGATGCTCGAAATCTACAATGAACAAGTCCGAGATCTCCTTGTCATGGACGGTTCAAACAAAAGATATCCTTTACATGCTAAACTGTCGGACTACATTGTTGTTCATATAAACTCCATGTATCACATTTTCCTTGTGTGTTTCATCCTTAACTCCTCAACACGTTAGAGATCAGGAACAGCTCTCAAAACGGAATAAATGTACCGGAGGCGAACCTTGTGCCCGTGTCATCAACATCCGACGTCTTGTATTTGATGAATCTCGGGCAAAAGAATCGTGCAGTGGGCGCTACAGCCATGAATGATCGGAGCAGCCGATCTCATAGGTGCTGACTAAGGGCCAAGTTTTGCTGTACTAAACAACAATTTTTTGTTTTCTTATTAGATGTTTTTAATCTTTTCTTTTAACTTGTTTGTGACTTATGTTTCCGCAGCTGCTTGACTGTTCATGTTCAAGGAAAGGACTTAACATCTGGAACCGTTCTCCGCGGTTGTATGCATTTGGTTGACCTGGCGGGAAGTGAGAGAGTTGACAAATCCGAGGTCACCGGAGAGCGGTTAAAGGAGGCGCAACATATCAACAAATCTCTCTCGGCTTTAGGAGACGTGATCGCCGCTCTTGCTCAAAAGAATTCGCATGTTCCTTACAGGAACAGCAAGCTCACACAACTGCTCCAAGACTCGCTCGGTAAGAATTGACATTCTATTGTTTCTATCTTTGAGCTTTGCTTTTGGTTTCTCATCTAAGTTCGATGTTTATTGGTCCTTGAATCTTTCAGGAGGACAAGCAAAGACACTCATGTTCGTTCACATCAGCCCCGAGTTTGATGCCGCCGGGGAGACAATCAGCACACTGAAATTCGCTGAACGGGTTTCGACGGTTGAGCTTGGTGCTGCTAGAGCTAACAAAGACAGCGGCGACGTCAAAGAGCTCAAAGAACAGGTTTTAGCCTCTATTTTTTGCTACGCATTTTCACTCCTTTTTTTCTTCTTTTTTCGCAACAATACACGTACATGCTCGTCATTATTCTTCGACGTCCTAACTCTCGGTTTTCACAGATTGCTAGTCTCAAAGCCGCTCTGGCGAGGAAGGAGGCAGACAGAGAACACCTTCAGTACTCTCGATCCTCCAGCCCGGATAGATTCAGAGCGAAATCCGGCGGTTCCTCCCCTTCGCACTCTTCGTGGCGAAGCCTCGGAGAGCTCCCGAGCGGTCGGCGGCAACCAATGGAAGACGTCGCTAGCATTCAGGTAACAAACACAATTTTGCAACCAAAAAACCATGTCACACTTAGAACCTGTCACAAAATTCGTTCTACAATCAAAACTCTGGTTTGCAACACTGGTTCAGAACTCGGCGTCGAAGTTGAGGAGACGGAGTTTGGATCCGCAAGAAGTGCTGATGCACTCGCCTTCGTGGGCGTCGGGGGAGAGCACCGCCGCCGAGCAGAACGGGAAGGAGGACGACAAGGAGTCGGTCTCGAGCGAGTGGGACGACAAGCTCATGGTGCTGAACAGGCACGACGCTGCCCTGATCAGCCGGGAGGACAACCTCGTGGCGGTGGGGTCCTGGGACGACAGCTCGTCGCGGCTGTCGGAGATGTTCGGCCGGAGATACCTGCCCGACCCTTCGAAGTTGTACACGACCGACGACTCCGACGACCACGAGGCCGCCACGAGCGACTCCTCCGAGCCCGACGTGGTCTGGCATTTGAATTGTCCCAAAGCCGCCAACAACAACGAAGTTGGCAATGGCTTGGGAGGGACGCAAGCGAAGAAACTACTCTATACCAAACCAGTGAGGACCACGGAAACCAGGTACCATGTTGTTGTTTGTTGTTGGTTTTTTTTTTTTTTTTTTTTTGAATGGTTTAATTAAAATGAGTGTTTATATGGGATTTTTGTACTGTGTTTTTGTTAATAGGAGTTTGATTCCATCGCTAATTCCTTCACCTTCGCTGTCTCGGAAGACATCCAATGGGGTCAGCCAACTCAGTCAAGCTTCTTCGTATAGGCCTGTTGTTGTTAGACAGGCGCTTCATGGCCAAGGCAAGAGAAGAACTGCAAAGTGAATATATATACATATATATAACACACACACATACACATATATATGAACGAACTCTTATAATTGGGTGTTGAGGAAAGTGCTTTCTGATTGTTCCTTTACCCTTGTTTTATGTTTATTTTTCCGTGTAATTATTTGCTTAGTTATAGAATGGGAAAAAGAAAAGAGAGAAAAATAGAGGGTTTTTTTTTTTTTTTTTTTTGCTTTTATATGTTTCTCTTTTTGATGTATTGAAGTGGCAATGATTCTAGTTGCCTAAGTTTCAGAGATGGTGATCATTAGAGGCATCATATTGTCCCACTAGATCAGTTTCTGTTTTGTTTACTTTTTTTTTTTTTTTTTTTTGGAGTTTTGTGAGAACTCTTTGCTTTTCTTTTCATTTTTTTTCCCCTGTATGTGTCACCTATGAAAAAGGAATAGAAAAGGCAAGATTTTATAGCCAAAGAAAAAGCCCTATTTACAGTTCGATTTATTAGGTGGCTCTGCGATCATTGCACGTATAACAACAACGAACAAACCAATATAAATCATATAATAATACTAATGTAACGTCCATGTAATCTTATAACATGCTTACATGTTTGATATTTTCATATGGTAAGCACTGATATTGCATGCACACACAGCTTGTTGATGACTGGTTTTTACAACTTTCAGTTTGTTAGTTTCATAATGTGGACGTATGCGAAAATTGCTATTAATAATTACAATAAAATAGTAATAATAATAATTATTATTATTATAACAATATGTTGGCAGACGTGTTGAGGCAAAAATTGATGTTATGCCTATGCGTACTAGTTGTCAATGCTTCTGAATTGTCTTTCATATTGTTCTGTGTAGTTTTTTTTTTTTTTTTTGCCACGCTATTTTTCTGTGTAGTTTAATTACATCTTGCCACAGTCTCATATTTATTGGTATATAGGCACTGCTATTAAACACTAAGAAGAGAACACTACCAAAGGCAGTGCTCTTTTGACCAAAAGCACTACTAGGTAACCAATTAATATAACTCTATTTTCTAAGAGCATTGTTGTGCAACTTAGTTGCTAACGGGCTATAATTAAGAAATACAGGTCCAACAATTTAAACTCGATACCTCGTACTGTAATTCGCTTTATAGTTTCTCTTTTTTGAATCTTTTATGTGAAGGTCAAACTAAGTCACACAATAACATGAGAGATTTTAAAAGACATGAGAGCAAAATACGATAATATGGTGTATTGGGTATTTAGCTATTTTCTTGTGCATGTTTCAAGAACATAATCAACGTTTCAAAAATTAAGAAACAATACATTAGCCTCTTAAAAAACTAAGGGCATGTTTGGTTTGGTGGAATGAGAATGGAATACAATGACAATTCCTAATATCATATTTGGTTGGACCAAAAATGCATAAGAATGGTCATTCTACTGGAATACTCATTCCATCATGTATATAGGAGTCAAAAGCATTCCTTAACTTAATTTATGGAATGCCTAATTCCTTTCTAATTCTCAAAATAAGATAGTGTTTGGTTGGCAAAGAGAATTGTAATCGTAATTGCAATTGTGACTATAATGGAATGAAATAATAATTTAAGGGAAATGTAAAACTAATTCAACTATCTGATTAGACTTTTGGAATATAATATAATGAAAGTAAAAACATCCAAAGGAAAAAAAAAAATCTGCAAACTAAAATATCAAAGTCACACACGAAGATACACCAAATTAACACACATCAAACGCTCTTGATGAATGAAACCTTTATCAACAGAACAACATTACCCAGTTACATCATCAATCTTCACACCACAAAAAATGCAACAAAAACAAAAAAGGAAAAAAAAAATAGGTCTCTTTTCAGTATAGCGTTATATAGATTGAGTTGAATTAGAGAGAAACAAATAAATGGTCCATAATATTCAAATAATAGACAATTTGGTCCAACGTCACTTTTCAAGTCCAAATTTACAGTATACAATTGCAAATCGTATCATTTTTAAGAAATTAGCCATTTTTATTTTTTATTTTATCAATGAAAATTTTGGTAATTGTAGGTTTAGTTTACTTTTTTAAGTTGAAGGAGCCGAATTTTTTGAGATTTTTATTTGATTTGGGCCGTCTTTTTAAGTAATTATTATGGATATTTATGTCCATGAAGTATTTAATGGATATATATTTAATTTTGACATTCTAACGTTAAATCTTCAAACTTTATATTTGAAATTACTAATTTCTTAACTGACCTTTTTTCTTATTAATAAATTATTATTTCACCATTCATCTTATTTTCTTAGTTTATAGAAAGAAAAAAAAAAAAAAAAGAAGACAATTTTGTTAACTTTGCTACCAAAATGCAATGTGAACTGTAATGTTTTTATTAGAGTAATAATTTTCAAAATACATTATCCAGAATTTTTACAACTTGTATGGAGAAGAATGTACCTCATCCACAGTATATAGAGAAATACTTTGACAACTTGTATGTAACGACCCACTCGGATCATCTAGATGTTGAAAAGTTGTAAAATTCGAACAAAATGGTAATAAAAGTCTTATATTCCTTTCAGTTATTTTTTCCTCTTTTATTTTTTCTAATTCATTTTATAAACTTTTTGTCAATTTTCTTCTTTTTTCTGATTTAGTTATAAGTTTAATTATAATACATTTGATTCCATAATCACCCCAAATAATTCTTATAACAAAAATTTATTATAATTATATTACCAATAATTGAAAATATTTAAAATTATGTTTAATTTTTTAATTACTTAAAACGCCAAAGGTCAAACGGTATATTTATGACTCATTTTAGAAAAATAATAATGTTTTTTAAAAATACTATAAAAAATAAAAATATATTTATGATCGATTTTGATAAATATAAAATATTTGGATATCATAAAAAATAGGGTTTAATCTGATATTTCTTAAAGATAGAAGATTTTTTAAGGCTTTTTTTTTTTCTTATTTAGCAAAAGAAATACGAAGAAATATGAAAGAATCTTGAATTTGGGGCAACAAAATAAGAAGAGAGATTGTCCAGTTGTTGAGTGGGCAACACGCGTCCACCTTTACAGCTGGAATCCCGACCCCTCCCAAATGAGTGGCAAACACCTTTGTGGGTCCCACCTCCTCACGTGGCCACGTCATCCTCTAATTGATTTCCTCTATCAAAACATCCACACACACTGCAATCTTTTTTCCTTTTTTTTTTTTTTTCTCTCAATTTTCAATTTTTCCTTTTCCTACTAGTTAATGACAAAACGGCCCCACTTTTGTTGTTGCCAACTCAAGAAGGAAATAAGAAATATGCATATTTAAGATAATGAGTCGTTTGGTATACAATTTACTTATAAAAAAATATTTTGATTCTATAAATTTTTATTACCGTAATAATATATTTTAATAAACTATTTAAATTTTTATTACTCATTGTAGAGTGTTTTGATACATTTATTATAATATATAATATTTTTTTCAATTCGTAATGCAAATTTTTCTTTTAAAATTTCAATTCAAATATATAATTCAACTCTCGTACAAATCTTTATTCGAATTATAAAATTTTGTAAAATAATAAAACAAATATAAATGATCTTAATTACTTACCGCGCACACCCTGACCCTTATTCTAATAGTGGGTTTTCTTTGGAAACACTATTGACTAAAAAACTCCATTACTTAAGTTCCTAATTAGTAATAATATTTCCCATTTTCCACCAATAACTTAGGGTGTTCATTTTGCTTGGTGTAGCATCAATGGAGCTACAAAAGGAACATTACCATTATTGCTATCGAAATAATTGCTATCAAAATTTTGGTCCAATCTTAGCCGAAAAGGCATGACATAAGACATTATCTTATAGAGCCATTTGCAGCAAAATAATTGCATAATTTTTTTTTCAATTGTAATCATAATAAGGCTAATCAATAGTAATCATGCAATCTTATTGCCACAAGTTTTGACTTTATTACTAAACTTTCTTTTGAATGTTAGATATTGCTACGAACCATTTATTTTTAAAACAAAATTAAAGTGGGGATTGTAAAAAATGACAATTCTAAATATCACTTGATAATCTATGCATAAAGTGGTATATATTTTTTTTAATTTTTACTATTTATTTATAGTGTAAAAGTATAGCTATAATGTAAGATTATTTTTACTCTATATTTATAATATAAAATATGAGTCTTTATTTAATGTACTGGTCCACTATAAATAAAATAAAATAAAATGAATTGTTGCAAATTTAATACATATTTTAATATATCTTATCTTATATAATAATTTATCTTTTTGTTATTTTATTTTTTCAGTTTATTATTTTAGTGTATAAATATAATTGGTATTATGAATAAAAAAAACTTTTAAAATATAGTATAAATTAAAAGTAAGATACAAACAAAAAAAAAAAGATTTTTAAGGATTTAGCAAAACTTTTTTTTTTTTTAAGGATTAGTCATGGTTTCACGAAATTAACAAACTAGTCATTTTTATGATGTAACAAATTTTGTTGCCGAGTATATCAAAATTTATTATCTGTTTAACAAAATTTATTACACAATAAAAATAATTAATTTATTAATTTCATAAAATTATGATTAAATTCTTGCAAAATAAACTTAACTTCGAAAAAAAAAAAAGATTACTAATGTTTGTAACAACACATTCCTCATGGATTTTTTTTTGTTTTTTTGTTTTCACTTGTCATGGATTATCTGTTCATTTATCTCGCATTCTCTCCGAGCACAACAAAAAACAATAGTTGGCTTTATTGAATCGGAGAAGTTGCTTTATCAATTTTTTATTTATATTTTTCTTAATCAATCATAACAATTTGCTTTATCTTAACCCACCAAATTGTTTGACAACCAAGGCACGCGACTTTTTTTGGTGGCTTTGTTTATTTCTTTATTTATTTAGTGTTATTTTTAGTAGATAAATTAGTCTAATATACATACACGCACTAATTCACAATCGTCATGATTCATAACCCAAAGCGAAAAGTCAACATCTTTAGATTTTTTTACTCCTTAGTACCAACTCAAACAAAAGTCTAGCTTTATAAACTATAACCAATTCAAAATCCATATGGGGACTTCTATTGCCACCCCCATTTCTGCTCTCCACACCTCTTAAATAATTTTTTTTTATATATTTTTAATTCTTTATTTGTATTTGTGTTGTTTCAAAAATACCTTTAAAAGTATAAAAATTTGGTTTCTTAATCACGATTAACTATTTTTTATTGTGATCTTATTTTTTTGGGATGAAGTTTTCTTTTTCTATTATCATTTGAGTATGAACCTCGTTGTAGTGCACACTCTTTTTCCCCAAAACCAAACTTGCAGAGTCGCACACACTATTTTTTCAAAAATAATTTTCAATTTTCGTTGGTGTGTATAAAAAATAGTGTGTGCGGCTTTACAAGTTTGGTTTTAGGGAAAGATGGTGTTCACTACAACGAGGTTCATACTCAAATGATAATAAAAAAAGAAAACTGCATCTTAAAAAAATAAGATCACAATAAGAAATGGTTAACAAAAATCAAATTTTTATACTTTTAAAGATATTTTTGAAACAACACAAATACAAATAAATGATTAAAAATATTTAAAAAAATTAATTTTTATTTAAGGGGTGTGGAGAGCAGAAATGGGGGTGGCAATAGAAGCCCCCAATCCATATTTGTTATTATAAATTTATAACATTGATTTAGAAGGAAAAACAAGAAAAAACTGAAAAACTCACCTCTTGTTTGTTTGTTTGTTTTTTTAGGTAATTACCTATTGTACGTTAACTTTGGCACTATAGGATTAAAACACGCAATTGTCTTTATGACATTAATTCATTTTACTCTATTGGATTGTCAATTTATTCCCGTTAAATAGACAACACAACTTTCTTATTATTAATACAAAATAATAATAATAATAATTTGAAATAAAATCATAATTTATATGAGTATCATATTATTCAAATTCCACAGAGTAAAAAAAAAATACTATATCACATTTTCAATCAATAATTCAATTAGCATCCTTAAGTGTAGAGAACAAAATTTAACATAAATTAATTCTCACAATTTATTTATTTATTTCCCAATATGAACTAAGAAATACAACACAATCATGAATAGCTGTACATTAAGCTTTCATGTTCATGATAAATTGACAGCCATTGTCCACTGATCATCAACAAAAACCAACCATGTCCAATTCCCAAAATACCCTTAACAAGGAGCGCAGACCCAAAATTCCCCGCAAAGTACAATCCTCATGGCAGGGGTATTTACGTCATTTCAAGCCCTCGCGACACCGCAGATTTGGGACATAAATGTCATTGTCAAAATGCTTTGCCACCAAATCATACCCTTTTTCCGCGTTTTTATTTTTTTATTATTTATTATTTATTTCATTTTTAATTTATTCTTCTTCTTCTTCCTTTCTCTCTCTAGATTTATCTTCCAATCAAATCACAGAAAAAGCTGTGACTCTCTCTCTCTCTCTCTCTCTTACTACTTTCTCTCTCTAGAAGCTTCCTTCTCCGAGGAGGTTTTCGAGCAATTGGCGGAGCTCAATCGGCAATGCGACTGTCTGCGATGCTTCTGGGAGCGAGCGATTCGTAGATTGGTTCAATGTCCGAACCTCTCTTCTCGATCTCTCTCTGACTCGCCTTTTTGGTTCAGCTGTGAGTTCTTTTCCTAGGGTTTCTGAATTTTCACCAAAGTTCGCTGATTTTAAGGAAAATGTCGTACATTATTGCGCATGTTTGTTGTTCTCTCGATCCGAAGTTTGAAAAAAGGGATTTTGTTTCTCTGGGCTTTGTTGCTAGTGGTTTGTGAAATTCACTTGATTGGACTGTTTACTGTGGTTTTTCTGGGCTGTTTTGATGAATTGAGGTTTTTGGAGAATGTTCATTGGTTTCGCATTTTTTCTAGGATCTTCGATTTGTAATGTGTGTTTTCGTTTGTTGATTTTTTTTTTAGACTAATGTCTAATTATTATATGTTAGTCTTCTTTGATTTTGAAGTGGTAAGATGTCTGAAACACTATAGTTAGTTTGCATTTGAGAGATGGTTTGATAAACTTGGATTTCCATTGCCTTTTTTTTTTTTTTGCACGTTTCTATTTGTTTTTTTGGTTTTTTTTTTTTTTTTTTTTGGGTTCATTAGCCACTGCTGGTTAGAGTTGTGCACTTTATTAATTGTTGATGAAAAATTAATTTTCTAATTGTATACTTGGGTTCGTTGAAAAAAAAGGAGAAAAAGTTATGGTATTTCAACCGAACTTTTTTTCCTTTTTTTTTTTAACAAATTTAGAAATGTTGAAATACAGACAAGTGTTACTTGCCATATTATGGGACGTTTCTACTGTATTTGATTGAAAAATAAAATAAAATTTGAATGTCTTAGTAAGGACATAACTAGATCGTCTTTTACGCTAAGATTAGATTGACAAATCTTTAATTGATTTATTTGGTTGATTGGGCTCGCTGCAGCTTCTCTGTGAAATGTTGAAACGTAGAGCAAAATGAGCCAGTCGGAAATTTCAGTGATGAAACCTTCTCCTGTTCCACTCGCCACTTTGATCGGTCGTGAGCTTAGGAATGAGAAGGTCGAGAAACCGTTCATTAAGTATGGCCAAGCTGCTTTGGCAAAGAAAGGAGAGGATTACTTTCTCATAAAACCCGATTGCCAGAGAATTCCTGGGAATCCATCGACATCATTTTCTGTCTTTGCGGTATTGTTTTCTTCTAGTTTCTGTTTTTCTTCTCGTGCCTAATTACACAACAGCTTGATCACTTTTTCTTTTATTCTGAAAAAAGCAAAAGTGAAAGGACTTTCAGTTTAAAAAATGAACAGATGAGCTCAACTGACTTCACGGTCGTAACATCACCCGAGAGGAACCATATCTTCTTTATAGTGTACAAACAATAGTGTGTGTGATATAATTTTCTTTGCATGTCGTTTATGATACTAATTAGGAATTCTTGATCGGTAGATATTTGATGGGCATAATGGTATCTCTGCCGCTATCTTTGCAAGAGAGAATCTATTGGATAATGTATTGAGTGCAATCCCTCAAGGAGTCAGCCGGGAAGAGTGGCTTCAAGCGCTTCCCCGAGCATTGGTTGCTGGTTTTGTGAAAACTGACATAGAATTTCAGCAGAAAGGCATGTACCAAACTTTCTTTGTTCTACTTTTCATTTTTTCTTCTTGGTCCTCTATTCATCTTTGAGTTTGACAACAGGGGAAACTTCTGGGACGACTGTGACATTTGTTGTGATTGATGGGTGGACTGTGACCGTTGCATCTGTCGGGGATTCTCGATGCATTTTGGACACTCAGGGAGGGGTAGTTTCTTTATTGACTGTCGACCACAGACTAGAAGAAAATGTGGAAGAGAGGGAGCGCGTAACTGCAAGTGGAGGTGAAGTTGGTAGACTCAATGTTTTTGGTGGCAATGAGGTATACCTCAATAAATAGTTCTTAACTTAAGTTACCTTTGGCAGAAGAAAGATGTTTTAGAGAAAAACTTTAATTTTCCGGTACCTCTTTGTTAAATGTTTACTTGGTTCATAGGTTGGACCCCTTCGCTGCTGGCCTGGTGGATTATGCCTTTCTAGGTCCATTGGTGACACAGATGTCGGAGAATTCATTGTCCCTATTCCACATGTTAAGCAAGTGAAGGTGAGCTCATTGTCCTGTTGATGATGGTTATATTTGCTGGCTGATGTTATATTCTGATGCTTAAGAGCTTTTGTTTTTTTGTTTTTGTTTTTTGGGTTTGTGCAGCTTTCAAATGCTGGAGGAAGACTAATAATAGCTTCTGATGGAATCTGGGATGCGTTGTCTTCCGATGTCGCTGCAAAATCTTGCAGGGGATTGCCTGCTGAGCTTGCTGCAAAGCTGGTTGTTAAGGTGATCTTCATGATCTTCACAATTTCTGAAGATGCTTGTGGTTTATATATCTTCATCTCATATTTTTCCCTTGCATGTCTCAGGGGGCCCTAAGATCGCGAGGTCTTAAGGATGATACAACTTGCCTTGTTGTCGATATAATCCCATCAAACCTTCCGGTCTTGCCGCCAACTCCCAGGAAGAAGCAAAATGTGCTTTCTTCACTTTTCTTTGGGAAGAAATCTCATAATTCTGTCAACAAAGCTAAACTCTCCGCTGTTGGAGCTGTGGAGGAGTTATTTGAAGAGGGTTCTGCAATGCTTGATGAAAGGTACGGTTTCAAGCACGACACAGAGGATTCAATATAGATGTATTAAGCAAAATCCGATGTCAATCTTTTAGCCTTAATCAATCTGGTTCCCTTAAGCCACCATTTTGTTTCAACAATGTTATCTTCTTCATTATACATGATGTTCTATTATGTGACGTGGACGTATCTGTTTTGTTGACCTCACAATTGTTAATTGGAAATGCAGGCTTGGTAAGGATTGTCCTAAGGATGCCAATTCCGGGATTTTCAGATGTGCCGTCTGCCAAGTGGATCAAACCCCAAATGATGGTTTGCCAGACCCTTTTTTCTCTCCAGCAACCAAGCCTTGGGAAGGTCCCTTCTTCTGCGAAATTTGTCGAAAAAAGAAGGATGCCATGGAAGGAAAAAGGCCGAGCCGACCCACGGTGACTTAGTAATTCATCTGATTGCATCACATTATCATTATTATTATTTTTTCCCTGGCAGTGTGAGCATATACTTAGATGGTAGTTTTCCTTTCTGAGGTGGTGATTAATATTATAGATGTTTGTAAGAAACGAGGTCGAAATACGGAGGGATGGTAGAGAGCTGTTTTTGCACTTGTTTAAAAACCGAGTTTGTGTGGATTCTGGTTTTGTGCTCAGCTGTTGGACTGACTGACGGAGGACAAAGAAAAAAGTGGTGTCTGATATAGATATATCTTTATTTGATGGTTTGATTGCTAACAGCTTGTATTTGTAAGTAATTTGAAGATTGCATAGTTAGTGATATGTTGATATGTTTTTGCTACAGTAACTATTCTATATCCACTTCCCAAGCTAACACTCAATATTTCTCCCTGAATATTATTATCTTGTTGGTACAAGAAAGACACTATATTTGAAATACTGGGCTTTTTTCATTTATTTATTATTCTTTTCATTTTTCTGAAGCTGTCTATAACTATAAAACCCAGCTAACTTGGGGTGTTATTACATTTTCTTTGTTATTGTGATTCATGTAACTGTGTTAACTGTAATTAAATGGATTTTGAGGGTTATATCTCTTCAAGTATAATTGCAGTTATGTCTTCACTGTGTCTCTTTGAGTACAAACTCTACCAATTTTTTTTTCTTTTGTTTATGTTTTATATTTACCACGAGTTTGGTAGTCATTGTAATTCTTCTTTCAATTGTGGGTGTGCGCTTATTTGGAAATAGACTGACCGCTGACTGGTAAAAAAAGGTTGACAATGACATGTTCTCTTGGATGCTTTGATTAGGAAAATTGTATATTTTTAGTTTGCCTTTGCCGTGACGTTAATGTACATGAAATACAATTATGTTTAACACCGCAAGGAATGGTAATCCCTAGTTATTATTATTATTTTTTTTAGTAGCCGCTTTTTTTTTTTTTTTTTTTTTTAGCATTTGCAACTTAATTTCCAACTTGGACGCTTACTGCATGGAAAAAGAGAAAAAGTGAGATCCATAATTTTGTTGTTTCCCATTTTTGATCTAACATAGGGATATGACTAATTGACAAGACATGAATAAAAGGGTTAAAAAATACTCCTTTTGACAAACATGTTTTTTGGGAGGATTGTCATCCAAAAAATAGATTGGTGGGAACGACTTTGAAGTCTTATTATTAGATACAAATAAGGGTATATTAATAATCCTATTTATTCATCCAATACTTCATTGTTCTTACTTTTGTTCACCAAACCAAACATACCCTTCTGAATGTCATGATTTTGCAATTTCCATGCAAGAAATTACGCTCATTGATGAGACTTGTATCTTTCGACCAAAGGAGCATGGCATAAGTCAAATTCCAAATATGATTCGGAATTATCTGGTACATCAACCTCGACCCTTATTACCTTTTTATTATGATTTATTAGAACAAAAAAAAATATTTTTGCATGCTTACCTTTTTATTATGATTTATTAGAACAAAAAAAAATTTATTTTTGCATGCATGGCTTGTTTTCATATAACAACCTAGTTAGGAGGCAACCATTGTAGCTCAATGCCATAGTTCCACTTATCAACAGGATCTGCAGCGTTTATGTTCACCACAGAAGTGTAAGCAGTACAACCTCCGGGCCGAACCCGAATAAAATGCGAATTCATGCTCGTATCCTTCAAGTAATGGCAGCACAGCGTGCCTCTACAAGCACTGCCCTCCTCCATCTTCTCCTCAAACTGCCGGCAGAGGCTGGTCGCCGAGCAGTTCAGGGGCGAGCGGAGGAGGGCGGTGGAGCAGTTCAGCAGCATAACGGTGTTGCGGGCGGAGATGTTGAAGGGCGACCCCTCGTCGAGCCTCAGGCCTTCGAGGGGGAAATCGGAGGAGCTGCACGTGCCCGCCTGCATTCTGGGCGGGCTTATGGTGAGCCTGCGGGCGGTCGGGTCAATGCTGAGGATCTTGTAGCGGAACCCTTTCGCCGAGGCGAACTCGAGGACGCCGTCGACGCTGCAGGAGACCTTGTAACTAGGGTTGCCGCAGCCGTCGTCGGTGCTGAAGGGGTAAGGCACTTCAATGTTGCCACATTTTGGGCAAGCATTGAGGCTTGACACACTTTGCCAAACTAGAATGAACACAAAAGACACTAAGACCGTCTTCACTATTGAGTCCATAAGTGTATGCCTAGTCTAGAGAAGAACAACACTAATGCAAGGCCTAGTGTTGGGGTGTGTATTTATAGTAAGCTCAAGAGCTGCTCTTTGGTAAATCATGGATTAATGGAATGGCAGTGATTTGAATATCATTTACCGAATTGGTGGCAAGACACCTGTCCGTATCTGGACTTAAATAGGGAAGGTCGTTTAAGAAACCATCCGAATTTCCTAATTGTGAATAGAATATTGTCCACTTTATGAAACCCATGAATCTTGAAGCTAATTAGTTAGATTGGGCGAATAATTTGTTTAGAATGTAAAACAACAGAAGCTGATACCACTAGTACTCACTAGTGACTATTGAGTTGTGTTAGATTTTGCCTCTTTTGCCTCTAGCTAGGATTGGACCACAGAGAGATATCAAAGAGAGAGATTAGTTACCAGGTTAGATATGAAATATAACATTAAAGTAAGGTCCAAAGAAATAATCTCGTCTCGATAAACAGGCCAAGTGTCAAAACTACAAATGGGATTTAAAGAAAAAGGGAAAAAAATAAGAACTCTTAACTCAGAAACTCTAATGAGCTTGAATAAAATTTACTGATGAAAGGACCATAAAAATGCTCATAGATGAGAGGCAAAAAGCTGGTCAGCTAAGTCTCCACTAAAGAAATAATTTATCCAATTGATCTATGAATATACAAGCCAACAGCCCAACACGTATGAATACATTAGGATCTAAAATATTTGGATATGGCTATCCCACTTTCCATGTTTAGAACTTTAAAGCAAATTGCTCTCCCATTTCCTTAAGTGGTCTCCAATAACAAAAGATAAAAATTAAAATAATATCTTGGTTAAGAATATAAAAGTACAGACTAATAGCTTGGTTTTTAATGGCATAATGAAAACTGTAGAATTCCATGTTAATGGGATGTTCATAAGGACAAGTGTCAGTGGTGATTATTAATGGCTTAAAACAATAACCTAAAAAGTAATTGGCACAGATGGCGCCTGAACTTGCCATTCTTTCACAAGTTGGCTCCTAAACTTTTCTTTTTTTGGAAATTTGCACCTTAAACTTGCAAAATTGGCAAATTAGTCCATGTTGGTACCAGAAAATTTCTGCACCCTCTTTTATTTCGAAGTTCGTCAAAATTTGAACTTCTATTACCAACAAAGATTGACTTGTCAAATTTTGTAAGTTTAGGGTGCAAATTACCAGTAAAAACAGTTTAGGGACATCTTGCCAAAACGTGATAAGTTCAGGGGTCATTGGTGCCAATTACTCTAACCTAAATAATAGTGCAAGACTGCAAGTTAAAAAATTTGATACAATACAAGCATTCAGAGAAGAATAATGAGGCATAGATTGATCATGTTTCTACCTATGATGTGACAGGACATAGAGATCACTATGAACTATATAGCCTTACGTAGCAAGAAATCAATCAGAATATGATATGTTATATTTCAACTATAGCCTTGAATACTGGAAATAGAATTTGATTAACCACTACTCTTTTCAGCCAAAAAAATATATATATATAAATAAATTAGATATAATGAATGAAAAATGTAAAATTCCTCAGCCCCAGAAGGACGTGTCAATCACCAGCTCCTAAAACCGAATCAACATAGATCCTCTAAAGAGAAAATATATCTCAGGATCCACTGAAACAATTCCACAATGAAAACAGAGCAAAGAACTGAATTTTGAAGAACATTTTATCACGCATCAAAGCAGCCAGAAGAGACCCATCTAGAGTTTCGACAAAGTTGATAGAATTAACCAAGAACATTTTGAAACAATTAAGTTAAAGACCGAAGTTAATATTATTTGAAAGAGGTTCATCGTTCAATTCATCACAATGATACAAAGAAGTAACCACAAGCCCTCTGAATCACCAATATCCAAATTAGATATGGCAAGTTGAAGTAAGGTCATTATACTTGATATTAATAAATAAAGAGCACTAATGAAGAATAATGAAAGTGTACACAACTAGATTCAAACTCTTCTTGGGGCCACTATTCTTGGTGTTAAACTAAAGAAATTGGAGATTCTTGCATAAACTCAAAGTCATTATGTGGGTAATCTTCAGCTTCATGATTCAATAAGAATAGCTTAATATCATTCTCCAAAGACCATGTCCATCTAGAAATATATGCGAACTGAAAAAAGATAAGGTTGAAAGGCATCAAACTTTTCAATTTTTCTATTTACAAACTCAACAGATGGCTCTTCCCATCTTAGTTCAATTCATTTCCCATTTTATAGTACAATAACAATAGCTCAAGGCATTATTACTGACAAGAAGTAACCTCTCTCTCAAGTTAATAGGGATAAATAACATCAATCACTCCAATAAAACCGGGCCAAGAATATTGATTTTGTTTCTTCAAATGTAAATAAGAACTACTAACTTATAATAATGAGATTGAACACGATGGCATTCCTTGAAAGCAAATAAAATGAGTTTACAGGGTCATGAATGGAGATGCTTAGTAAAAGGGTAACTGGGACAATATTCTTAAAAATCTAAGCATATCCAAGCACCTATTACAACTAAACCAGCTAAGATGAAACATATTTCTTACAAAATGTAAGGAGGCAAGGCAAGATCCCAAGTCTTTTCCAAGGCCAGCGTTTCAGGTTTGTGATGATTAGCTCGAAACTAAAACAATCCCTCTCCTGCCAATAAAAAATATGTGCATTGATCAAGATATGAAAGTCAAGATACAATCCGGTACCATGTGATACCTCTTAAAACCACAGTATAAGAAAGAAAGAATGGCGACCATCTTACTTGATAGTCAGATCATCATACCATCAGTTACTATTTTCAACGGACTGTAATAGTTGAGTTAGACCAAGATTGACTACTTAGAGGTTCATTCTAATTCTACCATCGGGAAAGAACAGAAACAAGTTTTCAAAAGAGAAACTTACGCAAATCATCAAAGGAAATATTGCTGGCACTTTCTCCGTAATTAATGAGCCGGATCTTCCCTGAAAGACAAATTACATAGCAGCAGTGTAAGGTCTAGTACGTAATAACCATATTCAGAACTAAACTACAGGTAGCTAAGATTATTTTGCATCATTATGTTGTGCAGTGGATAGAAATAAAGAGGCCATGAGAACAAGGCACCATAACCCAATACAATACTTAAAATAAAATAATAATAAAAAGAGAGAGAAAGATAGAAGAAAGGACGATAAAAAAATGTCGACATATGTTGGCGTACCATCACGGCGAACACAAATCTCTGGAATGTATTTAACTTCACCGTTAATGCTATCATTGAAAACTCTTGTTTCAATATCACCCTCTACATAAACCGAGGAGCTGCAATAACTTCAAACGTTAGGAGAAATACTTGAGAGAATTTGATCTACTTATATTTTTGTATTTTGCTATTGCGAACATCTAATGTACTTAGAAACGATATGTACTTCTTAACAATTTTTTGAACTGCATAAGCCCCAAGTGCCTCATTGTGCACGGCAATTCGATGCCACTGAGCAGGTCTTGGCAATCCCTGTTCTGGAAGTGTTCTTTGGTCAAACATGCCTGCTGTCCCAACTGTGAATACTGTTAAACTCCGGCCATTCCTTAAGATCTTCTGCACAGGAGGTTGCCCTACTCTTCCACAAATTATTGCCTGGATATACAGGTTACAAGGTTTCAGTAAAATGTTGAAAAGAACGTATGAAAATGTTAGTCCACCAGCTTAAACAAACTCGTTGGTTCCCAAATCACAAGAAGCTCATAAACCCTAGTTCTTCACTTTGCCTAAAATGTACCTCTAAGAGTATTATTGGACAACAATAATGTCACCTTTTAAAAAAAGAAACATGAAATATAATCACCATACTGTATGTCCTTTCACAACTTTGAAAATCTTTATCTTAAGTGGTGCCAAAACCCGAGATTTTCAGGTGTATTTCCAAATCGCAAGTTAAATTCCATGGAAACCACACGATCCACAAAGAAACTAACCAATGTACCGCCAATCATATATCACAATTTGAAGACTCACATGCATCGCATACCTTATGCACACCGCGGAAATGCCAGCCTTTTCCAGGATCCACTCCCTGAGGCTCCAATTCCGAATCCAACTTGCCACCAATTAAGTCTTCGTAGTCTTCGCCCACATCACCGTTCTTCTCGTCCCCATTTTCCTTGCCAAATGAACCGGTAGAGAACCGCTGCTTTAAGCCCCCTTGCGCACTCACTGCCAACGAAGGGAAACAATAACCATAAGTAATGCAAAACACCCAACCTAAGCATTACCGTGAGATAAACTCAACGCGATGCACTATTCGAGAATTTTCCGTGCTTATTGGAGACTTCAAAACTTTCCCCAATATACATATATACACCTCTCTTCTGAACTATTATAGCCTATTACTTGTACCCAGATCAAGATCACACTAGCACCGAATCATCAATCACAATTATCAATTATCCTCAACCCAATATGATCTAATTAATTCCTAAAAAACGTTTTTTTTTTTTTCAATTATCTTTTTCGTATCCATAACCTACTATATCCATCTCCAAATCACACTAAAAAATCATCAACACCCCCAAAAGAAATGACCCACCAAAAACCATCTAACCCACAACCTAACTTATCAAACTCAGAGATACAAACATGATTATAAGAGTCTAATACACCGATTATAAGAAACAAACATGAATATATATATATATATATATATATATATATATATGTAGTTCGTGAAAGTGCGAGACTAACCTAGCGAGCACAGTCCCGGGGACGAAGAAACAGAGACGCCCAAATGCTTGGAAAGTCTGAGTCTTGAGACAAAAGCACTCATTTTCAAAGCAGAAACGAAGCTCTCTACTTCAGAGAAACTCGAGAGAAATTGAGGAACAAAACCAGCTGAGGGTATATGGAGGGTTTTACAGAACGTGGGTTGGTTTCAGATCTTAGGTGACCCGATTTTCAATTGGGCCTCGGCTTAGACAGCTCAGGCCCAACTATATATTTTCGCAGTTTTTTGGGGAATTTTGAAGATGTGACTATTTGTTTTGAAAATTGCTATATAAGAAGTAAATCGACCAAATTATCTTCTTTTTTTTTCACAAATGAGAAAAATAAGAGGAAAAAAGGCAAAATAGTAAGTTACTAATAAAAAAAATTACATAGCATTGGCATATAATAATAATATAAATTGCAAACGTCTATGTCAAATGTGCATTAGATCAAATTTTCTCGGTTCTTTTTATCGAACAAGGCACTTAGAAAAATTTCGCTTCTAATTCTTGACATGTTTTAAAATTTGCCATCTTTAAATAAAAATTACAGTCCATGCCACTTTTAATAAAGAATTGACCAAATTGCCCCTTTGTTTAAAGGATGAGAGAAATAAGAAACAGGATGAGACAATAAATTGCTAATAAAAAAATAACGGAGACTGTAAACTTAGATTCTAAAAGTGGCATTAGACTAAATAATTTAGGCATTTTGCCTACATATGATACTTAGTCTTAGCTATCTTTTGAACCCGAATCCAAGCCTATGTTGAAGATGTAAAGTGTAAAAAATAGAGAAAGTTTAAATAATATCACTGTTAGAAGTCTTAAATATTGTCACCTTATAAATGAGAAAGACAAAACCAAAAAAAAAAGAGTAATTTAATTAAATAAAAATAAGGTGGCATAACTTGTTGCAATAGTAGTTTAATACTTGCAAGTTGCAAGTTATCACAAATGACCTCAACATTTTGCATGCATTCCTATTTCAAAGCACGGATCTTTATGTTTTCTTTTCTTCCTTATCCGTGATGCATGGTTTGGTTTCTAAAGCAATTTACCAAGCGATCTAAAAGGCAAATGGGAGATAGGAAACAATAGCAACGTCATTAACAAATAAGAAACACTTGGCACATCCACAAAGTTTTACAAAAGTAGTCATCATGAGATACTTGGACAACTAGAAAACAAAACAAAAACAAAAAAAAAACTAATAATAGATAGCTTTACCAGGTCTTAAATATTCGATTATTTCTTAAATTCACCAACAGCTTGATCACAATCAAAATTGGCCCAAAAATTTTCCCTTTCTTCCTCCACAACATATCAACGCTCTGAGCCACGAGGTGGGTTCCTAGTCGAGGACCAAGATGACCTCGAGCCGCTGCTGCCAAAGGCGGAAGGTCTCCGGTCATCACCACTACCGCGCCACCGATCACCGGACTGGGTCGGACGGTCGTCCTGCCTGCCTCCCCAACGCTCACGTTCTTGAGCTGGGGCCGGACCACCAGTGGCTTCGGGGTTTTGCCGCCTGAACTTAGGCACGTATTTTCCACTCGATGCTGGTGGCGCAGCAGCAGGTTCGCCGTTAGCAGCTGCTGCAGCAGCAGCAGCTGGAGCAGCAGCAGCAGCTGGAGCAGCCGGAGCAGCAGGAGCAGCGGGAGCAGCAGGAGCAGCTGCATCAGTCTCGCTCGGAAGAGCATCGGACGGAAGCTCAGAAGGCTTAGAAAAGGGCTCAGTGGATCTCCCCAAGAAAGCTCGCCTCTGCCTTTCCTTCTCTTCAAGCTCCAGCTCTCTCAGCCGCTGCTTTTCAGCTATCTCGTCCAACTTCGCCTTGCGCTCAGCTTCTTCTTTCTTCCGCCTCTCAGCCTCTGCACATTTCAGATTTACAACAGTTGAGGGAAAACGAGGAACACCAGGAAACAACTAATTCAAAATTGACAAAGAAAGTGAAATAGTTTTCTTGGATATCTAAGAAATAAAACAAATTGTTGAAAGACAGAACCATACCTTCGTGCTTGCGGGCTTCCTCCTCTTCGTGAAGTTTTCTGAGTCTTTCTTCTTCGGACCTCACATAGTAAATCTTCTTTCTCAAGGTCTCTCTCTCCAGTTTCCGAGCCTGAATTATTTGATTGATTTGCTCCTCTCTCTCAGTTCTCCTCTTTTCGAATTCTGCATGCCTTCGGCTCATCACTCTCTCTTGGAAAACCCTCTATAGCAAAAAAGACAGAAATGGGTACTCTTAGATATCAAAAAGAACTCATGGTCACGTTGCTGATACGTGAAAGATAACACCATAACAAACTAGAATCGCTCTAAATGGAAAAACAATGTTGGCTTTAGGACATAAGGAGTTCTAGGACGAGTTGTGATAATCTGATAAGAGAGAATTTCCCCTCAGTTGTCAATCAAAACCCAGTTACAGTGCATGTACAACTACCATGCCGAAGATAAGAACCAATAAGAAATAAAGTGGCAAGTCACTTGGATAAACTTTACTTGTACATGTACCCACTAGTCTAAGCAAATTTGAGATTGATAAAAAACCACATTATCCATATAAAAATTCGCCAGCTCATCTGGCCTCTTTGACACCATTGCTCAACCAACAGGGAAAGGAAACCGGAGAATTTTAGAATGGCAAGTAAAGATGAATAAACATCACTTTCCTTCCAGCCCAAAACAAAATGTAGAATCTGAAACTAACCTGGTTGTCAGTCATACGTGACAGTCTATGCTTCTCCCTGACGTCCCCTTCATGTCGCTGTTGGCTCAGTTCAATTTCCAGCTGAAAATTACACCTACTGTGTTAAAATCCAACAAATATAGATTAACATAATTATAATCACGATGCACAATAATGCAATCTCTATAGGTCCGACAACAGAGGAGACAGGCATAAAGGAGATTTTTCTTCAAGTTATATATGGAAGGTCCTCTTTTCAATTAGAGTAACAAGCAAAATATAAAATAAATGGCATCCAGGTGAAAGTTCAAATAAAGGTTGACTTGCTTAATTAAAGTAACAAGCCAAAATATATATATATGTATATATAAACCTTCTGTTCTCGTTCATAAAGCTCCCTCTCCTCCACCAGATGTTCCTGAAACGCAGCTTCAATCAAGGGAGCAGACTCTTCTCGCTTGGCTCTTTCCAGGTGATCCATTGTTTTAGCGAGTTTTTGTAATTTCTTTTCCATTTCCTGCCTTTCCCTAAGTTGTTCACTCAGGGCCAACTCCAATACCTCTTGCTTTGACAAGTCCTACATGATGAAACCATTTTCAGGATTGAACGTTCCAACTTCAACCAAAAAGGAGGCAAAAAAAAAAAAAACCACAGTCAAGGGTAAATAAATGTCAACCCACCCTTTCAAACAACTTCTTGTTCTTCTTTTTCAAGATGTTGGTCTTCTCCATAATCAGATTTTCTGTTTCTATACGACGTTTCTCTTCTATTTCCTCAAGAATCCTTTTCTTTATCCGCTCCTCGGTCTCAGCTGCAATCCTCAACTTCTCTTCCGCCTCTCGTATCCTCTGCAGTTCTAGCCTCTTCTCTTCTTCTTTGTTTTGCTTAACACAAGATAAGGTGGACAATAGTCAGAATATAGTTTATTTTGGATAAGGAATTAGTGACCATTTAATTTGTGAGATGTATACCTGTTCAAATAAACGACGTTCTTGTTCTTCCTTGTTTTTCTCTATGAGGGTTTTCCTAGCAAGAAGCCTTTTATGTTCGTTATTCACAACATCTGCTAAAGAAGGCAGCACTTCCCCCAATTTTGACGCTCTCTTGGCGGGAGGGTATATCATTGCTCTTGCTTTATTCAATGATTCAGCAAGGATAGCCAAGTGATCACGAAGAGCATCAGACTCAATATCCTGAAGTTGTTACCCGATAAGACCATGAAAAGCTTCAGAGAGTAAGAAATATCAAAACAGACAGACAAACAAGCAAAAACCATACTAAGTCCAGATACCGTGAACTGCAAATGTACAGGCAGAAACAAGCGTATAAATGCTTTTTCTTGCTCTTTGTGGAATATTCTATTACACCACTTATCTTGGGGACACAAAGATGGAAAAAAAATAGGCAATGCATGTCAAATAGCATCCAATTAATCCTACATGCCTGTGAATCAAAGATGCTAAGGGAGCCACTTAATAAAATTTGTTGATGTCATGCTCAGCCTCAGACCATTTCATATCTAAACTACTACACCTCTAAGTAATATAGTAGTAATATTTTACATCTAAGATCTAAGCTAGAAATATGTAAAAATAAATTAAAGAAACGAACGTATTCAATAATAAACAATCAGAAAACTAGAATTGGCTTAGACAACTTTCACCATTATTCTAGTTACTAACAAAATTTCTGGTACAGATGATGCAAGCATATTTCATAGGAATTAAACACTCGTTCTGCATTTAAATATTTCTCTGGAGAACTTCAATTAGAATCAAATCATCAACTGAGGCATGATTAGACAAGTTTCCGGCAAAGTTTCAAACTTGGAGAAATACATTAACAATTAAAAATAAAAAATAAATTAAAAACAAAAAGGCAAGAGCCAACTTACCACATTACCAAAGCAGACAATACCCTTCATGTGATCAACTTTCATGGCAACAAACTTGTGCTTACCAGCATCCACAGAAATCTTCTCAACATGAGAGAAATCATAGAACGGGATCATTCGAGACAAACACTCAATAGTCATTGTCTGGTACACCTGAGACACCTGAAATGGGTAAAAGGAAGAAATTAGCAGCCGTTTTAACAAGACATCAGACAGGCTAAGGCTAAAAAAAATGATATTGGTGCCTATAAACCTAGGCGTTGAAGCACCTGCTGAAGCAACCTCAGAGCAGCGAGCTTCTCCAGGGCGGGAACATACAGAGATAGCTGCACTTCGGGAACAGAAGAAGCAGAAGAAAGCTTGCCACCAACTTTAGATATTTTGGCCAAGAGTGGCTGTATCTTCACTGCCAGATCTAAAGGTAGAAATTCATGTTCCAGCAGTTGGTAAAGATCTTTCACTTCCTGGGTTGCACAGCTCAAAACGCCTTTCACAGCCTAAAACCGTGACCCAAATCAGAGATGCAACTCACAAATTAATTAGAAATGAAAGTAAGCGTGCTATTTAAAACTATTTCAAATAACATGCAGAAAATTGCGTGCGATTATTCATATGTAATCTCCAACACTTCTATCTGATGAAACAGGTAATACCAGAAATTTTTCAGCATTGACATAAGGATATTATAAATAATCTCCAAGATTAATATTACAGCATGATAACATAGGAGACAAGTTCTACTACAAAATTTAATTCTTCTAATAAACTTGAAATGATCAAAAGAATGTATTTACTAATATGTAATAAAATTTCTTTATCAACTGCAGTGTTCTTTAAGAAATTCAGTAGAAGGACAATATACAATAACACGCAGAGCAGAAACATGAAAACTGAAATAACTAGTAGTAAAGCAATCAGTCGATATGAACTTACCAGTTCTGATAGCAGAGATGCTCGCGAAAGCTGAACCAAATAAAACACATAGTCAGAATGCAAGTCATTGCTCACATACATATCCATACATCATTGTAGATATGTAGCAGATACAAATACACAAAGAGACACAAACAAAAATCGAAAAAACCAGAAGCAATACCACTTCTCCTCTCTCAAACTTAGGCTCAAGATTGAACCCTATAAGATTCGCCAGCCTCAAGTTGCGCTCCTTTTCATTTTCAAGCTCTGAATGAGATGCACCTCGTCTTTCGCTGTATGGGGGCACAGAAAGTGCAGCCAAAACCACAGATGATGCTATCAACTGCAAATCCTTCTGGTTTAAGTTCTTATTATGGCTTTTCTGGAGATTGAAAAGCTTAAACCATGCATAAGCATGATAAAGATGGCTAGATGACATCCAGAAAATTTCTGATAATTTGGCATAGTAAACAACCATCAACGATGCTTTTGGTGTTTTCTTAACCATGCACATCAACCCATGAATATCTTCAACGGAGCGAAAAGCTTCCTGTAGGTGACAAATATTATTAGCAATAGAATTCAGAATTTTCAAATGGTATGCAGCAAAACAAATTGAGCTCTACTTAAATATATGTATATTCCAATAAAATAGGTACTTGTATTCCCACAGACCTGCCAGAGCTCGAGTTCAGTAGCTATCTTTAGCTGCTCAAATCTTGTATCAAGATACAATTGCAAGCTTTCTGGTGCTGTCAGATCAGGTCGGTCCCTTTGGTCTCTGTACTTATTAAGATTAGCTAAATGGTTCCTGATGATTTCACACAACCTGCGAAACTCTGTTGTCCGTTTGTATTGCTTGCAGAACTGGAAAGCTCGGTGTGCTGTCATCTATAAATGGCAGGCCAATAAGCATCATAGATTCATTTACAAGAAAATGAAATGAAAAATGATTCATTATTACACTTAAGACACAAACAAATTCTAAAAGAATCCACAAAGCGCCAAACTTAACAAAAGCGCATTGTTGACCCCACAAGGCTAACTGTTTCATGAGAATAAAATTCTAGATTTCTACAACTGAGTATATAAGATAAGTACATGAACCACATACAGCAACAAATATGGTGAAATAGGGAAAAATATTTAGAAAGTCACACCCTATTAGGAGAGGACAGGACCATGGACAGAAATCAAAAGAATATCACAAATAATTTTATCTTCCAAAAACATATTTCTGAACCACAAAAGTAGAAATTATAAACATAAAATTTGGACAATGCAAAGATGCTACACATTAGCATATGAAATAGAGTTAAAATAAAAAATTTGATAGGACGTCCAAAACAAATGAATTGACAAATAGTAATGTTTAAAGTTGTTACTTTCTACAACTGATAATAAAGCACCTTCCTATTTCTCATCAACTTCCACGTACACTGAGCTAAACAGCAACAAGAGCTTTCCTCAACAGGTTATTCTAAAACTCAACCTATTGCCTCTAAATTTCCATCACAATCATGCAACAGTAACATGAAGAACTGGGCCACTAGAACTCTCAAAAGAAAAAAAGTACAGCATAAATTTTTAAATTTATGATTTCAGACATTTCTTTTATACTAAAAGAATACTTTATCTTAAAAAGCAAATAATGATCATGAGAATACCGCATAAAGTGCCTCCAATTTTGAGTTATTCCTTAAAATCTCTAGCACCGTCCTATAGGTTTCCCACAAAAACTTGAACCAAGGAGTAACAAGCTCACGATCAGATCTATCCTTTCCCTTCTCGCCGCTAACATAGCTTAGCATTAGATCTTCAGGCCTTTGGTCTGCTTCGAGATCTTCAACATCAAGTGCTTCTTCCAAGGCTTGCGCTTGACTACGAGCCTGCTCAGCTTTCTCAGTGGATAGATGCATAAAGTGCTTAATCACCTCTTCCAAGGAACTGACATTCACTTGTTGACATATGATGCGGTACTGAATAAGACCATCCTTTGCAAATCTGCCCCTCCGTAAGTCAACACAAAGCTCTACGTATTTAAACATGATCCTTTCAAGTGGCTTTTGCCATGCTCGATATCTCTTTGACGTAATGAGATCATGGAGAGCTTGCAATGCATCCTGCTTCTGGCCAACATTAATTAACTCTGCACCCACACGTCATAAATCTCAGAGATGTTCGTGCTAAAAGGAAAACAGGAGATTTTTTTCTTCCTAAATATAGATCATGCCTTAAAAAAATTGAACACTGTATTCTTTTAAACACCCATAAATCATGTTAGATAAGCTTACCTTCGGCTCGCTTCAAGGCGTTTTCGGGTTTGGCGAAGGTCGACATGTTCCCACCAAAATTCAGCCTAATTCAGAGACAGAAGTTAAATCCAACAGTCACCTAAACCACAAGATTACTTTCATCAATTATTCATTGACAACAATGATAAGTCAAACGACAGAAAGGGAAAAGATAAGAACCCTATATCCAAAAAAAATCATATCACAAAAACAACAATTACCAATTCAATTCTTGGCACAAAATTCAGCTTAAGCTTTAGCACAGAAGTGTAATTCATTATAAAAATATGATGATGTAAGCAATTCAGATACAAGTAATTCAAAGTACATAATTTAGACAACATTTACGATACTACGACACATTTCATTCGTAGAAAAAAAAAAGGGCTTAAATTTGCAAGAATTTATCACAGATTGGAAAACAAAATTAATCTAATTGGGAAAAACTAATAATAATAATATAATAATAAAGATAAAATTAAAAAAATCGAGTGCCAATACAAGAACACCGTGAAAACCAGACCAAATCGCAAGGCAACTTTCGATTTGGTAAAAAAAATTCAGATAACAAAAACAAAAATCGAGTGCCAATACAACAATACCGCGAAACCCAAAACCCAATTGCAAGCAAGTTATCGATTTGGGCTAAAAAAAAAACAATGGGAAAAAAATTATAAAATAAATACAAAATACAAAATCGATTATCAATATGACAATAACGTGAAAACCAAAAAAAAAAATCGCAACACAGTTATCGATCTGTAAAAAAAAAAAATTAAAAAAAAAAGCGCTCGAAAAATTCCTTCAAAATGAAAAAGTAAAATTCGTTTATTCTGGCAAGAAAAAAAAAGGATAAAAGTACGAATTAATATGAGATACATTAGCGAAGAATCGATCAATCGGAGAAGAGATACGAACCTGAACAACGAAGATGTGGAGAACGAAGCAGCCGTATGAGAGAGACAGAGAGTGAAGTTAGGGTTTTACGCTTTTGGATTTGGAAGCTTTGCGAGGATGATAGCTGTACGGACGGATTGGGCTTGGGTTTGGATTTTGGGCTTCAACTGTTTATTTTTGGGCCCACGCTGCTCTGTTACCCGATATAAGGTGGTGTTTGGTTGGAGGGAATGGGCTGTAAAGGAAAGCTCATTCCTTTACATTAATTCATTTACATTGTTTGGTTGATAAAATTAAGTGGTAATGACTTTTACATTGTAAAGCCTATTCACCCACTTTGGTGTAATTTTAATTACATCCCATATACTAAGGAAACGCGATTCCTTTCCAAGTTTTCCAAAAATTCCATCTCTCTCCCTATCTCTACTTCCTCCACGTTTATTATCTTCTTCCTTCTCTGGTCCTCCGCCACGTCTTCACCGACCTCCACGCCTCCTCCGCCCTCCGCGCCGCCCTTCGCCATCCGCCTCCGTCGCTGCCGCTAGCCATCCGCCTCCGTTGCCGCCGTTAGAAAGAGCCGCGCCGTCGTCGCCGCCAGCAACAGTGTTCGCGTCGTCGCGGTCCTCGAGTTGCTCCATCGTCGTCGTCTCGCTCCTCCTTTGCCGCCGCTAGAAAGAGCCGCGCCCCCACCCTCGTCTCCGTCACCATTGCCGATCCCCCTTACACTCATCTCCGTCCCCTTCAGTTCTTAGATAAATTCATTGCCTTTGCCAATGGACCTTGCTGCCAAATTGCAGATCCGATTTATTGCAACTTTATCTCAAAGGAGTAGCCACAACAATGACAGTGGAAAGGCCAAGTTGAACAGCCATGACCAAGCAAGTGTTTCCTTTTTGCATAACAGATCTCCGCAAGACTTTGCTCTTTGAAATAAATAAACAAATCAGGGTTTTGATTTTTGTTTTTTATTTTTTATTTTATTTTTTCTTGTTGGGTGCGCTCAAAATGACAGGTTTTACAAATGAATGAGAAAAATGAACACAAGAAGATGAAGAAGAGAAAGTAATCCCAGACACATTTTTTTTTTTTGGTTGGGTTTGATTTTTTTATTTTCTAGTCCGAATGTTTTTGTCAGTTTAATTTTGATAGTTTCAATATTTTTTTTGATTATTTGGATTTTATATATATTTTTTTATTAATTTGGCATAAATTAAGGGTATTTCAGTAAAATATACTTTGATTACGGGTTATTTAAAAAATACAACCAAACATTTGAATCGGTTTTGTGTTTCCCTTTAATTCCTATTCCATTACATTACAATTACGATTACGATTACAATTACTATTCCTTCTGCCAACCAAACACTACCTAAGAGATTGAAGAGTGTTTTTGATTGACTGAATACCATGCTTATCCCTGAATTTTAGCAAAATTCCAACATCCTCCTTTAAATTTGTCGAAAAATTTAAAATCACTTCTAAGTTTTTAGTATCATTTTCAAAAATACAAGTTGACGGGCCATTCCCATAGTGCTCAAGTCGTCCTCGTCAATGGAAAAAAATTTGAACACTGTAATGGGGTTTAGGCACGACACATTAAGTTGACGGGCCGGACTTATACAATGTTTTAAGGAGCAAAGCACGATGAGGCACGAGAACGATTATGCACGGTACGAATACGACACGAGCACGATAAAAACACAATATAAATTTTCTTAAAGATTAGTAGCCATACTGGGAGGCACCTCCCCTGAGTTCATGAAACCAGAAAAACGAAAACGAGAGAGCCCACTTAGTAAGAGAATGAGCTGCTAAATTAAACTGCCTACGAATCCATAAGAAAATAGTGAAAAGTTTCAACATAATAATAGAATAGTAAAGAGGCAAGCTCCTCAAATCAGGCGGTGGTGATCATTTCTTTGAAGATTGAACAACACTCTTAGCATCATAAAAGATCACGATCTTTTTCCAATTCTCTCTATCTGCCCAGTTAAGTGAAATTTCGCAGACCTAGAGTTCCGCATCCCAACCGAGCCATAGCATGTAAGCAAGTTAATAACTTGACTATTTGCTCCTCTAGCAACAAGACCAATTGTCATCCACCTATTCTTGAAAGTGGTGTCAACGTAAATCAAAAGTACGTCCCTCTTCCATAGGGTTCCTTGAAAGAGATACCAACTCTAAATCTGTTCTCATAGCGCTCAAGTCGTCCTCGTCTATGGACAGGTACCTCACATGAAGGGAGTGTCTAATTCAAACAGCGCTGAAATGAGGATTCGATTTCAATCCATTAACCACCCAGGACATTCCGTACTGACCATATTTCGTCAAGAAGCAGAGCATTATAAATAATAATAATAAATTTGTTTAAGACCAACGTCTTCGATCTACTTTGGCTAGCCAGAAGAGCATCAACCAATTCATTCTCATCACTAATAACTAGATTGTTGAGATAGTTCCCCTAAGGAGCAAAAACCCAAAGATACCTCGTGTAGTGGTAGTGAGCAAAAACATGAGCAATACTTTCATTCTCAGAATGAAATAGACCACATGAGACATAACCTTTAGCAAGGGCATATGGGATCTCTAGTATGCATCTGGATCGAGCAAGCCGCAATTCACCATAGCATAACGCAATGACGCTATTAAAGATTGAGTATGCAAATGCGTTTCCGCACATTTTCTTCGTCTCCAAACCTAAACCCTTGGGAAGGCCAATAAGCAATCTTGTCAGGGGAAATCCTGTTGCGCGCTAGGGACCAAATCGGTTTGTTGGTCAATGGAGAGGGAAGACATCGTGTACTCGGAATCATAGACGCCTTGGCCTAGAGAAAAACAACTAGATATCACGGTGTGATTCCAAGTCGTGCATTAAGTTGCGTAAGTTCACAAACTAGGTCCAGTGGACCTCAGGGGGTCTTGTAAGTTGCTAAACAGAGCTAAGACAACCAAAAGTGTTACACTTAAAAGTGGACAACTTCAACGAGATTCATATTCCATCACCTATTACGTACCAAAGTCCATTCTTATTTCTTAATCAGTCTTTGCACCGAGCATATGCTCTTCCAAGCCAAGGAGTATGAGCTATTAGTCTCAACGTCCAAAAACTTGAAAATGGCACAATATTTGGCAATTAAAATCCGAGCGCAAATGGTATTTGATCTATTCATTAAAGACCACGTGATTTTTGCAAGGAGCACATGGTTTTTGTATAACCTTGTTATGTCGAACATATCCCTAAAACAGGTCGTAGAGCTAATATACTTTCCGCTAATGCCCTTTATTTATTTATTTTTAATGTTTCTCATGCCCTTAAAGTAATGGTACAATCTTTGCAAAAAAAAAAAAAAAAGGTAATGAGACAATGATATAAACGTTCGTGCAATTAGTGACGATTCATTTAGCTCAAATTGTTAAATTTAATCGACAAATTTAATCCAAAAAAAAGGGAGGTTAATTGACAATAAGAGTAAATTTATCTCTAATATGGCAATGCAATTAAATGGAGAAAATCTCCATTTGAACTGTTATGTAATTTAAATTACCGCAACTCAAAATATGTAATTTAAATTACCGCAACTCAAAATATGTAATTTAAATTATTATTGTTTAACAAAAATCAATTTAAATTTAATTTAAATGTAAGTTTGGCCTTATACTTTTATATTTCAATACACCTTCCTTTTTAAATTTTTAGCATTGAAAATAATAATCTAAACAGCACGAAAGTAACTTCAATGATAGACATCATCTTTAATGTTTAAGATCGCTTTGTGGTTTATTTACTTGATTTTAGTGTATCGTACTTTGATTTCTTTGTCATGAAATCTCTCAAACGTATAGCTTTTGAAGTATTTTCCAATGCAGCCAAATACAGTAGGCGTGAATAATGTAAAAGCTGGCACATTTTCTCTGCCTATTTTACCCCACTACATGTTTTCCAATTGATGAAGCTTCTATTTTTTTTTTTAATGTAAAGATCATAAAAACACTCTTTAAAAAATTATTATTGTACCGCGAGTTTGCAAGTGTCTTGCAAATATCTCTTTAATTTATAAATGACAAAAATATTTATTGAATTATTAAAAAATAATAGATAAGTATCTCCTATTATCAAATTCGTTTTTTTTTTAAAATTAACTTTATTTTATTTTCAAAAATTTCATACCTATAAAACGTGATAGGTGAAAGAATAATTTGACCCAAAAAAAAATCTTAAAAAATTTATAACATGGGAAATTTTGTTGTACGTTGATGAATAAGGAATACTATAGTTGTGCCATTTGTAAAAATAAAAGGGAATACTAATGTGATAGGCAAAGTATAAAAGTCTTATTAAAGAAATATTGAGTTAAAATATTGCAAAAGAGTTGAATTGAAAAAAAAAAAAAGGTTATAAATTTTGATAATAGAAGATATTTATGTCATAATTTATTAATTTGAGGATGTCTTTGTCATAATATGATCCTAAACTAAAAAATATTTGTGAAACACTCACAAACTCACAGTATAGCGGCTACAATATATAAAAATTAAAAAAAAAAAGATTTATAACGTTTATAATTTATTATTATCAATCGACAATCAATTATAGCACACTGATTTTTCATTTTTAAGCACGAGATTATTGTTTTCGTTGAAAAAAAAGAAAAAGAAAAAAAAGTTTGTAAGTGGCAACTTCGTAATAAAAAGTAAATGCCACTTTAATGATTTGGGAAATTGGATCACCTTGTGAATTTTCCAATTATTCAGTGCGTTTCTTTCCACTTTGAGGATCAAACAAAAATATCTCATGCTGCATAATGGTGGGACCTTCTAATTAGTAAAATAAATCATAAAAACAAAAATTAAAAGTGGTCTAATTAGCCAATCATCTATTAAATCCAATATTTAAATCTTCAGGATATGGTGCTTTAGCTGATTTGGCAATTGCAATCATGTAACAGATAACACAAATATTCATATTGCCAACCATACTTCCACAAATACAAGACAATAATTGTGGTTTTCTATGTTGTTAATCTTATCGAAACAAAAAAAAGAAAAAAAAATTCACACAAAAAAGATTGTCACAAACTTAGCTTATGGTAATTACAACAACCATCTCCCCAGATTATTTTGTGATTTATAAAAATCTAGTTATAAAGAATAAATAGTAAAAAAATATGACTACGATACAAGATAACAAGAACATAGATTGGCTATAAACAAATTGTGTAACAAACGCACCTTGTCAGACGTATTTACTTCCTTTTAAGTATTACATTCAATATTTACTCTATCGGTTGATTTATATATGGAGTAAATAACAAATTAGTTAAATAAATTATTTACATTGTTTTTTTATTTTTTATTTTTCCAAAACAGATTGTTTATATTGTTTTACTTATATATCTAAGAAGTAAATAAAAATATTAATTAATTAAAAAAATCAATGTGGTAAATGATTTTTAAGAATAACAATCCGATAAATAACGTTGCAATTTACAGACAGTGCACAGAAGGGCAATAGCGTACTTTCACACGTGGAAACATCCGATGGAACGCGCGATGTTGCGTTACACCGCGAGTGTACCAAACGTGTTGGCTCGGTGACAGCGTATATAATATTTAGGTATTTTTATATTTATATATAAATTAAATTAAATAAATAAAAAATACGAAGCAAAGCGCAAAAGACGAAAAACCGAAGAACAAGAATAAACACATTTCTTCTTCTCAAACCCAAAAAAAAAAAAAAGCAAAAAAAAAAAAAATTCGCCGATTGCTTTCTTCTTCTTCTTCTTCCTCTCAGGTTCTCAGGCCTTTCTCTCAATATCTCTCTCTGTTTTTTTTTTGAATTATGTTGCACGTTCATGGCTTTGACGATTTTGTTTTTTGGTAGATTTGTCAGATGTGTTTGCTTTTTGTGTATGGATGAGCGCAAAATCTGACTTGTGTATATGTGTGTGTATATATATATATGTTGAGGTTTTTTTTTTTTTTTTTTGCTGTTCATTTTTTGAGTTGATTTTCGTTTCCGTGGCGATTTTGAATTTGTGGTCTCTCGGATTGTTCGGAATAATAATTGGTGATGTTTTGTTGATAATTGTTTGGTTTTTCATGTGATTGATTGGTTTTGTTATCAATTGTTGCTGTGATTTGATTTATGGGAAATCTGATTTTTTTGCCCTTTATGAAAATAGAAAGGGAAAGGGAAAAGGCTAAGTAGATCAGAATGAGAAATGATTTGACTGAGAGTGTTATTTGCTTGAAGAATTTTGGGTGAAATTTTGGTTTTCATAGATTAGGATTTGTATTTTTTGTGGTGAATTTTGTTGGAATGCTTTGATGTTTTGGTTTATTGAGTTTGAATGGGAACTAATTGATGGGTGGGAATTTGTTATTGGGATTCTAGGACAGATGGTTAGGGGAGGCGAGGTCAGTCCTAAGAGGAAATTTAAGACAAGGGTTCGGTCTAAAGGTAACCATTCTGATGATTCGGACGAAGATTATGTCGTTTCTGATGAAGGAAATGAGGTCTCAGCTTGCTCGGACGAGGACTATGGTTATTCTGTAGATGGAAATGCATCGGAAGCAAGTTTTGATAGTTTTGCGGAGGAAGAGGCAGAAGAGGAGGAGAGGAAAGTGAGAAGAAAGGCGAAGAAGGTTGGTAAATCGAAGCGGAGAAAGTGTTTGGGAAGGTTTAAGGGGGAAGAGGATGATGAGTATGCGTTGGAAGAGGAAGAGGAGGATGAGGATGAAGATGAAGAATGGAATGAGGTCAAGACGACAGGTAGATCAAAAGTTCAGGGAGGTTCTACGCGCCTGCGGAGAAATAGTGTTATACATATAAAAAATAAGGAGGAGGAGGAGGAGGAGTTTGAGGATGAGGACAAAGATGAACAAAGGGACAAGGTCAAGACGACAAGTAGATCAAAAGTGCAGGGCGGCTTTTCACGCTTGCGGAAAAATGGAGTCATAAATTCTACAAAGAAGGATGACGATGAGGAGGAGAAATTCGAGGATGAGGAGGAGGAATTCGAGGATGAGGACGGAGACGAAGAAAAGGACGAGGTCAGGGTGACATGTAGATCAAAAGTACAGGGAGGTTCTTCGCGCATGAGGAAAAATGGGGTTATACATTCTAAAAGGAAGAGAAGAGTGACATACAAAGAAGACGATGAGAATGATGACGACGACGAGGAATTCACACCAAGTAATGGCGAAGAAGAAGAAGACGAAGAAGATGAAGATGATGATGATGACGATGATGAAGACTTCACCGCAGATGATGATGATTATCTGGATGAAGAAGAATCAAGTGTAAAAAGGAAGAAAAACAAGATGAAAGCAGGCAAGCGAACATTGCGGAAAAAGGGTTCTGTAAGACGCCATAATAGGAGGTTAAAATCTATGGCTTCAAAGAAGCCAATGAGAAAGAAAGCAAGAAAGACATGTGGGTTCAGACGGAAGGTACGATCTGACGATGATGTTGATTTCATAGACAAAGGATTAGTTTTGAAAGACAAAGGTGAGATGAAAATGGGTCCGAAAAGGAGGCGATTTGTTGTGGACTCAGATTCAGATTTTGTCCCCTCACCATCTAATGAGTACGAGTATACCATATCAGAGGAGGAGAGAGAGCAAGTGAGAGAAGCCAAGGAGTTTTGTCGGATGAAATCTGATCTAAAAACTTCATTGACCTCCGATAAAATTCAGGAGGTCGTGGTTTTGCAGCCGGAAAGAAAACCCAAGGTAAGGAAGGGTAAGGAGAAAGTAGAGGAAGAAGTAAGAGCTGAAGTTGCAAAGAAGGTATGTGGAATTTGTCTCTCTGAGGAAGATAAAAGACGTGTTCGGGGTAGACTTAATTGCTGCACACATTATTTCTGTTTCACCTGCATTACGGAATGGGCAAAAGTCGAATCTCGTTGTCCTTTGTGCAAGCAGAGGTTTAACACAATCAGTAAGCGTGCAAGATCTAAAGCTGTAGTTGATTTGAGGGAGGTCACAATACAAGTCCCAGAGCGTGATCAGGTACAACATTGCTTTTCCTCCTATCAATGTCATGTTTGACATTATCCAGTTTATCTTTCAACACGGCTTTTTTTTTTTCCCTATGTGCAGGTATATCAGCCGACCGAGGAAGAACTCAGGAGCTATCTTTATCCTTACGAGGATGTGATTTGCTCCGAATGCCATCAAGGTGGCCATGATGACCTTATGTTACTATGTGATGAGTGTGATTCGTCTGCTCACACCTTCTGCATTGGCCTTGGATATGAAGTGCCTGAAGGTAGTTGGTATTGTCGTGATTGTAAACCCCTTGCTCCTGAATCCCCAAGTTCCCTTGCTCCGACTCGTTTGTCTGATCAGAGAACAGCAAACTACGCCATGACTCATAGGGCATCAACTGGCAGTGCCGGTGAAGGTTTTGACCTTAATTCAGTTTCACAAGGACTGGAGGCTCTTCCATCTCCTAGACAATATATCGGAGGTTTCCAATCAACACTGCCATTTTCTGGAGCTGGGGCATCGACGGTATCGAGCAGAATGAGGCTGCAGCACCATGTCCAGCAATGCCTTTCTGAAAGGCTTGACAGACCTGATGGAACTTTTCCGAAACTCTCAATCAGATCAAGGGCGGGAAGCAATAATTCAGCGTGCAAGCACACTATTCTTGGAGGAAAGATCCCGTGAAAATCCCTCGCCAGCGATGCAAGTTACCGAGCTGCTTCCTCCGAGTTTAAGCCAATCAAGGAGGCAAATGGGGCAGGATCCAATTACCGTCTTCTCTGGAATTGCAAATGGTGGTGCGTTGTGGCCTGGACTTGCAGAGAGGAATTCACTGCCAGGTTATCAGCAGCAGCTCCGTCAGTGCAACGGTGGACCAAACAGTGGTTGTGACAGGGAAGAGGGTGATTTTCATACTGCCAAGGATCAACTGCAGTTGATGGTCAAAAGCCATTTAAAGAACTTGTCAAGGACCATTGAAATAGGTATCATGAAGTCGCAACGTAACATCTAAATTTTATTTTATGTTGTTCATTGGTAGACTAGCATTGTACTTTTGCTAATTGTTTCCTGTATAGAGCTTTGTTGGAAAAGCTCATCTGTGCTTGGTTTTCCTTGTTCAGCACAAAGAAAGTTAGAGGAGATCGCCAAGGGCTCAACACAGACCATTTTAGTGGCGTGTGAGCTCGAGCAGAGGAGCAATGAGGTAGCTCCGCTGCCCGTGGCCCCACCGCCCAATTGTGACCATGGAGAATCGATCCCGGGCGGCAAAGTAAGTTTATGGAGAGGTTGCTGCTCGTCGTGTTTCGATTCTTTTGTAGGCGATGTAGTGAAGAAGATCCTTGATGCAAAATTATCCGAAGAACGACAATGGTTGAACTTGAACTTAGCTCTTTAGGAATTGATACTGGGGTGTCTTTTCTTTTGGGACACCTATTTTTGGGAAAATTCTGCTATAGGAACAGTTTTGGGTGAATATTTTAAAACGATTTCGAACCGTTTGATTGACTTTAAAAGTTAATCTGACGATTTAAAATTGCTCTGAAAATACTCTCACCACAAAATATTCCTACCAGACAGTTCCCCTATTTTTGTTAGGGTTTAGACACAAATTTATTGCTGACTTGTTTATAGAAGTAATTCCACTGACATTGGACTCGAAGGTCTCTATTCTTATTTGATCGAAGACCCACAATTGTTTAGACAGGAGAATTCTTAAATATTTAACTTTTCATTTGACTCCTTGAATACTAATAATCCTCTTAATCTTTCGACTTGGCTCTTCATTGTAGTCTTAATTAGATATGTTGCTTGGATCTTGGAATATTTACCATTCCTCTGACTGTGTGTGTTTTAGTTTTATTTTAAGGAGCTGTTGGTGATTCAGAGTGTCTGCTGTCGTCTTTTTTGCATGATTCTCTTATTATGCTTAGCAATGCTTTTGAACTTTACCTCTTGCTTGGGGAGCTCATTCCTCCCGCTCTATTTCATTTTTTTCAACTTTCTTAAATGCTTATATAATTCATCGCATTCCATTTTATTTTTTTCAATATTTTTTCAATTCTTAATCCTTGTACAATATTCTTAAATCTCAATTATTTATATCACTTTGAAATTTGTAAAATTAAATTATTTTATATTCATTTCGAACCATTTTACAAATCATTTCAAATTATTTTTCAACTTATTTTTTTCATTTCAAGAAATAAAATGGAATGTGTAAAATGAGCTACCCAAACAAGGGGTTAATTCTCATTTTGTGTCCTTAATCATGTCAAATCTCGTTTTTTCTTAATCTTTGTCGTTTATTACAAAATGCAGTTCGTATTGAATGTATTTAGTCATCAATTATCAAACAAATATTCCAAGGGTTTCTCATGGACTACAGGTGTGATCAGAGACAACATAATTGTTTTTATTAAAATTCAATCAGAATAGTTAATACGGTAAGTCGGTAAATCCGGACCTAAGGCAGTAAGAATATTCTCTTGAGGAGATTTTTACGAATATCTTTTTTGATACATTATTAATAAATAAATAATTTAGGTTAATTCTCTAGTGCTTCGTATTATGGTGCTCCACGAGTATACGAGAGATGTAAAAAATCATTATTACATATTTTAATATCCTTACTACATATTTCTTTAGTATTATATTGGCACACAGAGCATTGTAAAATTAATTTTTTTTATCAATTTTTTAATACAAAACTATATATCATATTATCATTGGTGAGTGTTTATTATATAATTAGAAAGATGTTAATCAAAACATGACACTTCAATTGTCACATAAATTGATATTAAAAAGTGAGTAAAAAAGTTGATATGTCTAGCATTATTTTTGTAAAAAAGCCCAATAATTTATACTGCATGTTGGTGTAGAATTTGAACCAACGACGAGATCCGCACCTCTAGTGTGTGATGCGGCAATGAAAAATAACAAAATTTTTGAGCGAAAAATAAATACACGGAGAATTTTAGAGTGGTTCGGCCCTCCTTAAGAGTAATAGCCTACGTCCAGTGTTTATGATATTTCATCTTTTGAATCTTGTCTTTTACAGAGTTTTTTCCTCTCTTTTTTCTCCTGTCCCTTCATCCTTCGCTCCTCCTTCTCTTATAAGCGAAGAAGGGAGCTACAGTTATGAAAAGACAAAATGTCAAATCCCCTGAGTCACGGGTTTGGTTCACCTAATAAAGCTGCCCACCTGCCGGGAGCAGTTATCCTGAATTCGGCAGGATAAAGCTATTTGCTACAGTGAATTCCCTGCTCGGGGGAGAATAATTGAAGTCTGCGACCCCGCGGTCAAACGCTCTATGACCGGGGGTCGATGACTCCGAGGGCCGGGTCTACGTCGACTGATCCTTCATTCGCGGCTCCCTCCTTCGGGGGTGAACTAGCTTCGGGGATCTTTAGTCTATACGCCGACCCGTCGTAAAAGGGCTTTCCAAGGGCTCCCTCTTATGGTGGTCTTCTACCTTCGGGGGTGTAGGATCGGGGGTCATCTTCGATAATCCTTGCCCGTCTTTTGGAGGGAGTTGTGATGACTTTCGCTTGGCTCTGTGAAGTCGGGGATTCTAGACTTCTTGGAATGGCTAGGATACCGCCCTTGGACTCACTGACTGATGAAAAATCACTGACAACACTGCATATAGAGCTTTTTTATTTATATTTATAAATATATACTTCTTGAGAGATTAATTATTAAATGACAATTAAAATGTCATTTTTTTGCAATTTTTCATTTTTTTCTTATTGTCTATGAGTTGCGTTTTACCCCGTTTGCCCCTCTAATCCTACTCATTTCATTCCACTCCATTTTTTTTACTTTTTTCAATCCTCCAAATCATTCCATTTCATTCTAATTTTTTCAACCATTTTTTCCAACTTTCCAAGTCCCTATACAATATCTTTAAATCTCAACCATTTATACCACCTCGAAATTTGTAAAGTCAAACCATTTTCAAACTATTTGAAATGGTCAAAAATGACCAAAATGATTTTTCGAAACACAATTAAGCTTTCAGAGTCCACTCTACTTTGTTCGTTGATGGAGTTGCCGTAGTCGGAGTGAAATTGGGTCCATCTTTGCACAAAATTTAAGTTCAACTCTTTCAAATCCACTCGTACTTTTGGGAGCGTGACCGTGATGGCACTAATGAATTTTTTTTTAGCAAAAAAATAAAAATAAAAAAATAAATTGACGAATGACCTATAAAATATTATTCAACTCCAATTGTTGTACAATAATCAATATTTTGCCCTATTTCAAAGCCTCAATGGCAAAAAATTCATTTTTGCACGAGTAATATTAATTACACTAAAAATAATACTATCAATGGCCAGTTAAGCAATTAATTATTTTAAAAGTAAAGTTTGAAGAATTTAATCATAATTTTATAAAATTAGATATTTAATCATAATATGTAATATTTTTTATAATATGTAACATAAAATATTACATTTTTACACGTATATATATTTTATGTAATAAAAAATATTATATTTTATGACTAAATCAATAATTTCGTAAAATTATGACTAAATTATAAAAAATTTTCCAAAAATTTGGTTAAATGCATAAAAAAAACTCTACTATCGATTCATTCTTCATTCTTCCAAATGTCTGGTCTCATCCACCGTATTAAAATTAGGCCCCACAAGAGAAACAAAAATTCTAAATCGACCCCTCAAAGCTTCCAAATAGCAAAGAAACACCCCTCCTTCAAAGCTTCTTCACATCCCAATGTTCCGAGAATACCAAAGAGACTTTTCGTCAACCGACCTCTCAAAAAACCTTTCCACAACCAAACTTCCCATTTCCCAGTTTATTCTCTCTCGCCGGATCACGTGGCTCGCCGATCTCCGGCGTCTAGTCACGTGACCTCCATCTCTCTCTCTCTCTCTCTCGATGGATCATCGATCATGAAGATACTATAACAGAGATCGTCTTCTTCGTTCGATCTTTATTTTTTTTTTTTTTTTTTTTTTGGGTTTAAGTTTGAATCTGAATCGGAGCTGAATCCATGGCGACGAGGAACCGGACCTTGTTGTTCAGGAAGTATAGGGACGCCTTGAAGAGCGTCCGAGCTCCGACGAGCTCTTCGCCGTCCACGATATCCGGTGCCGGAGGTCCGGTCATCGAGCTCTCGACAACGTCGCTTCTCAATCCCAATCGATCCTACGCCCCGCTGAGTACTGAAGATCCTGGTAATTCAAGGTCTCTCTCTCACTCATAAAAGTTTTCTCAATTACCTTGAATTATATGTACATTTTGTCTTGGCATTTTAACAATTGTAGCTTCAATTATGTGGAACTGTGTAAGAAAAAATAATTTAAATTCAACTTCGTTGCTTGATTGAAGTGATCATTTAAGTTAGCTTTCGATTATGATGCGTAAATGAATGAATAAATCATAATCATTAGGTTAGTTTAGTACGACTCTTTCAACTTCTTTAACACTGTGGAATGTGTCTCGTAGGAATTGATAGTCGAGTTTGGTGCGTTTTTAATCTTAGAAATCAGGATTACAGAGCTTTTGGATTATAGGAGATTGGAAATGAGTGAAGGTTTAGACCCTGATAAGTCTCAAGCAACAATCCAGAGAATTAAATCTATTACCTTGAAATTCATTCACAGCCCAAAATTCCCGTTTTGTACGTCTCGATTGGGAGGTCGTGGGGCGTGTATTTCCGATCCGGAAAATTATAAAATTCGAAGTGCAACCTTTTAATGGAGTTTTAAGTCCCTAATCGTCATAGTTTTTAGTAATCGTTTTCACATTAGTCAAGTTAGGTGTTGTAGCGAATGGTGCTTTGGCCGCTGATTTTTCATCATTTGGGCTAGTGAATACTTTATTTTTTGGAAATGTTAATGCAAGCTAGACTGGTTTCGACTGAGAATACCATAAATTGAACTCGCTTGTTTTATTGCTGCAGTAGAGGTGCCCTTACTGTGGGGCTACCGCCAGCTTGGGTAGATGTATCTGAAGAAATATCGGCAAACGTGCAGCGGGCACGTGTGAAAATGGCTGAGCTAACCAAGGCTCATGCGAAGGCATTAATGCCTTCATTCGGAGATGGTAAAGAAGATCAACGCTTGATCGAATCCCTTACACAAGAAGTCACTGGTTTGATAAGGAAATCGGAGAAGGGACTGCAAAGACTTTCTGTAGCTGGGCCTTCCGAAGATTCGAATGTCAGAAAAAATGTGCAGGTAACTTGAAAAATCTAATATTTGGATCGATTAACTCTATTATATAAGATTGTTCCCAAATATTTTCATTTTTCTTATTGTTGGTTCAAATTGTGGGTTTTTAATCTGTGTGCTTTATGATCCTGAGTCTAATACTTCCTGTTGTCAGTTGTTTCTTTCTTATTAGTTATTACTATAAAAAAATGCTGAGGTCACTGTTGTAATGAATATATACTTGATTTATTGTACAAATGGTAGTCTCCAATGTGATGCAATAATCCTGGTTCATCAGAAATAATTCTTTCTTTTCAGCGCTTTAGATTGCTATAAGACTTTATAGGAATTTATCTTGGTCCAAGAATAAGTGTTCTTGTCAGTTGTTAGGTTAGTAGGTTTTTTTTTTTTTTTCCCCTTCTCTTCTCTTCTCAGATGAGCGCATTTAAATAATTTTTTGAATTGGGCATTGACCAAAATGTGGGTGCTTTAGATAAGAGATAACTGTGCAGTCCATAACCTAATCTTGATTTATATCTGTCTTTGCATCCATATGATATGAAAGAGTTTGCTAATTAAATGTTGCTAAATTGGTAAAGGCGTCCATGGAAAGGGTTTGTGTCGTCTTATATGTTGTTCTTAGTTCAATTTCCAATGCAAAATTTGCCCTATAGTATACTGTGAATACAAACGCCTAACCAATATCATCTAATAACAACGATTCTTTGCAGCGGTCTCTCGCCACGGACCTTCAAAACCTTTCCATGGAGCTTAGAAAGAAACAGTCCACGTATTTGAAGCGTCTCAGACAGCAAAAGGAGGTCAGTAAAGAATTATTCCTATGAACCACTTGATTCCAAAATATAAAAGCTATCTTCACCTTGTGTTGGCTATTGCCATTCCAGATCCTGATTCCTTTGGAAAATGAACTTTACGTGCTTTATACTGAGAATATAATGCATCATTGTGCATGCTCGCTCACTTAGAACATGGAAGATTTTTATTCCATTCTTTTTTAGCAGGCATTTTTATTAGTTATTGCTTACAAAGCTTAAGTGATATCATGCTTCATTTGGTGATGTAGGGTCAAGATGGGGTTGATATAGAGATGAATCTAAATGGAAATAGATCTAGAGTGGAAGATGATGATTTGGACGACATGGTATGTTGATTTTTCCTCTTCCTTTTTCTCTTCTCATTCTGTTTTGTTTCCCTTGGAACTTGTTAATCAATAATAATCATGTCAGCTATAAGGATCAACCTAACGTTTGGGCTTGAGTACTCTAACTGGACAACTTGAGGTTATTTTATCCATTTTTTCTCTTGAAAAGTTGATAGCTAATATTGGTTACAATGAAAAAAACGTTGATAGGTGTTTAATGAGCATCAGCTTGCGAAGCTTAAAAAGAGTGAGGCACACTCAGTGGAAAGAGAGAGAGAGATCCAACAGGCAAGTGAAGATCTCGGCACTAGAGGATTCTGACCTAATTCTTTTCTTATTTTATAGACTTAAAGTTTTGCATTCTCTACAGGTGGTAGAATCTGTGAACGAGCTTGCTCAAATCATGAAGGATCTGTCAGTACTCGTGATAGACCAGGTTATATACCTCATCAACTTCGAACCATCTTCGTATTTCAAGCAAACAAACCATAACCGTTCCACATCAAAACTGAATCAATAATAATTTCTTTCCACAAACAGGGCACTGTTGTTGATAGGATAGACTACAATATTCAGAACGTGGCAACGCAAGTTGAGGAGGGCCTCAAGCAGTTGCAGAAGGTATTTTTTTCACCCATATCTTTGATTTTAGCTTTGTTACATTTTCATTACCATTTCATACTCCTTATCTTTGCATGACAATGTTGTTTGCACTGTATCACTTACAGGCTGAGAGAACACAGAAACAAGGAGGAATGGTGATGTGTGCTTCAGTGCTCGTCATCATGTGCTTCGTCATGTTGGTCCTCTTAATCATCAAGGAGATAATCTTCTGATTGACTAAAAGACTTTCTTTTTCCAACTTTCGGATACAGTCTAATTGTTACACTTCCCCGTGAGATAGTATGTGCACAAAGGCGGTAATGCTGTCCCTGGCTGGGGATAACCGGAGTTATGAGGCGCCGCAGCTACAAACTTGTTTTTCAGCGTCTTCTCTTTTCTTCGCGCTAGATGGACAGCCAGTTAAGAGTGGCAACAACTAGATACCATCAGTTTGTCTACTCGAGACGAAGCACAGTAGCTACATGCACTACATAAAGTTGGGGAAAATTTGATCGATTGGGAATTATTGTCCTGGGATATTTGTATAGTTATAGAGCCTGTTTTTGGAGTTGTTCTTTGGCCTTGATATTTGCCGAGATTGATTATTCTGAGTTTTGATTTTGCTTTGCCCAGGATTTTTGAGCTGTAGCTTTTCAAAAGACAAATATGAATTGTCCTTATATTAATCCCATTGTTTGTAACGAATTCATTATAGTATTATACAATGAAATGAAACAGACAGATCAGTTATACAATTAAGAAACTTTTACGGACTTTTTTGGCCACTTCACAGGTTGATAGTCAGTGTTCTCATCATCTTACTCTTGTATTTCATCATGTTTTTTATTTACTTTTGTAACATTCAATGCCCAAATCTTATGGTGAACAAGCTTTCGTAGCTCAGTTGGTTAGAGCACCCGTTTAGTAAGCGGGAGGTCTTGAGTTCGACTCTCAACGAAAGCAAAATCAATAGATTTTGCCTTTTTACAATGTAAGAATTTCCTTTTGATAATAAAAGTTTATAAACCAATATTGGTTACTACGCATAAGTCTCAATTATCACTTTTTCTTCATATACACAAGCAGTGAAGTGAAAGCAAAGATTTGGCAAATAAGCCTTAATCTCATTTCTGTTTAGTACAATCAGACTGATTTTTTTTTTCACTAATTAATGAATTTTATTATTGTAAGACTGTCTTAAGAATTACAATGAATGGCTTTCTGTTCTAAACGAAGCCAAGTGAAGGCGCTAAGTCTAATCACCGGCCTCGCCGGTGCTGTCACCGCCTTTGGAAACACTAATAATTATCGGGGTGTTTTAATTAATGGGCATCAAATTGCTGAGCCTGGATTACAACAAAGAGTTAGTACAACAGCAAAGTGCAAAATGCAAGACTGGCTAGCCCGAGCTCTTCTTCTTCTTTTGACTGTTCAAGTCCGAGGCAGTGAAAGATCTATCAACAAGATCAGAGAGCGAAAGCTTCATGATATAACTAAATTTTTGAAGAATCAACGACAGACATTTCACATCCGACATTGCTCTGTGTGCTGAACCGACCAGTGGAATCCGTAAGTTCTCGCGAAGGGCTTCAACAGACACCTTTTGAATGTCTAATCCTGTACACGATAAGGAAAAAAAGAAAAAAAGAGAGAGAGAGAGAGAATATATTATCCTCCACAACCAGGCGGGTCGAAGCAATAAACAATACAAACACTAACAACAAACCGACCTCCAGATTTTGTCAATTCACGTGCCATAGCAAGAGTGTCGAGGAATATCCAATCTGAAGGAATATCTTTGGAGCAACGATTAAATTCCTTGATCAAAAAGGGCACATCGAAACAACGAGCATTGTGAGCAACCCACAATACTTGGCCACCAGGTTTCTGGCGGCTTTTGACATACTGAAGTAAGATTGGTATCAGGTCCACCATCCTGCTTGTATGACGCAACAGAACATTAATAATTCGAAACATTTACCATGTCCAGCTCAGACAAAAATTTTAACGCCCCGAAACTTTACTGTCAAGCATCACAAGATCAGAGCCAGCCAAGTTTTGATGCCAAAAAACATAGGCCGAAATTTACTCAGGTTCTAAAGGCTTGCCCTTGACACAAAAAGATGCATAAGCATATGTATGTAAAACATAATTTTGTTACAAGATTTCTTGTAATGTTGTTAAGAGTAAAACACACTCTTTGATCGGTTTCATGTCCTATCTTTTCCTCTGATGTAATGAGAAATTCTTAGAAGGAAATAAAAAGCTAGCATAACAATACCTTGGAACCTCAGGCCTGTTGACCATATTGTAGGTAATGCCATGAATGTGGGAGTTTGCAACAAAGCGTTCAGGATTTACTAATGTCTGGAAAGTGCTATTCTTGCCCCCACGGAGATCTTGCAATGCAATCTCAATGATCCTTTCCTTGTCTCTGCTAAACCCAGTGGTCTCGATATCAAAAACAACAATGGTCAAAAGCCTGGCAAGCTCTTTATCCATGTCAGTCTCTTTCCCAACGCCACAACGTTGAATCTTTTGGAAATGGCTTATCTCTGTCTCGTTGCTTATATTTAAGGTCATACTTGACGCAACGGTTCCTTCCAAAACTTCGCGCCTAATGCTGCTTGTCTTACTGCTCCATGCGGCTTTGCCACTTCCATCTGATTTTGTCGTCACGGGCCTTCTCGTCCATTTCTTAGAACTTCCCCCTTCCTTGAGCCCTCGGATCTCAGAGTCGTGCCGCTTCGAGCTAGTGCTGAACCTCCTAGTCCACCCATGGAAGCTTCCGCTCCAAAGATTGGCTAATGTATAGATTCTGCATCTCGGGCTTTGCAAGATTGAAAAACACATTGGAGCTGCTATCATCTGAACTCAAGAGCAAGTGGAGAGTTCAGCATTACAAAGGCAATTTTCTTTCACCTGAAAAAAAAAAAAATTTATTATATGGAGAAATATAAAATAGCAAATCAATTAACAACCATCCTTTACAACAATCACAAAAAAAATAAAAAAGATCACAACAAAGAGTCAGAAGAAAATTATCTAGACTAAAAAGTGTAGATATTCACATAGTACATCCAATGGATTTGGCTACTCATAGTTCATACTATACAAGTACGAAATGAATGGCCTTGAATCCTTAAAATCATGGGTCGTGAAATTTAACACCCAATATACAATTCCATTAACAATTAATTCAAAATTTAAAACCACAACATCAAGAGATCAATTCCGGTTCTACATAAAAACAATCCATCCGAATTCCTAGAGTGTTAAGAAAGCAATGCAAGTTAGTCATTAGTGTACCTCAACAAAGCTAATTGTTGTCCAAATAAAGAAATTGGAAAAGAGAAAAGCTAAAGCTTGAACACAAACTGATATTTGGATCCAATAAAGCAACAATCAGGACCAGTCTGATTCAAAACTCAATTGAATGATCAAATTTTACAAAGAGATAAACACATAGAATAAACCATTCTCGCCATTTTAAACGAATTGGTACTAAGCAAGGGGAGAGAGAGAGAGAGAGAGAGAGATGACAATTACAACAACAAGGCAAAATCACACTCAATCAACGCGTAAAATTTCAATCTTCAAGATGACCCAAATGCCAAAATCTAATCTTTCCCAGGAAAAAAAAAAAGTTGGATAAAAGACTTAATGAAGTTCAAAAATCAAATATCTGAAGCTCATCGGATATCAAAATCAAACTAACTCATCTCTTCAAGCTAAGCTTAGCTTCTCTATTAATCACAAATTCAGAAGCAAACAATCTCAATCTCAACATCAATCTCTTCGCTTCTAAAAGTCACAAGCTTTCAACAAACTAACAGACACCCCCCCCCCCCCCCCCCCCCCCCCCCCCCCAAATATAATTAATAAAATAAAAAATTAAAAAATAAAAACAGAGATTGAAAAAGCCATAGAAATTGAAGCCAGAAACAGAAGCGGAGTTTTCAATCACCTTGGGCTCGATTTGCTACTTGCTAGGAACCCAAAATGGAGACCGAGTTAAAGAGATAATAAATGGAAAAAAAAATTATAAAAAAAAAAAACCAAAGAAACAATAGAGAGAGATAGAGAGTTACCCGGAAAGAAGTGATCTGAAATGGGAAAAAGCAAGCGCATTTGAAGAGAGACGTGTAGTGGAAGAGAAGAGAAGTTATAGAGAGAGAAAGTAGAGGAAGTTATCAATGAGAGAAAGTGTGAGTGTGAGTGAGAGAGAGAGAGAAATGGAAGATATAGCAATGGTGTTTGGTCTGAGACACACAGAATGAATGAATATTGGGACTCCCAATAGTTGCGGATCGTGGCTATACCTTATTCAACTTCAACCCCTCCCTCTCTCTCCCCCTTTTTAATCTTCATGTTCTTTCGTGTTTTTTTTTTTTACCATGTGTTTTGGACGAGATTTTTATTTATTTGTTTTAGAGAAATTACTCAATTAGAGTAAATACACAATTTTTAAAAGTTAATGTAAGTTATTACTTAATTTTTAAAAAAATATAACTAATTATCCAAATGATTTAATTACTTACACAATAATAAGTGGTGGTAATTCACTTAGTTACCAAAAGTATGTACAAGTAATTCACAAATTAACTAGAAACTCAAATATTTCAAAAGTTTGAGTATTTATTTTTATTGTTACATATATTTTGAGTATTTGCCTACTTCACTCTTTATTTTATTGTTGAAGTGAACTTTGATAATATTTTTTTTTTTGGTGTTATCTTCCTCTTTAGTCTTGAGGTTGATTTTCCTTGTGTTAACTATTCTTTGTGAATTGTGACAAACACAATATCATTCAAAAACAATATTTGGTGGAAGTATTACCTTTGTTTGGCCTATCCATTTTATCCATTTCATTTTATTTTATTTTATTTTATTTTTTTCAACTTTTCTAATCCTGCAAATTATTTCATTCAATTCATATTTTTTTATTATTTTTTTCAACTTTCCAAATCCCTATGCAATATCTTTAAATCTCAACCATTCATATTACCTCGAAATTAGCAAAGTCAAATCATTCTTACATTATTTTTACAAATTATTTACAAACCATTCCAAACTATTTTCAAACCATTTTTTTTTCTCAAAAAATGAAATGGAATGACCAAAATGACCACCCCAAATAAGGGGTTAGATTTGGAAATGCTATGATGAAACAGATTAAGGTCGACAAGATTCAGAATGAACTCAAATTTATTTCTCTATTTTTTTTTCTTTTTTACATTTTTTGCAATCCCTTTTTCTTTTTACATAGTTCTTCGTTTTCTTGCCAATATGTTCTGTACATTTTAGGCTCTATTACTGTCACATTGTTAGTAATTTTTTTTTAATAATATTAGGAGGTACATGATCATCTAATATTAATCTATGGATTTAAATATGGTTAAACCATTGACTTGATGTGATTGTACTAATGATAAAAAATCTATTTTTTCGGATCACATGTTCATATAGTATTTAGTACGTACATGTATAGACCTTGCACATGCGCCAAAATAATGCCCTTTTCTTAATGAAAGCAAAAGTCGATTAATGGATCAAGCAGTTATGTACTAAAAAAATACAAATGTGATCAGAGAAAATAACAATAATATATCACAAACAGAACCAATATTTTTAATTTTTATAGGCTGTTTTATATTTTATGTGATCCCATGTAATAAAAACCGTAAATTGTGGGTCAAAAATGGATCGCATTGGCGTGTCACAAAAAAAGAGAGTTTATACCTTGCTTGAGATAGCAAATTAAGTAACATTGACGAATTGGCATGTGAAGATAGGGCCAAAAAAGTAACAAACTCTGAATTGGTTGGCTTGACAATACAATATTGCCATTTATGCAAATTGAATGGAACGTTAGGTTTGACATCTCAAATGGGCTGTGGTTGAAAGTATAAAATGGCATGTGCAAAGATTTTTGGGCTTTCTTTTCTTCTTTTACTTTTGGAAAATGGGCCAAATGTGGGCCTTGTGCTTTTGGGCTTGACTTGGACTTAACACGGGCTCTTCTAACACACGTGTTTTGCTAGACATTAAGCTTGGGAAAAGTGCACGTGCTTTAGGGGAAGACTACTAGTTGAGAAATTTAATACCAGGCCATATTTGATATTTAAGTTTACAATATATGTTATTATTGCATGTCATGATATTCTTTTTCATCGTCAAATTATTATGGTACCCATCTGTCCTCTTTTTGTCCTCCTCATTTGTTAAAAAAATAAAGGGCAATTTGGTCAACTTTACAACAAAAAAGTATCATCGGCCGCAAACTTAAGTTTAAAGTAGCAATTTTTAAAATAAATTGTCCAAAAGTGACACTTTTTCAAAATTTAAGTACACTGGTGTTTTTTTTTCTCTTTATTAAAAAATGCCTTTATATCGTTAATGCGACGATGTACTTAAAAATTACTACATCTATGACAATATATCAAAATTTATGACATTGTACATCATTGTGACTCAAGCACTTCGCATCATTCATATGTAATGAATGTCATATAATATTCACTAGTATAATATCATATGACATCTGTTGAGAATATTCATCTACTACCGAGACTAACACAGTTATATTAAATCAAAGAGAAAACACAATTACAGAATTGACAACGCTTTTCAAAATAGCATTATTCCTAACGTATATAAGCCACCTCCCACATAAAAGATGACGGTAATGTCATAATGGTGTAACACTACAAATTATGGTCATGCAATTAGTGTAGAACTGTACATAAAACTAGTTATTAGCAGCAAATTGATAATCTTTTTACAAGAATTTGCTAGTTTTTTATTCATTACTAAAACACAAGGCAATTATACTAATTGAACTCAACACAATAGCACAAAATTTTATTCAGTACTTCGGTACCAAACATGACTCGGTGCTCTTAGGAGGATGGTCTATGATATTAACCTTGGCTTGTAAATGGAAGTTGACTTGCCACTTTTCAATATGATATAATATATGGCGAATTCTTCAGTCAGGCATATATAAAATTGAAGGACTGGTCAGTCCTTTAGTTTTGCATACGTGTCCGGTAAAAAGGAGAGGCTATTACTGGTTGAGGCAGTTCAAACGCACAAAATGTGGGACCAATCCTGAACTATTTGACAATTTTTTATTATATCTAAAGGTGAATGTGTGAAAATAAATATTTGATAATATGATATAATTTTGGCTACAGGGCTAGAATAGTCTTTCGACTGACCTTAGAATAAAAAATAAATAAACTTGGTGTTGTAATCAGAAGCTCTTAAAGTAAATACTTCAATAGACAGTAGTAATACTTCAATATAGAGAAGTAACATGTTGTTTTGTATACGACATATCGTTTTATGGCATCACAGTGGTTTATATACTACAAGTCACACCAAGTGAGAAGGTTTACATAGTAAACAATATACAAGATCTCCTTCCTTGTCGACTTCGTGCCATAGATGACTGCCCCACCCTTCTGCCCTGTTACTCTCGTCGTCCTCGGTCGTCTTGGTCCTCATTGTCGCTGCGATTGTCAGACTCCACACGACGTTCATAGAGGATTTATACCTCAACGTGATCCAAGTTATTATTTAAGAGCTTCTTGGTTTGGCTTTATAGGGAGAGAAAGTCGGTGGCTTTCGCAAGAAACGGGTTTTGATAAGCGAAGGAGCGAAGAAACCCGAGGCATTTCTCGGTGGCCGGGAGATAGAGTTGTGGACATGTTCGTCGATGGCGGCGAGATTGGGCTTCTTGGCCGAGAAGTGTAGCCTGAAAAAGGACTTGAATTTGGCTGACGAGATAAACAACCCACAGTTGGGGACGAAGTTAAAGAGTGATCACGGTGTGGGTTTGGAGTTATTAGAGAATGGTGGTTTGCTCAGAGCCATTACAGTGTTTTGGTGGTGGTGGTGTTGTGAAGAGATTGGGTCTTTCTCTATTCTGAACCTTGGCAAAAGAAAAAGCCATTGGATGAGCTTTCTAAAAATAAAAATAAATAAATAAAAAACTTATGCTCCCAAAGTTGTTAACTGGAAGAGCTACTATTTGAGGTTCTTTGTACGAATCTATAGCACAAGCCATTCTTAAAATAATATTATCTTATGACTCGGTGACCAGTCAAATATTTTTTTTCACCTTGAAATAACCCTATATTTTTGTTTCTCTATCCTAATCGTGCATTTATCTTTTTTTAATACCATGGCCTCATCCTATGGCTTGAACGCATGTGACTGACTAATCAGTCCAACACACAGTGCTGGTTTACAGCCAGCCTCATAATATATATATAGAATAGAAGGGCAAAAATGGCCCAAAATCACTATCTGCCAAGTCTCAACACATCGAAGACACTTTTCATGTTTCAGTCAAACATCCAAAACTTTATTAAAACACAATAATAGCAATACAACATGCCAAGTGTAAAAACATCATATGTATATTATAATTGATCATAGTTCCAATAATATGTACAATGCCATTAAGATGGTACCAAAAACAGGAATGTCATCCTCTCTCTCAAACCCATCACTCCCTATCCCATCTGGACTTTCTATAATTCTATTACAACCCTTTCTTTTTTTCTTCCATTTCAAAAGTGCCCCAAAATAACAAAAGGGGGTGGAGTAATAATAGTAGTACTAATATGACTTCCCTAAAAAAAAAAAAAAAACACATGAAAAACTAACCACAAAGCTAAACACACAAAAAGCTAAGTTCAAAAATTCTCCTCGATAAAGAACGATTATGAGTCCTCAAATTTACCGGATAAGATCCGTTCAAAAGCAAATCTGATTATCCAAAATAATCATTCGATCACTGTGAGAGAATATCTAGCTGGCCAAGTTTTTTTTTTTTTTTTTCTCTCCTTTTTCTTCCCCATTCTATTAACCACTCACTAACACCCCATTTAGATTTTAGACCCCTTTTCTGTTGAGAAATTTCAGGCAAAAACAGAACCACAAGAGAGAGCCATCAACAAAAAAGCAGCTTCCTCTTCCTCAGCCAATTTCCTCTTTCTACGACACCTTTGCTTCTTCACTAAAGCCATCAACCTCAATTTCACTTCTAAGCTCTCACTTGTCTTTGTCATTTTACTACAAATAGAGGCCTTGTGGTCATCATCATCAAGATGAGTTTGTGTTCTCTCTCTCTTGATCTTCTCATTCCCTTTGCTCAAACGCATCACAGAGACCATCTTTTTTCTGTACCTTATCCCACAAGCGTTGCATAGTGACTGAAAAGCAACCAAAAAAAAAATATATATATATATATATATATAGAATCACAAGCCATTAGACATATGTTGGAAAATGATACTTGTATTCGATCATGCTTTGAAATTTTAATGTTCATGCAATCGTAACGTATAAAGCTTCTATGTTGATGAAAAAGAGTGCCCAAAGGGCTGGAAAGATTCAGATTCAAAAAGCTAAGAATAAAAAAAAAAAAAAAAAGACGTGAAAATGAGATTCTCAAAAAGAAAGTAAAAATCGAAAGTATTATTCAAACAAATTACAAATCAGCTCATTAACCCAATCAGGAAACATTGCTTATAAGCGCCGTCTGAACCAAAGTTAGAGACTTTACAAATCAAAACAAAACAAAACAAAAATCCCAAAAACAGACATGTTGACACAGTGAGAAACAGAAACGTATTAACTAAAAAACTGTTAAATACCCAGAAATCAAAAAAAAAAAAAAAAAAGTGAGTGATTAACCTTAGGCCCAGATGGACCTCCGCGCCAGAGGGGAGTTTTGGTGGTCCTGCAATCAGCACAGCTTTTCTTATTAGTACTATTGTCCGTCTGATCTTCACTCTCCCAATTCATCACTGACCATGATGTTGATGTTGATGTTGACGTTGATAATTCCTGTTCCACCGATTACCCATTTAACAAAACTCGATCGATCGACGACTAATCGCGACCATCACGATCATCGCGATCTCAATCAAACAGACACCAAACCAGAAGAGGAACAAAGCTCATCAAAATCAAGGACTTGAATTGAAATTAGACAAACCTTTTCGTCTCCAACTCCAAGATCCATGGAAACCAGTTGTATATAGTGATTTAGCTTAAAAAAACAAACCCACTTTCACAGAATATCTAGAGAGAAAGAGAGAGAGAGAGAGAGAGACAGAGCCAGTTTCTCTGGGACTCAATAGAAAATGACCATGATCGGCATTTCTCAACTGACGGAGCTCCAGAGAAACGAAAACGGCGATCGAGATTAGAGGGAGAGAGAGAGAGAGAAAACGATGATGAGCTTTGAAAATGCTTAACCGACATGCATACAGAGAGAGAGAGACCGACTGAGAGAATAGTGGATATACATATACATACATACACACACATATATATATATAACAGAGAAAAGAAAAAAAAAAAAAAAGCGAAAAACCCTGTTGTGGTTAGGGTTTAGATTAGCGGTAGTGTTGTGATTTCTTTCTTTTGAGAGTCAGATTGTGTGGGGTGGCTTGAGAGAAATTACGGGAATGCCCTTCTCTGAAGATCTGTTGGCGGTGACGTGGGCCCAAACACCCGCCATTTCATGGGACACGCGGCAGAGTGTGAGCGTGCGGTGTGTTATCTCACGCGCCACTAGGAAAAGTGATACCTACGCGCGCTCTTTTATATTTAATAGTTGATGCTTTTCAAAACGATTTTAATTTGGTTTTATGTTTAAGATGTATTTAGTGTAGTTTATTTGTCAATAATCTTTTGGAATTTTAGCAAATGTTTTTTGAAAATGATTGAATCAATACAAAATATTGAGAATTCATACTATGTTGATTTCATTATTTTTTCTAGCAAAAATAATAGATTACTGATAAAATGATTAAAATTAAAAATCAATATCATAAATCAACAACTAAGTTATGAATGTAAGTCAAACATTAAAGGTTGTTTGTTTTGCAATCCAAATTAAAAAAAATTTTGATTAAACTATTTTGCTACTATAAATCTACTTACAAAAATTTAACTAGTACTATAAGAATCTCATAACTCATGATTCATTTATTACAAGTATAGGGAGATATCAAGTAATGTTATGATGTTTTGGTTTGGGAATTGGAAATTTGGGCATGTTTTTTTTTTTTTTTTTGGCTTTAAATTAGTGCTTTTTCTAGTTTTCTCTTGTTGGGAATTGTTAAAAATATGTTAATTTTGTTCTCTTGATATTAGCAACTTAATCAATGGTGCTTATTGACTATTGCCACGGTTTTAACAAGTTTACAAAAGTGCTTATGCACTGAAAGTTGTTGAAAATCTAATAGTGGAAAACAACTCACATTTGTGTTTATGTCTGTTAATTTTCTTTTAACAATGCAAAGAGTTATAGAGCAGAATTCCGGCAAAACTGCACTGATGAACTGTGTATAATGCAAAAATGCCAATAAAATAAAATAAAAACCATACATCATGGAGTAGTTGAGGTTTTTTTTTTTCTCCCTTTAAATTATTAACCTAATTACATCATATTATATTATGTAAAGCTCTTGTATTTCGTTCTAAACACATTTTATTTTCTTTTCTTCTTTTTGTTGTCCCTTTTTCTTCTTTGAATTCAAAACCCAGTTGATTACATATGAAAATAAGACAAAACTAGAAACACAAGACAAATGCCTTTTTCACTTGTCTGTGAGGTGTTTGGAGAGAGGAGAATCAAAACTACAAAATCCATGTAATAAGGATTATGATGTGCATTGTGTCTGCACTTCAAATCTATTGACGTGTTTTTATTATTGGGAAGTTTCTTTTATGTACAATTTTTTATACCAAAGTTAATGCACAGCACTCAAACTTAGAAACATAAATGTATAAAATCTTTTGCATCTTAGCATGCTAAATTTTGTATTTTCACATCACCATTATATAGACAAAAAAAACATTTTGTAATTTTTTTTAACTTTGAAGATCATAATTTTAGGGTTTAATTTGCAAAATGAATCGTAAAATATAAAGTATTAAGGTGCAAAATATTCCGCACTTCTTTGTTTTCCTAAGCTATCAGATAATATTACTTGGACAGGCAGGCTATGGTAGTCAAATGTAATCAAGAGCAGTTTTTAGTAATAATTGATTTTTTTTTCAACGATATCTGTAAGGGAAACTGTGAAAGTACACATATATGTAAAAGATCTTTTAAATTTAATTAGGTATCACGATTCATGACACTATAACTAAACATATGAACTGTTCTAGCAAAAAAAAAAATGAATTGTCTATGAAAACAAAGCAGATAAAAAATAATTATTTGCTCTCAATTGACAAAAGTAGCCCCAATTTGCAGCAGTTTGTGCAAAAACCTAATATTTTTTGGTGCAACTACATTCTGACCAAAAAACAACAGAATTCACACAATGATCTCAGAGCCATAAAGCCATACGTAGTAAAAAAAAAAAAAAAGCTTTGAGCTTTATAGAGATAATAAACCTTTCTCTTCGTAATAAGAATTCTCAAACAACTTCTAAACATTAGACCAGTGGACTGTATCCCCACAAGAAGTAAATCTCGAACCACTCTTGATTGAAACCCCAAAAGAAAAAATAAATTATCATCGCATAACCTTACAACCGATACGTAAAAGAATTCTCATACATCATAAAGCAAATATATGGGAAGACTCTATTGGAAGTGCCAAAATAACTTGGTATCGAACCATTAACATTTAGCAACACTTTCAGACTGCAACATTTCTATGAGAACTAAAAAAAAAAAACAAAAACAAAAAAAACTCGCGATATCCATTATATGTGATTTAAGGCCAACCACTAATGGGGATAACCAACCACTCACCAAAAATATAACCCCGCTTATCTTCTAATGCGGCAAATGCTCATCATATTCTCCAATTCCATAGGCCCCACGTTTTCTCCCCGGTCCAGGCCATTTTTAAGGTTCAAACCACTACATCCTAAAAACCACGATGAAGAGAATCAAGCAAGGAGCCTAAACAAAGCACAAGAAACCCGGAACTTAACTTGAGAAAAAATAAACTTTGTTCAAGTGATGTGTAAAGCACCTTTAGCTGAAGTTGAATCCACCAGAAGGGACAGTGGGAGCCTCACTTCCTCCGAAATTAAACCCAGTCTGGGAAGCATCGCCGGGTGGCATCGTGTCATCCTCATCCTCCAACCAATATGTCTCAAGAATCTTTACTGCCTTTTCGTATATCTCGGTGTTGTCATGACTTTGAAGATTCTCAATTTTCTCTAACCCATCAGCATCATCAATCAACTGAGCATATTGATTGACACCCCCGGTATTACCCATATTCTTCTCTGCTTCTCCAACCTTTAAGATGTTTTCAAGCCCTTCCAAACATACTGTAACAATCCTAGGATCAGGGCAAATAAGAAGATCGCAAATAGGTTTAATACACCCCTGACTTACTAGGAACCTGCAAAGGGCATGAAAATCAGCAATCGGAGTAACAGGCAGTACAGAACCAAAGAAAGCAAACACAAAAGTAAAAAACTCTTACTTAATTTGTTCATGAGAACCACCAGATGTAGCATTTGAGATTGCCCAGGCAGCCTCCTTTTTAATATCAAATTCAGCTTTTTGAAGTAAAGCAACTAAGGGGCCAATTATATTAGCTTCAATTACGGCCTGCCACATCGAAAGATTTGGGCATTCATTAGATCAAGATCCAAGTTTCAAGGTAACATGAACTACATCCAAGTTTCAAGGTAACATGAACTACATGAAACAACAAAAGAGAATTTTTCATTAGGAGTTGTTAATAAAGTTCAAATCTGCAAGTTACCTGAATCTGCTCCTTGTTTCCAGCTGTAATATTTGAGATAGTCCAGCAGGCTTCCTTCTTGATGCTCTTCTTGTAGTTGCTGGTCAATAAATTCAGCAAACAAGGCAGAGCTTGATGTTGGATGATGACCTAACATGCAACAACACCTAATCAGCTTAAGACACAACCAACAGAAGCAGCTCTTACGAAGACAAAATTTTAAAAAGAGTTTGGGTAGGTTTAGGAAGCAATATAAGGTTAATTAATTGCTATATTAAAAATTGATCATGTTGAACAAAATTTAAGTAAAGTACCACTGCCCAGAACAGTGGTGGTACGTGTTCACACAGGTCTTAGGGCCATATTATAATCATTAATATGTCCTTGTCATATAAAACACGAAGACCTTTTTCCTTTGTTCTCTTCAAAATTAGCAAAATATATGTTGGGAGAGGGCTATTAAATCGGCTAAAAAGAGGCCTACGACACTTCTATACCTGAGTTTGCATATCATCTCCAGTGACTATGTTTCCAACGGTGCGAAGAGCAGGAATGAGTACAGAAGGAGATGGGTGGCTGGAAAACAAAGAAAGAGTTCATTCCATGTGTGGATAATGTTTCCCAAATTCAAAAGAAGACACATTGTGATGCAGGTTAAGACTCACAGTAAAAGCTCAACAAGCCGTGGGCACACTCCTGATTCAATAACTGCTTGAATTTTATCATTAGTTCCATCAGAAAGGTAGGAAAGGGCCCAGCATGCATCCGTCAAAACCTCTTCGTCATTTGAATGGACAAGACGGGCAAGAGCTGGGAGTGCAGGCTTTACCTGTGAGAACGAAGAACCATCGGAATTTCAAACCACCCAGATATTTATAATCAAGACTAAGGAGTTTAAAAGTGGATTTCAAATGCCAAGGAAATATCACTCATGGATAAGAAATAAACTTGGAAGTCATTCAAAATCCCAATTGACAGCAAAAAGATTGTGAATAATGTAAAAAAATCCAACCTGATCAAAAGGAGGTTGTGGTTTGCCCCTGCAAAAATTAGAAAGCGTCCATGTTGCGTTTCTTAACATCGAGAGCTTGGCTTGCTCATTTAACTGTGACAGCAAAGGAAGCAAGGCCCCATTACTGAGTACAAGATCACGGCATCTAGGAGAATCACCAGCAACATTTCCCAAGGCCCAAACAGCCTACAAATTAAATAGAGAGAAGTATGTCAATACCATGGCATAGTGTATATTATGTGATAAACTGGAACGTAAATCCACCGTAATCTTGAGAAGATCTAGCTTCTTTATCCTCTTCTCCACTTATAATTCCATACCTGCTCACGAACATCATCACTTGGAGAACCAAGAAGTTTAACAAAGATAGGGACAGCTCCATGATCAATGACCACCTTAGTATTCTCAGAAGTACCAGAAGCAATGTTTGTCAAAGCCCAGGCTGCTTCAAACTGCAAGTATTTACAAACAATGAGAGGATTAAATGTATTACAACATTAGGGACACTTGAGTGAACTATGCAACAAACCTGAAGCTGAGGGAAATCCTCCCTCATCAAAAACTCAACAAAACGAGGAACAACTCCAGATTGTATGACTTCCTCAATTGGTGGGCTTCGCTCTGTAGTTTAGAAAGAACAAATGCATAAAAATTTAACATGAGCAAAGAAATACTTCAGGTGCAAACAAAATCGGATCCCAATAATGCACAGCAACAAAATTTTCTGACCAATTGAAAGCAGCTTCCGAAACTGTGTAGTTGACTCAAGTTGCAAAGTGCTATCATCAGACCAAACACCGGCGACCATGGATGGTAGATGTTCTAGCTGCATTAGAAAGATTAAACATGAAGTACAGTTTTGCATTAGATCAGTGATTTTAGCTGCTCATGAAACAGCTGCACTAAAAACTAAAAAGGGGGGTGAAGGGACATGAGATGGGAGTAAAATTAAATAAAACAAAAAAATGTGATATCGAGTATATAGATTACATACAGAACAAGTCCATAAAACGAAACTAAACAAATCCAACAGAAAAAAAAAAAAACTGCACAAGTAGTACGCCCAACTCTTGTAAGTTGTATCCATTACTCAACTTAGCACTTATAACCAATACATGAACAACCAACCCCATATGAAACCATATTCAATACGTCATACTAAAACTCATAACACAAGTTTTATCCTATTAGGACATGGACTTCAAAAGGAACAACAAACTTCATCCTTCTCCAATATATTAAAAGACAAACAACCTGGATAGAGACCAATTGAAACACTAAGCTTAATATAGTTAAATATCGAGAAGGAAGTAATCCATTTCCCAATCCCCAAGTCCAGCTCCAATAAATAAAGTCTTTGACCACAGAGACCATAAAGCATTTGCTTAACCAAAATTCCACGACAGTAAAAAACACCACAGACCATGAACATCAAACCCGAAAAAGCATAATCAGAGTCTAAAAACATCATTTGCACTAATCAAGACAGTACACAAGTACCCAAAGTCAAAACTTTCAAGTAAAACCCAGTCTTTAAAACACTCAAAACATAACTCGGTCACTCAATCCAACTGCCGAGTTAAGAATGCCAAAGCATTGGCAATAACAACCAATCCAAGCAAAACCCTCAAAAATCAAACTCATCTAAACCCACAAACAAAACAGACCAACCAATCAACTCAATCGGTAGCCACTAAACTAATAAAAACCAACTTAATCAGCGAAACCAACAAACACAGCACAACAATCCTCAATCCCCGAACTACAAAAACAATCGAATTAAAAAAACCGAAATCGATCGAGACCTTTTTCTCGAGAGCCGAGGTCGGAGCCGAGGCAGGCAATTGCTGAGCCTGAAGACCCTCGCGACGCTTCTTCAAGAGACTCTCTTCTCTGCGATTCTTCCTGATCTCGACGAGGTGGTCCTCGCGGCGGCGCCGGCCTTCCTCGGCATCGACGGCGACCTTGTACCGGTTCCGGCGGACCTCGGTCCTCGCGCTCGGCCTCAACGACATCGTCGAGCGAACTTGAAACGAAACCCTAGAGAGAGAGAGAGAGAGAGGGCGAGGGTTTTGGAAGTGTAGAGAGAGAGTGAAGAGAGGGTTTGTTTGGTTCGATCTTCAAACGAAATGGGAGAGAGAGAGCGAGTGAAGTGTGTGAGTTTTGAAGAGAGAAGAGAGAGAGTTTATATATATATTGCGATGGGTTGTGTCTTGGTTGGTCGGCGAAACTGGGCCTGGATCGGCGGGGAATTACGAGACTGCCACTGGGTTTGAATTTTGAAGGTGAGGGAAAAAGCGATTCTGATTGGTTCTGTAATAACTGACGAGTGAGAGAGTGAGACTGTGGTTTTGGTTTTACGATGAGACGAGGATTGCAACGACGCCGTTTTGTGTTTTGTGTTTTGTGTTTTGTATCTTAGGTTTTGTTGGAGAAGTGCTTCACAGCTATCCACGGACTAGGATTTTGCCTTTTTATTTCTTCATACAACAATTAAAAGATTCTCGGGGCTGGGCGTTTCGTCCGCACAAGGCCGAAACGTTTCGGCCCTCGTTTTTTTTGCGTTTTTCTATGCGAAACCAAAAAAAACGCGTTTTTTAATGGGTAACAATGAAATTATTTTTTGAAAATTGGGCCATAGTACAATTTAATTAAATATGAGGAGCAAAACGCAAAAATAAAAGCCCAAATTGCAAAAATCAGAGGGCCCACAACGATGGGACAGCCCCTGCAGGCGTGGGGCCCGCGCATCAGGGGCTGTCCCCCACGCTCCCCTTAGCGCGTGTACATCACGCGCCATTTTTTTTTTCTTTCTTTTTTTTTTTTTTTTTGTCTTTCACACTTTTTTTTTTTGCTCCCCATTTTTTATTTTTATTTCTATTTTATAAAAAATCTTTTCATACCAAATAATTTTTAAAATTCTTTGGATATTGTCTTATTTTTATATTTTATGTTTAAAATCTAATTTGATTTAAAAATATAATTTTTTTTTTCTAAAAAATATAATTTATGATTAATTAAATGGTATGAATTTTAGCTTAATATATTTATTATACAAATATATGGTTGGAAAAAAAAAATACTCACGTGCATGGCACGTGCCTACAACTAGTTTCTCCTAAAAATTCTTCTTTATGGAAAATACCTAAAGCTAAATTTCAAAAAAACTCCTTTATTTTTTAAATTTTCAAACAATTTATGTGTGGTCAAAATTAATTCTAAAATATATTTTCAATTGATTTTTATAAAAATATCAAAGTTACCCTTAAGAAAATATATAATTTCAATCCCTAAAATTTTAAAAATTACACTTTATGTCTATCTGGTATTTGGCCATTTTTTGGTCCATATTTTAAGAAAATGACCAACGTTTCAAAATATTATGTTATTAGTCACTAATACGTAAGAAAACTAAGGACATAAAGATAAATATATATCATCATATTGTTAAGAAAATGACTAATTTCTTAATTAATCGAAATGTTGACTACTTTCTTAAAACATCATTCAAAAAATAATTATTTACTCAATTATCTCATTTTTTTATTAACAAAAAAAAACTTAAATGCAAATTTCTCTCTTGTGTATTTGCCGAAGTATAAGGGGTAGGGTTTGCTTGGGGCTGGGCAGGGGATGTCGCGGCAAGCGTCAGCCGTTGAGGGGCCAGGCAATGTTCGAGATGCCATCAAGGCTCAGGTGGGGGCCTTATCAGCATCGAAAGTTGCAACGATGGGTCGGGGGGGTTGCGGCATGTAGGCCTGTGCATTGGGCGTTTTTTTTTTTTTTTTGTATTTTGAATAGCTTTGGTTACTTTTTATATAATTAAAATTAAAATTTTGAAGATAAGTCATATAAATTAAAATTATATAATTATTTTTGTTTAATTGAATAATACATTTCAAAAAGTTTAGGAAATTTTCATTTAATCGTAAAATTCAATATTATTTTGACCTATCCAATTCCTTAACTGCCCCTTTTATTTTTATGCAATTAGAACATAATGCAAGTGATATATATGTGAATTAGGAAATAATTTAATTAACATTGACAAGTAGAGAGACTAAACTTGTAAAAATTTAAAAATTTTAGGACTATAAGTGTTTATAAAATAATTCAGATACTAAAGTGTATAAAATCTATAAGTACAAAGACTATAAGTACCAAATATCCTAAATTATTGACAAGTAGTTTCTTTATTTCCTTAAAAAATAGCTACACTTAACATTATATTTTTAAATGACATGACATTATTTACATAAATACAAGTTTCATAATTTATTTATTTTAAAAGTTTAAGATGAGAATCTACACTTTTTTATTTTTCGACTGAAAAAAATGGGCTGTCTCAAAATTTCTATGCATAAATTATGCCTCAACCACAGTAATTTCTTCAAAAGCGAAATAGGGAAATACCTATTATAAGTTATAACAATAGAAATGAATATTGAATGTTTCAAAGCAATTGAGTAACTAGTCATTTCATCAATTACTTGCACATGTTTTCGGTAATTCAACCAATAATCACCAATTATCACAAAATCACTTGAGTATTTCACTATTTTCTTATATTTTTTTAAATTGAATATTTATTTGAATTAGGTGTCAAAATTTTAGTATTTATTATAATTTCTCTTATTTTTTCAAATTTACTATTTTAAATACCAACTTTTTCTTAAATACAATTACAATCTATACTTATATAATAAAGATAAGTGGGGTTTAATGTTCCTTGTCTCACAAATCACTATTCATTCTGGTGTTAAGTTATTTTGTTTTTTTTTATTGTTTTTTTTTGTTTTTTTGCTTCACCATAGGCTACTTTAAGATGACACAAGGGGTGCCACGTGGCGTCCTCTGTGGACGACACGTGACATTACCTTTTTTTTTTTCCTTTTTGTTTTAAAATTTTTTTCTTTCAAAAAATTACATTTAAGGGCCTACTTTAAAGGGTTTTAAGAAATTTTAAAGGGTTTTTTTGTAATCTTAGGAAGATTTTTTTTTGCAAATTCATAAATTTTAGAGAGTTTTTTTTTATAAATTATCTTTTTATTTATTATTTTTTTGTTTTAATCGTTTTAACAGCTATTTTTTTTACTGTAATGATCTTGGAAAAAAAATTTATTGCCACAGTTGGATTCATAATATTTTTTTTCAATCTTTTAACACCTATTATTATATACTTTTTTCTAAGTAGCTATTTTTTATTTGATTTATTTGTTCTAAACTTTATTTTTATTTTTTAAGTTTGAATAATTTTAAAAAAGCTATAAATATAATAAAATTAATTCTTTAATTATACAAAATAACAAAAATATCAAATTTTTTAAAAAAATAACAAAAACATATTTTATTATTGGGCTCATTTGTTAAATAGCCACTTGAAAGCCTATGTTTTAAGAAAATGGCCTAAGAATTCAAATATTAAGTTATTAGCCCCAAATCCCTATGAAATGTCATTTTTATCCCTCATCACTCTTCTTCCAACTTCATGTATCAAAGGACAAAAAAGTCAATACATATTATCTAAAAACTAATAATTTAATTATAACAAACTCAGGTTATATTATTTTACATGCTCAGAATAAAAACTAGTAATATTCAAACACGTGACAATTCTCTTGTCCCTCAACATATTTTTAATTCTTGTACATAGAATAATATTAATTTATCACCACCACCTTTTATTTGTTTATTTATTTTCCTATACCACCGATATTTATTTACGCCATGGAGAAAAGAGACTGATTTATTTAATTCCTCGAGCCCTTTTAACCTCTTCGTTGCAAATTCGCCATTATCGTCTTCATCGTCGTCGTCTAGCTAAACCCCTCCTTTCCCTTCCACCTCAAACCCTAGCCCAACTTCCTCTCGTCGCTCCCAATATCTCAGGCAAGGACTTCGCAATCGGAGATCGGAGCACCGATCGTCGCTCCTGCCGGAGAAAAATCCCTAATTTTCCACGTTCCCATTCCCTTTCTCGGGAGCCATGGACGGCGATTCGTGGAGCACTCGTCTCTCGTCTGCCTCGAAGCGATATCAGTCGGCTCTTCAATCGCGATCAGGTCAGTTCGGTCGGTTAGCCCTCTCGTTTCGGTTTTGGGTTGTTTGGTTGCCGAGAAAATAAAGTTTCTGTCTTTCACGCGATTTGGTTGTGTGTGGATTGTAAATTTTGATGTACTTATTGCTCAGTTAGGCTGATTCTGGATTTTGGCTTGTTTAGGTGAGTTCGTTTAGCTTTTGCGAAGCTTAATAAATGGAGATCGAGGTTCTATCGTGAAATTAACGGTTATGATTTCGTGAATTAAAGCCCTATGCTGAACTAAATTTGTTTCCTTTTTTATGTTTCATTTGGAAGCTTTAATATTTTATGTCAATGATTTTTTTTTTTTTTTCTGGTGATTTGTTTTCTACGTTTCTTTGGCACATTAGTTTTTCGGGTTTATATATTCAAAGCCTGTTAAATTGGGATGATCTCAATTGAGTGCAGATATGTTTATGGGGTTCGAAGAAATCGATGGAGATGATGATATAAGGGAGGAGTTTCCGTGCCCATTCTGCTCAGAATATTTCGACATTGTTGGATTGTGCTGCCACATTGATGAAGAGCATCCAATCGAGGCAAAGAACGGGGTACATACTTTTCGTCAACGCAGTCTATTTTCTTAGTTATCAAGTCCATATGATCAGAATTCTTTCATACTTATGTAGTAAAGTAGTTATTGGCTTAAGAATAGCTCGAATGAGCTCAAATGTTGAACGCTAATTTATTTGGGCTAGGAATTAATGTTTTGGTTCCCAAAATCTATTTTGTGTGTGCACACACATGTACGGATGAGCATGTGCATAGTTTCATTCCCTCTCGACGTGCTTGCTAGTTGGAGCTTAGTCTCATTCCACATGGTGCTGTTTAACTGCAGGTATGCCCCGTTTGTGCAATGAGAGTGGGGGTAGATATGGTCGCACACATAACTTTACATCACGGGAATATTTTCAAGATATCCTTATCTTTGGCTGCTTATGTATTACTAACATTTTCGTTATGCATTCGAGCCAATTTGAATGTTTACTTTGATGCAATATATTGCCCATGGAATATCCCTGGGCTTCACGGATTTCTACATGGTAATTGGTAAACTTTGTGTTCAAGAAAAGGTTTTCTAATGACATTCTGAATAACAGGAAGATTATTTTTATCCTTCTCTCGTCCTACTTTGCTTCAAGGATTTCTCCATTTTATCCCAATACAATAAGTCTTTTCTTAAATCATTTTTTGGAAACCATTTCAAACTTCTTTAAAACCATTGTCCATTTGGCCTTTGGAAAATACAAAGTGCCGTCTTTGTATCAAAGAATAATCATGATATGACTTGACTTGGTATTGTTTTTTCCTTAACCTATACATACATGCAGCGCAAAAGGAAGTTGCGAAAAGGCGGATCTCATTCAGCAACATTATCGTTGTTGAGGAAAGAGCTTCGGGAAGGAAATTTACAATCTCTTTTTGGGGGCTCATCTTGTATAGTGTCATCGTCTAATATTGCAGCCGATCCTTTGTTATCATCATTTATCTTGCCCATGACTGATGATTTTGTTAGTGCCCAGCCTCCCTTTTCGATTGAAACAGTCTCAACAAAGAAAAGTTCGGCTGAGAATGTTTCAGAGCGGTATGTTAATCGATCTTTACCCACTTCTCTATATCGGACCTCGCTAAGCAACCTCATTAATGTAGCATTGAAGAAAAATATACCTACAAAAATGTTGTCGTTCTTTGTTTATTACATCGTATTTGAGAAATTTAAATGAATTTATTCGGTTTATTTCTGTCACAAAATTGATATAATAACTTCCAAGTCTTACAATCCACCTTAAATTGAATAAATTACTTTTGATTGGTTGTTTCCCCTTGACTTTCTTCCATTTAATCGTTCAACATCCCAATTCTTTCTCGCTCAGCATAATACAGGGCCATAGTTAGCGTAAAAAGATAACAATTTCCAAATCTTATCTGAAAGTACATATTTTTTATTTTTTGGTGACAGAAATGTCCAGTCATCTCCTCTCTCACTCAAGAACAAAGAAGAGAAGGCAAAAAGGTGCGAGTTTGTTCATGGACTGTTGTTGTCCACCATTCTCGCTGATGGCTTATGAAGTTTGGTAGTGGCTTCACCATCAGCGGATGGAAACTTCACGGCCACAGTCTATGGTATTCTGCTTGTAGCGTGTTTATGCCAATGTGTCAAAAAAAACACGAGTGTGGAATAAGTTCTGGAGACGAGTGTATTTAATATGTATGTGAAACTTTAGTTTCTAGGCTTGGACAAGCTTCTGTATCAATGTATTATTTTCAGTGCATTATTTAGTAAGAAAAGGAAAAGTAAAGATAATTTCTTTCTACATCTCCATCTTCACGTCTCTGGTCTGTTGATTGGACTCTTTCTACATCTCCATCTCCAACTTTCACACAGCATTTTGTGGTGTTTTGATTTTGAAATGGACGAATGGAGTCATATTTAGTAAATTATATCAGGTGGGCATCTCTGAATTATCTTCCAGGTACGCTAATAATGGAAAATGTGTTATTCTCGGTTAACATACGGTTGGCGTAGGAAATGGCATAAAGAAGCAACTTTTCTGTAGGAAATGGCATAATGGAGTGGCACAATTTTAATCTTTAGTGTCCATGAACATACAAGTAACCCATTATCAATCGAAGCTCTCTCTCTTTCTCTTCCCTCCCCCCCCCCCCCCCCCCCCCCCCCCCCCCCCAACCACCCACAACAAAAAAAAAAAAAAAAAAAACACAATTGTCCAACTTTTTGTAGCTATAAGTTAGCTATTAATTTTCTTAGCAAAAAAAAAAAAAAAAAGTTAGCTATGAATTTTAGAATCAGTTAGCATCGGTGGTCTAGACCATCACCAATAGAAATGTTAATGTCAATGTTAAATTTAGCACTCAAAAAGATAAAATTATTTTATTTGAAATTTGATAATCCAATACACAATGTTATTTTGTTTTTCTATTTTTTTTAGTTGTAACAACCAATTAAAGTAGTTAATGCTACCCAATAAAAGAGAAGATTACAAATAATCAAAATGATTTTTTGGCAAGAGGAAATTTTTAATATAATATTAATTTTTAATTAAATGCTTAAAAGTTGATCAATCAATATTCATACTTCAAATGCCAAATTTTTTGCATTATGCTATATTTGGTGCCAAATTTGATATCATATATAGTATTTGCCAAATTAATACCGAATTTGACAATGCCTAAGAGAATGTTTATTTATACTAATATGTTAACTATTAGCACACAAATTTTGTAATATGGTTGAGAATGGAGATACTCTTAGCAAAGAAGGGATTGCCTTTCTCAACTTAGCCAAGTTGCAAACAAGTGTGGCCAAGTTGCCCAAGTAGACATTAAAATATGCTATACGGCTATAAATTGTCATTATTATAGGTTAAAATAATGACAATTTTAAATGTTTTGAATGAAATTGTCATTAGCATAGATTAAAATATGCTACACGGTTGTAACATTTATCTATAAAAACTTATCTAATTAGAAGGTTTAAATCATTATTAAAGAAAATCAAACGTTATTGGATGTCCATTAGTGAAGAACGATTTATAAACTGTTAAATTTATCTTTTTAAAATGAAAAGTTCACTAAAAAATAAATCTAACGATCCGAATTTATTTTCTACTGAAAAAAACTTACTGAAAAAATTCCCGTTGGTCATAGCATCATAGTTCAATTATACGATACGATTGAAAAGCATAGAGTCTAATACACATGTACGATTCTCTTTTATTTTTTTTTTTATTTTTTGATTTGTGATGACAACATTATCACCACTAGCTAGTGTTGTTTAGGAAGGACGACAAACATAACATTGATTGTCATCTCAATTCTCAAACTAGAAACCAAAGCACTTCGTACACAAATTTTATTTTTTATTTTTTGCAAACAGCACTTGGTAGACAAATTGCAACTTGCAAAAGTGTGGCCAAGTTGAGCGAGCCATTTTCTTTCATTGACATTTGACACCACAAACAAAGATTGCCAAAGATGATGGTAAAGGCATAGGCGAACATATAGCATATACCTCCAAACAATTTTTATAATAAAATCAGCAAAAGCAAAAGCACCTAGAAGCCTCTCTTTGGTGACACGAAAAGCTTGTCAAACAACCTCATCAAGCTTAGGATGGACCTTCATTATATATTCATATTCCTATATTTATATGTCTATTATTGAGACTCTCTCCTCGACTCCTCCTGAGCTTTTGTACTCATTCAGGCACCACCGCACTATGACATTCCATGGCCCACTAAACTAGATGGCAATCAAGCCCCAACTATAGCCCAAGTAGTTATGTGGGCCCATCTTTCTATTGTCAATCAATTTCAGTTCATATCCTAGCCAAAAAAAAAAAAAAAAAACTTCAATTCAAAGTGAATATGATTTATCGTTTTTTTTTCAACAAATAATTACGATGGAATATGTCCGACCATGACGAGAACGATTTTATGATTTTAAATTATTTAACTTATTTGAGAGAATCAACGATTTAGAATCTGTTCATTATAACTATGATACTTTTTTTTTCTTTTCATTTTTAATTTTATAAGGAAAAAAAAGAAGAAGATTAATATGTAGTAATGAAACACGAAGTGCTTGTTTCAATTCAATCTCTACATGTAAATTTGCTTGAAGGAATCTCTTGGCAGGTAAAAAAAAAAAAAAATGATAAAAGAGAAAACAAGATCAAGACCAAGTAACTTGTGTCACATTTGAAACTTGCTATATATTATTATTTATTGTATAATTTGTATTGATGTATATCCCTATTTTTGTCAGGGTATGCTACACACCAAGTTGGCCTGAAGGAACCCACAAACCATTTTAAATTTTTAATAGCCTTTTTTTCACATTATTCTATATTTGGAAATTTCTAGTATAAGCCCCTTTTTGACTGAAAACAATGCACATCACATGGGACAATTAATAATATATAAAAGTAAAACCCACCAAATTACTATTTGTACATATCTTTGTATCATCGCCATCGTAGCCAATGCTATCATACACTTAATACACAATTATTTTATCACCAGAGAGAGAGAGAGAGAGAATATCATACTGCTGCTTGCCTGAGTGTGCCTAATTTATTAGAGAAATGCTAAAAAGCTTGACCGAAATAATGTGTATAGCAAAAAAATCCATTTGTGATTGTCGAATTATTTGATCATTTTTTTTAATGGTGTAGCATTACTCTATTTATTATTGAAGTAAATATTGGCCGCTTGACATTATTCTCATTCATTGAATTAGAGTTAAATCTTTCACGTGCTTAAAAACTTGCATCATGTGTAATATTTGGCACTATTCAAAATTCAATCATTACGATCGCTAATACCATATTAATAGTAAAAATGGTTTTGAAGCACTATGTAAGAGTGTGCATGTGAGATATGTGTCCAACTTAGATTTACACGTGCAAAAGTGCATTAACTATTTAACTGGCATTACCAAGTGGCATTAGTGTCTTAAGGCCTTGACAATTGTCCACATAGATCATCTAAACTTAAATGGCTTGGAAGCTAAATTTCCTAAAGAATATAAATTAAATTTAAAAAAAAAAAAGAAAAAAAAGAAAAAGGAACACAGTAGAAAGAAGCGAAAATGTTATTCATTTCATTAATTAATATTATAATTAAACAAGCTCCACCAAAATGACAAAGTTTGAGCTTTTAACCCCCCCCCACACCCCCCTCCCCCCCCCCCCCCCCAAAAAAAAACCCTAAAAACTAAAATTAACACTTTAACCCCCCAATGAATGGCTTGTTCCCTTCCCTTATGCTGAGTTACAACTTACATTGCATCTTTTGATTTGCCTATTTTAATTTTAATTTTTTTTTTAATTTTTCCTTCCCCAAAAGGGAAATGAAGCCGAAATATGATTGAGAAATCAGGTACGCGAAGGTCCACAACGGATAAGGTGCATCCACCACTAGAAGCGCGACGCGTTGCACTTTCGCTTGGCCGACCCCGCTTTGGAGGAATTTACACGGGCCTTCTTCTTGGCCGTCGGATCTTCCTTGAGGTCGAAGCTCGTCCCATCTCCACCGACCATCTCAGTGAACATCCTCTGGAGATCCTCAAAGCTATCTTCCTAAGATATTTTTTCGCAAAAAAGATACTATCAGAAACCACGAAAACACTTTGACCATAAAACCACACCAAAATTAGCCGTTGACAAATCAATACCTCGTCTTTGACATTGTTCATCATGGAGATCATCTCTTGCATGAAATCACAGAAGTCCTGCGTCGTGATTAAGCGAGATATACAAGGGTAAGTCGGGGAATATCAATTTTAGTCCACAAAAATCGGCGATGAATCGGAAAAAGAGAGAGAGAAAAACACTCCACCAAAAACGACACGGAAAACGACGTCGTTTGTCGTTTCACCGGGATCTGAAAACGACGTCGTTTTCATGTGTCAAAACGAATTTTACCAAATAAAAAAGAGATTGGTACGGACTTCGTCTTCTTCCTCGAGAGGGTTGTATAGCCCAGCGTCGTACATTGACCTCTTCGACTGGTCCGACAGAACTGTCCAAAACACACAAATTTAACCCCAAAAAAAAAAAAAACTTGGCGGCGTGAAGGTAACGGCGACAGAATTGTACCAGAGTAGGCCTCTTGGATTTGCTGAAACCGCCGTTTGGCTTCGCCGGCGACGGCGGGGTTCTGGGCCCGCCTGTCCGGATGCCATTTCTTCACCGTACAATTACCAAAAAAATTGTCAGGAAAAAAAACGAGAAAAAGACGAGATTTTGCTGAGAAAAATTGAAGATCTTCGAAAGCGAAACATGAAAAAACGACGGCGTTTAGGGCGCGCGGCGCGTAGCGTACCAGAGCGAGTTTTCGATAGGCCTTACGGACGTCGGAGAAGGAGGCGTCGGTGCGAATCCCGAGGACGGAGTAGTAGCAAGATCCGGCGCCGTCTGATCCTCCTTCCCGATGATCCATGTCGGATCAATCTGACGGACCAAAATCAACCACCACCACCACAGCCTCAAATCTCTCTCTCTCTCTCTGCGTTTCTGTGGCCCAACTCAGGAGGTGAAACAGAGAGAAAAGAGAGTGGTTTTGTTTGTGTATATATTAAGATTCTGGAAAGGAGGAGTTGAAAAGAGAAGAGGAGAGAGAGAGAGAGAGAGAGAGAGAGAGAGAGAGAATATTAGGAGGAGAGGAGAGAGAAGAAAATATCTAGGCGAAGAGGAGGCTAGTTGTTTGAGTCCGGAAGATACGTATAGAGAAGGTTCGAGACATTTTTCTTTTTCTATGATTTTACTACGTTTTGGAGGAGAGAGAGAGAGAGAGAGAAAAAAGGAGCTTTAGATATTTTGGTTGGGCAACTGCCAATTTGCCCCTTGGGTTTGTGGATAATTACGCCTTGCTGATTGCCATAGTAATTTTTTGGGAGAATTGAAGGGGAAAAAAAATTTACATTCTAATTCTATGTTTATACTTTATAGTGTAAAAGTAAAACATATTAATTAAAATTTTGTTAATTTTTTTTGGAAAAAAATCTCCGGTATATCGATACTCTTTTCTTATGGCAGGACGTAATTTATAGAATACTCTTTTTCTAGCATGGAAATAAAAATATTGAAAGTTAATATGAAGAATCTCTTATGGTCAAAAATTATTTCATAACATACTTTATTAAAAAATCTTTTGATTTTATTTTAAGGATGATTTTGGACCGTTAAAAGTGAGATCAATGGAAAGGTAAAATTTATACTTTGATCTTTAAATTATTTTTCTAGACAAAAATCTATTTGAATTTAATTTTTGGCAACTTCAATCAATGACGATCAATTTAATTAAAATAATTACCAAAAATACACATGCATTACTCGTACTAGTTCCTAATTATATACATTTACATGCAAATAATATTATTTGTAAAAATTAAGTAATTAATTTAATCAGGAATACATTTTAAAAAGGGAGACTTTGATGAATACCTCTTATAAACACATTAATAATCTATGTCTGTTTTTGTTATACTTTTAATTTGTATCCCTACTTTTACAATATGTTTAGAGTAGAAATGACATAAACCAAGGGACCATCACTTGAGGCATAAATTATAAAGTAACACTTAAAATGACTTTTTTTTTTTTTTTTGCTATTCTCCTTTTAAAAATATGGTCTATTTGGTATTTAGTCATTTTTTAATCTATATTTTAAGAAAATGACCAATTCAAAAAATTAAGTTATTAGTCACTAATATATAATATAAGCAATGGTATAAAGGTAAATACACATCATAATATAATTTAAAAAAGAGATTTTTAAGGATTTAGCCAAATTTTTGGTAATTTTTTTAAGGATTAGCCATAGTTTCACGAATTTAAGGAATTAGCCATTTTCGTTGTGTAACAATTTTTGTTACACGTGTAACAAATTTTGTTACCCGTATAACAAATTTTATTACGCCAAGTAATAATTTTTGTTATACGGGTAACAAAAATTGTTACACGTGTAATAAAAATTGTTACACAATGAAAATGGCTAATTCTTTAAATTCGTGAAACTATGGCTAAATTTTTGAAACATGAGCTTAAAAATGGCTAAAACCCAAATCTTCCCTTTAAAAAATAACTATTTCTTTAATTAATCGAAACTTTTGCTATTTTCTTAATACATTATTCATAAAATGGCTATTCACTCAATTGTAGAATTTTTTCATATAATTGTAAAACATAATGTGATTTAGACCTATTTAATTTTATTTTATTGTAATTAGAACCTTGTGTGAGCAATACCTGTGTAATTTTAGTAGTAATTTAATTTAAAATGGACAAACAAGTATTGAGATTGCCAAAAATTAAAAGTTTAAGGAAATTTTTTACTTATAAAAATATTTTAAGAACCAAAGTGTATAAAGTCTAAAATTATAAGGACTATAAATACCTCAATTAACCAAAAAATAAATATAAAATTCAAGAATTATTCTCTACCGTAAGATATATACTACATATATTTCTTTCACAATGGTTATACCAATTATCTGTAAACTGATATAAATGATGTTAAATGTTTCAATGTTGAATTTATTAAAAAAATGATAAAACCAACAATATATAGAAATTATTAACCATCAATCATTTTTTTCATACGTAAGTACAAAATTGCGATGATATTTCAAGAATTTTTGTTTTCTAAGAAATTGATCCCTATAGATTATCAATCTTCACGTATCTTTTAAAAGTAATATCTTGTTTTTGTAAATATTTAAATGATTTGGGATCAAACTATCCAAATGTATACATTAAAGCTTAAACAAGGAATAAATAATCTAAATATTTTTCATAAATGAAGCATAGTCTAGCAAAACACCTCTCTTTCTATATAGTTCGAATCAATCAACTATCACAATTTTGTTTCGGGTGGTAACGATAATTCTACGTTTTAACTTTGGTTGTTTTCAATCTCATTATAATGTGTAAAGGGTGGCTTTTAAATATATCCGAGTTTGGCAATTACTCTTGAACTTTTCTTTTTAACCGTTTGCTTTATAAGCGTACAAGGTTTGACAGATTTATCAAAATTAATAACAAAAGTGAAAAATTAAACGAAATTGAAATGCAAATTACCCAATTAAAAAAAAATAAAGGGGGCAATTTGTCAAACTTCTACAAATTCAGGGGTCATTGATATATATTTTTTCAACATGAAATTAACGTTAGTTATTAAAATGGACTAATTTGTCAATATATTTTTAGTTCATGATGCAAATCGTCAAAAAGAAAAAGGTTTAGTGGACAATTTGCCAAACTACGACAAATTTATTGGTGTAAATTACAAAAAAAGAACCACATGTAATTTTCCTTAAAGAAAATGCAAGAGGGAAATACCAATCGAATTTTACTGCTCATAGAAAGAAAGAGAGATGTTTTCATTTCAAACCAAAATGGAAAAAATATAGAGGGTAAATACGTGATTATACTGCCAGCCCGTCAGATTGTGTAACATAACTTTTTTTTTTTGTGCAGAGATTAAGATGTTCGGATATTTTCAAGATTGATATGATACGTCTGGTATTATGTCACTATTACATACACATTTTAATATAGTGTATTGAGGGAAGACTAATGACGGGTGAGTGTTTTTTTTTTTTTTTTTGATTTTTTTTTTACAAGAACATATGGAAAGCGGAAATGAAGGTGAAGGAAAAAAAAAAAAAAAAGGAACGATAGGTTTCATCATAGAATACATTAACCTAATCTCTATCATGGCCCATGGGATTGTGTTAAAGTGGTGATCATGGTTAGAAACTTAAAATTATTGGATAAAACTACCTTAAAATTGATTAAAAAACGTTATAATGTATACTTTTGACTGACTGGTGATTGGAAGGTAAGATTCTTTGTCACCCAATCAATTGATCTAACAATTAAATGACATTTTTCTAAGGTAAAACTTAAGAGAATACACAAAATTATGGGGAAAAAAAATCCCATCTTGAATGGTTCACATTTCATTCTCAACTTGTGTTGAGCTAATAATTTCAATTAGTCACAAATATTCCCCTAACAACTAGGTTACTATACTAGGGTTCACATGGACAATTAACTCTAGTTAGTTTTAAAAGAACAAGTCTTGGCTATTGAATTTCATGTTCAAAGGTCCAATCTACATCGTTACAATCAACATCTCAAATAATTGATCCATAGAACAACTGGTCTTAAACTTTTGTCATGTCATTTGATGGTATTATACAACATTTATACGAAGCCCACATTAAAAGACACATGATAGTTGTGTCACTTCTAGCCAAAAAAAGAAAAAAGAATCATTATGTCGCTCACGGTTACAACATAAAATTTTCATTATGATTAAACTGCACAACATCATTGTATTGATAGTACAAGTTGAACAAACAAAAGACTAGCTTGCTGATCAGAAACAATCAATTTTTTTTTTCTTTTTGATGGAATCTGAAACCCTATTGTTACAACAATACCATGTAGACACTATTTACATCATGATGCAAAGCTGGAAAAAATAGACATGATAATATGAAACAGTGCATATGAGAACTTTTTTCTTTTTCTACACTACAACCCATAGATAAGGTGAGCGAGGAGCGATCAAGAAACTACACTAGTGTGAGATAACTAAAATAAAAGAACTAAAAACTAAACTTATAAACAAAAAATCTGGAGCCTAAAGAGAGTTCTGTACCAAACTAACTTGTTCTTCAAGCTACTTGGGTTATTGAACATCCTAGGATCTCTCTCTAGTAGCTCAAGTAAAACGGCGCGCGAGGCATCTTTCTAGCGGCGTGCTTGACGGACAACAAGCACTTGAAGGCCGTGCGGATCTTAGACCACCTTGCCTTGCTGTTCCTGTCCCTTGACATGCGCGCAAACTCGGGGAAAAACCCCGCTTCGACTGCCTCGTTGTTGTTCGGGGCAAAGATGAAGCTCGTCCCTGGCTCGTTCCACGCGGTGGAGGGAATGCTTGATCCTTGGAAAAGGAGCGGGTTTTCGGGGGAGAAGTTGTTGGACGAACTGAATGGCATCTGGGAGCTGCTAGCTGCGAACCAGCCGGCCAGCTGATCTGCGTTGAAGTTCGCGAACGGAAAGTCGTCCAATGAGAAGCTACCAGTTCGGGTTGTTTGAGGGAACACCGGGAGCTGTGGATAATTGTTCGGCTCTGGTGCTTGGACTACTAATTGATGGTGAATGTCTGGTGGTTCTTGATCTGCAAGAAAATATATATATTTTTTTGGTTAATGGCATTTTAGGAAACTAGAGTTGCCAATTATGGAAAGTGAATATGACATGAGAAAGTGTTTTGAGATCAGAGTGTCTTTTGATGGAACCAAAACTGTGCATTATCTTGTTTTAGCTTCTCAGACTTTTCTTTGCAGTGCAATGTGTGATCACAGAGACATCTAAAGGTAAATCAAGATTAAGGACACAAGAGAAATAGTGAAAATAGTCCATTCCAGAAAGTAAATTTTAAAGCTGTTAGTACAACAACCTATGGCAATATGGGACACTAGTGAAGCGATTTCATCGACGCTTTGTAGGAATTTCGATAAGATTCAAGAGTATCTACCATGGTGAGCAACTGGGAAGTCAAGTTGAAAGTCTATGGTTGGATCAATGGACGGCTCAGGTAGAGTCCTTGAAGGACCGGCAATGGCTAGCCCGTCCACGGGCACCAACTCGTTGACGTTTCTGTACGCTTGCTGTTTCAGATTTTCGACCAGAATCTGTTGACGGAAAAAGGGAAAATGATCAGTTTCTAGTCCATAAATACATGTCCAAAGCCAAAGGCAACACAGAAAAGATGGCACTGTAAACACCAGTACTAAAACTCGGTGCAAAGAAACTTTAAATTGTACCTTCTGAGATGGAGAGTGTGCATCAAGAGGAAGGTATTGGCCGTTGAAGAACGCTCCCACGACCTTATGGATCGCGTCGAATATGACACCGACGTCAAGATCGTGCCGCTGGAACGCAAAGAGTCTGTTCTCGTCGATGATGCAGTTCATTGCGTGGTTGACGATTGCGTTCCATATCTTATCTGAGACCGTGCCTAGTATCTGCATTTCCATGTCCTAATTGAGCTTTCGCTTACGCAATCAAAAGAGCATTTTTTTCTTTTAATCTCCTTACCTCGCGCAGCGCGGACGGATCTCTGACGCAACGTTGCAGAAATTCCTCCACGGTTCTAATTCCGCTCTGAGCCAACCTGCTATGGAAGGCGCCGTCTTTGGCGATCTTTTCCAACCGCCACACTTCATCTTTGAGGTGTGGTGGGTGATGCTTTTGGTACACTGAATAACAAAGAAAAAAAAAACATGTTTTTGTGTCAATTTCATGTTGTGATAAATAGGCAGTACTAAAATGGCAAGATTTTTTTTTTTTTTTTCCCGAAACTCACGTTCGCCCCTGTGATCTTTGACCACGAAAGCCTCGGTTCTGGCCTCCCTAACCCTTACTTCCCCGGGAGCCCTCTGCACAATCCGAGCCCCCAGCCTGAATTTCCGGCTCCTTACCCAGCTGGAGTTGTCCGTGAAGACAACATTGGTGAGGAAACCGACCCCCTCGGACAGCGTCACGGTGAGCTCACCCGTCACCAGAGGCCTCCTGCCCTCGCGCTCGCGCAGGACGCTGTCGTTGAACTGCTTCTCCGTCCAGTCCTCCTGATCGTTGACACCAAAGTCCCCGTTGAGGGCCACAATCTCGACCCTGACGGAAGAGAGTGGGCCGGTGTTGACAACGGTTTGGGAGACGGGGTCGAAGAGGACAATTTGCAGCATGCGGGACTGGTCCTTGGGCCCGATTCTGCTCCCGGTGAAGATGGTGGAGGGGATCTTGTTGATGAAGCGCAGCTCCAGGCCGCTCCCTCCTCCAGACGGGCCCGCCTGGTGGTCCGAATGGCTGCTGCGAATCAATAACAAAACCGAAAAATTTTAATGTTGAAGCTCTTTTAAACAACAAGAGAGGCTATTCATCAAATTTTCAAGGCAAACAGAAGAAGACTGGGCCAAAGGTCTCACCATGTAGATGCATTGAAGTAGCGATTCACCGCCTTTTCGGCCTCCTCTCGCACCTGAAATCGCCGAAAATTATGAAACCATGAACAATGAGGACTTGGGAAAAAACTTGACCTTTTCAATGCCAAGAACATATGTAACAAAGCATATTCATGAACATACATGAAGTCAAAGTCAATGAGAATCTGATGAACATTTTTAAAGAGATCAATGTTATTATTAATTGTCCAAGGCATAGAAATGGTCAATGAGAAGATTCGAGTACCAAACAAAGAATCAAACACACCCAAATGGGTTGATGGAATATAGCTTGCTTGAGCACCAAGTAATCTCTACTAGCATGAACTTAAGCTAAAAAAGAGAATATAATATATATATATATATATGTATATATAAAATAAAAGTCTTTGATCTCTTACCAGTCTCCGGAAAAAACCCTCCCACAGAGCTTGATTAAGGGAAGGCCCTCTTGCTAAATCTTCAACAACACTGCTATAAAGAAACAAAATTCAAAAATCAAAATCAAAATCAAAACCACTAAACAAACAAAGGGTTTCATTGAATCAAATCACCCACGTCCTCAAGAGCGGTTTTCGCTTCGAGTACCGACCATCACCTCCGTGATCACCAAAATGCCTCTTCTGGACCATCAAAACACTTTGGATAATGAAATAAATTAAAATTGAGAGAGAGAGAGAGAGAGAGAGAGAGAGAGAGAGAGAGAGAGAAGAGAGAGTTCTCTGATCTCTCACAAGTCACAAAACAAAATAAAGGAAAATAGTGACAATAAAAGCTACGGGTTAATTGTATATATAGCCATATAGGGAATTTTTGAGTTTGAAAATTTGATATGGCCGTTTTTGTGTGTTGGGGGAAGTACTAGGAAGGTTCATTTTTGACCAAACGCAAACACGCTAAACGTAAAGGTCAATCATACTTTAATCTCACAAGTAAAGAAGATCTTACTACATAAAAAGTAATAATATTATTAACGATCCTTGACTCATTACTTTTTGCCATTAAAAAAGGGAATGTACTAAAATCTGAAAAAGATTCTCTGAAACTTTGGAATGAAAGAGAACTAACGAACAGAACAAGTAGTAAGTAACAGCCGCGTTATTGTTGACAAAAAGTGACATGAACTTTACTATATAATCCAAAATAAATCCTAAAATAAAACAATATAGCGTATGAGAAAAGGAAATACACGGTGGATTTGATTGGATTTGATTTGATAACGCGTAGCCTTAACATAAAGACGACAAAGAAGGTTGGTAGAAGTTGCAATATTTGATTCACAAAAATAGAGAAATTCCAAAATAAAAATACGCGCTTTTTTTTTTTTTTTCGGTCTAAAATAGTGACGTTTTGTGGACGTGCAGTTCTCAACGGAAGCGTTTCGTTGAAGTTTAATCCAAACTTCGGCTTAGCTTCCATTTCATTTATAAGTCTTTGTTTTTGGGCTTAGCCTTAGAATTTTACGTGAACATAATATTTTATTTATTTAAATCTAGGACAATATATGTATGTGAGTTTTTTTATGTCGAACACTATGTCTAGCTTGTTATCATATATATGCTAAGGGTGCTGATATTTATCATAATAAATGAAGTATTGCACAGAATATATAAATATATAATCATATAACAACATATTGATTATCTGTGTGAAATATGTAATGATCCACCAAAATTCAATTCTCACTAACGAGATTGATCAATAGCTCTGTTGCTATATATATATATATATATATATAAATAGAGGGTGAGTTATAAAAATAGACTTGAATAGGCCTATCAAAAAGTAGTACATGTTGTAAAATATTAAAAAATAAGGCTTGTCATAAATTTTATGACAAAAAAATATTGACATATTTGTAAGAAATTTTTTATATTTCAACTTTTATTCTTAAAATTTAAAATGTCAATTTTTTTTAACAAATGTGTAAATATGTTTTTGCCATAAAATTTCTTACAAATGCTATTTTTCTTATAATATTTTGAAACATCTCCTATTTTTTAAAACGTCAAAATTTTGTGCATATATTGACAATTTTGGGAAGGAGTTATTAATGGAATCGGACGTGCTGGGTCTAATAATCTCTACCACTATAATTGATCGACCGAAAACATTAATAACTATATATAGACAAACTTGTTGACAACAACTTTTAAGTTTCAATCCAGATTGAAACTTTTCCTTCTTTCACATGATTATCAAATTCACCACCACTAAATTTTTTAGAACAAGTATCTAAGATAGAATAGGCCTCACATGTTTTTTTTTTTTTTTTTTTTTTTCAATTTCGTGTTCAAATAAAGGTGCTTCAGATGGTGCAATTTTGGACATAAAAATCTGAAGAGGAAGCAACATAACACGTTTTAGTATTGACACTTTACACACAATAATTATATCCCATCACAAAGATTAAAAATATGATAAAGCTAATTGAATATATATAAGTGGAACTCAAAAGTCTAACCGAAAAGAACCAGAAATTTTCAAGCTCGCTTCAATAATTAAGCTTGTGGTCCATCAAGAAATAGCAACTACACGTTAAAGTGTACAAACAGTACTACCACAATGTGTGTCACTATCTTTGTCTGCTTAAATACTATAAACTCGACGCTTATTTAATTGAGGAAGAAGACAGCGAAAAACACTTGAAAGAGATCAAAGAGGCCCAAAAATATTTATAAAAAGAAAAAAAATAAATATTGTTGTGAATTGTTAGGTTTTGGTGGTTAAAAAAGTCAAATAGCAGTGTTGTCACCTCGGGTTTTGTGGACTGTTGTGTGTTTATAGTCATTTTACATTTTCTTTGCAATTTCTGAGTTCAAACTTTCTAGCAATTTCCTTACTTCTAAGAAATTACCAACTCTTTTCTGGGAAAATATTCAAAGGAAAAGTCTGGGAGTTTTATTCAATTCCCAAAGAGAGAAATCGAGAAAGGCCTGTGACGAAGGAACTACATATATTATACTGCTAAGAATCGAAAGTCACCGAAAGTGAAATTTGAGTAATTTTTTTCCCCCTAGGGTTTGAAGTATTATAATTTTAATTCTACTTAAGAGAAATAAGACCACGATTACTCGATTAGAATATGAATAATTTAATAGACTGCACTGGGTAATAATAGTTATGCCGCTCATGCGATGAATATGTGAGCTTGCTGTAGTTTCTTGTCGTTTCGGAGTGAAACGACACGTTATTTATTGATGGTAATTGGTAATTTCTCGTGCAAAAATATTACTGTCGTATTTAGTAAAAAGCATATCTTACAAATTACAACTGTCGTTTCAAAACTTGCTGCTTCAGAAATGGAAAAAAAAAAAAAAAAAAAAAACCCGACATGACGAGAGTAACAAGGTATGAAACGACATGCAATATCTATCTATAATAACTATATAATAAGAGTGGTGTTTATTATTCATCTTTACTTTTCCTTTTAAGGTAAGGTTATTTTGTCTTTTTTAGTTTTTCTTTTTTCTCTTTCCTCTCTTTTTTCTTACATGATCACAATTCACATTAAGGCAATCTCACTCTATTGTTTATTTTTTCACTTTTTTTTCTGTTTATTTATTTATTTATTATCATACACTCCGATGATCCATCTTCCTCTCTCACCTTCTTTATAATATTTTTTTCTATTTATATTTTCTCCCTTTCTAATTTTATTATGTTAGTATTTTCTATTTTGTTGATTTTTTGTTCTTTTAGTTTTTAATCTTTTGACATATCAATTATTTACAATTTTCGCTTTTTGTCTTTATTTATTTCTCTCTCTCCCTTTTCTTACGTTATGGACTTATGTCCCCTCTCTCTCCCTCTTTTGTTTTGAACTTATCTTTTTTTTTTAAATATATATTTTGAACTCAAAATCCCTTTTAATTATCGAAGTAAGTCGTAATATGTTCTCAATCTATAAACAGTAAACACGCAGTTTGCAATAGTTTTTATTCAATTTATTTTTATTTTTAATTTTTGAATTTAAGTTTGTTAAGAGAAATGACTTAGTCCAAAGTTTATCCTACTTTCTCAAAACTTATTTTCTATTTTTTTTTACTTCATATTTATATTTTTATAACGAATTTTATAACAAAAAAATCAAGATGTGCAAGCCACTCTTTAAACTAGTAGAACTATAAGGCTTAACGCGGGTTAGGTTCTTTGGGAGAAAAAAGTTAACATTCTTTTCTATATATTTTGTGTCGCTTAGGATGATAAACGACATTCAGTGTAGTTACAGGTATATAAACGACATGTAGTAAGACATGCTTCTTCGACTTCCAAACGTTTTTTGTCGTAAAAGTATGAAAACGACAATAGTTTTAAACCCATCAGGCATATATATATATATATATATATATACATTAAAAAAACCTACAATTTTTCCACCTCTTGTCATGAAAAAAAAAAAAAATACCGTCAGACCAAATAACCTTCCCGAGCATAAACGACATGTCGTTCACATTCTAATCGTTTCTACGTCACGTCGTTTATAAATGTTTTGTTCCACACAAGACTCCTATTTCCACTCACAAGTCACGATTGAACTCCAATTTTAATTGAAAATTTCATTCTCAACAAAAATTTGTTCTTTTCGAACTAATAATAGTTAATTAAGAGTAGTATCGTACGAATTTTTTAATACCAACTTATGTTTTATATTATTATTATTGAGTATTTATCATCTAATTAGAATAGTATCAATTAAAACATGACACTTTAACTATCATATAAATTTGTATTACAAAATTGATAAAAAAATCTGATATGTCTAGTATTATTTGTTAATTAATAATTGTTGAGTTCTCATAGTTACAGTCTCTGACAGTCAAAATCCCTTGAGCCAAAAAGATGGCAAGACAGGGTAAGCTGTGCAATCCCACACCGTCTGGGTAAGATGATGGTCTAATGTAAAGGTTCCGAAGTCGTGCTAGTATGGGACGGTACGGTTGAAGAGATGCTTAAAAGATATGATGTTACTACCTATGTCAACAAGATGCATCTTTTTTTTCGGGAGCTCATCTCGTAAGAACTCTGAAGTTAAGCGTGTTTGATCCGGAACAATTTACGGATGGGTGACCTCCTAGGAAGTTTATCGGGAAGAGTGCGAGTGAGGACAAAGCACGCTGGAAAGACTTGTGTTGGCTTATGAGGACAATCATCGATCCGAAAAGCAGCCGTTACAATTGGTATCAGAGCCTTGACCCAGCCGGAAGTGTGGTCGACGGCCAACAAGGACGTCGGGCCCCAAAAGGAGGGGTGATTGTGACAGTCAAAATCCCTTGAGCCAAAAAGATGGTAAGATAGGGTAAGCTGTGCAATCCCGCACCGCCTGGGTAAGATGATAGTCTAATGTAAAGATTATAAGGCCGTGCTGGTATGGGACGGTACGGTTGAAGAGAAGCTTAAAAGATATGATGTTACTACCGATGTCAACAAGATGCATTTTTTTTTCGGGAGCTCATCTCGTAAGAACTCCGAAGTTAAGCGTGTTTAACCCGGAATAATTTAAGGATTGGTGACCTCCTAGGAAGTTTCTCGAAAAGCGTGCGAGTGAGGACAAAGCACGTTGGAAAGACTCGTGTTGGCTTGTTGGGACAGTCATCGATTCGGAAAGCAGTCGTTACACTGTTAGATTCTATTTTCTTTAAACCACAAGACTATAACTATAATTAGTGTGAGTGGGTTGTTAGACACGTTGTTACTATTCATTCAATGAACCCTTTGTATGGGGTATCAACTTAAACCATTCCATCCTATTTTTTGGGATGGAAAAAATAGTTTGAAAATGGTTTGGAATGGTTTGAAAATGGTTTGTAAAAATGATGTAAGAATGGTTTGACTTTGCTGATTTTGAGGTAGTATGAATGGTTGAGATTTAAAGATATTGTATAGGGATTTGGAAAGTTGAAAAAAATGGTTGAAAAAAAATGAAATGGAATGGAATAGTTTGAAGGATTTGAAAAGTTGAAAAAAATGAAAAAATAGAATGGAATGGAATGAGAGAAATGTGTTATACAAAAAAATGGTAACTTATTTTGTCTTTTCTGCATCTTTTTTTTTTTTTTTTAAATTTTTTGCTTCGGGCTGTAAGTCATGCGCCTAGTGGACACGCGTGTGACCCCCATGCGCATGTCCCGAAGCCTTTTTTTTTTTTTTTTTGCATTTTTGCATTTTTTGCTTCAGGGGTATTAAAACAATGTTCACTCATTGAAAAAGACGCACGTCTTGGTTGAAACGTGCGTTTTGCCTAATTTTTTTAAAAAACTTTTTTGCTTCGGGGGCGATTTTTATTTTTATTTTTTTATTTTTTATTTGCTTCGGGGGTGTTAAAACATTGTTCACCCATTGACCAAAACGCACGTTTTGCCTATATATATATATATATATATATATATATATATATATATTTTTTTTTTTGCTTTTTCTTTTTTGCTTCCTTTTTTTAACCACTTATTTGGATCACTCATTTCACTCGTTCCATTCCATTCATTTTAAATCCATTCCATTCATTTTTTTTTTTCATTTTTTTTAACTTTCATAATCGTCCAAACTATTCCATTCTATTTCATTTTTTTTCAACTATATTTTTCAACTTTTCAAATCCCTATACAATATCTTTTAATCTCAACTATTCATACATCATTTTTACAAATAATTTCCAAATCATTTTTTCCATCCCAAAAAATGGGATCGAATGACCAAAATGACCTCTCCAAATAAGGGATAAATTTTTTGCTTCGGGCGCGTAACTTGTACACGCATGAATAGTTGAGATTTAAAGACCCATGGGATGGAGCCCCCATCCTCAGCTTTTTTTAGATAGGGATGGAGTAAGGATGATAGATAATTTTTAAGATGGGGACGGGGATGGAGGACACGTTCCTAGACCCACTCCGCCCCATTGCCATCACTAGCGCATCCCGAAGGCTTTTTTTTTTTTTTTTTTTTTTTTTCTCCTTTCTCGCTTTTTTTTTTTTTTTGAATTTTTTCTTGGGGGTGTTAACACTGTAACATTTTTTTAATCATTTTTTTGTCAAATTAATAATTCATTAGACAGTGTTCAAAATTAAATAAACACGTGCTAGCTTTCAACTAGCAGATATATATAGATGACTTTTGTTGAACCAAACTCGAGTCAACACCAAAGCACCTGAATTCCCATGGCTTCTTCATCGTCCACACCGCCACTGTACGCGGCGATCGACATGGGCACCAACTCCTTCAAGCTCCTCATCGCCCGGCCCCACCCAAGCGGCGGCTTCGTCCCCATCCTCCGCCGCAGCGACACCGTCGTCCTCGGCCGGACCGACGACTTCCCTTTCTCCATCTCCCAACACTCCCAGTCCCGCGCCATCGACGCCCTCAGAAGCTTCCAGGCCCTCCTCCACTCCCAAAACGTCGCCGCTTCGCGGACCCGCTGCGTCGCCACGTCGGCGGTCCGCGAGGCCGCGAACCGGGCCGAGTTCCTGGACCGGGTCCGGGCCCAGACCGGGCTCGAGGTCGAGGTCCTCCCCGGGGAGGAAGAGGCCCGGCTGGCCTACCTCAGCGCGGTTCAGTTCTTCCCGGTTTTCGAGAAACTGGTTCTGTGCGTGGACATCGGAGGTGGGTCCACCGAGTTCGTGGTCGGTCAACGAGGGGACGTGCTCTTCGCCGACTCGTTGAGGCTCGGGCACGTGAGCTTGACCGAGAGGTTTAGGGACAGCAATGGCGTTGAAGAGATGAGAGGGTTTGTTCGATCGGTTATTGGAGGGTCTGGTTTGGTTGAGAGTGTGAAGAGGCTGGGGTTTGATGTGGTTGTGGGGTCCTCCGGGACGGCCCGGGCGCTGGAGAAGGCGGCCTTTTACGGCCTCGGTTGCGGCGGGGCCGGGGCGTTGGATGGGGCGAGGAGGGAGTGGAAGTTGAGGAGAGGGGAGCTGAGAAGGGTGGTGGAGAGTTTGGAGGGGGAGGAGGAGGGGGGGCTGGAGTTCTTCGGGAGGCGGTCGGAGTTTATCGTGGCGGGGGCGGTGCTGCTGGAGGAGATCTTCGAGGCGCTCGGGGTGGAGGAGATGGAGGTGTCGGGGTTCGCATTGGTGGAGGGGGTGGTGGGGGAGATTCTGAGCAGGGCGGGCGAGGGCAGGCGCGAGTTGGGGGCGAATGCGAGGTGGGGGTCGGTTGTGAGGTTGGCGACGAGGCTTTGCGGGAAGAAGAGGATGGCGGATGCTGCTCTGTGCGCCGGCATTGCCAAGGTGAGCGGGCGATTTTGGTTGGAATTTTGTTGAATGCTTGAAATTGTGTTGATCTTAGGGAGCAATGGAATGCATCACTATTAGAATCACACATTTGATATTTAGCATTTTTCTAGACATTATGTTATATTGTGGAAAATTCTTGTTGCTGTTGGTCTTTCGATATCTGTAGGATTAAGTATGTTACTCGAGAACTGGAGATCATTAAATGTGAACCAAATTGGTTTTTCTAATTGTTATTGTTAATCTTGTCGATGGGAAGTTGTTTATGTCGCAACGTTGCGATTTTATTGGTTGAGTGTGAATGGCTTTTGCAGGAAATTGTGGAAGAGTTGAGGAAATGCAGCGAACTTGATGTTTCGTTAGATGACAAGGATCTTGAGTATCTTGAAGCTGCGTGTATGCTTCACAACATCGGGCTTTCCGCTGGTAAAAAGGGTTACCATAAGCAGTCTTACCGTCTTATTGTGGTAAACGCTTCTTTCCTATTTTGGGTATCTGATTTTCAATGCCATACTTTAGGGACACTTGTGGTAGTTATTGATGAACTGTTAGCGTATATAGACTAAGTCAGCGTGTATAGACTAAGTCAATAGTTTGTTAATTAGTTTCCTTTATTTTAGGAAGGTTAGCTGGTATTATTTACCCTAGATATTGTAATATATAAGGCGTGTATTCTCTGATCAATAAACAATCAGATTATTCCTATTCAATTAGCAACGTATTATTCATCTTTCTTCTCTTAAAGCTTACATGGTATCAGAGCTTAATTAAGCATTATCGAGTTGAGAGAGATGAGTTCTTCTGTTTTTATGGCTGGTACGGTCGGTGGCCCCGACTCTGAGGTGGCTTCTGACACATCTCAGCCGAACCCCACAATCGTACCCGTTGCTAATTCTCCTTCTGATAACTCCATTTCTGCGGCCATCACTGCGTTTAAGCTGAATGGTCGCAACTTTATTCCCTGGTCCCGGTCGATTCAGATGCTTCTTCGCGGCCGAGGGAAACTTGGCTATCTTGACGGTTCTCTTCCCAAACCTCCTCAGACCGATTCGTCTCTCGCTGCGTGGGAGATGAATAATTCTCTCGTTATGTCATGGCTTATCCACTCTATGGACAGCCGGCTTGGGGAAACTTATCTTCTCTACCCGTCGGCTAAAGCAATCTGGGATGCTGTCCACCTTGCTTATTCTGATCTGGAAGATTCTTCTCAGATGTTCTCGCTGCGCACACGTGTTCGCAATCTCCGCCAGGACGATAGCTCGGTAACTACTTATTTTCATTCACTGACACGTCTCTGGCAGGAATTAGATCTTTTTCAGCAGCAATCGTGGAATGATCCTACGGATGCTGAGGTGTTTCGCCGTTTTCTGGACAAGGAGCGGATCTATGATTTCCTTGCCGGCCTGCACCCCTCTTTGGATGAGGTTCGGGGTCGTATCCTTGGCTCGAAACCCCTTCCGAGTCTTGACGAGATTTTCGCCGAGGTTCGTCGCGAGGAGCACCGCAAATCTGTTATGCTTGGCCCTGGTTTGCCTTCCACGGATTCCACTGCTATGGCTGCTCGTACTGACAAGTCCAAAACTGCTGCTACTTGGTGCGAGTATTGTCACAAACCCTACCATACTAAGGCGAAGTGTTGGAAACTCCATGGCAAGCCGGCTGATTGGGTCCCTAAACACCTCCGTGATCGTGATTCTGCTGGTCACACTGCTTCTACTCCAGCCGAACCTGCTTCTGAATTTCCCTTCACCAAAGCTCAACTTGATCATTTGACCAAACTAATGGCTTCTTCTACTGGTGGTTCTCCTTCGGCTGGTTCATCTCTTGTCGCCCAATCTGGTAATGCACAGTCTTACTTCTCTGATCTCTCTACTGAGCCTTGGATAATTGATTCTGGGGCGTCCGATCATATGACGGGCAGCCTGCATATTCTCTCCTCATATTCTCGGTGCAATACTCCTCGGTCGGTTAAAATTGCTAACGGCTCGCTGCTTACCATCCACGGCACAGGCTCCGTTGTTTTAAGTCCTGATATCTGCCTTCAAAATGTTCTTTATGTGCCTGGTTTTTCCTGCAATTTACTGTCTATTAGTCAACTCACAGCCTCTCAACGACTTACTGCTATTTTTCATTCTTCTGTTTGTGAATTTCAGGACCAGATCTCGGGCCGTGTGATTGGGAGTGCTAAGGAGATTTCTGGACTTTACTATTTTTTGCGAGATGTTTCTTCGAATAATCAGTCTAGTGCTGCTGTTAGTTCTACCACTCGTCTTTCTAGTCGTCAAACAATAATGCTTCTTCATTGTCGTCTGGGTCATCCCAGTTTTTTGTACTTGAAACATTTGTTTCCAGCCCTATTTATTAATAAGAATGATCATTTTTCTTGTGATATCTGTCAATTGTCTAAACACAAACGTCTTCCTTTTTACCCCCAACCATATCAAGCATCACATCCGTTTGCTTTAGTTCATAGTGACTTATGGGGCCCCTCTCGCATTTGTACCCCTTCCAATCAACGGTGGTTTATTACTTTCACTGATGACCACACCCGCGTATGTTGGACTTTTCTTTTAAAGGACAAAACTGAAGTTCCATCTATTTTTGAGCAATTTTTCACTATGGTTAAAACACAATATGATACCTCTATCAAAGTCTTACATACCGATAATGGCACCGAATATTTTAACTCGATTCTAAACACTTTTGTCATCAAACATGGTCTCTTACATCATAGCTCTTGCGTTGATTCATCACCACAAAATGGCATCTCCGAGCGTAAAAATCGTCATCTTTTAGAGGTTGCTCGATCCTTACTTTTTACCGCCAATGTTCCCAAAAAATTCTGGGGCGATGCTATCCTGACAGCGTGCTATCTAATTAATAGGCAGCCGTCTAAGGTACTTAATTTTCAAACCCCTTTATCGTGTCTTCGTCAATCTTTTCCTCAATCTCGTCTGTTTTCTGAGTTAGATTTAAAAGTCTTTGGCTGCAAGGCCTTTGTCCATAATCTCAGCCCACAAAGAGGGAAACTTGATCCACGATCTTTCCAATGTATTTTCCTTGGCTATTCTTCCACAAAAAAGGGTTATCGCTGCTACTGTCCTACTTCTAGAAAATATTTTATATCCCATGATGTTACTTTCTGTGAAAATCAATCTTTTTTCCCACAAAATGTCCTTCAGGGGGGGTGTCCAGGTAGTATAAGCGAAGAAAATTTCTGGGATAGTCCTCAAGATTCAAATTTTTGGGATATTTCAAAACAAAATCTACACCCTAATCCTACTCCAGTTTTTTCCGCTGATTGGGAGTATCTCTGGGAACCAATTCCTGTTTTTCCGCCTCTTCAACAACCAGAATCACCACAAAATATTCCACTCGCTATACATCAGGAAAATCAGCCTCAAATCACTGTCATCAATGCACCAGATCAGGAAAACCAAACACCTATCAATGACAATCAAAATTCTCTCTCTACATCCGACCCCCCTACCATAGAGTCTAGTGTCGACAATAATTCTACATCTCAAATCCCTTTCACAACTCCTATACAGCCACTTAAATACTTCTATACTCGAAGAAATGTCTCGAAACAAGTAGAAAATATAGAATCTCCTGCCTGCCAAGAACCGGACCCAAACTCTGGTTCTGAGAATGAGCTTACTGATTTGGATGTTCCGATAGCGGTAAGAAAGGGAGTCCGAACGTGTACTTTACATCCCATCTCTAATTTCTTGGGGTATGCTCATTTGTCTCAGTCAATGAAGGTGTTTGTGACTCAACTCGCCAAAACAGCAACCCCTAAGACCTTCGAAGAAGCGTGGCTGAATCCCAACTGGAAAAAGGCAATCCTAGAAGAGATGACAGCCCTTGAAAAGAATGGCACTTGGGAAGTTGTTCATCGACCCAAAGACAAGGCACCGGTAGGTTGTAAATGGGTCTTTACAATCAAGTATAAAACTGATGGGACAATCGAACGTTATAAAGCTCGGTTGGTCGCAAAAGGGTACACACAAACCTATGGGATTGATTTTCAGGAGACCTTCGCACCCGTGGCAAAGATAAATACGATCCGGATCTTGATCTCGTTAGCAGTTAATTTGGATTGGCCGCTATTTCAACTAGACGTAAAGAATGCTTTTTTGAATGGCGAATTGGAAGAGGAAGTCTACATGAGTCTACCACCCGGGTTCAACAATGAAGGAGAAAATAAGGTTTGTCGACTAAAACGGTCTCTCTATGGATTGAAGCAGTCACCAAGGGCGTGGTTTGGCCGCTTTACCAAGGCTGTTCGGCAACATGGCTATAAACAAACCCAATCTGATCACACTTTGTTCTTCAAACGAAAATCCTCGGGCATCACTATCTTAATCGTCTATGTGGACGACATTGTTCTAACTGGAGATGATAAAGAAGAAATTCAGCACATCAAGAGACAGCTGGCTGCCGAGTTTGAAATGAAGGACCTAGGAAATTTGAGACATTTTTTAGGCATGGAAATAGCTCGGAATAAAACAGGGGTTTCCATTTCTCAACGAAAATACACTCTTGACCTTCTCAAAGAAACCGGGATGCTTGGTTCTAAACCGGTTGACACTCCAATGGATCCCAACATAAAATTGGAAATAAAGCCAGAAGATGAACCGGTGGATAAAGGTCAGTATCAAAGATTGGTGGGAAAGCTGATTCATTTATCATATACAAGACCGGACATTGCGTTCTCAGTCAGTTGTATAAGTCAGTTTATGCACTCGCCTTCCAAGACACATTTACAGGCCGTTTATCGAATCCTAAAATACCTTAAGGGTACACCAGGGAGAGGCTTGCTGGTCACAAAAAATTCAGAAAGAGGTGTTCAGATCTATACAGACGCAGACTGGGCAGGATCAGCAGAGGATCGAAGATCTACGTCAGGATATTGCTCGTTTGTGTGGGGCAACTTAGTTACGTGGAGGAGCAAAAAAACAAAATGTAGTGGCTCGAAGTAGTGCTGAAGCTGAATTGAGGTCTATGGCATTAGGAATATGCGAAGGACTGTGGATAAAGATGCTGCTAGAAGAATTAAATGTGACTGTACAGGGACCAATCTCTACATTCTGCGACAACAAGGCTGCCATCTCCATCTCTCACAATCCTGTACACCACGATCGAATCAAGCACGTGGAGGTGGATAGACACTTCATAAAAGAAAAAGTTGATGAGGGTTCTCTTGATGTTCGATACATATCTACAGTTGAGCAAACTGCAGATATCCTGACGAAGCCACTGTTCAGACCTATGTTCGATAAGTTTGTAAGCAAGCTTGGGATGTACAATCTGTACCATCCAGCTTGAGGGGGGGTGTTAGCGTATATAGACTAAGTCAGCGTGTATAGACTAAGTCAATAGTTTGTTAATTAGTTTCCTTTATTTTAGGAAGGTTAGCTGGTATTATTTACCCTAGATATTGTAATATATAAGGCGTGTATTCTCTGATCAATAAACAATCAGATTATTCCTATTCAATTAGCAACGTATTATTCATCTTTCTTCTCTTAAAGCTTACATGAACCATAATATTTGTTTTGGACTTGTAATTATGTCACTAGCGAAGCTAAACAAATATAAGTCGAGCTGATATACTTGTTGTGTTCTGCAGAATGGTGATCATCTTCATGGGTACAGTCCCGAGGAAATAAAGGTAATGTCGATTTCCCGTTCTCGTGCTTTGCCATAGTTCAAGTTCTGAAGTTAGCCCTGTACTCATTATTGTTTTCAAAATTAACAGGTAATAGCACTACTTGCTAGATATCACAGAAAGAAGTTACCAAAACTTGATCATTCTCATTTCAAGGAATTTCTGATAGAGGTAGAATCTTCTTCTTCAAATTCTCTATTCAGGTGTCCAAATCATGCATTGAAATTAAGCCCTTTTTTTTTTTGTATTTTTCATTCTGTTATTCTCAGGTGAAAAAGTTCAAGTTTCTTTGTGCAATTTTACGTGTTTCCGTTGCACTATGGAAGCACCAAAGCAAGAATCTTGATAAAGAAACAGAGTCTTCACATTCTCACGAAGGTTTCAACTTCAAAGCGGTATTCAATCCGAGTCTGAATCTTTTTTTCTTTTCTTACACAGAACTAAAGAACATTTAATAATTTGGTTCATCTTCATAATCCGGCAACTACTCTTAGCAGAGAGTGACTATTTGTTGGGTCCTTGAACTGCATTTTGTTGCATACTATTATATCTCTCTAGGTTGAGACTTAGATTTATATTGCTTAGATTTAGTGTTTTAGGTAATGAAATACCAACAAATTTAGTTAGAATATGGCAAAATGAACTTGTTGCTTTCGTGAGTTTCAGACCTCGAATTTGACCTGAAGAGTTTGTTGCAGGTACTGACAGATTTAGAGGATCGAAATTTGGAGCCAAGTACTACACCGCCTCTAGTGGAGTCTGAGAACAACGGGGAAGAGCTAAGGCGAGAGTTGGAATACTTTAAGACGGTATAGCGCCTTCACTTTTATTGTTGATAATCTTCTTTTCTTACTCTGATTGGATCAATAACACAGGAATTTCTCTACTCTTTTTCGCCTCAAGGTATTCCGTCGAGATTTGTCTGATATTGTAGCGTCAAGGACATCAGATTGACCGGAGACGTGCAGTGCCATTTGAGGCAGTGAATTAACCAAAGCTGACTGTAGGAATAGCAATTATTTAGTTATTTTTTAATTTATACATTAGGAGATTTAGGATATTTTAGATAAAGGAAAGGATAATTATCCATTCCATAAAGATAGGTTTAGAATTATTTAGAATTAAATTTTAATTAGGATTTATCAATATATACTCCATGTACTATATAGCTTCGGCTTTTTTCAATAAATTTCAAGAGTGAATTAATTCCTAAAATTTACACTTACTAACATTCATTTGAAACCTCACCCTGATTGGGGTTCATACAAGGAAACTTAACCATATCTTGTTTTTGAATTATTCAAAATCTTATCATCTTGTAGTGTCTTGAGGTACAAGCTACCTTGTATCTGCGTACATTCGTAATTTTGATCAATAAAAGTGCGAGAACGAGAAATGCGTCGATGTCAGTTGTATGAACATAGAGAACTTAACTTCAACGCCGTTGATTTGTACCCCTTTCTACCGAGCAGAATAATTTGGTGCCGGATTCTACTCTGATCACACCGACAATGTCCGTCCACCGAGGATTTGAAATTAGACAGTCATCAATTCATTCAAGCTTGTGCCCTTCTTGCAACCTTTGGCTTGAAATGTCGCTAAATTACCGTGAAATACGGCGAAAGCGCGTGTTGCCGTGCACGAAGCTTTCTCAACAGATTCAGAGTGAGGAAAAACAGAAAAAAGCAATGGTGTGGATTACATTTACGGATTTACCATTAGAAGCTAACTTATGGTCATCTATTCAATGTTATCTGTGTCTTTTTTCATGTTGGTGTCTTTAAAAGAAGATTCTGTTTCGACTTATTTAGTACAATAAACAACTTAAAGAAAGAACGCGGTCTTTAAATAAAGGATCAGTTAGGTAAATTGTCATTTTGGACTGTATATTTATAAAAAAATAGTCACATTTTCAAAAAATTTAAAAACTAGCAATGAAATATGTAAGAAATTTCTGACAATAACAAAATACACATAAAATTACTGTCATAAATTTCTGACACTAGTCAAAAATTTTGTCAGAAATTTCTGACATGGCTAGTTTTTAAAGCTTTTAAAACTGTGATTATTTTTTAAAATCATTTTGTAAACAGTAGCTATTTTCTTAAGATTCACTTAAATAAAACAAATGAGATAATTTATTTTCTCATAGTTTAAGGGTCCACATATAAAAACATAAATATTGATACTCTTTCATTTTGATAAAATAAAAATTTATATTTGAGCCTCACACTTTTTCTTATTTATATGTGATTGACAATCGTATATATGTAAAAAAAAAAAAAAAAAAAACCCAGAAAAACTAGAGTTAGACACATGACAAAATATACATCAATAAAATCACCTTGCGTGATGATAAAATAATTCTAATAAATTTATACTTAGTGTGGTGAGTGCTAATACATCATTAAGTGATGATAATTAAAGAGATGCATTTTTTATGCTTATGTTGAAGAGCTTGTTTGAACTTTGAAGGTTACTTTGGAACTGGGTAGCAATAAGCTTTTGGTCATTACTTTGCTTAGGCTCAAAAAGCCACATTTTTTTCAAGTATTTTATAGATCAATTTTCCACCAGAGGTTCCAATAGAAACAAAGTCTACCTAGCTAGAAACTAGAAAGAGCTTAAAAAAGGCAAAACAATTAAAAAAGGCAAAACAATCTCCTTTAAACTTTAATCTCTTATTTCTAACAATCATGTTATCTCTTATTTCTAATTGTGTCAATTAGTTGATATAAACAAATATATAGTTATCCTTAGAGAATGATAAAAGTATACATCATATCGTCCAATAAATAACTAAAATATCATAACTTTCACTTTCTTCGGTTCTGATTTTTGATAGCCAAAAAGTGGACGTTACCATTGACCTTGTGGTCCTAGTCTCTATTAGTATTACGTGACTTACATGCAAGACCAAAACAAAAAGCTTTAATTTTGCAAATTTCAGACTCAGAAAGGCCAAAAGCTTATATATAGAACTTTGAATGTGAAAAAAAAATAATTTGAAATTTATATTCGTGTCAACTATCAATAATGTATCTATAGCTGTATTGCATAGTCAAGTAATAGTGTACATGAACTGGAGAGACTGTGCTTTGCCAATGCAATAACACACTAGCTAGAAATTAATAACAATAATGGCAATAGTTTTTTTTTTTTTTAATTTCCTTGTATAATCATGAACGAATATTGTGTCAATTTACGTGCTAATAAAAAAAAAAAAAAGGCAAGTTTGGTGGTTGATGAGTTGGCATTTATTTGCCATCTTTCCAATTTCATATAATTAGAGTTTGGTAGGTTCTTTGCAAAGATGAATAAAATAGAGACTAAGGTTTGCATGAGACATGACCGAGGTCCATTATTGTGCCCTAATTTTGGCAATATGTATAAAAAACAAATTAAGTGGACATGTCAGCAAAATATACACGTTATCCCTTAAAGAACCCACAAGTTACATGCCTATTTTTTTCTTTATTTTATTTTATTTTTGGTTAGAAACTATATGTCCTTACATTTAAGCGAAAGGTCTCTTCTTTTCTAACGTAAAGTGATTTGTAGATCTGGATTATCATAAAGCTTTTTTTTTTTTTTTTCCTTCAAAATATGGATTGACTTGTATTTAATCAAAAGATAATGAAACATGCATCAATGTTTCTCATAAAATGATGATATGATTGTTCAGAATCTCAATTATCTTTAAAGATATAAATAGTTTATCTGGTCTTTATCTCTATCTAGTGAACAATGAACATATAAATATTTTTTAAGTACAACTTTTAAACAATGCAGCTACACCTACACATGCAAATGTGTTAATTTTCACACTTCATTTTCTAATCACACACTTCATTTACATTTAAAACCTTGACTTTATTTATTTATTTTTTTATACCCATTAATCCAATTTTTTCCATAACTAACATCGAATTTTTGTAAACTCCCCAGTTCTCATCGACCGATTTGACCAGTGACAGATCTAGAATTTCGTATTAATGGAAGCTAGACATATAATAAATGCCGAAATTGTAATTGTTTACGATCAATGACAAAAATAAATATGTTTTATTATACTTTTGGCTAAATGACCTGTTTTTAGCCTTAGTTTTAAGAAATTGGCCTGAGTTTATTATAATTAAGTTATTAGTCATTTTTCTTTGTTACGGAAGGTAACAAATATTATAGACTGTAATAATTTTTATTACAATAGGTAACAACTTTTAATACAGATCATCACAGACAAAATTTGATACACATATATTACAAAATATCTAATTTTTGTTACATATTTGTCTGTTACGATTTTTATCAATATTTATTATATGTCGTAACAAATATTGTAATAATCCATAATAATATTTGTTACAAATTGTAACGATATTTGGGCGAACAAGGGTATTTTGGGCAATTCAGATGTATGTGAATGTGCATGGTGGCTAATAACTTAATTTTTTGGTAGTTAGGTCATTTCCTTAAAAGATGTTATTTTAGCATGTCATTATGCTAATTTGTTACAATTACTCTAGTATGTCTTTTTATTTTGATAATTTTGTATGATAACGTCAATATTGTCAATTATATTAAAAATAAAATTTTAAAGCATGAATACTTTGATTTTTTTGTTTTTTGTTTTTTGAATCCAAAACTTGGATTGAAATGAAAGAGTTGATGATAAAAAGTAATAATAAAAAGTAAAAACGATGGATATGATTTTTTTAGGAAAACTTTTGGTATAAGGATTTATTAAATATAAAATTTAGGGCTAAAAAAGTGGCATTAGCCATCTTATTGTAAATGAAGAAGTTTATATAGAAGGAAATTTTTTTTAAAATGTCACAATTGTCACCTTAAAAGAAATATTACAGCATATGCTACTTTTTAGTAATGATTTGACCAAATATTGTCTATCACTTTTATAAATGAGGAAAACTAACTGAAGGACAAAATAATAATTTACTAGTAAAAAAGTAACCTCATTTGCCATAGTGACATTAATTGAAACTTGAATTTAAAATGTGACACTAGATTAAATTTTTTCAAAACAAAAATATGAAAACAACGAAAAAAAATAAAACTTAGAAGGGCAAACTAATCAATATCAAACAAAAAAATTGAAAAATTTAGGACAAAAAATAAGAACTACATTGCACTATTTAAATTTATTTATAAAATATTTTATATTAGAATAACCTATTAATATATGGGCTAGTTAAGAAATTAGCCATTTTAAAGGTAAAGTTTGAAGGATTTAGCCATAGTTTCATGAAATTAAAGATTTAGCCGTAACATACATTATGTTACACTTGTAACATAAATATGATACACGTATGTTACACGCGTAACATAATGTTACACATATGTTACGACTAAATCTTTACTTTCATAAAACTAGAGCTAAATCCAAAAAAAATAGTTAAAAATTTAGTTAAATCCTTAAAAATCTCTTCATATATAAACACACAATTTTTCTCTAGTTTTTTAAGCCCCCACTTGCCACAAAGGGATGTCCTGCATTTGACTTTTGTCTTTTTCCTTTATTGTTTTTTCTCCTTCTTACATTTGAGTCATCTTTATCAAATTGATTTCTTTATTTGTTGGTAAAATCATATATTAAAACAATTTTTTTTTATTATTTTGATTTTTTCGGGTAAAAAAATGAAAAAGGGCAAATTAAAGAGTTATAATAGAGGCCTCAAATAGGATAACATTTATTTATTGGAAAAGACAACCACACCTTAAGATACCATGATATTTCTACCTAATGATTAGTAATTAAGGCTAGATACAAAACCCCACAGTTATTATTAATAGAGATTATTAAACAAATATCTATTTTTGATAGAGATTATTGAGCAAATAGTAATTTTTTGAATGATATTTTAAAAAATTCGTAAACGTTTTTATTAGTTAAAGAAACAATAATTTAGTTAACTACACGATGTTATAAGTTTATCTTTACACCCATAATTCTTCATGAATTGACGATTAATTTCTTAAATTTTGTAAATATTGGTAATTTTCTTAAAATATAGACAAAAAATGATAAAATAATAAATAAGTTCTTGACAATATTATTATCTTTTTAGTTGTTTCTCTTAGAAGGTGTTGGCTTACTTTTTGTTGAAAAACCATTCTATAAATGTTCATCTTCAAATATTAAATTTTGGTATTATATGATATATATATATATATATATATATATATGCACACAATTAAAATTAACACCTTACTAGTGCTGTATTAGAAAATATTTTTTTTTTCGCTCAAACGTTAGATTTTTGCACTTTATATATATATATATATATATATATATATTAATTTAGCATTGTATTGGATAAAAAATGTGTGCTTCTAACACATATGATCCTATGATAAGAAAAATGGGAATCTTTAGGTGGTCGAATTTAGTTGGAAAAATATATCAGAAACTTCTTTGTCGATATGTTGTTAAATGATCAGATTTCAAACTTATTTAAGGGAATATACACAAATGCCATTTTCTGATTAAACGTCTTTTTTTTTATATATATTTCACGCATAATTAAAAAAATAGTCACTTTTTAGAAAATAATTTGAAAATATAGTCACAGTTTTAAAAAATTTAAGAAGTTGTCATTTGAGAAATTTCTGATAGGAATTTTTATGTGTAATTTTGTTATTGTCAGAAATTTCTAACATATATACGGTGTCCAACCAAACCAAACCACAACTTTTTACTAAAACCAAACCAAACCAAACTAACTTCTAATTGGTTTAGTGATTTTACAGACCAAACCAAACTAATTAAACAATCAAAATCAAACCAAACCAAACTAATTATAGTTTGTTTGGTTTGGTTTTTTTAATCACTTTGAGCCTTTTTTCAAACAGGCTCATACAAGTTGAGGATTTAATAAAATAATATAATTCATCAAAATCAAAGTTCAACATCATAATCTAATCCAATTAGATAAGGGCTAAATTCAAAATATTTTAAATATCATAAACAAATTATATTAAATATTAGGGGTGGCAATTCGTGTCGTGGGTCGTGTTCGTGTCGTGTCCTATTCGTATCTACGTAATTTTGACTAGACCCAGACACGACCCATTTATTAATCGTGTCTAGAATGAAGACCCAGACACGACCCATTTATTTTTTAACAGACCCAGACACGACCCATTAAGACACGGTTACTATTCGTGTCTAATCGTGTCTTAATGGGTCGTACAGACCCACGAACCCATTTATTTAAATGGGTCACAACCTATTTTTAAATGGGTTTAAACGGGTCTTGAACCCATTAAGACCCATTTATCCCAAAATGTATTAACTATAAAAAATAATTAAAAATTAAGTGATTAATACACCAAAACATAATTATATAGTCTATCAATATTAAACATAGCTACAAGTTAATCCCTTAAACATAAATAAATAAATAAATAACTAACAATCCATCAAGTAAAATCATAAAGTATAAAACAATCCATACAATCCATCAAACAAAATCATAATCAAACCAAAGTCACAACAATCCATCAAAGAAATCAATAATCAAACTTAAGTCATAACAATCCATCAAACAAAAACATAATCAAACATATGTCACAACAACAACAAGAAAATTAGATAAATAAAATGCAAAAGAAAAGGGGAAAATACAAAAGAAAATGGGCGCTCGAAATTGAAATTAAAAAAATAAAAAAAGAAAAAGAAAAAAATACAAAATAGTTAAGAAATATAATACAAAAATTAAAATATATATGGGCATTAAACGTGCCGTAATCGTGTCTACCCATTAAGACCCGTTTAGTAAACGTGTCTTATCGGGTCTTATTGGGTCGTAATCGTGTCTGCCCATTTAAGACCCAATTATTAATCGTGTCTAATTGGGTCTAATCGTGTTTGCGGGTTCGTGCCGTGTTCACCCGTTATTTAATCGTGTTAATCGTGTCCGACCCGGTTAGACCCAGACCCATTAAGGGAGGACCCAAACCTGCTTAAATCGTGTCGTGTTCGTGTCGTGTCTCGTGTCTGGACCCAGATTGTCGGCCCTATTAAATATTCAATGGTTTTAAGATAATGCAAGAGTATTGACGCCCGAACAACTAATGGCTTCATAACAAAGTTGATCCGTACTATAAGTTCCATCAAAACCATCCTAAAAATATCTAATACCTGATTAATAAATTACAAAGTTGTTCGCTTCAAGTTCTCACAACTTATTAGCAAAAAAAGAAGGGAAAAAAAAATCCTCCATACATATAATATAATATTAAATACATGTGTATATATAAGTATTGGTTTGGTTTGGTTTAGTTTTTAACAAGGTTAAATATGAACCAAACCAAACCAATTAAAATTTGAGAAATTCCAAACTAAACCAAACCAATTATAATCAGTTTGAAATTGATTTGGTTTGGTTTGGATTGATTTCGCCGGTTTGGTTTGGTCCCATCGGTTTTTTGAACACTCCTATATGTATAGTGTATAGTGATTAGTTTTTAAATTTTTGAAACTGTGACTATCTTTTTAAAACATACAATCCAAAATGACTAGTTACTTAAGTGACTTATTAATTATTTCTTAATACAGTATTTTAATAAAATTTATATAAAATGTAAATATTGTATAAATTATCACGCAAATTTTTATAAAATAAGAAGGTAAATTTTTAATTCACAAATTAATAAACCACAGAAGAAGCGCAGTAGCAACTTTTATGGCCATTTTTGGAAAGATCCGGTGGGCCAGCCCACACCTTACCCTTTCCTCTTTTTATCAATTCGTTGTTACAAAGAAAATAAAAAAAAAAGAAAAGAATTTTTAGAATAAATAAATTTTCTGTCAATAAAAAAACCAAATGACCTTTTTTCACTATAGTCTATATATAGAGACGCGCGCAAAGAAAATAAATACAGCGAAAATAAATCTCAGAGAAGAGAAATCAATTCAGCTCAAAGCCCACAAATTTGGTGCGTTTCTCTTTAAATCTCTGTTTGGTTACTCGGAAAATTTTTTGTCTGGAAAATATAATCCTTCAATTTTTTTTTTTCCTATAACCCTTCTTTTTAATCTTCTCGCATTTTCTCAGGAGTCAAACAGAGTGCAAAAATGCGTGTTTGTATATATATATAAATTTTTTGGAAATTAGCTTGGCATTATAAAATTCGTGAAATGCTTTTGTTAATGGTTCATGCCATTCGAGAGCTGTACTTGAAGGAAAAGGACTTTTCTTGTTCATATTGTATTTTGTGATGTTTTGTTAATTTCAGCTTTGGTTCGATCGAGTGTTGTGTTGCTCTTCGTGCATTTCTGTTGATTAATCGCTGATTTGGGTACTTTAAACGACTAGTTTACAGTGATATTTGCATTTTTAGTTGTTTTTTGGTTAAATATTTATGGCTGTTTCTCTGTAATTTGGAATGGAGCTGAGCTCATTTCCACTGGGTTTTTGAGGGAAAAAAATGGTGACTTGAGTGATAATATTTTCTTGAATCTGTATATAATAGGTTTTAGCAGAGAGGAAGTAGTGTAGGGTTTGGAAAAATATATGTCCTCATTGTTATTATTGTCTTTTCTCTCTTTGTTTTCAAATGAAATAAACCAAGCGAACCAATGAACTATTGGGTAATGAATTGTGGGTTTCCCTTTGTTCTCTTTGAATTATTAGGTGTAAACTAATGTTTGCTAATATGATTTTTGGTTGACTTATGAGTCTTTTTTGTGTGGTGGGTTTCATTTTGGTTTTGATTGCAATAATATGGATGATGATAAATGTTGTGGAAAGTAGCAAGACTTAGTTTTGTTACTATATGAGAGTGATGGTGTTTACCAAGTACTGCTGAATTGTAGTGACTTTTCAGGTGCCTTAAGGAAATGGATTTTCTTTACAAATGTTAAAAAGTTGTTGAATTGTATGTTGGATTGGTCTAAAATTATGAATTCTGTGTGTGTTTTGTAGATCAATTGAAGAAATCAACGGAGTTCTTGCTCGATTTCTCGGACCTTGTTTCTTTTGGCATGGGATTGGAGGAAAGACTTGCAGAGCTATGCATCTATGAGGAAAAAAGTCTGCAGAAATGGACAGTTTGCAAGCATGCCTTTTGCGACTTGACATATATTTCTCCAGTTGTGTTCTTATACCTTCTGAAAGAGTGTTACATTCACGGTACGAGTTTAATCATGAAAACTTGCAAACTTTGGATGTGTATGAGTATGAGTCTTGTAGTGGAAAACTCATACATGTAATAAACTGGAATCTGGCTGTTCAACTGGCTTGAATATCATTCGAAACATACACAGTACATTCTTTCATACAAGGTTCTGCCAATATTTAGTGAAGGACTTGCTCTGAACCTCCCACCTCATAATTTGGTTCTTAAGCTAGCTGTTCATATAAAATCAGTGGCATGTTTGAGGTCTTTATTCAATGGATAATTTTTGCTAATTATCACACAAATCTGGTGCTACTTCTTTTTGTCGACACTCTTTGTTTTTGTCAGTCTGTTTCTCATTCAAGATATTGCATAGGTACATGTAAGGCTACTAAGAAGTTCCGAGCTCTTCAACAACAGGTCCTTCTAGTATTACAAAGTTGCCCCCCTCGTGGACCAGCTGTATTTATTCTTCAGTGCCTCTATGTGTTGCCTATATTTGGAGATTATAGTGAAGGATTCAGTCATTTGATAATATCTTCTCTTCGCCGTTTCTTGAAAGTAACAAACACCTCTGAGGACTTTGCAGAGGCAAGAGATCTGGCTGCCAAATTATTTCTTGATATTCTTGGTGGTTTTGTCAGCCATGACGAGGGAGTAGTATTAAAGATACTTGAAGCTTTTGATGTTCAGCTGATAAACATTGAGAAAGTAATTTGCCCACTGAAGGAAAAAGATGATTCTAATATTGACACAGCAAAAGCTTTTGTTGAGCAATACATATTTGGATTCATAGAATCTCAGGCGTATATGAATGCAGTTACTCTATTAGAGCACTTCTCAATCCGCCAATTGGGCGAGTCTTTTCTCCTCAAAATGATGCAGACCAATCAATTTAAAGCAGCTGAAAAGTGGGCAGCATTCATGGGGAAACCATTGTTGTGCCGTCTTGTTCAAGAATACATTGACAGGAACATGCTAAACAGTGCTTACCAGGTTATAAAGAAAAACAATCTTCGGCATGATTTTCCCGATGTTTATCACAAGTGTAAAGAGAGGTACTTTCATTGATGTATAATAATATCCAGTTCATGGATTTTGCCATTAAAACCTATAGTACTGCCTAGTAATAGTGATATGTTTTAATCTTAAATTTTCATCATTGATTTTTTTCTGAAAGTGATAAAATGTGAATTAACCTTCTGCTTGCAGTGCATTAAAGAAGCTGGCAGAAAAAGGATGCTGGGAAGTTGCTGAAGCAAAAACAAACAATGACAGGCAACTTCTTGAATATTTGGTGAGCAATTTTTCATATCTCTGACTCACAAACATTCTGTAGTTCAATCCAGAAACGATTCATAGATCAGTGTCAGTAGGAAGTGACGTGTATTTATTATGCATATATGTTCTTGATACACAGACATAGATATATGCAGGTTTGGATAATTGTCTATTTATCAGAATCCAAAGTAAATATTTTTCACCAAAGAAAAAAAAAGGCCAACTTATTCATTTCAAAAACTGCTTGTAAGGTTTATTTGGCGATGGAAGCTGGTTATACAGAGAAGGTTGATGAACTCTGTGATAAGTACTCACTTGAAGGTTTTTTGAGTGATAAAGGTATGCCTTAACTTGACATTGTCTGTTCCTTTGGTACCATAATTGAGACGACCCACAACAAAAAATTTCCTTTCACACTATTGTTCCATGCATTGCCGTTCCCTGTCTTCAATATTTTTGAAACATCAACCTAGTTCCTTAGTACCTTTGTTGTTTTTCTCTTAACTTGAATCATCCTCCTATGTTAATGATTAGCAGGGCTGAAGTTTATTCTCGTATATATTGTATTATATGAAAAAACCATGATTTGGCACCTTCTTTGCCTTTTCACTATCTAATATGGTAATTTAATTGGGCTCTACATTTAATTTTTTTTAAGCGCACGTCAGAAGAAAAATACTTGTATACTTTTACTAAACAAAGAAAAAATTGAAGCAGATCAAGGTTCAAATCATCTATCTAGTTGTAAACCTCCTCAGAATTTCTGGATATTCCAAAAGGGGATAAATCCTTATATTCTTTGTAAGTTTGGTTCTTACTTATTTTTCTGTTTTTCTAGGTTTGGGTTCCCTCAGTCTATCACATTTTCGTTTCTGTTAGAGTAATTATCTAATCCACGTCCTTGTTCTTGCATTTATCTTAGTTCTTCACTATGTATTTGTCGACCTTGGCACCAACATGTTGCTCTGTATTATACACTTATTTTTCTCTCTTTATCTTGTAACAATAAAAGTTAAAGAATGGGGCATTCTCTTGCATGATTAGGCATATAAAGCATCGTTTATTTGGTTTTCCATGGTTTCTTTCCAAGTTATGACTTGTACTCTGTTTTCTTGTTTTAACCATAGTACGTGATGCAAGTCTTCCTCATACTCGCTATTTGAATATCGATGAATTGGTTGTGGAAGACATCATATGGGTTGATGAGGTTAAGGCTCTCCAAAATGCGACTTGCCGGATTGAGGAACGTAAAGTTGTGGGTCTTGACTGTGAATGGAAACCAAATTATGTAAAAGGCAGCAAACCCAATAAGGTAGTCATAACCGATTTTCATTCTATATCTTTATGTGCTTTCTTTTTGTATGATAAAAATGGGACCAAGTAAGATTATATCCTTTTTTGTCCTCATGTTTTGTTGAGTAATTAACTGGTCTTTCCTTACCTTGGTTTCAGGTCTCTATTATGCAAATTGCTTCTGATAAGGTGGTTTTTATCTTGGACCTAATAAAGTTATACAAAGATGCGCCTGACATTCTTGATAACTCTCTATCCCGCATTTTGCATTCCCCTGGGATTTTAAAACTTGGTACGTTTTTGTGCTTTGCAAAATAGAAAGAGCTTTCTTGCTTCCGGTTTACTGTGCAGGTACTCAAATTATATGAACATAGTTAAGTTTGTAGATTGTTCTACATTTGGAGTTTGTCCTTTTATTCTTGCCTGGTCAAATAGGCTGCACTATGCTATTTTATGTAGACCATGATTGGACTGTATGCTTTATATTTGTATTAAACAAAAAAAGAAATACTTTATTATTTCATAAAATGTTACTAATTCACAGTAGTTACATTTGGATAGGTTGAAAGAAAGAAAAAAAAAGAAAAAGAAAAAAAACACAAACACGGGACTTTTGGGATTCATCTTCTAGTTGGTTCTCTAGGGCCCTTAATCAATGCCTACTAGTTGCTTTTCTATGCCATTTATGAGATTGTTATGGTTGGATGGTTTGGTAAACTTTCATTACTTAAATATCCTGCTACTGCAATCTTGTTGGCATTAACTATAAGCATGTACTTTTTTTTTTTGGTGTTTTGTGCTCATCTTAGGTTATAACTTCCAATGCGATATCAAGCAGCTGGCTCATTCCTATGAAGATCTAGGGTGTTTCAAGCACTATGAAATGTTACTAGACATTCAAAATGTGTTTAAAGAGCCTCGTGGTGGTCTCTCGGGGCTTGCTAAGGTATCTTTTTAAGTAGCGTTATGCACTTATCTATCTTCATAAACTATTAGTGTGCCTGTTAACCTGGATCTCGCACACCCTCTCGCCCCATTATCTTCTTTTCTTTTGATGGCGGTGGCATTATATTCTGCTAAGCATAACGATTTGTACTCTCTACCATCAGAAAATACTCGGAGCTGGGTTGAACAAGACGAGACGAAACAGCAACTGGGAACAAAGGCCTTTGTCTCAGAATCAAGTAACTTGCTTCTCTTTCTACTAGCACATATATATCATTCGCTTGCTGCTACAAAGTTTGGAAACCCAGTTATTGTTGCAGCATCTTTTTTTAATTAAGCAATCGAGTAGATATGCCTTTTCATAATAGATTACATGCCAAAGTTGTAGACATATACAATACAAGCAACGGTGGATTTTTGTTAAAAAGGTATTCGTTTGCCAAGGGAATTTGGTTCAATTGAGTACGGTTGTTCTCTTTCTGGTTTTGCTCATGCTACACATCTGATCTAAGAAAATGCTAATGCCTTTAATGGTTTGTTGGAAGTTACATGATCTCAAGCTACTCTGTTCTATAATTCTTTTTCAGCTTGAATATGCTGCTCTTGACGCGGCGGTACTCATTCACATTTTTCGCCATGTCCGGAATCATTCTCCGAATGGCGATGCAGAAGGGCAAGAGAAAATCGAGTGGAAGTCCTACATTGTAAGTAGAAGAAAGTGAGATTTTATTCATAGGCAATCTAGCTCTATGCTGTGAAGGTTTCCTAATGCATTATTGCATTTGTGTGCCTTTTCTCACTTGATGCACAGGTCTCTCACATGGATAAGCCCAAGAAGCCCAAGAAGCCCAAAAAGCATAGTAAGTTATGTTTAGAAGCTGATAAAAAGGAATATTGATTATTTGTTGGTATTTGGTACCTTAGCGGGCCTCTAATTTGTAAATGAACACTTCACTTTTCTGTAAATATATCTTTTTCAGTTGGGTTTTAAATAAACAATTACTCATATATGTCCATATTCTTCATATCCCTATAATGCACTGGGGAAGATCAAGACCTGGTTTACTTGAAGAGGGATTTTGAAGAATACCTTTCTTTTAACACATTAATAATCTATGCCCATTTTGCTTATTTAATTTATGTTCTAAATTTTATGAACAAACATAAAGTATAAACAATGAGAGTATGCCACTTGAGACATAGATTAAGTGACACTTAAAATGACATTGTCCCTTCCCTGAATAATAAAGTTTTTTGCCATTACCTTTTCTTTCTTTTGCCTTTTGTTTATTGCTATCATATAGAATATCGAAACCAAATCAGTTAGGTTGCAATATCCAAAAACTCTAATTAACATAAATCTCTTATGCAATGTCAAATTTAATATTCCATATTTTCAAATTGAGCATTTGCTTGCATTATGCTCTCAAGTTTTGTTTTTCCTTCCGGGTTTGGGGGTGTGTGCGTGGATTTTTATTTTTTATTTTTATGTTTATTTTCTTATTTTGAAATCATGATGTAGAAACAATAAACAGTACATTTGACGAATTCTATGATCCTGCTCTTATCATTTGTCTTTTATGTGAGTTTTTAGGAAGGAAAGTTGAGAAGAATAAGATTGCGGAAGTACCGAAGTAGTGATTTCATAGAGAAGAAGAATAAGTGGAAGATTTAGAGAAAATTTGAGAAGAGGAAGAAGAAGAAGGAGCATAATTGACTACATCTTTGTAGAATGAGTTGAATGATTCATTATTGTAGGATAAGCCAATATTTATAATACAAGCTTAAGACTAAAAGTAACAAACGTGTAAATCAGAAGAAAACCTAGCAAGACTCTAACTTCCTATATTCTAGGATAAATACGTTTAAAAGATAAACCTAACCACTTTAATTTTTAAATATCCAATTGGATAATTATTGATAAAAATTCAAATAAAGCAGATTAAAGATAACTCTACAATTTAAATAAATGTATAATTTATCTCATATTTAATTGGATAAGCTCTACACTTAAATATATTGATAACATAATAAAAAACTTAAAATACGTTTTCCCACACTTTATAATAACACTAGTTATACACGTGCTCCGCGCGTAGAAAACACGTGTAAAATAATATAACCGTGACACGACGAAAAAAAATAAGGGAAAGCATAGGAAATAACCAAAAAAAATTTTTGTTTTTAAAATTCAGCCCATGTTTTAAAAAATTAAAAAAATAGCCATATTACGAATTGTATAACAGAAAAGTGTCACACAAAATATAACACATTTTTAAATATTTGTAAGATATTTGGTAACACTTCAAGTTTTACTCATTATTTTTTGAAGTGTTAAATAATATCTTACAAATATTTATAGATCTGTTATATTTTGTGTGATACTTTTATGTTATACAATTCGTAACATAGCTATTTTTTTAATTTTTTGAAACACAGACTATCATTTAAAACAAACATTTAATTTTGGCCTATTTTTACAACTCACCCAAAAAATAATAAGTATATCTTTGTCAAATTTTTAGAAAATTTTTGATATTTTTGTTATTCTGAATAATTAAAGGTTTAAATTTATCATTTAATATAAATATAAGGACTTTTTAAAAAAATTTCAAACTTAAAAAGTAAAAATAAAAGCTTAAAACAAATAAATTAAATAAAAAATAGATACGGTAAAAAAAAGTATATGACAATGGGTGTCAAAAGATTGAGAAAAATATTCTGAATGCAACGGTGCCAAGAATTTTTTTTTTTCGAGATCATCACGTCAAAAATAACTATTGAAACGATTGAAACAAAAAAATAAAAAAGAAAGAGAAATTTGAAAAAAAATCCTCTAAGATTTACTAATTTGCAAAAAAGTCCCTTAAAATTTCTCAAAAACCCTTAAAATAAGCCCCAAATGCAATTTTTTTAAAAGAAAAATAAAAAAGAGAAATTGTAGTAAATAATAGCTATTTTTTTTTATGTTTTTAAATGATAGCCTATGTTTCAAAAAATTAAAAAAATAGCCATGTTATGAATAATATAACAGAAAAGTGTCACACAAAATATTACACATGTGTAAAAATTTGTAAGATATTTTGTAACACTTCAATTTTTATTCATCATTTTTTGAAGTGTTAAACAATATATTACAGATGCTTACGGATGTGTAAATATTTGTTTGATATTTTTTGTTACGAAATTCTTTACAGTGGCTATTTTTTTAATTTTTCGAAACATAGACTATCATTTAATACATACATTTAATTTTGACATATTTTTGCAACTCACCCTAAAAAAAAGAAGAAAAAATAAAGGACGCCACGTGTCATCCACAAAAGATACCACGTGTCGTCCCCTCAACACACGTTTCTTTGCTTGGATGGAAAAAACGCATCCATCCTTAGTAGATTAGTATAGATTAGTGATGTTGAGTAGTTGTAGGCGTAGCAAATACAAATATTCATTTTCTTTGATGTTAAATTCTGGTTTTAACATTGGCTTAGGTGCGTAGTTCATGGGTCTCGGGCCCACCCTCCTACTTAAAAAAAAAAAATTATGGTTTTAACAGTAATAGTTCTTCATTCTTATATTGGAGATGGTCAAGTCCCCATTTTGTGGAAGATCCAATTTGGATTAATGTGGTGATGGGCGACTCTAAACCATAACTTTACCCTTTATAGCTCTTGTAATCACTTGGGTTGTCCTTAAAGGAAGGGAATTTTCTATGAGAACACAACTAAGATGAAATTTAAGTGCATATATAAAACAGCTGTTGAACCAAGACAAGGAATTAAAAGAGCAATTCCAAATCGTTAGATTAATTTTTTTTTGAACTCTATTTAAAAAAGTAAATCCGACGGTTTAAATCGTTTCCTATCATATAATTCCTTACCAAAGATTCTTTCATTTATTATTTTTGGTCCTTTTTTTTTTTTCATTTTTGGCACTGCTAACTAGTTATTATTTTTTTATTTATCTCTATGTTTGACTATTCCCTCTCTGTTAATATGTTTTCCCAGCTGAGGTGGCCTTTTTTTTTTCAAACAATTTAATAGAAGTGTACTAATTCAAAAATCCAATCTGTCAAAGTTTGCTCATGTCGATATAAGCCGAGAGTAAAGGAGATCATCTGGTTTCATTGAATTACACCAAATATCACCTCATATTTGGACCCACAAGTAAAGGGAAAAAGTTATCTAAATTTAACATATTGTTACGTGACAATCAAAACCTCTACACAAATCAATCAAGAGATTAACAAATGAAACACCAAGAAAACGCTCAATGGCCAAAAAATTTGAAAGGCCTTACTAATCCACCACTCTTTCTCCATAATATAAGGCCTAACATTTCCAAATCCTATCTTTCTCCTCTTTCTCTACCTCTCTCTCTTTCAACCAAGAAAACATTGAGAGGGAGAGAGGCGATGGTGGAGATCATCCAGCAGCGCTCCGACGGGGCATGCTGGAGCATGGAGACGGTGAATGCGAGGACGCTAAGCGAGAACAGGAGAATGTACGTGGGACGGGCTTATTGTCCCTTGTCGGAGCGTTCTCCAACCAAGCATCGCAACATGAAGGCGTCCAAGAGCTCCTGCCACTCGTTGAAATCGTGGTGGAACGACCCCGAGCTGAAGAGGCAGCGGAGGATCTCGTCCTACAAGTACTACAGCGCCGAGGCCAACGTCAAGCGCTCCTTCAAGAAAGGCATTCGCTGGTTGGGGAAGAAATGCTCAATGATCATACGCCGGTTTTGACATGTCATTGGCAATATTGTTCGAAATAAGAGATTGGAGAAAAGAATTTTGTTAGGGGTTTCTTTTTCTTTCTTGTTAAATCATGTGCGTCAATGGGGTGGTTATTGATTGTTATACAATTGACAAGTCTTTTCTCTTACTGGAAGGCCAATTTCTTATTGCTGCTTAAGTTGTAAATTTTTTTCATATTCTTTGTTGATTACATGGTCTCCAAAATTGAGAACATATACGTTCTTCATTGTTATTTTTAGGATGAAATTGCATTAGAGAATTTAGATTAGGTTTGATCTCATGGTCTCTTGCTCTAACACTGCGTTAATTTATTGATTCTCTGTGATAAGAAGTGGGTCAATATTCGACTTTATACACTTACATGAATAACTAATCATACAAATATATATATATATATATATATATATATATAAATAATATCATAAAAAGTCGTTTATTAAAAAAAAAAAAAAGGAAGTTTCTAGTGAATCTTAAAATAATTTTGAGCAAAACAGCACACAGTTGACATCGAGAATGTAACTTAAAGAGCAAACCTGAGATTTTCTTGCTGACATTAAAAAAATTCTTCAGAAACAACAAAACTACAATCTTTAGTTATTGCCTCATTAATTGCACACTTGGCTATCTACAGAAACTAAGCAGAGACATGAAAAGTTTCACAAGAGAAAAGGGCCTTGACAATACATATTGTTTGCAACTATTTTCTTCTTCCATAAATTCTTACAAACCAATTTGGATTCTTTGAGAGGAGAAAATGCCCGCCAATCGCTGCCACGGGAAAAGCGCATCCGTATCCGATCAGCACTGGTTTCCAACCAAAACCGCTCTCCGAGCTTGACTGTTGTGCTTGGCTATGATCATGGCCTAGATTTGGCGTTTCATGAGAACCGCCTTGACATTTCTTTGGCAATGGTGAGCCACACAAGTCTAAGTTGCCTCCAAACGATGAACTCGGTAACGTGTCGAATTGTGTACCGTGCGGAATTGGGCCTGCAAGTTTGTTATTGGAGAGGTTGAGATACTGAAGAAATGTGAGACTCGCCAATTCTCGAGGGATTCTTCCAGATAGACTGTTGCCAGAGAGATCCAATGACTCAAGCTCGGTTAGATTCCCAAGAGATGACGGAATGCGACCTTGGAAGCTGTTGCTTGATAGGTTGAGCACAATCAGCGAGCGGAGATTCCCTATCGTGCTCGGGATTTCCCCACGGAAGTTGTTGTTTGAGAGATCAATGGAAGTGAATATGGTCAAAATCTTCACAAAAGCCATTGCAGAGCCTTTGTTCATCACAGTCACTGAGACTTTATAGTAGGGAAGAGAATCTCCTATGTATTTCAATTCTGACTTGTCTGAAATGGGAATATCCGAGATCGCACTCCAATTCTTGAAGAGCTGCGGTGGTAAAGTTCCCGTCAAACCATTGAAGGAGAGATCAAGAATGCGCAACTTCACGAAGCCCAATTGTTTCTTCGGAGGCAAAATTGGACCATGGAGCTTATTGGAACGCAACACAAGAACTTTTAACTCTGGCAAACTCTCGAGCCAATAAGGGAAACCGTCCCTTATCCGATTGTCTCCCAAGTTTAAGACTTCCAACGCCGTACAATTGATCAACGACGGTGGAACCTTCCCCGTCAGCTTGTTATGGCTGAGTTCCAATGTCCTCAAACTGCTTTCCTCTAGAAATTTGTCAGGCATGTTCCCATGTAAGTTGTTTCCTTGCAAATTCAACACCTCTAGAGAACCGCTGAGGCCAGCTAAGCATTGTGGAATGACGCCATCTAAGTTATTGTTCGACGCATCAAGAATTGTGAGATCAGTCAAGTTGCAGAACGCGGGATGAAGACTTCCGGTGAAGTTATTTTCTGAGAGGAAGAAGTACTCGACGGAAAGTGATGGAACCACAAGTGAACCTTGCAACTGGTTGGAGTGCAAGTCCACAATCTTGATATCTGATGCCGATATATTCTTCATGCCAGGTAGGCCGGTAAACTGATTGTGGCTTAGATTTAAGTATGAAATCGATAGCGAAAACAGAGATGAGGGAATGACTCCGATGAATAAATTATGGGATAAGTCTACATATCCTAATGGCGAGCTCGAACTGAAAGAAGGGAGATAACCTGTTAACTCGTTGGAAGAAACGTCGAACAGTAACATTTTGGTTACATTTGCCGGTGTTATTGGTAGCTTTCCGCGGAATCTGTTATTGGAGAGTGAAAATGTATCTAATTGCTTAAGGTTTCTAAGAGAGGAAGGAATATGACCAGTAAGATTGTTCCAACTAAGATCTAACTTTGTTAGCTGCGTAAGGTTTCCGAGCGATGAGGGTAATTCACCGCTGAAATCACAATTGAAAAGGTACAAATCAGTGAGTTTCGCAAGGTTCCCGAGCGAAAACGGAAGCTGACCATTGAAACTGTTTTTCGAAACATCAAGATGGCTCAGTTGGGAAAGGTTTCCGAGCGTAGGAGGAAGCTGACCGGTGAAATTGTTTTCGGATAGGAGAAGATCTGAGAGTTGGGAAAGGTTCCCCAGCGTTTTTGGAAGTTCACCGCCGAAATTGTTTCTCCACAGGGGAAGAGATGTGAGCTGGTAAAGGTTTCCGATCGAAGGCGGAAGCTGACCGCTGAAATTGTTCATGAAAATTCTAAAAGTTGTGAGCTGGTGAAGGTTTCCGATAGTAAGCGGAAGCTGTCCACTGAAGTTGTTCTGAGATAGGTCGAGAGATGCGAGCCGAGAAAGGTTTCCTATCGCAAGCGGAAGCGGGCCGCTAAAACTGTTATGCGATAGGTCAAGAGACGTGAGCCGGGAAAGGTTGCCGATTGCAGGCGGAAGCTGACCGTAGAAACTGTTGGCATACAGGTTAATTGTTGTGAGTTGGGAAAGTTTCCAAAGAGAAGATGGAACCGGCCCGGAAATCCGACAGAATGAGAGGACCAAAGTATTCAATGACTTGAGATTGCCAAGTGAATCCGGTAGTTTTCCGGACAATTTTGTGAAAGAAAGATCCAACAGCTTGAGATTACTATCGGGTGAGAACTCTGGAATAAGACCAGTTAAGCGCTCATTGTCGGACAAATCAATGGCTTCTATCTTCGGCAATCGGAAGATAAACCGAGGAAGTGTCTCTAGATTGCACCAGCTAAGAGCGAGAGACCTTAACGAACTTGTCACATTCCCTATCAACTTCTCTACTTTCATGGAAGAAAGATCAATCCCATTAAGTCGAAGGTCCATCAACTTCGTCATGTTGCTAAAAACCGTCGCGTTTCTAAGATACAAACCAAAAGAGGAAAGGTCAAGAGATACCAAATTCGTCAGGCGCGAGATCTCGAAAGGGACGTCCTTGCGGAGCTGCGAGTTGGAGAGGTCGAGATGGGTCAGCCCCGAGAGACGGCCGAGAGCGGGCGGGATTTCCGAGCCGTTGAAGTTGTTGCCCGCGAGGCTGAGCCGTCGAAGGCGGCGCAAGCCGAAGAGGCTGCTGTTGGAGAGCAACGGGCCTTGAATCCAACTGAGGCTCAGATCAAGCCCAACCACTTGTCCGGTGGCCGCGTCGCACGCAACTCCGTCCCACTCGCAGCAGTCTTCGCCGGCCTTATTCCAATGCTGCATCTTCGGATGGCCTTGGAGCTCGCCGAAGCTCGCGTGCCGGTCAATCACAAACTCTTGCTTTAGCTGCAACAAGAGAGAGCTCTGCTCAGCGAGGCATTGAATTACTCTAGAAGGAGTAGTAGCAGAGCCATTCAGTTTCAAACCATGCGAAACCGAAATGGCACTGAAATATGGCAACATGAGGTAAAATATGATCGTGCGATATTGATTCGGGTATATAATGGTCCTCTTCATTTTTTGAAGATGAGCAATAAATGATTTGAGGGTGGATATATTTGTGGGGTGTGATTTGAAGGTTAAAGTGATGTTTGTATGTATGTATGTGATGTGTATAAACTATGAAGTTGTTACCACCGCGTTGGGTTGCTGAAGACGCCTTTTTACGACCTCAGATTTTGACTTGGCTGACTTCAACGTCAAAGAAATACAGTAGTCTGTCTAAGCCAAAAAAAAAAAAAAAAAAGGAAAGAAAAAAAAAAACAACGAATACAATAATAATAATAATAATAATAATGCAACTAGGTTCTTTGAATTCTTTTTAAGATAGAAATTTGTCCGCTTAAAAATGTGTGAAATCATTAGACCTTTGAACATATACGGGCCTTGTTGTAAAAAGTAATAAATTAACGATCCAGATATATTTTCAACTTGATCTTAATCTTATATTGACTCTCTTTATTCTTTAGTGCGTTTCTCTTCGGTGAAAAAAAAAATATATATATATATATATATATATATTTTTATTGATGGAGATTGTTGCGTTTGTGAATAAAAAAAATGATAATGCATGTTTATTGTTGCGAGCCTCTAAATTTTGCTAGAAAGAGTTTTGGTTACCCATTTACACAGAAAGTGCTCTTATCTAATTGTGACTCTTTAATCTCTTTGAGGCCAACATTAAAGTTGGTGGCTTTCTTGTCGATGTTTTTCACCCTTGATTATTGTTAAATTTTGTATTTAATTGTTAATTCTATTTTGATACAAACACAAAGAGAGAATAATTCACACTGGTCTTTGCAAATGTTCTTTTCAAAAAGTCTCACATTCTCACATAATAATTTATGAATAAAAGTCAGGCAGTCAGTCCAAAGTGAAATATTCCGTCCGCATGATATAAACAACTTTCTATCAAGGCTTTATTGCACTGATGCCCCTTGAATTATACGGCTTGGTACACTTTGGTACCCCAATTTTTTTTGTTTGGCAAAATGCTCCTTGAATTCAAAAATTCGTTGCAATTAAGCCCTTCCGTCTAATTTTCGTTTATTTTTTGACGGAACCTAGCACGTGCTTGTCATGTGAGCCATTTTTTGAGGGTATTTTGGTAGTTTTAAATGAAAAAATTATTAAAAAAACAAAAACAAAAAAAAAGCTAATGTCTCTCCCTAGCTATCATCTCTACCCCTCCCTGTCTCTCTCATCTTCGTCGCTCTCTATCTCTCTTTTTTGTCTGGCGGCGTGGGGTTCGGCGTTTGAGCTTGAAGGTAGAGGACAGTGCGAGCATTCAATGCTTGAAGGTCGAAGGTCGAGCGCGGCGCGGGGGTTCGGTGATTGAGCTCGAGCAGCGGATCGGCGCCGTGGGGTCGAGGTCGAAGGTCGGCGGCTGGTGGACGTCAATCAACGGATCGGCGTCGCGGAGGTGGCAGAGAGCGAACTCCACCTCGCCGTTGCACGACAGCAATCGCGCCTGGGAGAGCTTCCGAATCTTGCGAGGACGGAAATGGATCTTGGACGGAGACGACAAGATCCGCGACGGAGTTGGCGGAGAGACGACGACACGAGCAGCGTCTGTGGAACTGCCGACCGTCGGCGGCTGGTGGACGTCGTTCAGCGGCGCCAGCAGCGGAGCGGCGTCGCGGAGGTGGCGGAGAGCGATCTCCACCTCGCCATTGAACGATAGCAATCGAAGGTCGGGGCGGCGCGGGGGTGTTTGAGCTCGAAGGTAGGGGCAGCGCGAGGGTTTGGTATTTGGAAGGACCTGGACGGCCGAGTCATCTCCGCCACCACTCGCGACTCGGCCGTCGCTCAACTCTTTGATGTTTGTTAGTATTTTGTTAGTGTTTTTGTTTATGTTGTTAATTATCTTTGAACTTGTGTTTTGTAAAATTTGTGGATAAAATCTTTAAAGGTGTTAATGTTTGAAGCCAAGTGCATTTTTCCAGAATGCAAATTGTATTTTCTTCTTTAAACACGCACTGATGGGTTGGGTGATTGTTAATGGACTATGCCAAAAGAAGGACAGGATGGATTTTTATTTTTTCTTTCTATTTAGTGGGTTTATTTATAAATAAAAATATATATTATAATTTGTGGGCTCAACTAATAAGGTGTGTGATATTTGAATGACCACAGATACCCTTACAAAATCACTTACGTGTTCATTTCCGTCTATCTTTGGACGGATGTGTATAATTTGGGCCAGATTGCAACGAATTTTTGAGTTCGGGGAGCATTTTGCCAAAAAAAAAAATTGGGATACCAAAGTGTACTAAGCCGTATAATTCAGGGGGCATCAGTACAATAAAGCCTTCTATCAATTTGGCAACTTGCTATCAGTTTGGCAACTTGCTATCAATTTATCCTTGTGCCCTTCATTTCTTTTCTCTTTATAATTTCCATCCGCTTAACTTTATTTATTTTTGCTTCGTTAAATTAATAGTCTCCATCATTATTGATCTTAATATGAATAAAAATTATAACGGTTAGATATTTTATGGCAACACAAATTCAAAACATATAAAAGAAACCATTAATAGTAAGAAATAGGGAACGCAAATGATTTTATGACAAAAAAATTGCACCCAAATTTATGACAAAAAAATGAAGGATTTTGTTACAAATTATAATTTTACATCCTCTTTTAGGCATTTTATCAAACAAAATGACTACAACAGTGTCACAAATCAATGCCATCTTCCCCAAATCCACAACGAAAAATCTCTAAACACAACTTAGGCATGCAAGTTAGAAAAATTAAAAAGAAAAGAAATCGGCAAGAAATCAACTTAACAAACATCATGCAAGTATAAGTTCATTGCTTTTTTTTAGGTACCTTTTTCGAAAAAAACTGACAAGAAATCAACTCCGAAAAGCTTCCAATCTTCAGATTCTTGCAAGATCGCAATAAATTTTTGACGCATCTCAACACGTCGTCTAAGATTCGAAGCCGAGCCTCATGGGATTAGTTTGTGGGATTAGGGTTTGATGAGATAAAATATATGTTTTGGGGCTTTTGTTGTTTGAATATTCTGAAATTGTTCAGTATGGTCGTAAAGTGTTGAATACTTAATTAGGGGTGTAATTGTTCTTCAGGTGTGAAATTTGAAGTGTTTGTGTAAGTATGTTTTGCTATCTTTTGTCATCAAAATCTTAATAGTGATTATTTTTTAATATTTTAAAATATGTATTAGTTTTTTAAAGTGAAGTATGGAATACTTAGAAATTATAAAATAATAAAAGTAACTATTCATAATTTTTAAGTAATTATGTAACTATTCAATTAATTAATTATTTGCACGTGATTTCAGTAATTAAGTTAGTTACCACCAATCATCACTTTGTAGGTAATTAAATTATTTGAGTATTTGGTTGTATTTTTTAAAACATTGAATATTTACTTGAATCAAGTTTAAAAATTAAGTATTCATTATAATATCTCTATTTAAAAAAAAATATTTAATTTTGATTTATTTTTGTAACTTATTTTTTTTTATTTGCTATAATTATTTTTTGGCTGGTTTGATAATTAGGGAGCTATGAAGTTTTGTACTTTTATTATGAATTTGGTGGTTTATTTGGTTTACTTCTTTGTTGGATGAATATGCATGTTTGTCATTTTGTGTTCTGTCGCAGAGAGTGTAAAAAATTATGAAGTATTGAAAAATGACCAAAAAATGAAAAAACGACATTAAGCAAAATTAAACGTTAATGCAACGGGGAACCGGCGACTCTGTGAAAACAACAGTAAGTCAAAACGACAAGGTTTTGAGAAACGGCCTGAATATAGAAAACGACATTAGATAATAAAACGACAGGACACATGAAAACGACAGCAACAAAAAACGACATGAATTAAGAAAACGACAGAAAACATAAAAAACGACGTGATACTGAAAACGACGAAATTAAACGACAAGAAAATGGGGAACCGGCAACTATGTGAAAATGACAAAAGTTTTGAGAAACGACCTGAATAGAGAAAACGACATCAGATAATAAAACGACATGACACATGAAGACGACAGCAAAAAACGACATGAAATATGAAAACGACAGAAACATAAAAACGACATGGTACTGAAAACGACGAAATATAAAGAAAACGACCTCAATAAGTGAATATTGTTATTAATTTATAATTATATAGTTTAATTCTGTTAAATTACTATAAAATTATCATAATTACATAAACTTTATTAAAAGAGTTAAACTAATAGAATAATTGAAAATTATAAAATTGTAACGTTAAAAATAATCAAATTTTATCAAAAGTAATAATATCATAAAACTTAATAACTTGTTGCATAACATATCCAATAAGGTTTGAGAAAACGACATCACTCTGTTTCAGTGGATGAAACCAACAAAAATTCACTCTGTCTTTTACGTTTGAAGTTACTATCTCCAAAAATAACCTACAATTCAACTCTTAACAAGCAACTTAAATAAATCAACTTAAAAATAAAATAAAATAAAAAGCAGAAAACGAAGGCATTACAACCTTATTGCACACTTTGGCTGGCTAGTACAAAAGATACATAAACATCAAAACGACAAGGCGTGCTACAATACATTTTTTTGCAGATTTGGGTAGTACCTACGAAACAGTGACTAATAATAAAAAAAAAAAAAAAAACCCAAAACAAATGGCTTGACAGTCCATTTCGTTGTTCGTCGCCACTTTTCTCTTCCGTAAATTCTGATGAACAAGTTTGGATTCTTTGAGAAGAGGAGATATCCACCGATCGCTCCGACAAGAAAACCGCATCCATAACCCATCGCCACTGACTTCCCACCAAACCCATTTTCTGATTCGGATCCATGGCTTTGGTAAGCACCTGGCATATTCTCATTAATGCTTTTGCATTTCTTTGACAGTGGCGAGCCACATAGATCTAAGTTTCCATCAAGTAAGGAATTCTGAAATGCACCAAATTGTCAACTGTGCGGTATTTGTCCTGTGAGTTTGTTATCAGAGAGGTTGAGATACTGCAGAAACGTGAGGCTCGCCAGTTCTTGAGGGATTGTGCCGGAGAGCTGGTTGTTGGAGAGATCTAACAATTCGAGCGCAGTCAATTTCCCGAAAGAAGTTGGTATGAGGCCTTGAAAATTATTGGCGGACATGTTGAGCACAATCAGTGATTGAAGATCTCCTATGCTTTTCGGAATTTCTCCGGAGAATTTATACTAATTTCATATTCATCGTAATAATTTTTATTTAATTAGAATTTTAATATTTGTCTTGATGCAAGTTAAATAAGCTATTTAAAAGTTCACTATACACAAAGTGGCACCACTGTCTTTCAGACCATCCAAAATTAAATTTGAGTTAATGCTATTAGTCTAGTATTAGTAATATTAGAATAAGTGAGAAATTATTTATTTTATCCTTGTGAGTGGAAGACTCACGAATCTGGTTTTTTGATAGTGGTAGACTTCTATGGTCAGTGTACTTTTTTTTTTTTTTTTCTCCTTACGTTTGTTTGTGATGCATTTGCATTTACCTTAGTTTTTATGTCTATTTTGTTCAATAAAATCTATTTGAATTATTGGTTTGTGATGATATTTGACTAATATTTTCTTATATTTGGTCTTGTAGAGATTTGGTGCAAGTTGGATAAAGAACGGGTTAATTTCGAGCTAAAACGAGTTATTTTGGAGAAATGTCAGGAGAGATGAAATCAAGACTTCTTACTTGGAGGAGAATTTTCAGCAAGAATTATGGATTTTTATCTGGCAAATTGCATATCAAATTAAAGATCTTTGAAAGAGCTTTCCAATGGCGTATCATATGCGCGTTTTGGACTTACAACGAAGGAGATATGCCGATTTGAAAATCGGTGCGCGCAGAAAATCGCCGCAGCGCCGCGGCGCCATATTATAGCGCCGCAGCGCTACGAGAAAACCCAGAATCGCTCCGTTCGCAGCGCCTAGGCGCTACAAAGCCAGCGCCGCGGCGCTATATGCCCGTACAAGTGCGCAAATGTGCGAAAAAGGCCCAAAACACTCCAAAACCCGTCCAACATAACCCTAATTCGACCTAGACCTCAAATGAGACTATAAATACAACCACAAATATCTAAAAACAGAGGGGAGAGACCATAATTCATCTTAGACCATAATTCTTTGGTTGGAGCTTTTGGAGAGCGGGACAAGAGGCGTCTCCGCCATGGAGCCGTTCCACATCGTTAAAACTCTTCTCGTTTGTATTGCTTTTCTGTTTTGTTAATTCCATTCGCTAGGGCTACGATGTAGCCAGACTATTTTACTATGTAGAAGTTAATTTCAATTCAATTGGTATTTTTATTCCATATTATGGTGATTGATTTGATTTATTCTTAATGCTTGCTTGTGTATGGCCAACTCTTGCATGATATTTTGATTCCGATTAAAAATTCGAGAGATGCTAATTGGGATGTGCAAATAATCAAATTAACATGTGAAATTCTATGATTAGAGATAGCTTAGTTTTCATGTGTGGTTTATGGATCTTGTGCTTATTGCATTTATGACTAGGAAACCGAAATTCGAGAGATGAGAGATCTTAGCTGTGAATAGGATCGTAATTGCTTGAGAAAGAATTATGATTAATTGAGTTGATTCGCCATCATCATAGGAATAGAAAATCAATTGGTTAAATTAACGGATACTAGTGAATTGTCTCGGTGAAATCAACGCCCTAGGCTCTTTTATTATGCTTTTTATCTTTTAATTTATTGTGTTATTTATTTATTTCTGTTTAGTTAGTTTGTCATTATTCGTTTCTTGTATTGTTAAATTAGCGTTAGAATTAGAGTAGTTTAGTGATTTGTGTACAAGTCCTCGTGGGATCGACTCGTACTCGCTACGATATTACTTGTAACGATATTGTGCACTTGCGATTTCGCACATCAAGTTTTTGGCGCCGTTGCCGGGGATCGAACCCGGGTCACCCGCGTGACAGGCGGGAATACTCACCAATAAAATGACTATAGGACATGTCAACTCAGTCGTCTTTAGAACCAAACATTTTATAAGCACTTGGCCACAAAAAAAAAAAGAAAAAAAAAAGAGAGAAAAAAAAAAGAAGATAAAAATTGGCCAAGTGTAGTTCTTAACACGGTTCTAGTGACGGAGCAAAGGCAACAACAAGTGTCATTAAGAGAGGGCAACAAGGAAGTCGGTGACAATGTTTAGTAGTCAATGTGCTTAGGTAAGTGAGCCACCAAACCAAAATTTCGAATGTCCTTAGCCAAGGCCTAGCACTACAAGCTTTAGAAGTCCTACCGACTCTAAAACATGCGAGGTATCTACATTAGTAGAGAGAGAGATGATAGCTAGCCTATGGGGCGATGAAGACAACAATCACAATCTAAATCATTATGTATTATGTTTGCTTTAATCTATTCGGGGCCGACACTTGAGAATGATTGATGAAAATTGCACACACACACGAGAAGGTGAAAGTGAGAGAATGCATGACTAGGCTAGGAGACATAACTGTGCATGATAGGATGACACTGAACTCAGCATGACTATTTGAGCTCTTGTATGTATTTTTATTGATATTGATTCTTTGAAACCCGACTCGTTTACGTAGCTTGATTGGTAGGATATTCGTTCATTATGTTTGCATTTAGGTTTTGCTCGAGGCGAGCAAAAGATAAGTGTGGGGGTGTGATGCATTCCGCATTTATTGCATAATTCCATCATTTTTTAGGTTCATTTCGTATATATTTGAGTCCAATTTGATTGCATATTCAATCAATAGGTTAGAATTGTTAGTAAGTGCATTTTAGTGTAAATTGTTCATTTTTATTTCATTTCATAAAATCGGCAAATAAAATATTTTAATAATTCACATTATTTTCTAGTCATAATAATTAATAAGAGGTGTTCAATTAATTTCAGGTGAAAAATAAGGCAAAAGTGGAGTGGAGTGAAAACGAGGAAATTCGGAGCAATTCGAGCTAAGACAAATACACGTGCGTCTTTGAGGCAGATTTTCATGAAGATTTTTGAAGGTTTATTGAAGGAAATTGCATACCAAATTAAAGTTCATCGAAAGAGCTTTTCAACGGCGTATTACATGCGCGATTTGGACAAGAAATGAGAGAGATATGCAGTTTTGAAAATCAGTGCGCGCCCGGATACGCTATAGCGCCGCGGCGCCCAAAAGTAGCGCCGCAGCGCTAGTCTGCCCAGAGGCTGCTGCGTTCTGCCCAGATTTCTGGGCTTGTGCTGGATATCCCAGCGCCGCGGCGCCCAAAAGTCAGCGCCGCGGCGCTCATGTCGCGACAGCCCGACCCGAGACGCGCGTTTTTGCTAATTTGTGACCTAAAACTCGCCCTATAAAAGCCAAATCACCCCCAAAACACCTCAGACCCGAACCTAGATGAAAAATTGACATTTTGAAGAGTTAGAGAGGAAGAAAAGAAGATTCGAAGCTACGTTGGAAGATCGGACGCCGGAGACGGAGCCAATTGACTCGCCAAACTCGTTTCTTCTTAACCTTTCTCTTTAATTCCAATATGAACAGATTGATTTGGGTTGTTTCTTTATTTCGAATTATGAACTAAATTTCTTTGTCTAAGGCTACGAAGTAGCCGAGCCAATGTTATGAATATTTGTTATTTCGAGTAATTCATTTGATGTTCTTGTTGATATTCTTGATGATTGTTTAATTTATGTGCTTAATGCTTTCATAAACCTGCGCAATTTATGATTGAATATTGTTTATGTTTCTTTTAAAATTCGAGAGATGAGATTGAAACAAGGATTATGTAATTGAACAACATGAATTGACGATTAGCTAGAAATAGTAATCGCTTTTATGTGACTCTAGATTCTTATGATTAATGCGGGTTTTGTAATTTTAATTGGAGATTCGAAAGACGAGATTGATTGCAAAACCTAGGACTAGCTATGTTCGAAAGAAATAGATAGTTACATATGTGAATTGTCATCTTTGAGAAGCAACAAGTCATTAATTGATTCGGATAGCATTGTTCCTAACTAGGTGAGGTGAAATCGGATGCCTTAGATTATTTCGCCATTGAATTCGGTCTTTTATTTTTCTAAGTAGTCCTTACTTTTCGTTCTTCAACATTCTAATTTTATTACTATTTCAATTAGTGAATTCGACTTATTAGTTTGGTAATCAACAATAGTCCTCGTGGGATCGATACACGGACTCTTTGTCCACTATATTACTTGTCGGCACGTGCACTTGCGTCGCATTTTGCCTATCAGTTTGCCAATAAGTGAAAAGTAGGCAAATACCCAGAATTTATATAACAATAAAAATAAATACCCAAACTTTTGAAGTAATTGAATTTCTTGTCAATTTGTGAATTACTTGCACATGCTTTTAGTAACAAAGTGAATTACCACCACTTATCACTGTGTAAGTAATTACATCTTTTGGACAGTAGGTTACATTTTTCAAAAGATTGGGTAATAACTTACATTAAGTTTAAAAAATTGGGTATTCACTATAATTTCTCTAAAATCTAGGGTCACTTAGGTAAACAGTCATTTTGGACTGTGTATTTTTAAAAAATAGCAACAGTTTTAAAAAATTCGAAAACTAGTCATAATACATGTAAGAAATTTCTGCCAGTAACAAAATTATGCATAAAATTACTGTAAAAAATTTCTAACACATGTCAGAAATTTCTGAAAGGGCTAGTTTTTAAATTTTTTGAAACTGTGGCTATTCTTTAAAATCATTTTGTAAACCATGGTTGTTCTCTTAAAATTCCCTAATATCTAAGCCCTAACTTCTTTCTTTTTTCCTTTTTCCCTAAAGCAAGAAATTAAAAAATATATATATACATAAATGAATATAAATTAACAATGCATAAAAACAAAAAAACAACAACAACAACACTGCTGAAGCTAGTCAATTGAAAAAAACAGTATCTACAAAGGCTTGGAAAAATCATTACGAAGGTTTCTTAATATTTGTTTTCATTTTTTTTTAATTTCTTTATTAGTATAAGTTTTCGATCATAATTCACAATACAACCCCGAGTAAATATTTCTCTAACACCACATTGACGACAACGACAACAAAGCCAAAGCAGAGCTATTACAATCTTACTGTGAACTTGGCTGGTGCTTATGAAATAGAGACACTAAAAGACATCAAAACAAAGCTACTACAATCTTATTGCACCGTTTGGCTTGTAAAACAGAGACATAAAAAAGCTTAATATAAAACAAGGGACTCGAAAAATAAAATCCTTGCTATATTCATCACTTCTTTTCTCTTCCCGTAGATCTTAACGAACAAGTTCGGCTTCTTTAGGAAGACAACATATCCACTGATCATCCTGATAAAAAACCGCATCCACATAACCCATCAGCACTGGTTTCAAACCAAAACCAATCTCCGCTTCGAAATTGTTGATAAGGTCAATAGTCAGTGTCTTGTTACCACTTTCGCATTTCTAAAAATGTGTCAAATTGTTGAGTATGCGGTATGGGGCCGGTGAATTTGTTACAAATTACAAGAGAGGTTGAGATGCTGAAGAAATATGAGGCTGGCAATTGTTAAAGGGAATCTGTCGGAGAGTTTGTTGTTTGAGAGATCCAATTACTCGAGCTCACTCGAATTCCCGAAAGTGGGAGGGATGAGGCCTTCAAAACAATTACCAGAAAGGTTGAGCACAATCAATGATCGACATTTTCGGCCCATTGCAGACCACCTCCCGCAGTAGCATGTCCAATCCTCCATGGTATGAGTTAGTTTTTTTTTTTTTTTTTTTTGGATTATGTTAGTTATAATAATTTGGATTAGTTTGTTGATATTTTTACATTTGGTTTATGTCTTATTTTTTGTAATTTAAGCAATATTTGAACTCTTGGATTTTTGTATATATATATTTGGTTTTGGATTTTTTTTTTCATTGATTAATGTTTGTGGTTGAATACAATTACAATTATGATTGTTTTGGCAAAATATGTTTCAGTAGAATATGTTTGATTAATATGTTGTTAAGTTTGGTTACATTGTGGTAACTTTTTAAATATCTTTGTTATAATTATTTTTGGATTGATTTGAGAATTGGGAAAACATCAAGTTCTGTACTTTTATTATGAATTTGGTGGTTTATTTGGTTGGCTATTTCTTTTTTTGGATGAATGTGCGTGTTTGTTGAAAAATGACCAAAAATAAAAAGCGACATTAAGTAGAAGAAAACGACAATAAAATTGGAAACGACAACTTGGTCAAACCGACAGTAAGTCAAAACAACAAGGTTTTGGAAACCACCTGAACATAGAAAACGACAGGAATAATAAAAACGACAGAAAGATAATAACGACAGAAAACAGGAAACTGAAAACGACAGAAAATGAAAAACGTTAGTGTCTCGTTACTGCTTTTGCATTTCTCTGAAAGTTGAAAGCCGCACAAATCCGGGTTCCCCTCAAAAGTGGAACTCAGAAATGTGTCAAAATGTTGAGTAGGCGGTATTAGGCCTGTGAGTTTGTTACAAGAGAAGTTGAGATATAGAAGAAATGTGAGGTTGGCCAATTGTTGAGGGAATATTCCGGAGAGTTTGTTGCTCAAGAGATCTAATTACTCTAGCTCACTCAAATTCCTGAAAGTGAGTGTGATGGGGCCTTCAAAACATTTACCACAAGGTTGAGAACAATCAATGATGGGGGATTTTGAGGAATGCCCTATTCTTGGCACAATAATAATTTATACCCTATGTGTGTTGCACTTTTAAATTATACCCCAAAATTTATACTACAAGTGTAGTGTGAAAATAAAAGGAGCACAGTACTTGGGGTATAGATTATTAAGTGTTATCAATAATGATTTTATTTTGAAATTCTCCCTTCAATAATCGGCGTTTGCGACCCGCTGCAGACCTCGTCATGCAGTGGCTCGTCCACTCCTCCACGATATACAGGTTAATATATATATATATATATATATATATTTTTTTTTTGTTTTTTGTTCGATTATGTTAGTTATAATTATGTGGGTCAGTATGTTAAAATATTTTTACATTTGGTTTATGCCTTATTTTTTTGTAATTTAAGCAATATTTGAATACTTATATATTTGGGTTTGGATTTTTTTTTTTGGATTGATTAATGTTTGTGGTTGAATACAATGAATATTTATGATTTTTTTTTTCAAAGTATGGTTTGGTTGAATATGTTCTAGTAGAATATGTTTTGTTTAGTATGTTGTTAAATTTGGTATCATTGTGGTAATATTTTTGATATATTGGTTATAATTATTTTTGGATTGGCTTGAGAATTGGAGAAATATCAAGTTTTGTACTTTAGTTATGAATTTGTTGGTTTATTTGGCTGGCTATTTCCTTTTTGGATGAATGTGCAGGTTTGTTGAAAAATGACCAAAAAATCGATAAACGACATTAAGCAGAAGGAAACGACAATAAATTTGGAAACGACAGTAAGTCAAAACAACAAGGTTTTGAAAAACGATTGAATATAGAAAACGACAGGAAAAATAGAAAACGACAGGACACATGAAAAAACGACATGATACTGAAAACGACAGAAACAAAAAACGACAGAAAACAGGAAAACGACATGATGCTGAAAACGACAGAAAATGAAAATAACGACATCAATAAGTGAAACCTTTTATTTTATACTTTTATAGTTTGATTTTATTAAATTACTTTAAAATGCTTACTTGAAACATCCACGAAGATCCCAAACACTAGTGTACCACTTACGTTATTTGAATAATCAAGGTAAACCTTTTCCAGGTTTGTGAATTTGGATATGGGCTTTGGAATTTGTCCATTCAACTTGTGTCCACTTAAAAGCAGAGAACTTAGTTGGGATGAGGACATATTCGGGACAGTCAGAGACTGTAAACTGATTATTTTCACAAAATAAATATAAAATTTGGGACATAAATTATAAGTGTAATACAAAAAGATACATATTATTAATGTGAAAAAAAAAAATGAACATTCTTCAAAATTCCGAAAAAATAAAAGAAACACGTGGGATTTAGAAATTGAAGCATATATGTGTGTGTGGGTGGAAAATTCCACACACAAAAACAGGCGTCACAATAAAATATGCTCAAGGTCTTACAAAATTATGCTCGTCGAAGACATATTTTCCAAAGAAGACTTTGAATATTGTTGTTGAGATAAACAATTTAAAAATATTGACCGAAAAACAACAAAACGCATTCGGAGTCGCTGCATTACTACTTTTCAATCCTTGTTTTAAGGATTTTACTTTACAGATCATAAATAACTTGGAAATTAGTAAGACTTGTAACAAAGATGATGTCCAAATCCTTTGTATCAAATTAGAAAATTAACTAGTGATTCAGTTCATTTAAATGCTCAATACCAAAGCCACTTTTATTTTTTTTCCCCAGTATAGGCCAGTTTTTTTAACTTTATTTGATAAAATATGGACAAAATACACTTTTTAAATAAATGTATGTTTTTGTATACGAGACTAATTTGTTTATTTTCCAGCTATTTTAGCTGGCTTTTTTTTTTCTTTAAAATTTTATCATAGTACATAGACAAAGAGGAAAAAAAAGAAAATTATATTGTAATTAAAAAATGATTAATTTCTTAATTAATAGAAACATTAACTATTTTCTTAAAACATCATTTAGAAAATGACTATTTATTCAATTATCATTTTTTAAGCGTTTTCTTTTCTTTCTTTTTTTTTGGTTATTATTTTTGTTTTTAAATTCAAATCTCTTACTGTTTTGGTATTACTTAGTCAAATGATATATATTTCCTTATACTTTCTTCTTAATACTCTCTGTTTTGGTTAATTACACACTGTGATGATTTTACATGTGACATCCACCGAGATGTAACTGAATACTAAAAAATCTTGCAACAAGTAAACTTGTGGAAAACAAAAAAAAAAAAAATCAATGAATTAACTAAAATAAATACATTGAAAAATAATAGCGAAACTTGTAATTATTGTGTAACGATGCAGTTGTGAACCAAAGAACCACAATATGTCTAGCATTTTCTCATAAAGTAAAAATAAAAACGTCGAAGAACAATTCCTAACAATGCTTTTGACAGCTCAGTTTGTCACAACTTATTCCCTTTTCATAAATTCCTATAAAAACAAAAAACCTTGAAGACATGTTGAAGTAAATTATTATCTTCACGATATGATCATAAACCCATTTGATGAATACAAGCCGAGAAGAAAAAAAAAAAAAAGAGCTTAATGAGAAATAAAACAGAAACTTCTTTAAAGATGTAAAAACACTGCTATTGTAATCTTATTACATACTTGGCTAGTAAATAAAGATACAGAAACATTACAAATCAAATATTTAGAAAAGAGTTCAAACATAGAGATTATTAAAAAGCATAAAACAAGTGCATATAATAGGTTCACCGCCGCTTTTCTCTTCCGTAAATCTTGATGAACAAGCTTGGCTTCTTCGAGAAGAGGACATATCCACCGATCAGCCCAACGGCGAAGCCACATCCGTATCCTATCAACACCGACTTCCAACCAAAACCATGCTCTGATTCGTCTTCAAGGCTTTGATCAAGATCAGGTGAATCATTACTAGTAACATGGCATTTCTTTGACAAGGGAAACCCACACAAATCCGAGTTCCCCTCGAAGGAGGAATCGGGAAATGTATCAAAATGCCGGTCCTGTGGTATTAGACCCGTCAGATCGTTGTGAGAAAGGTTGAGATACTGAAGAAATGAGAGGGTCCCCAATTCTTGAGGGATTCTGCCAGTGAGCTTGTTGTTTGAGAGATCCAATGATTCAAGTGCAGTTAATTTCCCGAAAGATGTTGGGATGTGGCCTTCAAAACTATTGCCAGACAAGTTGAGCACAATCAATGACTGGAGATCTCCTATGCTTTTAGGTATCTCTCCAGAAAGATTGTTGTATGACAGATCAATGGATGTGAAGATGGTCAGGATTTTCACTAGTACCATTTCAAAGCCTTTGCTCATCACAGTCACGGAGTCCTGGTAATAACCTCTATCATCTCCCTGCATGTACAATCCTTGTTCATTTGAAGAAATGGCAGCGTTTGACATGGCACTCCAATTGTTATAGTATTGAGACGCTAAACTTCCAGTGAAATTGTTGAAGGAGAGGTCGATGATTCGTAACTTCATGAAGCCAACAGTTCTTTGAGGATGCCATATTGGACCATAGAATCTATTGGAACGCAATACAAGAACTTGTAACCGTGGCAAATTCTGAAGCCAAAAAGGGAAGGTGTCACTAATCTGATTGTCCCCAAGATTTAGAACTTCTAGTTCTCTGCATTTGATCAATGATTCTGGAACTGTCCCTTGTAATTGGTTGTGACTGAGATCCATAGTGCTTAACTTGCTTCCCTCAGAAAGTATCTGAGGTATCATCCCGCTGAAGTTGTTTCTTTGCACGTTCAACACCATGAGAGAAGCGGTAGAACTAACCAGGCACTCGGGGATAGTGCCACTTAAGTTGTTGTTTGACAAGTCAAGAACCACAAGATTAGATAAGTTACAATACAACTTATGAATATTTCCAGTCAAGTTATTTTCTGAGATGAACAGGTATTGTGTGGAAAATGGTGGGAGTGAAAGTGAACCATGTAGTGCATTGGAACGCAGATCAAGAAAATGCAAATACTTCCATGGCAGAACTAACAGGTCTTGTTCCCAATTGCTGATTGAATTGTGAGATAGATCCAGAAAAATCAGACTTTCAATTCCGCTCCTAAAGAACCATTTGGGAATCTTGCCCACAATTTGGTTGTGGGACATATCTAGGTACATCAACTCATCTTGGGTTTTCAAGAAATCAGGAAACTCTCTTATGTTGCATGAGGACAAAAACAAATATTCAAACTTGGGAAGAGTTGTATTTGGACCTCTAGATGTCAAGGATATATTGTTGCCCGAAATCCCGAGATACCGAAGCGATTGCAGCTCTGACAAAATATCCAACTCAAGTGAGCCACTCAAATTATTTGATTCAAGGGAAAGTTCACTGAGGTTTTTCAACTGGGATATTGATCTTGGAATTTCTCCATTTAACTTATTTTCACTTAAAGATAGATAATTCAACTGAGATGAAGATACATTTGGGATGGTTAAAGGGCCTGAAAAAAGATTTGAATCCAAGTCAACACGACGTAAATAATGCAATGTGAACAATGATGAAGGAATGGGCCCAGTTAATGAATTATATGAGAGATCCAAGATCTTAAGTTGGGTTAAGTTCGCCACCCAAGGAATTGGACCAGAGAGTTCATTTCCATTAATGTATAAAGTTTCGAGCTGCTTGAGATTTCCAAAGAAAGACGGTAGCTCTCCATTAAATCCGCCGACAATTTTGAAAAGCGTTAGCTTCACGAGATTTCCTAGTGTGTGTGGGATATGTCCGCTGAAGTTTCCCTCGAGTACCAGTTCCGAGAGTTGGGAAAGGTTTCCAAGTGTAGATGGAAGCTGGACACTGAAGTCGTTACTTACGAGGCTCAAACTTGTGAGTTTGGAAAGGTTTCCAAGAGTAGATAGAAGCTGGCCACTGAAGTCGTTATAGACGAGGCTCAAACTTGTTAGTTGGGAAAGGTTTCCCAGCGTTGATGGAAGCTGACCATTGAAGTTGTTGTATGAGAGCTGAAGATCTGTGAGTAGGAAAAGATTTCCAAGTGAATATGGAATAGTCCCCGAAAAATTACAGGACTCGAGATTCAGAGTATTCAAGGACTTTAGATTTCCAATGGACTCTGGCAATATTCCGGAAAAATTCGTGAGAGAAAGAATCAAGGACTTCAGGTTACTGCCAAAATTGAATTCCGGAAGTGAGCCAGTGAGCTCTCTGTTCCATGACACATTGATGATTTCTATCTTAGGCAGTTGAAAAATATTTCTCGGAAATTCCCCACGCAAATCACAAAAAATAAGAGAGAGAGATCTTAGGGATGATAAATTTGCAAAGGACTGAGGCACTGAGGAAGAAAGATTCACATAGTCGAGATGAAGTCTTTCTAAATTTGTCATATTGTTCACAGTCACCGACATCTTAAGATGTGAAAAGTACTCACTTCCATCAAGGAGAATATCAGTAGAGAGATCGATAGAAATTAAATTGGTCAGCCACACAATATGATATGGGACACTGCCCGAAAACTCAGAGCAAGAGAGATTGAGATGGGTTAACCTCGTAAGGTTGGCAAAGGCGGGCGGGATTTGTGACCACAAGAAGTCGTTGTATGCAAGGTTGAGTCTCTGAAGGCGTCGCAAGCGGAAGAGGCTGCTGTTCGAAAGCAAAGGCCCGGAAAGCCAACTCATGCTCAGATCAAGCCCTGCTACTTGTCCCGTCACTGCGTCGCACGTAACTCCATCCCACTCGCAGCAATCCTCTCCCGCCTTCCAATACTTCATCTTCGGATAACTTTTCTGATTGGGATTCGGGTTTTGATCAAATGAAAACTCTCCCTTTAGTTGCAACAAGATAGAGCTCTGCTCGGGGAGGCATCTGATTGCTCCCGAGGGATTCACCGAGGCATTTTTCGAATCTTGCGAAACCGAAACAACGTGAAAACAATGCAACGTGAGGCAAAACATGAGCACCGAGTAGTTTTTCATTTTGTTGGTGAATAGTCTTTTTTCTTTTCTATTCTTTTTTCTTCTTCAAATGTAAATTATAATGAACCCCCACTGTAATTCTTTCCTGACTCGTCAATCACGCGTGATATTGTGGACGTGATCTTTTAAGTAGACATATAAGGTTGGTTTCACATTTACTGTCTTCTTTTGGACCTTAGCTTTATGACCGAGGACCAAAAGAATAATATAAAAAATAATAATAAAACAATGACTAGCTAGAAGAAGAAAAAAAAAAAAAAGAAAAGAAAAAGAAAAATGAAGACTCTTAGAACAGAGACTATTAGTCATTACTAGAGAAAAATCAATCACTAAATTATTTTGAGATTATTGAATAAATAGTTGTTTTTTATTGATATTTTAAAAAAATAGTCAGTGTTTTTATTAATTTTAAAAATGAGAAATTCTGTAGTGGGTTTTTTTTGTGGTGAGAAATAATTTTGAAGGGTGAGATTCACAATTTTAAGATGCGGGACCCACCGAAAAGATGAATCTGACGGTCCAGAATTGTTTCCCACCACAAAAAAAACCCATCACAGAAGTACCCTTAAAAATAATTATTTCTTTAATTACATGATGTTTACCTAATATTGTAAATTTATTTTCATATCTTTAATTTTATTGGACTAATAACTGGTTTTTTAATTTTTGAAAATATTGATTATTTTCTAGAAACATAATCTAAAAAAGTCAAATATCAAATAAACTCTATTTTTTTAAAAGGAAAAACGTCACGACAAAGACTGATTCAAGATTTGTTAGTCCAATGAAGTACAATATGATATTTTTAAAAGGAAATTGGTTACGCAGTTCGGCTTTCGCCTACGTCTGCGGGGCCTCGCCCAGATGAAATGATCCACTAGAAATTTAAAAAACGAGAATGCTCGGACTTATACAAGACCTCGACTCTCTCTCAATCTTCGTCGCCGTCCCCTTGTTACTCCTAGCGATCTACCCTTGACGAGATCCCCTCGCCTTACAAATAAACCGTTGACGAGATCCCCTCGTCTACAAATCACACATCCTGTGTAATCTCTCACCAATTTCCCGTTACAAAGTTCACTCAAATATATACACTCACCAGCACGGTTTATAGAACACCGTGTGAACACCACTCACCAGAGTGTAAACATAAACCTAGAAACTCACAAAGCACTCAACTTACTCACACACTCCAGGTGACTCTCGTGAGTTTTTTCTTCAAATGATCAAATGATATAAATGAGGAAGATGACCTGATGACCAAGAATTATCTCAAAAAGGAAAGGCATTAATCCTGCATTAAAAACTTGATCCAAGATAATTATTTTCAGATCATCAATGTCAACAGCTAATATCATCACGCGTTCCAGCTCTGTGTTCTATCACCGCGTGATATATAAGGTAACAAATCTTCTAGGTTAACTCTTCACACACGAACTTACCAAATAGAGACTCTGTGTTCGAACTCCGCGTGATATAAAAGGAAACAAATCCTCCCGTCAGCTCATCACATGCGGACTTACCATATAGAGACTCCGTGTTCGAACACCATGTGATATATAAGGAAACATTTACTCCAATATTCCTTAATAAATTTCTGATTCATTTTTCTCAAAAGATGCTCGAAAATCACAATATTGAATCCGAATAAATTCGTCCAAGACAGCCAATATTAGTCATAGAAGATCAATAATAATCATGAGTAATAAAGAAAGATTTTACCAATTAAAAATTGTCAATCACCATTAACACTAACAATATACATCATAATAATTATTGTTTGATTAGAGTTTTAATATTTGTCTTAATGAAAGTTAAATAAACTATTTAAAAATTCACTATACACGAAATCGCACCACCGTCTTTTCAGACCATCCAAAATAAAATTTGTGTTAATGCTATTAGTCTTCGTTTTAGTAATATTAGAACAAGTGAGAAATTATTTATTTTATCCTTGTGAGTGGAAGACTCACGAATCTGGCTTTTTGATAGTGGAAGACTTCCAACCAGCGAGGTTGTAGTTTTTTTTTTCCTTACGCTTGTTTGCCAATAAGTGAATAAAATATTAGCCCTCACTTTCTTTTTCTTTTTTTTTTTCCCCCTAAAGCAAGAAATTAAGGAAAAGTATAGACATAAATGAATATAAATTAACAATGCATAAAAACAAAACAACAGCAACAACACTGAAGCTAGTCAATTAAAAGAAAAAAAAAGGGCTTGGAAAAATCATTACGAAGGTTTCTCGATGTTTTCCTTTTTTTTTTTTTTGTTTCAAATTTCTACATTAGTATAAGTTTTCGATTCAATAGTTATCTAACACCACATTGACGACGATAACAACAAAAACAAAGCCAAAACAGAGATATTACAATCTTATTGTGAACTTGGCTGGTACTTACGAAACAGAGACATTAAAAACAGAGCTACTACCATCTTATTGCGCCGTTTGGCTAGTAAAACAGAGACATAAAAAAGCTTAATATAAAACAAGGGCCTTGAAAAATAAAATCCTTATTGTATTCACCACTTCTTTTCTCTTCCCGTAGATATTAATGAACAAGTTTGGCTTCTTTAAGAAGACGACATATCCACTAATTATCATCCCGTTAACAAAACCACATCCATAACCCATCAGTGCTGATTTCAAACCAAAACCAATCTACGCTTCGAAATCGTTGATAAGGTCAATAATCAGTGTCCCATTACTGTTTTTGCATTTCTTTGACAGTAGAAAGAAAGCCGCACAAATCCGGGTTCCCCTCAAAAGAGGAATTAACAAATGAGTCAAACTGTTGAGTATGCGGCATTGGGCCCGTGAGAGTTTTCTACAAGAAAAGTTGAGATGCTGAAGAAGTGTGAGGCTGGCCAATTGTTTAGATAATCTGATTGCCGGAGAGTTTTGTTGTGAAATTCAATTACTCGAGCTCACTCGAATTCCCAAAAGTGGGTGGGATGATCAACGTTTGCGGCCAATGATCGACGTTAGCGGCCCACTGCAGACCTCCTCCCGCAGCAGCACGTCCAGTCCTCCAAGGTATACAGAGTTAGTATTTTTCTGTTATATTTTTTATATACATTTGGCTTATGCGTTATTTTTTTGTAATTTAAGCAATATTTGAACACTTATATATTTGGTTTTGGATTTTTTTTATATATTTTTTATTTGCATTTGTCTTACGCCTTATTTGAATGTGCCGCTTTGTTAAAAAATGACCAAAAAAGGGAAAAAACGACATCCAGCAGAAGGAAACGACAATAAAATTGGAAACGACAACTTGGTAGAAACGACAGTAAATCAAAACAACAAGGTTTTGCAAAACGACCTGCATATAGAAAACGACAGGACACGTGAAAACGACAGAAATAAAACGACAGGACACGTTTGCAAACGACAGAAAATGAAAAAAGCGACATCATTAAATAAAACCTTTTATTTTGTACTTTTATAGTTTGATTTTATTAAATTATTTTAAAATGCTTACTTGAAAGTTGAAACATCCACGAAGATCCCAAACTAAAGTGTTCCACTTAAGTTATTTGAATAATCAACGTAAAGCATTTCCAGGTTTGTGAAATTGGATATGGACTTTGGAATTTGTCCATTCAACTTGTAAACTGACTATTTTACAAAAACTATGACTGACAAAGAATTCACTTCAAACAAAGATGTGGGATTGACTCCGGGTTAACAAATTATCTGAGAAAAAAAACCAAGAAATAATGTTGGATCAAGTTTCTCAGTGATGTCGGGATATTCCCATGAAAACTCTTGCTTGAACATTAGCAGAGTAAAGCTCTGCTCTGCTCAAGGAAGCAACTTGGAACTGATCTAAGTGATCAAAGTTAAGGAGGCATTGAGAGAATGTGCTGTGAATAACTGACAAAAGAAGAGAAAAATTATTAAGTACTACTGACTCTTGTGATGATCGTTGTTGAACTTCATTTTACCGAAGATTTTATTACATATAAAAAAAAAGAGGGAATTACAAAACAAAATCATTTTAAGTGTCATTTAATAATCTATATTTCAAATAATGTACTCATTTTATTTTATTTTTACTTTATGTTTGTATTATAAAATTTGGGACATAAATGAAAAACAATGCAAAAATGTTACAGATTATTAATGTGCCAAAAAATGGACATTCTTCGAAATTTCCGGCAAAAAGAAAAAAGGAAACATGTGTGATTTAGAAATTGAAGCATATTATATATATTATAATATTACTAATTTGAAGCCCCAATTTACAATAGCTGCTACAGTAACTGAAAAAGGACAAAAATACCCCTTTATGCCAATTTCAAGCGTTGGTGGTGCATGGTCTTTCTCAGCTTTGTGCACTTTTTTGTGGGTTGACCAAAATACCCTTCATTGATTTATGCTCTTAGAATTGATAAACTGAGACAATTATGGTGTTTCAAAGAAACTCATTTGGGGTCTGCTTCTCTCCATTTGCGATCATTGCGTGCCAATTTTTTTTTTCTTTTTTTGCTTTTTCAAAGAAAAAAAAAACGAGGGCCTTTCTTTTAGTTTTCTCTTCTCTCTTAGTCATTCTGTAGTTACCATGGTTAAATAAATAATAATAGTAAATGAAATTTTTTAATCTTATGAACAATATAAAACTATCCATGCTATAATTAAAGCACATGATATTGACATTATAGCACTGAAGATGTAATTCTGTCAGGTCTATGAGATTAGAAAACTTTTTGTTGATCATAGTAGGCCAAAATACAAGGTCGTCAACCATGCGGCTATGTTACAGTTAACGCGAGCTACAACATTCAGAGTTGTTGTAGACGAGACACAATCATATATAACGCGAGCTATATATGTGTGTTTATGTTGTTAACTAGATTACAATAGCAAAACAATATTATCTAACTTTTTGAAATGTATGTAAAATACATTATTGTGAAAAAACAACAAACTAAAAATTTAAATTTAAACTTTATAGTCTGTTGCTTTGTTTTTTACATACATGTTATGTTAAAAAAACCGCAGCAGCGTACGGACATTTTTGCTCGTGTGTGTAAATATATATATATGGGTGGAAAATTCCACACACCAAACAAGCGTCACAATGAAATATACAAGTACTGTACATGGTCAAGGACAGTCAAGGTCTTACAGTTGTGAAACATATTTTCCGAATGAGACTTTGAATATTGTTGTTGAGATTACAATTTAAAAATATTGACTAAAAACAACAAAACGCGTTCGGAGTCGCTGCATTAGTGCTTTTCAATCCTTGTTCTAAGGATTTTACTTTTCAGATCATAAATAACTTGGATATTAGTATGACTTGTGGTCCTAACTTGTTTTTTTTTTTGCTAAGAACTTGTCCTAACTTCCCATGGCAAAGACGATGTCCAAATCCTTCTGTATCAAATTAGAAAATTAAACTAGTGCTTCAGTTCAGTTAAATCGATCAATACCAAAGCATTTTTATCTTTTTTCCCAGTATAGGCCAGACTTTTAACTTTATTTGATAAAATATGCACAAAATACACTTTTTAAATAAATGTCTGTTTTTGTATACGAGACTAATTTGTTGATTTACTAGCTATTTTAGCTGGCTTTTCTTTCTCTCTCTTTTTTTTCCTTTACAAATTTATCACGGTACATATACAAAGAGGAAATTTACTTTTTAAAGAAAAATTGTGGCCATGTTTCTTAAACCTGGTTGAAAAATAACACATGTTTATTTTTTGAAAGCTTAAAAAAAAAAAAAAACCATGACCATTTTTTGAAGTATTCGGTTATTTCTTAGTTAATAACACACTTTAATGATTTTACATGACATCCACCGAAATGAATACTAAAAAATCCTGGAACAAGTGAACTTGTGTAGAAAAAAAAAGTCAATGAATTAACTAAAATAAATACATTAAAAAATTTGAGAAATTATAGTGAATACCCAATTTTTAAAACTTAATGTAAGTTATTACCCAATCTTTTGAAAAATGTAACCAATTATCCAAATGATGCAATTACTTACACAGTAGTAAGTTGTGGTAATTCACTTAGTTATCAAAAGTATGTGCAAGTAATTTACTAATTGACTAGAAACTCAATTACTTCAAAAGTTTGGGTATTTATTTTTATTGTTATATAAATTCTGGGTATTTGCGTACTTCACTCTAAAAAACAATAGCGAAACTTGTAATTAATTGTCTAACGATGCAGTTGTGAACCGAAGAACAACAATATGTCTAGCATTTTTTCATAAGGTAAAAATAAAAATGTAGATGAACAATTCCTAACAATGCCTTTGACAGCTCAGTAGTTTGTCACAACTTATTCCCTTTTCATAAATTCCTATAAAAACAAATAACCTTGAAAGACATGTTGAAGTAAATTACTATCTTCATGATATGATCATAAACCCATTTGATGAATACAAGCCGAGAAGAGAAAAAAAAAAAAAAAAAAAAAAGCTTCATGAGAAATAAAACAGAAACTTCTTTAAAGATTTAAAAACACTGCTATTGTAATCTTATTACATACTTGGCTAGTAAATAAAGATACGGAAACATTACAAATCAAATATTTAGAAAAGAGTACAAACATAGCGATTATTAAAAAGCTTAAAACAAGTGCATAAAATAGGTTCACCACCGCTTTTCTCTTCCGTAAATCTTGATGAACAAGCTTGGCTTCTTCGAGAAGAGAACATATCCACCGATCAGCCCAACGGCGAAGCCACATCCGTATCCCATCAGCACCGACTTCCAACCAAAACCATTCTCTGATTCGGCTTCATGGCTTTGATCAAGATCAGATGAATCATTATTAGTAACATGACATTTCTTTGACAATGGAAACCCACACAAATCCGAGTTCCCCTCGAAGGAGGAATTGGAAAACGTATCAAAATGCCGGCCCTGTGGTATTAGGCCCGTCAGATCGTTGTGAGAAAGGTTGAGACACTGAAGAAATGAGAGGGTCGCCAATTCTTGAGGGATTCTGCCAGAGAGCTTGTTGTTTGAGAGATCCAATGATTCAAGCGCAGTTAATTTCCCGAAAGATGTTGGGATGTGGCCTTCAAAACTATTGCTGGACATGTTGAGCACAATCAATGACTGGAGATCTCCTATGCTTTTAGGTATCTCTCCAGAAAGATTGTTGTATGAGAGATCAATGGATGTGAAGATGGTCAGGATTTTCACTAGTACCATTTCAAAGCCTTTGTTCATCACAGTCACGGAGTCCTGGTAATGAATGTCTCTCTGCATGTACAATCCTTGTTCATTTGAAGAAGTGGCAGCGTTTGACATGGCGCTCCAATTGTTAAAGTATTGCGATGCTAAACTTCCGGTGAAATTGTTGAAGGCAAGGTCGATGATTCGTAACTTCATGAAGCCAACAGTTCTTTGAGGATGCCATATTGGACCATAGAATTTATTGGAACGCAATACAAGAACTTGTAACCGTGGCAAATTCTGAAGCCAAAAAGGGAACGTGTCACTAATCTGATTGTCCCCAAGATTTAGAACTTCTAGTTCTCTGCATTTGATCAATGATTCTGGAACCGTCCCTTGTAACTGGTTATGACTCAGATCCATAGTGCTTAACTTGCTTCCCTCAGAAAGTATCTGAGGTATCGTCCCACTGAAGTTGTTTCTTCGCACGTTCAACACCATGAGAGAAGCGGTAGAACCAAGCAGGCACTCGGGGATATTGCCACTTAAGTTGTTGTTTGACAAGTCAAGAACCACAAGATTAGTCAAGTTACAGTACAACTTATGAATAGTTCCACTCAAGTTATTTTCTGAGATGAACAGGTATTTTGTGGAAAATGGTGGGAGTACAAGTGAACCTTGTAATGCATTGGAACGCAGATCAAGAACTTCCAAATTCTTCCATGGCAGAACTAATAGGTCTTGTTCCCAATTGCCGATTGAATTGTGAGATAGATTCAGGTAAACCAGACTTTCAATTCCGTTCCTAAAGAACCACTTGGGAATCTTGCCCAGAATTTGGTTGTGGGACATCTCTAAGTACATCAACTTATCTTGGGTTTTCAAGAAATCAGGAAACTCTCTTATGTTGCATGAGGACAAAGACAAATATCCAAACTTTGGAAGAGTTGTATTTGGACCCACTGATGTCAAGGATATATTATTGCTCGAAATCTCGAGAGACCGAAACGAATGCAGCTCTGAGAAAATATCCAACTCAAGTATGCCACTTAAATTATTTGATTCAAGGGAGAGTTGAATGAGGTTTTTCAACTGGGATATGGATCTTGGAATTTCTCCATTTAACTTATTTTCACTTAAATGCAGATTTTTCAACTGCGATGAAGATACATTTGGGATGGTTAGAGGGCCTGAGAAAAGATTTGAATGCAAGTAAACATTATCTAAATAATGCAATGTGAACAATGATGAAGGAATGGGCCCGGTCAATGAATTATATGAGAGATCCAAGAACTTAAGTTGGGTTAAGTTCGCCACCCATGGAATTTGACCAGAGAGTTCATTTCCATAAATGTCTAAAGTTTTGAGCTGCTTGAGATTTCCAAGTGTAGATGGAAGCTGGCCACTGAAGTCGTTACCTAGGAGGCTCAAACTTGTGAGTTGGGAAAGGTTTCCCAGCGTTGATGGAAGCTGACCATTGAAGTTGTTGTGTGAGAGCTGAAGATCTGTGAGTAGGAAAAGATTTCCAAGTGAAAATGGAACAGTCCCCGAAAATTTACAGAAATGAAGATCCAGAGTATTCAAGGACTTGAGATTTCCAATGGACTCTGGCAATATTCCGGAAAAATTCGTAAAAGAAAGAATCAAGGACTTCAGGTTACTGCCAAAATTGAATTCCGGAAGTGAGCCAGTGAGCTCTCTGTTCTCATGCACATCGACAATTTCTATCTTGGGCAGTTGAAAAATATTTCTCGGAAATTCCCCGCGCAAATCGCAAGAATAAAGAGAGAGAGATCTTAGGGATGATAAATTTGCAAAGGACTGAGGCACTGAGGAAGAAAGATTCACATCATCGAGACGAAGTCTTTTTAAATTTGTCATATTATTTGCAATCACCGACATCTTAAGATGTGAAAGGTACTCTCTTCCATCAAGAAGATAAGAAGAGAGATCGATAGAAACTAAATTGGTCAGCCATACAATATGATATGGGACACTGCCCGAAAACCCAGAGTAAGAGAGATTGAGATGGGTTAACCTCGTAAGGTTGGCAAAGGCGGGCGGGATTTGTGACGACAAGAAGTCGTTGTATGCAAGGTTGAGTCTCTGAAGGCGTCGCAAGCGGAAGAGGCTGCTGTTCGAAAGCAAAGAGCCGGAAAGACAACTCATGCTCAGATCAAGCCCTGCTACTTGTCCCGCCTCTGCGTCGCACGTAACTCCATCCCACTCGCAGCAATCCTCTCCCGCCTTCCAATACTTCATCTTCGGATAACCTTTCAGATAGAGATTCGTGTTTTGATCAAATGAAAACTCTCCCTTTAGGTGCAACAAGATAGAGCTCTGCTCGGGGAGGCATCTGATTGCTCCCGAGAAATTCACCGAGGCATTTTTCGAATCTTGCGAAACTGAAACAACGTGAAAACAATGCAACATGAGGCAAAACATGAGCATCAAGTAGTTGTTCATTTTGCTGGTGAGTGAATAGTCCTTTTTCGATTCTTTTCTTTTTTCTTCTTCAAATGTGAATTATAATGAACCTCCACTGTAACTCTTAGTAGACATATAAGGTTGTTTTCACATTTAATGTCTTCTTTTGGACCTTTGCTTTATGACCGGGGAACAAAAGAATAATATATAAAAAAGTTAAAACATTGACTAGCTAGAAGACAAAAGAAAAGAAAAGAAAAAGAAAAAAGAAGACTCTTAGAACAGAGACTATTAGTCATTACTAGAGAAAAATCAATCACTAAATTATTTTGAGATTATTGAACAAATAGTTTTTTTTAATGATGTTTTAAAAAATATAATCAGCATTTTTATTAATTGAAAAAATAATTATTTCTTTAACTATATGATGTTTACATAATACTGTAAATTTATTTTTATACCTTTAATTTTAATAGATTAGTGACTATTTTTTTAATTTTGAAAACGTTAATTATTTTTTTGAAATATAAATTAAAAAATAGTCAAATATCAAATAAACTCTTTATTTTTTTTTAAGGAAAAAACGACACGACGAGGACTGATTCAAGATTTTAGTCCAATGAAGTTCAATATGATATTTTTGAAAATAAATTATAAAACTAAAATAAAAATGATAGTGCGAAAAAGCCCAAATAAAACCCAACGGTGAGAAAAAAATAATAATATGGACCATTGATTTTAAAATAAACGGTGGAGCACAAATTTTTTTTTTTTTTGGCTGAAACGGTGGAGCACAATTACCAGAAAGGTTGAGGACAATAAATGAACGACAGACGTCCTCCAGCAGCGGCATGTCCTCCACGATATGAGTTTTTCTTTTCCTGTGTTTTTTTGTTGGATTATGTTAATTATAATTATTTGGATTAGTTTGTTATTATTATTATTATTTTACATTTTATGCCTTATTTTTTTTTGTAATTTAAGCAATATTTGAACACTTGGATGTTTGCGTACATTTTATGCCTTATTTTATGCCCGGAATTATTTTATATAAATGTGTATCTCATTGAGCTTGACTTCACACACTTACAAATTAAAGGTCTTTATTTGCTGCCGATGAAAACATAAAGCAACTTGGTGGAGAAAAGAGAAACTGTTAGTAATGTTAAATGTATACTTATTTCATATACATCATAATAATTATTGTTTGATTAGAGTTTTAATATTTGTCTTAATGCAAGTTAAATAAGCTATTTAAATATTCACTATACACGAAATCGCACCACCGTCTTTTCAGACCATCCAAAATAAAATTTGTGTTAATGCTATTAGTCTTCGTTTTAGTACTATTAGAACAAGTGAGAAATTATTTATTTTATCCTTGTGAGTGGAAGACTCACGAATCTGGCTTTTTGATAGTGGAAGACTTCCAACCAGCGAGGTTGTAGTATTTTTTTTTTTTTTCCTTACGCTTGTTTGCCAATAAGTGAATAAAATACGGCAATTCTCAATTGGGAAATGCCTATAAAAATACACCGGTGGTGAACGCCTAATCTAGGCCAATCAAGATCGTTGATTACAAAATTAACGATGGATGTCAGCGCTTGTGCATTGGTTTTTAAATGCTCCCATCACACTGTATTCACAAAAAGATACTTAACGGACGTTTGCTGACTGAGATTCTCTTTTGGGTTACGATAGAAAAAAAGGAACGGGTGGGAACGATTTGTTGACTTATGATTTGAAGTTAAAGTTGAACCGAATGGGCTGCTTGATTCTTTTAATGCAAAGCATAGCAACATGACCACCAATCCATCCACATTAAGCGACAAATTGCATAGTTAACATTAATCTCATTGATCTACAATTGATCTGCAACTTCCGTCACCAAAAATACAAACAATCTGATATTAAAACAATTTGAAATCTAAAACTGCAAGACCTATAAGAAGAAAAAGAAAGGATAAATCTCTCTGGTTTTGTACTATCAAAAGGACGAGATCTAGGATCAAGATGGCGAAGTCAAAATAGCAAAGCTTAAGCGGAACCTCTTTAATGACAAATCTGTTTTTCTTTTAGTTTTTCAATCGTACGATTGGCCGAAACCCATTTATTGGTATGATGTGCGATTGGTACATCGCTGAGCTCTCCTTCACTGGGGCTTCCATTGCTTCTCAATGGAGAAGCTCTCGCCAGCTCGAGGATCATCGCCAACACCTTCATCGAGATTTTGCCGGAGACGTCGGAGATGACGACAGATGAGATCTCATTCTCAACGGCTTGGTGGACTTACATCATCTGTTAAACACTGCTGTTCTCATTCTTGATGGAGAAGACGACAACTTGATGATCGGGCCTTCGCCGGAGACGTCAAATTCAAAGTGGCTGTTGGATATTAAAAAAAAAAAAAGCGACAGTTGATATTCGAAGGAAAGAGAAGTAAAAATGAACAATGGTTATTTGATTAATAAAGTATTACAAGTGAGAAGGACTATAATCAGTACTGTGTAACCTTTTTAAGGACTTATAGCAACACATGATTTATTTTCCACTGGTGAGTTTTTTTTATGGTGTCCCCGAATAAAATATTAGCCCTCACTTTCTTTTTCTTTTTTTTTTTTTCCCCCTAAAGCAAGAAATTAAGGAAAAGTACATACATAAATGAATATAAATTAACAATGCATAAAAACAAAACAACAGCAACAACGCTGAAGCTAGTCAATTGAAAGAAAATAAAAAAAAGGCTTGGAAAAATCATTACGAAGGTTTCTCGATGCTTTCCTTTTTTTTTTTTTTTTGTTTCAAATTTCTATATTAGTATAAGTTTTCGATTCAATAGTTATCTAACACCACATTGACGACGACAACAACAAAAACAAAGCCAAAACAGAGATATTACAATCTTATTGTGAACTTGGCTGGTACTTACGAAACGGAGACATTAAAAAACCTCAAAACAGAGCTACTACCATCTTATTGCGCCGTTTGGCTAGTAAAACAGAGACATAAAAGAGCTTAATATAAAACAATGGCCTTGAAAAATAAAATCCTTATTGTATTCACCACTTCTTTTCTCTTCCCGTAGATCTTAATGAACAAGTTTGGCTTTTTTAAGAAGACGACATATCCACTAAATATCATCCCGTTAACAAAACCACATCCATAACCCATCAGTGCTGATTTCAAACCAAAACCAATCTACGCTTCGAAATCGTTGATAAGATCAATAATCAATGTCCCGTTACTATTTTTGCGTTTCTTTGACAGTAGAAAGAAAGCCGCACAAATCCGGGTTCCCCTCGAAAGAGGAATTAAAAAATGAGTCAAACTGTTGAGAATGCGGCATTGGGCCCGTGAGAGTTTGCTACAAGAGAAGTTGAGATGCTGAAGAAGTGTGAGGCTGGCCAATTGTCGAGGGAATCTGATTGCCGGAGAGTTTTGTTGTGCGATTCAATCACTCGAATTCCCAAAAGTGGGTGGGAAGATGCCTTCAAAACAATCACAAGGTATACCGAGTTAGTATTTTTCTATTTTATTTATTTATTTATTTATTTTTAATTTACATTTGGCTTATGCCTTATTTTTTGTAATTAATTTAAGCAATATTTGAACACTTATATATTTGGTTTTGGATTTTTTTTGGATTGATTAATGTTGTGGTTGAATACAATGAACATTTATGATTTTTTTTGGCAGAATATGGTTTGGTTGAATATGTTTTGATGAATATGTTGTTTAGTTTGGTATCTTTGTGGTAAATTTTTTTAAATTTATTTGATATAATTATTTTTGGATTGGTTTGAGAATTGGGGAAATATCAAGTTGTGTACTTTTATTATGAATTTGGTGGTTTATTTGGTTGGTTTTTTGTGGATGAATGTGCAGGTTTGTTAAAAAATGACCAAAAAATGGAAAAAAAAAAAATAAGCAGAAGGAAACGACAACTTGGTAGAAACGACAGTAAGTCAAAACAACAATGTTTTGAAAAACGACCTGAATATAGAAAACGACAGGACACATGAAAACGACAGAAAAATAAAAAAAGACACGAAATCGGAAAACGACAGAAAACAGGAAAACGACAGGATAAAAACGACAGAAAATGAAAAAACGACATCAATAAGTGAAACCTTTTATTTTATACTTTTATAGTTTGATTTTATTAAATTACTTTAAAATGCTTACTTGAAACATCCACAAAGATCCCAAACTCAAGTGTGCCACTTAAGCTATTTGAATAATCAACGTAAAGCATTTCCAGGTTTGTGAAATTGGATATGGACTTTGGAATTTGTCCATTCAACTTGTTTTCACTTAAAACGCAGAGAACTTATTTGGGATGAGGAGATTTTCGGGATACTCAGGGGCCTGTAAACTGATTATTTTCAAAAAACTCTCACTGACAAAGAATTCACTTCAAACAAAGATGTAGGAATGACTCTGGTTAACAAATTATCTGAGAAATCCAAGAAAGAATGTAGGATCAAGTTTCTCAGCTCTGTCGGGATATTGCCATGAAAACTCTTGCTTGAACCGTAGCAGAGTAGAGCTCTGCTTTGCTCAAGAAGGCAACTTTGGAACTGATCTAAGTTACCAAGTTGTGGTGGCATTGAGAGAATGTGCTGTGAGTAAGTGACAAAAGAAGAGAAAAATTATTGTTAATTGTTTTTACATTTGGTTTATGCCTTAAATTTTTGTAATTTAAGCAATATTTGAACACTTGGATTTTTGTGTACATATTTGGTTTTTGATTTTTTTTTTGGATTAATTAATGATGTGGTTGAATACAATGAACATTTATGATTTTTTTGGCAGAATACGGTTTGGTTGAATATGTTTTAGTCGAATATGTTTTGATTAGTATTGTGGTAATTTTTTTTAAATATTTGTTATAATAATTTTTGGATTGGTTTGAGAATTGGGGGAAGTTCAACTTTTGTATTTTTATCATGAATTTGGTGGTTTATTTGGTTGCCTATATATCTTTTTTGGATGAATGTGCATGTTTGTTGAAAATAACCGAAAAATGGAAAAGCGAAATTAAGCAGAAGAAAACGACAATAAAGTTGGAAACGACAACCTGGCAGAAGAAAACGACAATAAAGCTGGAAACGACAACCTGGTAAAAAGGAATATAAGTCAAAACAACAAGGTTTTAAAAAACGACCTGAATATAGAAAACGACAGGAGATAGTAAAAACAACATGAAAAATGAAGACGACAAAAAAATAATAATAACCGACAGGAGATAATAGAAACGACAGGAAATATGAAAACGACAAAAAAAAAAAAAAGAAAACGCGAAGACGGCAGGAAAAAAAAAAAGAAACGCCAGGAGATATGAAAACGACATAACAAAAAAAGAAAAACGACTTGAGATTAAAAAACGACAGGAAACATGAAAAAGACAGAAAAAATAAAAACGACAGAAAACAGTAAAACGACAGAAAATGAAAAACGATATCAATAAACGACAGGAGATAATAAAAACCACAGGAAACATGAAGACGACAGAAAAAAAAAATAAAAACGACAGGAGATCATAGAAACGACAGGAGATACGAAAACGGCAGGAAAAAAAAAAAGAAAAACGACAGGAAACATGAAGACGGCAGAAAACAAAAAAGAAAAAAGACAGGAGATAATAAAAACGCAGGAAATATGAAAACGACATATAAAAGAAAAACGACTGGAGACAATAAAAACGACGGTAAACATGAAAACAACAGGAAAAAAAAAAAGAAAAACGACAGAAAACAGTAAAACGACATGATACTGAAAACGACAGAAAATGAAAACAAAACCTTTTATTTATACTTGAATAGTTTAATTTCATTAAATTACTTAAAATACTTATAATTACATAAAATATGATAAAACAATTGGAATTAAAAATTTTTGTAATATTGAAAATAATCAAATTTTATTAAAAAAAACAAATCATAAAAATGCATAAAAATTAAGAGAAATTAGAGTGAATTCTCAATTTTTAACACCTAATTTAAATTAGAGAGAATTTCAAAATATAGGCCATTTTTTTATGCCCTTTAATAATCCATACCCCATGTGGTGTGCTTACTTTATTTCCACTCTATTTTTGTAGTGTAAATTTTAAGGGATAAATTAAAAGTGCAACACACATGGAATATAGATTATTATTATATCAAAAATGGAGCATTCCTCAAAATCTCCCTCTAAATTAAGTGTAACAATTTGGGGATTCACTATATAGCAAAGTTTGTTATTGCGAGTTAGATATTAATGAAAGACTATTAGATGTGAGATGTGATATAAGAGACAATTACACGTGGAAAATACTAGAGAAAAGTACGCTCAATGTGAAAGACGCATTTTGTCGAAAACTTGGAATATATATAGGTGTTGAGAATCAACAGTTTGAAAATATAATTACGGCTCCGAGATATCCCACGTTTTGTGGAAGTTCGAATTGGCCACCTTTTAAAAAAGGATTTAAATTAGGGGTATTTTTAGAAATGTTCTTTTTTAGAAACATTAATAATCTATATTTTTTTTGTGTTAGCACTTTTAATTTATATCCATAGACATAGATTATTAAGTGACACCTAAAATGAGTTTTTTGTTTTTGCAATTCTTACTTTAGACTATAGATATTATGCATTTGTTGTTCATTTGTAGGATTATCATTACTTAAAAAATATTAATAATTTAGAATTGTGAGATTAGACATCAATTGAATTTTTAGTGCATTCGCATATGATTATTTGTGTCGAAATCAACCTAGGTTTCTAGTATTTGATTTGTAGTTTATTTATTTATATTTCCATTCATTTATCTTCTAAATCAGTTTTTTTTTAATAATAATCCAAGGGTCACAAATTTTGTTATTTAGCTAGAATTAACACAATTCTAGTGGGAACAACACTTTACCCACCATGAAGGTAAAGTATACAAGTCTTAAGTTTTAGAACAATGTAAAAGAGTGGACAAAAAGTGCTCTCGTAAGATTTAAAAATAACGGCATTACAACTATCACAACATACAGAACCATTAAAACACTTAAAACAAGTAGATATGAAACAGAGACATTGAGAAGCTCAAAAGCAGTGGTTTAACGCAGTCCATTTGGTTGTTCGCCGCTTCTTTTCTGTTCCATAGATTCTTATAAGCAAGCTTGGCTTCCTTGACAAGAGGAGAAATCCACCAATTGCTCCGACAAGAAATCCGCATCCGTATCCCATCATCACTGGCTTCCAACTAAAACCGCTCTCCGATTCGGATTCATGGCTGTGGTCATTCTTTGGCGTCTGATTACCGCTTTTGCACTTCTTTGTCAGAGGAGAGCCACGCAAATCTAAGTTTCCACCAAACGAGGAATTCGAAAATGTGTCAAATTGTCGACTCTGTGGTATTGATCCTGAAAGTCTGTTATCAGAGAAGTTGAGATACTGAAGAAACGTGAGACTCGCCAATTCTTGAGAGATTTTGCCAGAGAGCTTGTTGTTTGAGAGATCCAATGATTCAAGCGCAGTCAATTTCCCAAGAGATGGCGGGATGTGGCCTTCAAAACTGTTACTAGACAAGTTGAGCACAATCAGTGACTGGAGATCTCCTATACTTGATGGAACTTCCCCAGAAAAATTGTTGCTGGAGAGATCAATGGATGTGAAGATTGTCAAGATCTTCTCGAAAACCATTTCGTTTCCTTTACTCATCAGAGTTACTGAGTCATGATAATAACCCCAATCTTCTATCATCATGTACTTCGGTTCTTGTTGATCAACGACATTAGACATGGCCCTCAAATTTTTGAAGTACTTTGGCGGTAAAGCCCCGTCCAATCTGTTGAAGGAGAGATCGATGATGCGTAACTTCCCAAAGCCCGAAAACTTTTTAGGGTGCCATAGTGGACCACGGAATTTATTCGAACGCAATACGAGAACTTGTAGCTCTGGCAAATTCTGAAGCCAGAAAGGGAATGTGTCACTTATCTGATTATTCCCGAGATTGAGAACTTCCAACGCTTTGCAATTGGTCAACGATCGAGGAACCTTCCCTTCTAAGTGGTTATGGCTGAGGTCCATCTTCCTCAATTGGCTTCCCTCCAAAAAGGTTTGCGGTATCTTTCCGCTGAAGTTGTTTCCTTGCAAGTTCAATGCATATAGAGAATTGCTTACGCTACCCAAGCATTCTGGAATACTGCCACTCAGATTGTTCTTCGACACGTCAAAAACTCTAAGTGCAGTCAAGTTGCAGAACAACTGGTTTATAGTTCCACTCAAGTTGTTTTCTGAGATAAACAAGTATTCTGTGGAAAATGGCGGGACTGCAAGTGAACCATGTAATGCGTTGGAATGCAGATCAAGAATTGTCAAATATCTCCATGGAAGAACCAAAGGGGCTTGTTCCCAGCCAGTGATCGAGTTATGAGAAAGATTCAGAGAAGCCAACATTTCAATCCCTATGCTAAAGAACCACTCTGGAATCTCGCCTTGGAGTTGATTGTTGGAAAGATCTAATTCTAATAATTTATCTTGGGCTTTCAAAAATTCTGGAAACTCATTTATGTTGCAAGCGGACAAATACAAAGACTCGAACTTGGGGAGAGTGAGATTTGAGCCTGATGTATACATCACAGATAAACTATTGCTTGAAAGCTCGAGAAACGAAAGCTCGCTCAGTTCTGAAAAAATATCTAAGGAGATGGTGCCACTGAAGTTATTTGAACCAAGGGAAAGAGCTGACAGATTTTTCAGTTTGGATATTGAAATTGGAACTCGTCCATTCAGTCTGTTGTTACTTAAATCCAGATATGTCATTTGGGATGAAGAGATTTTTTGTATAGCTAAAGGGCCTGAAATACTATTTGACTTTAAGTTCAGGTAATTCAAAGAAATCATGCTGAACAGAGATGAAGGAATGGCTCCAACTAATAAATTTTTGGAGATATCCACATAACTAAGATGGGTTAAGTTTGTCAACAATGCTGGGAACTTCCCATCAAAAGCGTTACTATGAAGATCAATCGATGTTAGTAGGCTGAGGTTGCTTAGAGAAGGAATCTGGCCGCTGAGATTATGCTCATAAAGATGTAAAGTTTCGAGGTTTTTGAGATTCCCAAATGAAGAGGGTAGTTCACCAGTAAATCCACCCCCCCAACTTAGAAGTCTAAGAGTCTTGAGTTTTGAAAGATTTCCTAGAGTGTATGGAAGCTGGCCATCGAACTTGCCAAACAGACTCAGTTCGGTGAGTTGCGAAAGGTTTCCCAATGACGATGGTAGCGTTCCGTTAATCAAGTTGCCTTCACCGATCAATCTTGTGAGTTGGGAAAGGTCTCCCAATGTAGACGGAAGCTGGCCGAAGATGTTACATGGGAGGCTAAGATCAGTTAGTAAAGAAAGATTCCCAAGAGAAGTTGGTATAGTCCCTGTAATCATAGAGCTTTCGAGATTCAAAACTTTCAAAGAATTGAGATTGCCAATGGAACCTGGAAGTATTCCTGAAAAATTTGTTGAACCAAGATCCAACAATTCCAGTTTACTGCCATAATGAAATTCTGGAACAGAACCAGTGAGTTGTGTGTTTCCTGAAAGATCAATTGTTTGGATCTCAGGAAGCCGGAAAATATGTTTCGGGAATTGACCGTGCAAACTGCAATAACTGAGGGAGAGAGATGTCAAGGAAGATAGGTTTACAAAGGATTGAGGCACTGACGAAGGAATATCCATTTGGTCAAGGTTTAGTATTTTTAAATTTGTCATATTTTGGGCAATGTCTTTCATTCTAAGATGACGGCTTTCGCCCGTGGGACCCAAGGAAACAGAATTATAAGCGAGATCAAGAGAAACCAAATTGGTTAGCCACGCAAGTTCAGACGGGACGTCCCCAGAAAACATAGACCAAGAGAGATTGAGATGGGCTAACCTTGAGAGCCGGCCAAAGGTGGACGGAATCATCGAACCGGTGAGGTCGTTGTAAGCGAGGTTGAGCCGTTGAAGGTGACGCAGCTGGAAGAGGCTGCTGTTGGAAAGCAAAGGCCCTCGAAGCCAACTGCTGCTAAGATCACTCCTCACTACTTGTCCGGTGGCCGTGTCGCATGTAAATCCATCCCATTCTTCACAGCAATCTTTTCCTTCCTTCCAAGTCTTCATCTTCGGGTAGCCTTCGGAGCCTTCAAACTCGAACTCTTGTTTTAGTTGCAACAAGAGAGAGCTCTGTTGATGGAGGCATCTGATTAGTACTCTAGTGGGAGTAATTGACGCATTTTTCGAAGAATGCGAAACCGAAACGGCATAGCTGAGGTACAACATGATCAGAAAACTTTGATTCAGGTAAGTCATACTGATCCTCATTTTGGCTTAAGAGTATGGTAGAAGAATGAGAACACGAAATGAAATGTACTCACTTTTTAAGTACTTATAGGATTTTATAGGCTTGTTAACATGAATGTCCAACCAACCTATTCAAGTCACGTCGTATAATGGTGGTTGGCATAAATTCAACCCGATCGAGACCTCTTATTCTGATAGCTATAATATTAGATTACAATGCTTCAAAGTTTTAGACCAATAAGAAGTGGGCCAATTCCGTGCGTTTATTTACACTCTTAACGACGCTAGTTAAAAATTAAAATAAAATAAAATAATAAAAATTAACCAATCAATTTAAATATGAGAGTGACCTAGCAGAATAGAATGAATGGACTAGACACCAACGTTTTTCGTGCGCCGGAATTATTTTATATAAATGTGTATCTCATTGAGCTTGACTTCACACACTTACAATTTACAAAGGTCTTTATTTGCTGCCGATGAAAACATAGAGCAACTTGGCGGAGAAAAGAAAAGCTGCTAGTAATATTAAATGTATACTTATTTCATATACATCCTAATAATTATTGTTTCATTAGAGTTTTAATATTTGTCTTAATGCAAGTTAAATAAACTATTTAAAAATTCATTATACACAAAATGGCACCACCGTCTTTTCGGACCATCCAAAATTAAATTTGAGTTAATTAATGCTATTAGTACTATTAGAACAAGTTAGAAATTATTTAGTTTATCCTTTTGTGAGTGGAAGACGCGCGAATATGGCTTTTTGATAGTAGAAGACTTCTAAGTTCTAACCAGCGAGGGTGTCGTTTTTTTTTTTTTCTCCTTACGTTTGTTTACCAATAAGTGAAGAAAATATTAGCCCTCACTTTCTTTTTTTTTTTTTCCCTAAAGAAAGAAATTGGGTACTTCTGCCATGGGAATCAAAATAAAAACCACCCATGGGAAATGATGCTGATTGGAAGCTATTGAAAGTGTTAAAAGTAAAAAATGCATCTTGTCACACCTTTGCACTGGTGCCCCTTGAACTTTACGGGCTATGGCAACTTGCCCCCTAATCTTTTATTTCTGGCATTTTACACCCTGAACTTGAAAATGTTGACAAATTATTACAAATTTATGACTTCCGTTTATTTTTTGGACGGAAATGAACATGTGATCGGCACATGCCTAAATTTTAAGGGTTTTTTTGTCATTTCATTATTTTTTCTTCTTCTTCCCTAATTTTATTTATTTATTTTTTTTTTTTTTTGCCATTCAAGGCCTCCTCTGGTTCATCATCTCAGAGACTCACAAGCCTCTCTCTGACGATGCCTCAAATCTCCGAGCTTGGTTGTGGCTCTTCGTCTCTGACCACCACAATCTCAAATTACCTTGTGATCGGCGGAGAGATGAATGAGCTTGCCATTGCGACAGAGAGAGCACGGCTTTGGAGTCGCCGCAGTTGGCGACGACGATCTTCTCCGGCGTGACAACCGCCACGATCGCTGTCGATCCCACGAAGTCGCACTCCGGTGATTGAAGCTCGCACCGGCAAGTAGTCCCCAGACCGCCGTCGTTGGACGCGGCCACCACCTCCTCGTCCATCCGCGTGAAGCTTCGCTCCATCGCGGCCTTCCACTCCGCCTCCGCCGGCGAGGCCTCCTTGCTCTTCGTCTCTGACCACCACAATCTCAAATTAACTCAAACTCAAACTCGAGACCCACCCCGCGACCTAAGCCCAATTTCACTCGATCGCGGTACCTCATGACGTTCTTAGAATCGGGGCTCCGACTCGAAGAGCGTACTTGAGCTTCAAAGCTCTGAGCATGGTGTCGACATCGTCAATGGCGGTCGAATCGGCGTGAGACTTCGACGGCCGTTTCTTCTCTGAAACTCTTGCACAACCCATTCTTTTCCGATCTCGACCACCAGAAACACACCGGATCCAAGTTTGTCGACGAGAACTTCATCAAGAAGAACACCGGTCTCGGAATCCTCTCCATTGCCAACGTCGGTCCCGGCACCAACGAATATCAATTCTTCATCTGCGCCGCTAAGACCAAGTGGCTCGACGGCAAGCACATCGTCTGTGATGTTTTTTTTTTTAATTAATTTTCTTTGTGATTTGAGATTTGGGTTTTCCTTTTAGCCTGTGTACCCATTATGGACAGAGGCTCACCATAGCCCGTACGAGCTTTTACATCGGAAATTGACCACCACGGCGGCTGCAGAGGCGAGCTTTTAAGACGAAGAGCTCACGCCCGCGCTCTGGTAATACTGGTCGTGGTATGCCGGTGACAAAGTTCTCCATTTCTAGTACGTTGGGGCAACTCCGAATTTTGTTTGTGTGTTTGGGTTCGTGACGGCCCAGGCTCAGTGATCTCAACGGCGGGGCATGAGATGACGGCCCAGGCCTAGAGATCTCAACGGCGGGGCTCTCTGATCTCCCTCTTTCATTTTTTTTTTTGGTTTAAGATGCAAAATTTTAAATTACCAATTATGCCCTTAAAAAATCACGTGATTCTCATGTGAGGGGCTGTCTCTGTTAATAATTGAAGGGAAGTTATCAATTTGTGGTGATTTGCCAAAATTTTCGAAATTAAGGTACAATTTGCCAAAAATTAAAAGTTAAGGGGTATGTTGCCAAACACGTAAAGTTCAGGGGGCATCGGTGCAAATTACTCTATTATTTATAATATCATTAAGAATATCTCTCATTCTCCGTCTCGCCGAGCCCAACAAACATCCATTATAATCAAACCAACCAGATCTTATCAATCTAAACCCATTGTGACCAAGAAGACGAAAGTGAAAATTAAAATATTGCTAAACTGCATCAAAAGAAAGAAGAAAAATGTCTACAAACAATAATATTATGCTAAAGAAAAAGGAAGACCCTTGGCATTCCATGGCGTCGGAAAAAAAAAAATTAACAAAACCTCAATCAGGACTTTTATCAAACCATTGATAGGCACTTGCAACAAATAAAACAGATAAAAAGAACACTTCCATCTGAAAAAAAAAAAAAACTATTTTAACAACAAAAAACCTCCAATACAAAGTCATCATCCATAAATTCATATTACATGTGTATCTATTATTATCTATATATTACACACTTCTATTTTTTTCTCAATGGTGTTTGAAATGAGGGATGGGGAGAGGACGCCGACGTGGCATGAGGCGGTCAGTTGAGCTGGCAAACCGACGAAAGATTTTGCGCCGGCGACGGGAAGAAAAGGAAGATGGCAACTTCCGTTTTTGAGCCTTAATAAAAAAAAATAGAAGGAAAAAATTATATAAGGTAAAGAGCACATTATGTTTCATACACTCTGGTTGTGATCCAATAAAAATTCTTTAAATTGCTCTCATCAATCTATTTATATATCGTTTCCCACGTCAGAATCCTCCAAGAAATTAAGAAAAAATATATACGTAAATGAATATAAATTAACAATGCATAAAAACAAAACAACAGCAACAATGCTGAAGCTAGTCAATTGAAAAAAAACAAAAATTAAGGCTTGGAAAAATCATCACGAAGGTTTCTCGATTTTTTCCTTTTTTTTTTTTTTCAGATTTCTATATTAGTATAAGTTTTCGAGTAAATAGTTATCGAACACCACATTGACGACGACGACAACAAAAACAAAGCCAAAACAGAGCTATTACAGTCTTATTGTGAACTTGGCTGGTACTTACGAAACAGAGACATTAAAAAAACCTCAAAACAGAGCTCGTACCATCTTATTGCGCCGTTTGGCTAGTAAAACAGAGACATAAAAAAGCTTAATATAAAACAAAAGCCTTGAAAAATAAAATCCTTATTGTATTCACCACTTCTTTTCTCTTCCCATAGATCTTAATGAACAGGTTTGGCTTCTTTAAGAAGACAACATATCCACTAATTATCATCCCGTTAACAAAACCACATCCATAACCCATCAGTGCTTTCAAACCAAAACCAATCTACGCTTCGAAATCGTTGATAAGGTCAATAATCAGTGTCCCGTTATTGTTTTTGCATTTCTTTGACAGTAGAAAGCCGCATTGGGCCGGTGAGAGTTTTCTACAAGAGAAGTTGAGATGCAGAAGTGTGAGGCTGACCAATTGTTGAGGGAATCTGATTGCCGGAGAGTTTTGTTGTGCGCTTTAATTACTCGAGCTCACTCGAACTCCTAAAAGTGGGTGGGATGAGGCGTTCAAAACAATTACCAAAAAGGTTGAGCACAATCAATAATCGACGTTTGTGGTCCACTGCAGACCTCCCGTAGCAGCACGTCCAGTCCTCCAAGGTATACAGAGTTAGTATTTTTCTGTTTTATTTTTTATTTTTTATTTACATTCGGCTTATGCACTATTTTTTGTAATTTAAGCAATATTTGAACACTTATATATTTGGTTTTGGATTTTTTTGGATTGATTAATGTTGTGGTTGAATACAATGAACATTCATGATTTTTTTGGCAGAATATGGTTTGGTTGAATATGTTTTGATGAATATGTTGTTTAGTTTGGTATCTTTGTGGTAATTGTTTGTTTTAATTTATTTGATATAGTTTATCTTTGGATTGGTTTGAGAATTGGGGAAATATCAAGTTTTGTACTTTTACTACGAATTTGGTGGTTTATTTGGTTGGCTATTTTTTTTTTGGAAGAATGTGCAGGTTTGCTAAAAAAAAAAAAAAAAAAAAAAAAAAAAAAAAAAAAAAAAGAACCGACATTAAGCAGAAGGAAACGACAACTTGGTAGAAACGACAGTAAGTCAAAACAACAAGGTTTAGGAAAACGACCTGAATATAGAAAACGACAGGAAATAGGAAAACGACATGATAATTGAAAACGACAGAAAAAGAAAAAACGACATCAATAAATGAAACCTTTTATATAATACTTTTATAGTTTGATTTTATCAAAGGGCTCATTAGCAAAATAGCCTGTTAAAATGACATTTTTAAGAAAATAACCCAACTATTCAAAAATTAAGTTATTAGCCACTAGGCCCATGTGTACTGTCCAAAATACCCATGTTTCGCACAAATTTTGTTATAATCTGTAACAATATTTGTTACGACATGTAACAAATGTTGATACAAATCGTAACAAATAAATGTGTGACAAAAATTAGATATTTCGCCTAAATTTTGTTGTAATATGTAACAAATATTATTATGGATTGTAACAATATTTGTTACGACATGTAACAAGTGTTGATACCAATCGTAACAGACAAATGTGTGATAAAAATGAGATATTTTGCTATATATCTGTATCAAAAGTTGTTACCTATTGTAACAAAAATTATCACAGTTTGTAACAATATTTGTTACAGATTGTAACAAAATTTAAATGAATATGGATATTTTGGGCAGTCTTGATATATGTGAATGAGCCTGCTAATAACTTAATTATTACAAACTCAGGTCAATTCCTTAAAACTAAAGCTAAACACAGACGATTTAGCTAAAATCTCTTTATTATTAAATTACTTTAAAATGCTTACTTGAAACATCCACGAAGATCCCAAACTCATGTGTGCCACTTAAGTTATTTGAATAGTCAACGTAAAGCATTTCCAGGTTTGTGAAATTGGATATGGACTTTGGAATTTGTCCATTCAAATTGTTTCTACTTAAAAGCAGTAAACTGACTGTTTTCCAAAAACTATGACTGACAAAGAATTCACTTCAAACAAGTTAACAAATTATCTGAGAAAAAAACCAAGAAATAATGTTGGATCAAGTTTCTCAGTGATGTCGGGATATTGCCATGAAAACTCTTACTTGAACCGTAGCAGAGTAGAGCTCTACTCTGCTCAAGAAGGCAACTTTGGAACTGATCTAAGTCACCAAGTTGTGGTGGCATTGAAAGAATGTGCTGTGAATAAGTGACAAAAGAAGAGAAAAATTATTAAGTACCGACTCTTGTGATGATCGTTGTTGATCTTCATTTTAGCAAATATCTGGTTACAGACATATAAAAAAAACAAAAAAAAAACAAATAAAAAACAAAAAACAAAAAACAAAACAAAACAAAAACAAATAAACAAACACCCTAAGAAGAAGAAGAAGAAGAAGAAGAGGGAATTACAAAACAAGGCAATTTTAAGTGTTAGTTAAAATATATGTCCCAAGTAGTGTGCTCATTTGTTTTTGTTTTTGTTTTTAATTTTATATTTGTGTTATAAAATTTGAGATATAAATTAAAAGTGCAACACAAAAAGGATACATATTATGTTCCAAAAAATAGATATTCTTCAAAATCTAAAAAAAAAAAAATTTAGAGGAAACATGTGTGATTTAGAAATTAAAGTGTATATATATATATATATATATATATATATATATCTCCTTAATAAATATATGTGTGAGTTGCTTGGCCAAAACGCACGTTTTGGTTGAAATTAATTTTTTTATTTTCCGGTGTGTGTGTCTCTCACCCCCGCGTCCCCAAACATTTTTTCTTTTCTTTTTCTTTTTTTTTTGTTTTTTTTTGCAAAAGGGGGCTCCTTTGAGAGTTTTTTATGCAAATTTTTAGGGGTTTTTTTAACAAATTCTGAGGGACATTTTTACAAATTCTTATTCTCTCTCTTACTTTTTATTTTTTTTTTTGCTACAATCGTTTAAATGTTATTTTTTTTACCGTGATAATCTCAAAAAAAAAAAAAACAAAAACAAACTTTCCATATTTAGATTTATTTATTTTTCTTTATCTTTTGACATTTATTAATGTATAGTTTTTTTGGGTGTAAATACCGATAAGCATGAAGAAAGGTGATATACAGTTTTCGCTTATAAAAAGTTTTCAGACATATTGTTGTGACCTGATGTATGTTGCGTAGTTGCAATTGAATGCCTTTTCCTTGTCCCGTATGGATTTCTTAACATTCTATTTGTTTGTTTGGAATTAATCAGTAATCACAAATCCACTGCTTCTCTATGATCTTATGGAAAGAGTATTTTGAACTTTTACCTCATCTTTTTTCTATTAAAAGATTGTTTTGGATGTTCTCTAATGCCTTCTGTGTTCACAAAGCCCGTTAACATGATTATCTTCTCCTAGCAACTTGTCTTGCTACTTTGCCTTGTGCTGTATCTTTTACCTGCTTTCCGGTTTTGCTTTATGGTTTTGTTTTGGTACTTATTGTCCATTGAATTTTAGTTTTGCTTATTTTTATTTTTATTTTTATTTGCTCCCTTTTTTATTTTGGTTTTTTAAATAAACAGCCATATTTTTATATATGTTTTTAACAATTAACCTATGTTTGCTTTTATTAGCAAAGTAGCCATACATTCACGTCTAGATTTTTGAGACTGTAGTCACTAATTTTTTGAATTCTGTTTTTGTTGTTTGTTACAGACAATATTGTCTAAAATTTTGTGTCTCTAGTTATGAAATTTGTGACTTTTTTGGTTGCATATTTCTTTGCTATTTATAAAATATTTTTTTCTTTAGTAATAAGTTTTATGAAATTGGTTGTATAAGCAATCTTTTATTTGTGAGTTGGTTATTTTGTTAATGGATGTTTAAATTTTTTATTGTGCTTATTTCAAATTTTTTGAAATTTTGTGACTATAGTCACAAATTTTATGACGGTGTATTTTATTTATTTAGTCACAAATTTTATTTCTTTAGTCATAGATTTTTAGATGTTGATCTGATGGTTATTTTGCTAATTTTTAAAATGTGGGCTATATCTTTAAAATATAGATTATAAAATGGCTAAATACTTAACTGACCCTTTTTATTTTGTAGTGTTCAAAATTTTAAAAATCTTCGTATATTTTTTTAAAATTATAAAAGTGCACTTATTTATTAAAATATTAACAAAAACATCCTTTATTAAAAAATATTTTTATCTTATTTTGTTATATGTTGTGAAACTTTTTTTTTACAGATAAATACATTACGAACACGCAATTGATAACTAGTATATATCTACTATACTATAAAGGTGAGTTTAGGTGTCATGATCTCTTATCTAAGGGTTGCAATTTTGTTCTTACACTTCATCCAATGGTTGAGAATGGTGGTTTATCCAATGGTTGTAATTTTGTGCTTACACTTCATCCAAGGGTTGAGAATGGTGATTTATATAATAATTTTTCACTTCTTTTATTATTTATTTTGATTTTGAAATTCAGTTTATAATCTTTCTTACTTATTTCAATTAATTGATAATAATAAAAAGACCAAATAATATTTATTTATTAACATTTAAAATGGAATTTGTCTCCAAGGATTGTAATTTTGTGCTTACACTTCATTCAATGGTTGAGAATAGTGGTTTATCCAATAGTTGTAATTTTGTGCTTACACTTAATCTAAGGGTTGATCATGGTGGTTTATATAAAAAATTTTCACTGCTTTTATAATTTATTTTGATTTTAAAATTCAGTTCATAATCTTTCTTACTTATTTCAATTAATTGATAATCATAAAAAGACCAAATAATATTTATTTATTAACATTTAAAATGGAATTTGTCTATTTATTTTGTGAATTATTTTTCACACATATCATATTATGGATCTATCAATATATACATTTTTTTTAATATCAAAATAATATTTTTGAAATATGTGTAGAATGCTAATCATGGTATATAACTTTGAAATAACCATGTTAATATGTTTAATAAATGATTAATTAAATGATACTAAATTGAAACTTTTGTGAAGGAAAAATATGATAGAATTATGTTATCATTTTCTTTCAATCTTCATATATATAAATATATATATATATATATATATATATATATATTATATGCACATATTATTGGTACATAAATAATATCATATAAGTATTTCTTAAAAAATTATTGGACTTAAATTACAATGACAATAAATTGGGTATTTGAAAAAAAAAATTTAATTGTTCACTGTTTTATTTTATTTTATTGACTTTCACTGTTTTTGTTCCTTTCGTTCTTTATTTGTTATATGTATATGTTTGTATATACATATATTATATGAAAAATATAATAAAAATATCTTTTATTTGTAAAAAATTTTATTGTACAAGACTTTTTTTTTCTCCGTGTATTACATGAACTTGTGACTATGCTAATAAAAATAATATTTACTATAAAAATTATTAATTCCTTAATTTCGTGGAACTATGACTAAATTCTTAAAATATAGGCCTAAAAAGGGCTATAAAAGCCTAATCTTCCCTTTTTTTTTAATATCAAAATATCATGAATTTTATATTAATGAGCTAAATATTACATATTTGAAGCATATATAATTAAAGTGATTGGATGTCATTTTTAATATAAATAATTGTAATACAATTTTATATGCAATAATAAGAAATAAATAAATTATTAATATAATTTTATATAATATTTAAATTATTAATTGATAAATTTTAGCAGCTAAAATATATGTGCCTTAGGCACATATCCAAAACTAGTATCAAACAAGCGTCGCAATGAATTATACAAGTACTGTACATGGTCATTGGTCAAGGTCTCACTATTGTGATTTTGCTATATATTAGATAGTGACTTGTGAAGAAAAGTATGCTCGTCGAAGACATATTTTCCAAAGGAGACTTTGAATATTGTTGTTGAGATAAACAATTTAAAAATATTGACTGAAAAACAACAAAACGCGTTCGCAGTCGCTGCATTAGTACTTTTCAATCCTTTTGCTATAAGGATTTTCCTTGTCAGATCATAAATATAGTAACACTTGTGGTCCTAACTTCACATGGCAAACGTCCAAATCCTTCTGTATCAAATTAGAAAATTAACTTTAGGCCAGATAAAATATGAACAAAATACACTTTTTAAATACCAAAGCATTTTTTTTTTCCACTATAGGCCAGATTTTTAAATTTATTTGATAAAATATGCACAAAATACACTTTTTAAATAAATGTCTGTTTTTGTAGTCGAGACTAATTTGTTGATTTACCAGCTATTTCAGCTGGCTTTTCTTTCTTTTCTTTTTTTTCTTTACAACTTTATCATGGTACATAGACAAAGAGGAAAAAGCATAGAGGTAAAAGCAAATTATAATAAAATTTAAAAAATAAATAATTTCTTAATTAATAGAAACGTTAACTATTTTCTTATATTAACTCAATTATCTTTTTTCTTTAAAGTTTTTTCTTTTCTTTTTTTTTTTTTTGCAAATTTTTTGTTTTGGTATTACTTAGTCAAATGATATATATTTCTTTATACTTTCTTCTTAATACTCTCTGTTTGGTTAATTACACACTTTAATGATTTTAAATGTGACATCCACCGCCATGTAACTGAATACTAAAAAATCCTGCAACAAGTGAACTTGTGTACAAAAAAAATAAAACAAAATCAATGAATTAACTAAAATAAATTCATTAAAAAATAATAGCGAAACTTGTAATTAATTGTCTAACGATGCAGTTGTGAACCGAAGAGCCACAGTATGTCTAGCATTTTCTCATAAAGTAAAAGTAAAAATGTAGAAGAACAATTCCTAACAATGCTTTTGACAGCTCAGTTAATTTGTCACAAATTATTCTCTTTTCATAAATTCCTATAAAAACAAATAACCTTGAAAGACATGTTGAAGTAAATTATTATCTTCACGATATGATCATAAACCCATTTGATGAATACAAGCCGAGAAGAAAAAAAAAAAAAAGAGCTTAATGAGAAACAAAACAGAAACTTCTTTAAAGATGTAAAAACACTGCTATTGTAATCTTATTACATACTTGGCTAGTAAATAAAGATACAGAAACATTACAAATCAAATATTTAGAAAAGAGTACAAACATAGAGATTATTAAAAAGCATAAAACAAGTGCATATAATAGGTTCAGCGCCGCTTTTCTCTTCCGTAAATCTTGATGAAAAAGCTTGGCTTCTTCGATAAGAGGACATATCCACCGATCAGCCCAACGGCGAAGCCACATCCGTATCCCATCAGCACCGACTTCCAACCAAAACCATTCTCTGATTCGGCTTCATGGCTTTGATCAAGATCAGGTGAATCATTACTAGTAACATGACATTTCTTTGACAATGGAAACCCACACAAATCCGAGTTCCCCTCGAAGGAGGAATTGGGAAACGTATCAAAATGCCGGTCCTGTGGTATTAGACCCGTCAGATAATTGTGAGAAAGGTTGAGATACTGAAGAAATGAGAGGCTCGCCAATTCTTGAGGGATTCTGCCAGAGAGATTGTTGTTTGAGAGATCCAATGATTCAAGCGCAGTTAATTTCTCGAAAGATGTTGGGATGTGGCCTTCAAAACTATTGCCGGACAAGTTGAGTACAATCAATGAATGGAGATCTCCTATGCTTTTAGGTATCTCTCCAGAAAGATTGTTGTTTGAGAGATCAATGGATGTGAAGATGGTCAGGATTTTCACAAGTACCATTTCAAAGCCTTTGCTCATCACAGTCACGGAGTCGTGGTAATAACCGCGAGTATCTCTTTGCATGTACAATCCTTGTTCATTTGAAGAGATGGCAGCGTTTGACATGGCGCTCCAATTGTTAAAGTATTGTGACGCTAACCTTCCGGTGAAATTGTTGAAGGAGAGGTCGATGATTCGTAACTTCATGAAGCCAACAGTTCTTTTAGGATGCCATATTGGACCATAGAATTTATTGGAACGCAATACAAGAACTTGTAACCGTGGCAAATTCTGAAGCCAAAAAGGGAATGTGTCACTAATCTGATTGTCCCCAAGATTTAGAACTTCTAGTTCTCTGCATTTGATCAATGATTCTGGAACCGTCCCTTGTAATTGGTTGTGACTGAGATCCATAGTGCTTAACTTGCTTCCCTCGAAAAGAATCTGAGGTATCATCCCGCTGAAGTTGTTTCTGTGCACGTTCAACACCAGGAGAGAAGCGGTAGAACTAAGCAAACAATCGGGGATAGTGCCACTTAAGTTGTTGTTTGACAAGTCAAGAACCACAAGATTAGTCAAGTTACAGTACAACTTATGAATATTTCCACTCAAGTTATTTTCTGAGATGAACATGTATTTTGTGGAAAATGGTGGGAGTGCAAGTGAACCTTGTAATGCATTGGAACGCAGATCAAGAACTTCCAAATTCTTCCATGGCAGAACTAATCGGTCTTGTTCCCAATTGCCGATTGAATTGTGAGATAGATTCAGGGAAATCAGACTTTCAATTCCGCTCCTAAAGAACCACTTGGGAATCTTGCCCACAATTTGGTTGTGGGACATATCTAAGTGCATCAACTCATCTTGGGTTTTCAAGAAATCAGGAAGCTCTCTTATGTTGCATGAGGACAAAAACAAAGATTCAAACTTGGGAAGAGTTGTATTTGAACCCACAGATGTCAAGGATATATTGTTGCTCGAAATCCCGAGAGACCGAAACGAATGCAGCTCTGAGAAAATATCCAACTCAAGTATGCCACTCAAATTATTTGAATCAAGGGAGAGTTGACTGAGGTTTTTCAACTGGGATATTGATCTTGGAATTTCTCCATTTAACTTATTTTCACTTAAATGCAGACCTGCCAACTGAGATGAAGATACATTTGGGATGGTTAGAGGGCCTGAAAAAAGATTTGAATGTAAGTTAAGAAGACTTAAATTAGGCAATGTGAACAATGATGAAGGAATTGGCCCGGTTAATGAATTATATGAGAGATCCAAGATCTTAAGTTGGGTTAAGTTCGCCACCCATGAAATTTGACCAGAGAGTTGATTTCCTTTAATGGCTAAATTTTCGAGCTGCATGAGATTTCCAAAGGAAGAGGGTAGCTCTCCAGTAAATCCGCCGACAGTATTCAAAAGCGTTAGATCTCTTAGCTTCACGAGATTTCCTAGTGTGTGTGGGATCCGTCCGTTGAAGTTTCCATCGAGTACCAGTTTTGAGAGTTGGGAAAGGTTTCCAAGTGTAGATGGAAGTTGGCCACTGAAGTCGTTATCGACGAGGCTCAAACTTGTGAGTTGGGAAAGGTTTCCCAGCGTTGATGGAAGCTGACCATTGAAGTTGTTGAATGAGAGCTGAAGATCTGTGAGTAGGAAAAGATTTCCAAGTGAAAATGGAATTGTCCCCGAAAATTTACAGGAATCAAGATTCAGAGTATTCAAGAACTTGAGATTTCCAATGGACTCTGGCAATATTCCGGAAAAATTCGTGAGAAAAAGAATCAGGGACTTTAGTTTACTGCCAAAATTGAATTCCGGAAGAGAACCAATGAGTTCGCTATTCCATGACACATCGATGATTTCTATCTTTGGCAGCTGAAAAATATTTCTCGGAAATTCCCCGCGCAAATCGCAAAAAGTAAGAGAGAGAGATCTTAGGGATGATAAATTTGCAAAGGACTGAGGCACTGAGGAAGAAAGATTCACATTGTCGAGATGAAGTCTTTCTAAATTTGTCATATTGTTTGCAATCAACGATGCTTTAAGATGTAAAAAGTACTCTCTTCCATCAAGGGGAGTCCCGAGAATCGGAAAATAAGTAGAGAGATCAATAGAAACTAAATCGGCAAGCCACACAATATGATATGGGACACTGCCTGAAAACACAGAGTAAGAGAGATTGAGATGGGTTAACCTCGAAAGGTTGGCAAAGGCGGGCGGGATTTGTGACCACAAGAAGTCGTTGTATGCAAGGTTGAGTCTCTGAAGGCGTCGCAAGCGGAAGAGGCTGCTGTTCGAAAGCAAAGACCAGGAAAGCCAACTCATGCTGAGATCAAGCCCTGCTACTTGTCCCGTCTCTGCGTCGCACGTAACTCCATCCCACTCGCAGCAATCCTCTCCCGCCTTCCAATACTTCATCTTCGGATAACCTTTCAGATAGGGCGTCGGGTTTTGATCAAATGAAAACTCTCCCTTTAGCTGCAACAAGATAGAGCTCTGCTCGGGGAGGCATCTGATTGCTCCCGAGGAATTCACCGAGGCATTTTTCGAATCTTGCGAAACTGAAACAACGTGAAAACAATGCAACATGAGGCAAAACATGAGCATCAAGTAGTTGTTCATTTTGCTGGTGAGTGAATAGTCCTTTTTTTATTCTTTTCTTTTTTCTTCTTCAAATGTGAATTATAATGAACCTCCACTGTATTCTTTCCTGACTAGTCGGTCAATCACGCGTGATATTGTGGACTTTATCTTCTAAGTAGACATATAAGGTTGTTTTCACATTTAATGTCTTCTTTTGGATCTTTGCTTTATGACCGAGGACCAAAAGAATAATATAAAATAATAATAATAAAACATTGACTAGCTAGAAGGAAAAAAAAAAAGAAAAAAGAAGACTCGAAGAACAGAGACTATTAGTCATTACTAGAGAAAAGTCAATCATTTAATTATTTTAAGATTATTGAACAAATAATCATTTTTTGAATGATATTTTAAGAAAATAATTAACGTTTTACTAATGACTAATTTTTAAAATTTTTATTGATTATTTTTTGAAATATGAACTAAAAAATAATAAAATATAAAACAAACACTGTTTTTTTTTTTTTAAGAAAAAACGTCACGACCAGGACTGATTCAATATTTTAGTCCAATTGAGTATCAATATGATATTTTTGAAAATAAATTATAGAGATTTTTAAGGATTTAGCCAAATTTTTGGTTATTTTTTTAAGGATAAGTCATAGTTTCACGAAATTAAGGAATTAGTAATTTTCATTGTGTTACACGTGTAACAAAAATTGTTACTGGGTGTAACAAAATTTGTTACACAATAAAAATAGCTAATTCCTTAATTTCGTAAAATAATGGCTAAATTCTTGAAACATAAACTTAAAAAAAGCTAAAACTCAAATCTTTTCTAAATTATAAAACTAAAATAAAAATGCTAGTGCGAAAAAGTCAAAACAAAACCCAACGGCGATAATATGGACCATTGATTTTAAAATAAACGGTGGAGCACAATTACCAGAAAGGTTGAGCACAATAAATGATCGACGTTTGTAGCCCACTGCAGACGGCTTACCGCAGCGGCATGTCCTCCACGGTATGAGTTAGTTTTTTTTTTATATGTTTTTTTGTTGGATTATGTTAGTTATAATTATTTTGATTAGTTTGTTAATTTGTCTTTTCATTTGGTTTATGCCTTAAAACTTTTGTAATTTAAGCAATATTTGAACACTTGGATTTTTGAGTACATATTTGGTTTTAGATTTTTTTTTTTTTTGGATTAATTAATGTTGTGGTTGAATACAACGAACATTTATGATTTTTTTGGCAGAATTTTGGTTGAATATGTTTTTGTCGAATATGTTTTGATTAGTATGTTGTTAAATTTGGTATCATTGCGAAATAAAGCAGAAGAAAACGACAATAAAATTGGAAACGACAACCTGGTAAAAAGGACTGTAAGTCAAAACAACAAGGTTTTAAAAAACGACCTGAATATAGAAAATGACAGGAGAGAGTAAAAACAACAGGAAAAATGAAGACGACAGAAAAAGGAAAAAAAAAAAAAAACGACAGGAGATAATAGAAATGACAGGAAATATGAAAACGAAAAAAAAAAAAAAAAGGAAACACGAAGACGACAGAAGAAAAAAACGACAGGTGATAATAAAAAACGCAGGAGATATGAAAACGACATAACAAAAAAACGACTGGAGATAATAAAAACGACAAAAAATAAGAAAACGACAGAAAACAGTAAAACGACATGATACTGAAAACGACAGAAAATGAAAAACGATATCAATAAACAACATAAGTTAATAAAAACGACAGGAAACATGAAGACGACAGAAAAAATAAAATAAAAACGACAGGAGATCATAGAAACGACAGGAAATACGAAAACGACAGAAAAAAGAAGAAAAACGACAGGAAACATGAAGACGACAGAAAGCAAAAAAGAAAAACGACAGCAGATAATAAAAACGCAGGAAATATGAAAACGAAATTAAAAAGAAAAACGACTGGAGATTATAAAAACGACAGAAAAAAAAAAAGAAAAACGACAGAAAACAGTAAAACGAAATGATACTGAAAACGACAAAAAATGAAAAGACGATATCAATAAACGAAACCTTTTATTTATACTTGTATAGTTTAATTTCATTAAATTAATTAAAATGCTTATAGTTACATAAAATATCATTAAAAAATTGGAATTAAAAATTTTTGTAATATTGAAAATAATCAAATTTTATTAAAAAATAAAAAAGCATAAAATTGCATAAAAATTGAGAAATTATAGTGAATTAACACCTAATTTAACTTTGAGAGAATTTAAAAATAAAGTCATTTTTTATGCCACTTAATAATCTATACCCCATGTGGTGTGTTTATTTTATTTCCACTCTATGTTTGTAGTATAAATTTTGGGAATAAATTAAAAGTGCAATACACAAGAATGGAGCATTCCTCAAAATCTCCCTCTAAATTAAGTATTAAAATTTAGGGATTCACTTTATAGCAAAGTTTGTTATTGCGACTTAGATATTAACTAGTTTTTGCACCCGCGCTCTGCGCGTGTAAAGCACATGTAAAATAATATAACATGTAAAATAATATAACATATATAACATATTTTTGTTAATTTTTTTTAAATTGATATTTTTGTAATTTTGAATAATTAAGGGATTAAATTTATCATTTAATATAAATATATGGACTTTTAAAAAAAAATTCAAACTTAAAAAATAAAAATAAAAGCTTAGAGCAAAGAAAATAAATAAATAATAGTTATGGTAAAAAAATATATATGACAATGGGTGAAAGATCGAGAAAAATATTATCAATCCAACCATGTCAAGAAATTTTTTTTTCGAGATCATTACGTCAAACAAATAGCCGTTAAAATAATTAGAACAAAAAAAGTAAAAAAGAAGATAGATGAGAGAGAAATTGCACAAAAGTCCCTCTAAATGTGCACAGAAGCCCTCTAAAATTTCTTAAAAATCCCTAGAATAGGCCCGTAAATGCAATTTCAAAAAAACTTATAAAAAAAAGGAAAAATTTTACGTTTGCCCCCTGAATTTTGGGGTCAGTTTCACTATGCCCCCTAAACTTTATAATTAAATTCATATTTATATGCAAAATATCATATCTTAATTTTTTTGAGAGAGAAAAAGTATGAATTTAATTATAAATTTTGCATATAAATATTATTAAAATTATTAAATATAATTATCAACACTAATTTAAGGATAAAACAATAATTTTAGTCTTTTTACCAACTTTAAAACACCTTAAAATACAAATTTAAGGCATTTTCCGTTAAATATTTGACGGAAGGGGTAAGTTTACAAAATTTCAAAGATGGAGGGGAACGGATCTAATGTTTTGAAGTTTAGGGGGCATAGTGAAACTGACCCCAAAATTCAGGGGGCAAACGTAAAATTAATCCTAAAAAAAAAAAAATCATGGGATGCCATGTGTAATCCACAGGGAACGTCACGCGTCAACCCATGGTGAGGTATTTTTTTTTACAATGGGGGAAGAAACAGATTGTGCCTTAGTAGTATGGTATAGATGAAAGAGTATAGATGTGAGATGTGATATAAGAGACAATTACATGTGGAAAGTACTAGAGAAAAGGACGCTTAATGTGAAAGACGCATTTTGTCGAAAACTTGGAATATATATAGGTGTTGAGAGTCAACAGTCTGAAAAAATAATTACGGCTACGAGATATCCCACGTTTTGTGGAAGTTCGTGTTATAAATCTTGTATGAAAATGACAGAATGCACAGAAAATATTTAAACAAAGCCGAAATAGAATTGCTAAAATATAAACAAAGTTGAAACAATTATAAAAAACACCTCAACCGGACAATGGAAGAGGAGAAATGTCGAGGCCCGTTGGACGGTTTTCTTAAAGCGTTATTGCTCTCCCTCGGGTGCAGAAATGAACGAGCAACCGCTTCCTAGGATACAACGACGAGCTAGCGTGAGCACCGAGCACCGAACGGTCAAGGCTAGCCGAACAGAACCTGCGAAAACTATCACCGGAAAAACAGAAACGGAAAAAAAGAAAAAGACTAAGAGTTGTGGAGGATTTTCGGATTGGTGTGTTTTCTGATGCCTCAAAAACTCTCTTTTATAGGCTCAGCAAAGAGTTGAAACTGTTGCTCGGTATTAATTAATATTAATACTGTTAATTAATCAAAAACGTTTTGATCAAAAACGTCTGCTAATTGGTCCAGCATTTCGCGTCGCCCACGAGCCCAAGCCCACGAATCTCAGTTTTGGTCCGTGGATTTGCACCCCCCCCCCCCCCCCCTGCGCGCGCGAGAGAGAGCTTCTTGACCACATTACTTATCCATATACAAATGAAGGCTTTGTATATAAACACTTCCACAAGAAGTTACACTTCCAATGTGGGACTTTATTTTTGCAATTTTCCTTCTCATTGATCATTTCAATGACTACACTTTGAGCATCAATTTCTCATTCATCTCAACACCATTTTGGACAAATAAATAGCCGATCTTATACTACTCCGAACGGAGAACAAGAATCCGGCAAGACCCGACTTATCCATTAAGTGGGTCCTACTTAAATATATGCTCCAAAATAGACTTTCACATGGTTTTAACAAACCTTTTTCCAACAGTTCGAATTGGCCACCTTTTAAAAAAAGGATTTAAATTAGGGGTATTTTTAGAAATGCTATTTTTTGAAAACATTAATAATCTATATCTTTTTTGTATTGCACTTTTAATTTATATCTATAGATAAAAATTATTAACTGACACTTAAAATGACTTTTTTTGTTTTTGCAATTCCCCCTTTAGATTATAGATATTATGCAAATGTAGTTCGTTTATAGGATTATCATTGCTTGAAAAAAATACTGATAATTTAGAATTGTGAGGTTAGACATCAATTGAATTTTTAGAGCATTTGCATATGATTATTTGTGTCGAATCAACCTAGGTTTCTATTATTTGATTTGTAGTTTATTTATTTATATTTCCATTTATTTATCTTCTAAATCAGTTTTTTTTTATTTATAATAATCCAAAGGTCACAAATTTTGCTAGAATTAACACAATTCTAGTGGGAACAACACTTTACTCACCATTTTATTACTGCTCCATACCTATTAGGTTAGGCCTATTGCAACCCGTGCATCTTTAAAATTTTCATTAGAAGGCGCGCGTGCAAGCACATGACTTGCATCAAGGTGGGTACTTTGATAGTAATTATATTCTTCTGTAATCGTAATTCAAGGATAATAAATTCACCTCTTCTACCTATCATTAGCACCTTGTCCTCTGTCATTGATTCTATTATTGTTTATATTCTTTGATTTGTTTATGAGATAATCAAAAAAATTGACTTAATTCTTACATTATTTAACAATTTATGTCCATCTGCAACACAAAAGTGACATATGGCTAACAATGTGTTAAAAAATGGCATTCATCAAAATCTCCTTATGTTTAATTATCTATAATTGGTTTTTATTGATAATTTTTAAGAATACCAACAGATCTCAAGCTGTTAGATCTTAATTTTCTACTAAAGCTTGCTCTATTTTGTCAGTTTTTGACTATTTTATTCTTTTTTGAGATTATTAAGAAAATAATTAATTTTAAATGCTTAATTTTATAAACTAGCCAATATTTTAAAATTTTAAGAAAATAATCCTTCATAAGTTTTATTACGTAAGTATAAATTTATCATGGTAATTTTTATGCAAAATATGTTAGGTCAATAAATTTTGGTACGTTAATAACAAATTTAATTACCAAATTCTCTTTTCCTTTTTTTTTTTCCCTAGTTGTATTATAGAAACAGACTTCCTAAAATAGTCATTTGCCTAACTTACTCTTTACTATTTGTTTCACTTGTTTTTATACTATGAAACTCATGGGTATATTTCCCTGAAGATGTCAGTGCATTGGCAGGTTTGGATGCTATTAATTCATGTCATAAAGATCTTTATACTTTACAAGTCTTAAGTTTTAGAACACACATGTAAAAGAGTAGACAAAAAGTGCTCTAAGACATTAGCAAAGATAATGTAGAAAGAAAATATATTTAATAAATGAAAAAGATACTTCTTGTAAGATTTCAAAATAACGGCATTACAACTATTACAACATACAGAACCATTAAAACACTTAAAAGAAGTAGCTATGAAACAGAGACATTGACAAGCTCAAAAGCAGTGGTTTAACGCAGTCCATTTGGTTTTTCGCCACTTCTTTTCTGTTCCATAGATTCTTATAAGTAAGCTCGGCTTCCTTGACAAGAGAAGAAATCCACCAATTGCTCCGACAAGAAATCCGCAACCGTATCCCATCATCACTGGCTTCCAACCAAAACCGCTCTCTGATTCGGTTCCATGGCTCTGGTCATTCATTGGCGTTTGATTACCGCTTTCGCACTTCTTTGTCAGAGGAGAGCCACACAGATCTAAGTTTCCACCAAATGAGGAATTCGAAAATGTGTCAAATTGTCGACTCCGTGGTATTGATCCTGAAAGTCTGTGATCAGAGAGGTTGAGATATTGAAGAAACGTGAGGCTCGCCAATTCTTGAGGGATTTTGCCAGAGAGCTTGTTATTTGAGAGATCTAATGATTCAAGCTCAGTCAGTTTCCCGAAAGATGGCGGGATGTGGCCTTCGAAACTGTTACTAGACAAGTTGAGCACAATCAATGACTGGAGATCTCCTATACTTGATGGAACTTCCCCAGAAAATTTGTTGTTGGAGAGATCAATGGATGTGAAGATTGTCAAGATCTTCTCGAAAACCATTTCGTTTCCTTTACTCATCAGAGTCACTGAGTCATGATAATAACCCCAATGTTCTATCATCATATACTTCAGTTCTCGTTGATCAACGGCATTAGACATGGCCGTCAAATTTTTGAAGTACTTTGGCGGTAAAGCCCCGTCCAATCTGTTGAAGGAGAGATCGATGATGCGTAACTTCCCAAAGCCCGAAAACTTTTTAGGGTGCCATATCGAAACCATTACTATGAAGATCCATATGCGTTATTCGGCTGAGGTTTCTTAGTGAAGATGGAATCTGACCATTGAAATGATTTCCATAAAGTTTTAGACTTTCTAGCGGGTTGAGATTTCCAAGCGAAGAGGGTAGTTCACCAGTAAATCCACCACCCAAACTCTGAAGAGTAAGAGTCCTAAGCCTCACAAGATTTCCGAGTGTATCTGGAAGCTGACCGTTAAACTTGCCCAATAGTCTCAGTTCAGTGAGTTGGGATAGGTTTCCTAATGTTGATGGTAGCGTTCCGTTGATAAAGTAGTTGCCTTCGATGGCCAAATTTGTAAGTAGGGAGAGACCTCCCAGTGTAGGAGGAATCTGACCACTGAAATTGTTAAACGAGAGGCTTAGATCGGTAAGTGAAGAAAGATTTCCATGTGAAGTTGGAATAGTCCCTGAAAATTTGCATTGATCAAGACTTAAAACATTCAGGGAGTTGAGGTTGCCAAAAGAATCTGGTAATAGTCCCGAAAAGTTTTGCGAATTGCATGTGGAAATAACTGGAGAAAAGTAGGCTTGATATGAAAAGACACATTTCGGCAGGAAAACTTGGAAAAAAGAGTGTGAAAAGAAAGGGAAAAAAAATGAAGGAAGAGAACTAAGGAATTCTTTAATAATTGAATAACGTTACACCGTACATGATTAGGGGGGGGGGGGGGGGGGGGGGGTTAAGAAAAGGCTTTTTCTGTCTTGTATTTATCAGGTCCGAAAATTGTTGGTAATAAGTGAATGGCATTATATAGATTGTCCATTATAAACGAAGCACTTTCTGGCCCACTTCTTAAATAAGCGAATGGCATTATATTTTCCGTTGATTTTAAACTCGTCGCTTTATTTTCTGTGAATTTAACATCTCTCTAAACTAGCTTTGAACTGGTATGACATATCATTACAGAAAATATCATAAAAATTTTCAGTTGCATTTTATTTTCAGGAATAATTAGGCCAGTGACTATATAAACTATTGTTTCATTTTTTTTTTGAAGAATGTTTCAGTTTAATTTTTATAATCAATGATGCATACTAAAAAATATATTTATTGAAAGGGGAAGAAAGAAAAATAATTACAATATTTCTTATATTTTCTTTATAAATGTCATGAGACATCGCTACATATATTTTCCATGATATGCAATGTAAATGATCTCAATTTAATTTGTTACATGCAACTTTTTAGCTTAATCCCTTTTTGTGGCCGCATGTGATAGAGACTGCTTTTTTGGACTCATGTGGTATATAGTATTGTCCCTATTCAAGTTAGATGTTGAAAATATAAAGTTTCATTAATACTATCGATCATCTCTATATATTCACTATCTCGCGTGACATGTCATTTATAAAGTGCTTAAAATTTTTACATAAGAAAAAAAAACAATATATATACCATTGGAAGTACGGTTACGAATTCTAAATTATTTTTATTAACTCACCGATACATTTTTTTAATCAGAAGAAATAATATTCGGAACGTGTATCTTTCACAGATCAAGACCAGTTTTTACACCAAATCAATTACTTGGAAAAATCTATGAAATTACTTGTCGATTGTTTGCTTTTTGTACATACATTTCCTATATTTCTAATTTGAAGGTCGCTATTACTGTAGCAGCTACATTTGACCAAATGACAAAAAACCCCCTTTTGGCTAATTTCAGTGTCTTTTTAGGGGATAAAACCGTAATTGTAAGTCAAACTTGTCCGGCTATTTTGGGCTACAACCTTTTAGCCCATGATAAAATACTAGTTGGCTTTGGCCCAAATTAAGATATCATCTCAAACCAAAAGAGCATATATGTTTACATTATTATAGATAATTTGCAGAATAATATACACCATTGATTTATTTATTTTTTTAATGAGAAAATTTGATCAAATGCCACAATTGACATTTAAGTTTACAACTTATGTCACTATTATATATCATACCACTTTTTTTATCAAAAAATTACTGTGTTACCCTCATTCTCCCCACTTATCTTCCTCATTTGTAAAAGAAAAAAGAACGGCAATTCGGTCAAATTGATTACTAAAAAGTGGCGTGGGCTACAAACTTTCTTTTTAAGTGGTATATTACAAAGCAAGTTGTTCAGAAGTGGTATTTTTCAAAATTTTCCTTTTTAATCTTTACATTAGGTTTATAGTGTAACAATGGTAGAAATCAAAAGTGTAACACGAAAATAGTATAATAAAAAAGAGTGATGTAAGAAAATACTCAAAATTTATACATCAATAAAAATTAATACCCAAGTTTCTGAAGTAATATAAAAACTTGCCAATTCATTAATTACTTGCGCATATTTTTGGTCACTAAGTTAATTATCGCTAACTACCTAGATGTAACTAATTAAATCACTTGGGTATTTTGTTATATTTTTTTAAGAAATTAGATATTCATTTAAATTAGGTGTTAAAAATAAAATATTTACTATAATTTCTATAATAAAAATATCAATGAAAAAGAAAAAGTAGTGAAAATTTTATGTATAATATATATATGTGCACGCGTATGTATTTATTAATTGTATAAGAACAAAAAATATTTTAGTACTCCATATTATCTACTTTTTCTAAATGTATGTAAAATATTTTTGTAAAAGAAAAAACAAACTAAATATTTATATATAAATTTTAGTGTCAGTTGGGAAATTAGCTATTTTAAAGGTAAAGTTTGAAGGATTTAGCCATAGAATGTTAAAATTAAAGAAATAGCCATTAAATGCCTTAATAGAAATTAGTATTCATGATGCTTACTTAAAACAACCCCCCAAATCAAATAAAAAATCTCTAAAAATTTGATTCTTTCAACTTAAAAAAGCAAATCAAACATACTATTACCAAAATTTTCATCGATTATGATAAAATAAAAAATAAAAATGACTAATTTCTTAAATTTCTAAAACTATGGCTAATTCCTAAAAAATTAGTCTAAAGTTTGGCTAAATCTTAAAAAACTCTAAAGTTAAAAACATGACATTTACTTAAGAATCTCTAATTTAATTCTATATACATATTACTTTCTAAAACAAAAACAAAAAAACAAAAAAAGAACCCGCAGCTAGGTGCGGGCTTCTATGCTCGTGTTCGTGTATATGAAGAAACAGAGCTATTACAATCCTATTGCACATCTAACTATAGTAATTAAGAATTTAGCCAAAAAAAAAAAAAAAAAAGGGGGGGGGTGGGGGGATGATTTTTAAGGATTTAGCCAAATTTTTGGTTATTTTTTAAAGGATTAGCCATAGTTTCACGAAATTAAGTAATTAGTCATTTTTATTGTGTAACAATTTTTGTTACCCGCGTAACAAATTTTAATTTCGTGAAACTATAGCTAAATTTTGAAACATGAACTTAAAAATGACTAAAATCCAAATCTTCCAAAAAAAAAAAACTAAAATAAATTATAAAACTAAAATAAAAATGCTAGCTAGTGCGAAAAAGCCAAATTAAAACCCAACGGTGAGGGAAAAAAAAATAAACCAAATAAACTGTGGAGCACAATTACCAGAAAGGTTGAGGACAATAAATGATCGACGTTTGCAGCCCACTGCAGACCTCCTCCCTCAGCGGTATGTCCTCCACGGTACGAGTTAGTTTTTTTTTTTTTTTTCAGTGTTTTTCTGGTAGATTATGTTAGTTATAATTATTTGAATTTGTTTGTTATTATTATTTTTTTTACATTTGGTTTATGCCTTATTTTTTTGTAATTTAAGCAATATTTGAACACTTGGATTTTTGTGTACATTTTTGGTTTTATTTTTTTATTTTTGATTAATTAATGTTGTGGTTGAATACAATGAACATTTTGGATTTTTTTGGCAGAATATGGTTTGGTTGAATATGTTTTAGTAGAATATGTTTTGATTAGTATGTTGTTAAATTTGGTATCATTGTGGTAATTTTTTAATATATTTGTTATAAATATTTTTGGATTGCTTCGAGAATCGGGGAAATATCAAGTTTTGTACTTTTATTATGAATTTGGTGGTTTATTTGGTTGGCTATTTCCTTTTTGGATGAATGTGCATGTTTGTTGAAAAATAACCAGAAAATGAAAAAACGAAATTAAGCAGAAGAAAACGACAATAAAGTTGGAAACGACAACTTGGTAAAAAGGACGGTAAGTCAAAATAACAAGATTTTGGAAAAAACGACCTGAATATAGAAAACGATAGGAGATAATAAAAACGACAGGAAACATGAAGACGACAGGGGAAAAAAAAAAGAAAAACAACAGGAGATAATAGAAACGACAGAAAACACCAAGACGACAAAAAAAACGACAGGAAACATGAAGACGACAGAAAAAAAGAAGAAAAACGACAGTAGATAATAAAAACGACAGGAAATGTAAAAACGATAGGAAAACAAAAACGACAAGAAACATGAAAGCGACAGAAAAAAAAGACAGGAGATAATAAAAACGACAGGAAACATAAAAACGACAGAAAAAAAAAAGAAAAAAGAAAGGAGATCATAAAAACGACAGAAAATATGAAAACGACAGAAAAAATAAAAAGGACAAGAAATAGGAAAACGACAGAAAACAGTAAAACGACATGATACTGAAAACGACAGAAAATGAAAAAAAAAACCGACATTAATAAATGAAACCTTTTATTTATACTTATATAGTTTAATTTCATTAAATTACTTAAAATGCTTATAATTACATAATATATCATAAAATAATTGGTATTAAAAAATTTATAATATTGAAAATAATTTTTTTTATTAAAAATAAAAAAATCATAAAATTGTATAAAATTAATAACTTATTACATAAAATAATTAATAAAATTGCATAAAATATCCAATCAAGTTTAATAAAATTATTTAATTATATCGAACTTTGACACATTTCATCTCGTCAACTTAATTCGGATAAATAGTGAAATGTCATTGGCTTTGTACCGTGAGAGTTAATAATCATACTTTTTTTATATGTAATAACTCTGTGTAAGGATTTTGTAGGGGCTTCTCGTGATTTTATAGGTAAAACATGATCAGAAAAATTTTAATTTGTGTTAATCACACTGACCTTCATTATGCGAATTGCATGTGGATATAAGTTATAACTGGAGAAAAGTAGGCTTGATATGAAAAGACACATTTTAGCAGGAAAACTTGGAAAAAACAGTGTTAAAAGAAAAAAAAATATGAAGGAAGAGAACTAAGGAATTTTTTAATAGTTGAATAACGTTATATTGTCCATCATTTAGGGAGAAAAAAAAAGGCTTTTTTTTTTGTTTTGTATGTATCAGGTCTGAAAATTGTTGGTAATAAGTGACTGGCATTATATAGATTGTCCATGTCTCCATGATAAACGAAATACTTTCTGGCCCACTTCTTTAGTTAGTGAATGTCATTATATTTTCCTTTGCTTTTGAACTCATGGCCTTATTTTTCCGTAAATTTAACATCTCTCTAAACCAGCTTTGAACTGGTATGAGATATCATTACAGAAAATATCATTAAAAGTTTCAATTGCGTTTTATTTTCAGAAATAATGAGTCCAGTGACCATTTAAACTATTGTTCCAGTTTAAGTTTTATAATCAAAGAAGTAACTAAAAAATTATATTTATTAAAAAGGGAAGAAAGAAAAATAATTACAATATTTCTTATATTTTCACTAACTCGCGTGGCAATGTCATTCATAAAGTGTTGAAAATTTTTCATATAAGAAAAAAATTTAAAAAAAAAAAAAAAAAACTCAATATATACCATTAGTAGGACGTTTATTAATTGTTTGCTTTTGGTACACATGTATTATGTATATGTAGAAACAGAGCTATTACAATCCTATTACACGCCTAACTGTATTACTTAAAAAACAGTCACTATCAAAAAGCTCAGAAAGAGTAATTAGCACATTCGGGCTAGTTACATGTGAAAAAGAGACATTTAAAAAAAAAAAAAAAAAGGGCTTAAGAGAAGAAGCGCCTTGAAAGTCCATTTTGTGGTCGCCGCTTCCGTTGTCTTCCATAGATCATTATGAACAAGCTTGGCTTCTTTGAGAAGAGAACATGTCCGGCGATGAAAGCGACAACAAAGCCGGATACGTAACCCACCAACACCGATTTCCAGCCAAAACCGCTCTCTGATTCGGAGCCACGGTTACGGTCAGGAGCACTCGGCGTCTCGTCTTCGCACTTCTTCGACAACGGAAAGCCGCACAAATCGGGGTTTCCCTCGAAGGAGGAATTGGGAAACGTGTCGAATAGTGCCACTTAAGTTATTATTCGACATTTGGAGAATTACAAGAAAAGTTAAGTTACAGAACAACCGAGGAATAGCTCCACTAAAGTCATTTTTTGAGATAAGCAAGTATTTTGTGGAAAATGGTGGGACTTTTAGTGAACCTATAAAAGCATTGGAGTGTAGATCAAGAAGTTCCAAAACTTTCCATGGGAGAACAAATGGAGCTTGTTCCCAGCTACTGATTGAGTTGTGAGAGAGATTCAGGTAACGTAGCGTTTTGATCCCCACGCTAAAGAACCATTTTGGAATCGCGCCCTCAACTTTGTTATCGGAAAGATCTAGCAGCCTTAATTCATCTTGGGCTTTCAAGAAATTCGGGAATTCGCTTATGTTGCACGACGACAAACGCAGTGACTCAAGCTTGGGAAGAGTAACATTCGAACGGGAATATTTCAAAGATAGACTATTACCAGAAAGGACAAGGTACAGGAGTGAACTCAGGTTCGAGAAAATTTCTAACTCGATTGTGCCACTAAAGTTATTTGAATCGAGGTTAAGAACTTGCAGGCTCTTCAATTCGGATATAGACCTCGGAACTTGTCCACTTAACTTGTTCTCACTTAAAGTCAACTCTACCAATTGGGATGAAGAGAAATTTTTTACAGTTAAAGGGCCGGAAAACTGATTCGCCTGCAGATTGATCGAAAGCAAGGAAAGCATTGTGAACAAAGATGAAGGAAGCTCCGCAGTTAATGAGTTACCTGAGAAATCCAAATCAGAGAGTTGGGTCAAGTTTGTCAAACCTAGTGGAAACTTGCCACTAAGGCCATTATCTATCAGAACCAGAGATGACAATCGGCTGAGGTTTCCAAGCGAAGATGGAATCGGGCCTTGGAAATTATTGCTGTTGATCTCTAGAATTTCTAGCCTGTTGAGATTTCCAAAGGAAGAGGGTAGTTCGCCGGTAAATCCCGTGCCAGCGCTCCAAATAATAAGAGTATTGAGCTTTGCAAGATTTCCGAGCGAAGATGGAAGTAGGCCACTGAAGCTGCCCCCAAGAGTAATTTGTGTGAGTTGAGAAAGGTTTCCAAATGTAGAGGGAAGTTGACCACTGAAGTCGTTGCGCAAGAGGCGAAGATTCATGAGTCGGGAAAGATTTCCGAGTGAAGATGGAATAGTCCCTTTAAAGTTACACCCATCGAGATCTAAAACATTCATGGACTTGAGATTGCCTATAGAATCCGGTAATGATCCAGAAAACTGCGTGTCGAAAATAACCAACGACTTCATTTTACTACCAGAATGAAACTCGGGAAGAGAACCAACAAGGTCTTCGTTCCACGACAGGTCGATGGTTTCCATCTCCGGCAGCTGAAAAAGTTCTTTTGGGAATTCTCCGCGCAAATGGCAAGAACTGAGGGATAGAGACGACAACAAAGGTAAGTTTGTGAGAGAACGAAGCGAGAACAGAGAAAGATTCAACTGGTCGAGGTGAAGTAGTTTTAAATTCGTCAAATTTCCATACGAAAGGCTCGCACTTCCGTCGTCTTGAGAAGTATAAGAAGAGAGATCGAGAGAAACCAAATTGGTCATCCACCCGATTTCACTCGGGACATGCCCCGAGAAGAGAGTGTAGGAGAGATTGAGATGAGTTAACCTCGAAAGTCGACCTAACGCCGACGGAACGCTCGAAAAATTGAAGTGATTGTGCGCGAGGTTGAGCCGCCGAAGGCGGCGCAAGCGGAAGAGGCTGCTGTTGGGACGCAAAGGCCCGTAGAGCCAACTGCTGCTGAGGTCGAGCCCCGTGACTTCTCCGGTGGCCGCGTCGCACGTAACGCCGTCCCACTCGCAGCAATCTCCTCCCGCGCGCCAATGCTTCATCTTCGGGTGGCTGTTTTCGAGGTAGGAATACGGATTGTGATCGAATGAAAACTCTCGCTTTAGCTGCAACAATAGATAGCTCTGCTCAGGGTGGCATTTAGCTGCTTGTGAAAGGGAAACGGCACAGCGAGTACACAAGATGAGGCAAAACATGGGCAATAATTTTACAAGGTGGGGATTCATTTTTTTGGGCTCTAAAGACAGACTGACTTGGAGGAAATCGTTATATGTGTATGTATATGTATATAGGTTCATTCCAGTTCCATGACTTTTTTTCATTTTTCGTTCAACCAAGTAATGATGGTTCTGGTCTCTAATGCAGCCGTGGGATTTTGCTAAAGTCGTCCACTAATAGACATTGACTTTCTTTGGTCTAATGTGCAAAATTATAGGCGGCTGAACGTAAAAGGTCTCAACTCCAATAATACCCAATATGATATATTCCTTTCTTTCTTTTTTTTTTTTATTCATTTACATGAACATATATATTATATGATTAAAGAGAAATATTATGCAACACGTTAAACTTGTTAAAATTGTAAAATCACATAATTAGACCACATGTCATATATATCTACGTGATGTTTTTGTTTGATGTCAAATGGATTTTATGTGAATAGGATTTGTAAGTAAGATCTGCTGTGATAAATATCGATTGTTTTTAGTATTGTCTTTATTATCTGGCTTTAATCCAGAATATTCGAGACATTAGTTTACCGAGTTCTCTTGCAAATTGTAAATTTAAAAGATTTGAGACATTAGTTAACTAAAATTCTATCACAAAATATATTTATGATCCATTTTAATAAATAAAGTGCTTTTTGGATGTTAAAAAAGAATACAAGATGAATCTAGAGTTTTTTTTTCTAAAATAAAAATAAAAAATACATATTTATTATATACGGAAGAATTTCAAAATAAAATCATTCTTGATGCTACTTAATAATCTATACCACATGACATTTCTCAAAATTTCCCAAATTATATATGATTTTTCTCTATTAAAAAAAAAATCTGAATGGGATGCCATTGGAATTTACCCTTTAAAGTTGGGTCCAAAAAACATGAAGAAAGCGAAGGAAGAAATTACGCAGTAGTTCAATTTAGAACAACATATTACATTCTATGACAAAAAGTACAATTATTATCACAGTAATTCATTGTGCTTAGGTGGCGTATTTTATTGGACACATATACCCTTTAATAGATCCCTTTAGTGGATCCGTTTTTCTTGTTAACCCGAATTTTCATTTTTTTAAATTACGATTAGATGATTTAATAGCTGGTTTGTCAAACTCCTTTTTTATAGGGTTGAATATATTAAATCACGCTATTAATTCCCGTTTTGGTTGAACCCAAATTTATATTTATTTTTTTAATTATGATTAGATGATTTAATAGCTGGTTAGTCAAACCCCTTATTTATAGGGATGACCAAATCAAGCTGTTAACACCAACCATATATTCGAATATTAAATAAAAATAAAAACGTACTCAGTGTTTATGAATTTTCAAGCAATATACATATTCAAAATTGAATATTTTTGTAACATTCAAATACCACAATTCTTGGGAAGTTTTTTTATAAATTAATTTTAGCACAAAAAATAATTAAACCCCTTATTTATAGGAATGACCAAATCAAATCAAGCTGTTAACACCATATATTCGAATAATAATTATCATATTCAAAAACGAGTAAGGGATGTTGATGAAAAAACGGTGAAAAACAAGGAATATTTGATGAAAAAACTGAATATCATATTCAAAAGTGAATAACACATATTTATTAAAAATAAAAAACCGAACAGTTTGATATGTTAAAAAAAATAATACTGAAATATCATATTCAAAATTGAATATGTGTATTGCTTTAACATTTCATACATATTCAAACACTGATATGTTTTTTTTTTTTTGCTATAATTAATTTACAAATAATTTTATATATAAAATACGTATCTTTATCTCAATAAATAAAATCCTTCACATATTACCGGATTTACGGGATCTCTTATATTTGAATATTCAAACTTTAAATATTTGTACATATTGAATTATATACATGAAATATATTGTAATATGATATTCAAAATTGAATATGTGTATTGCTTTAAAATTTCATACGTATAGAAACACTGAATATATTTTTTTTTCATACGTGTAGAGATGGGTGGTGGCATTTCTAAGGAGTCTGGCAGCGTTGTAGAGGCTGGTGACGGAGGAAGCGAAGGAGGCGGAGGGCGGCGTATGTGCGGAAGCGGGGGACGACAATTTCGGTGGTTGGCGACTCGGAGGGCGGCGAATCGGGGGGCGGCGATGGAGAGGAAGGAACGGCAATTTCGGGGAGACGATGAAGAGGAGGGACCAGCGATTCAAGGGGCGGCGGCGTTTCGGGGGTCGGCATTTGGAGGGTGGCGATTCGAGGGGCGACGATGGAGATAAGGGTACGGCGATTTTCGGGGAGGCGATGGAGAGGAGGGACCAGCGGTTCGGCAGGCGGTGACTCAGAGGGCGGCAAATCGGGGGCCGGCAGCGATTTGAAGGGTGGCGATTCGAGGGGCTGCGATGGAGAGGAGGGAACAGGGATGGAGAGGCGGCGATTTTTGGAGGTGGGGGTTGGGAACGGCAATTGTGGTGGGAGGCGGAGAAACTGATGGCTTATTAGTTTAGGTGAAAAAAAAAAAACAACAGTGAGATAAGATAATAAGGGGTTTTCAAAAATTTTGAAATTCTATATTTAATTCTGAAAAATAATTTTTTTTAAATATTCTAATGGGGATCCGGGTTTTTAAATGGGTAGGGGTATTATAGTACTATAAATAATTAGTTTGAACTAATTTAATATATGTTGTAGATAGTGAATCAAAATGTAATATTCACTCCTAAAGTGAATATATATGTAAATAACCCAAAGCGAAGGCCATTTTGGGCCAAACGATCAGCTCAAGGCCCAACGCTCTATAAACGGCACCGTTTTAGCTTCCCCTACCATACTACCGCTATTTACAAAGGGGCAAGTTTGAAAAATATGTCAAAATTAAATGTGTCTTTTAAATGATAGTCCATGTTTTGAAAAATTTAAAAATAGTCATTATAAAAAATTTCATAACAAAAAATATCAAATACATATTTACACATTTATAAGATATTATTTAACACTTCAAAAAATAATAAATAAAAATTTAAGTGCTACAAAATATCTTCCAAACTTTTACAAATGTGTAATATTTATGTAATATTTTTTTGTTATATAATTTATAACATGACAAATTTTTTTAATTTTTTTGAACCATAAGTTATCATTTAAAAACATAAATTTTTTGGAAAATAGGAGGAAATAGTCAAAAAAAAATTTTGTTTTAAAAATTCAGCCCATGTTTCAAAAAATTAAAAAAATAGCCATGTTACGAATTATATAACAAAAAAGTGTCACACAAAATATAACACATCTGTAAATATTTGTAAAATATTTTGTAACACTTCAAGTTTTACTCATTATTTTTTGAAGTGTTAAATAATATTTTACAAATATTTATAAATCTGTTATATTTTATGTGACATTTTTCTGTTATACAATTTGTAATATAATTATTTTTTAAAATTTTTAAAACATAGACTATTATTTAAAACAAATATTTAATTTTGACTTATTTTTGTAACTCACCCCATTTTTTTCGGCTATATGTTTCCCTTTACAAGACAATTTCGCGCGGGAAGCGAATCACAATCACAAGCCCTTCGTTCCCAAATCAAATCCCTAAGAGAGGGAATCAGAAATGGAAGATCAAGATCTCGAACTCGAAAAAGCTCGATTGCTAAGCTTAGCTCTCGAGTTCGGCTTCGACGAAGCCTCTGCAAGGAGATGCCTCGACCGTCTCGTCGAGCTCTACGGTCGGTAACTCTCATTTCCATATCCAATTTCTCAATATCACATTCTAATTTCCAATTTTTCGGGGTCCAAATGAATCTACTTTCGATTCTGGGTTTTGGACGGGTTTGTGTGTTGATTCGGTTTGCGCGACGAAGATATCTGCTATAATCTAGTAAAATTGCAAAAGAAAAAAAAAAGTTACGGTCTTTTAGGCTTTTTGGTTGTTTATAGGCTTTGTATTTTTGATTTCGTGATGTAGGGGAAGATGGGCGAGATTTTATCACTGTGGAGCATTGCGGGGACGATTTTCTGGCGGCGCTGGCGGAGTCGATGGAGGACACCGAGGAGTGGGACGATTTGGGGGATGCTGAATTGGAGGCTAGTAGAGATTTGGGGGAAATGTTCAAAGACGAAGTCATCGGTAGAAGTTGCAAGGGGAATGGTAAAGATGTTTATGTGATTGATGATGACGATTCGCCTGTGCAGAGGGATAAGAGTATGAAATTTGTGGAGTTGGATTCTTCTAGTGACAGTGAATTGAGTTTCGGAACTCGGAAGAGAAGGCTTGGTGAGAGTACACCAGCTTCTTGTTCCTATTGGCAGAGAAGTAGCAGTGACTTTGCTCAGAGTTCAGGGTCTGTGGTGAGAATAAGTCTCATGAAAGTCTTTCAGTCTCATTTTTTATGTGGGTTTTTAGCATTTTCTGCATCTTCGGTCGCTGAGTCCCATGGTAATTTCTTGGGTAATTTTTAAGCTAATTTAAAAATGCTTTGGGTAATGCAATGAATGGATAGCTGGGAAAAAGCAGACAATGTTATCACTAGTATGTTTGAAAATGCTGAAATAGTTTATTTATGTTTAAGGGCTGTAAGAGCAGCGTCACGCGAGAATCAGTTTCAACTCTACGTAATGGAAATAAACGTGTTGGGATATCAAAAGATGAAGTTGAGACTCTCAGTTTCGAGTCGCTAAAGGCTTTGGATGACCTCGAATTGGCAAATGTTGTAATTTTTGGCAACAACACGTTTCGCCCATTGCAGCATGAGGCTTGTAAAGCAGCCATGGAAAAGCAGGATTGCTTCATTCTTATGCCTACTGGAGGTGGAAAAAGCTTGTGTTACCAGGTTAATTATACTTTTTTTCCCTGAATATAGGCATTTTTTCGGATGCTTTTTGACACATCAGTATGATATCTTAAACATTTAAATTGCTAGATTTTCCAGTTAGACAAATAAAGTTTCTTTCATGTTAATTTTTCCCGTATTTGAGCCGCCTGTATTTTTTTATTTTGCTACAGATTTTGGTACTGCAAACTCCTTTTTGTAACCACAATTTTGAAAATGTGAAAACACTGATTCTAGACTGTCTTAGTTTGATGATTTTTTCAATTGTATGAAGTCTTTAAGTTGTCTTCATTCTTGTAAAGAACATAAATATATCATCTGTTAAAAGATATTATTTTGTAACAATATTTTAAATTCTCCCTCCCACTATTTACAAAAAGCAAAGAAAATATTTATCTGTGTTATATGCCGAAGCTTTCTATGAGGTGAGAGTTTGAAATTATCACCAATTTAGAAGTTCTTGTTTAGAATATTTAACTGTCAAAGCATTCGATAGTTCAGTGTTGTGATATGCTTCAATGCTTTCTTCTACAGCTTCCAGCAACCCTAAAAGAAGGTGTAACTGTTGTCATATCTCCACTTCTTTCCCTTATCCAGGATCAGATAGTTGCACTGAACCTTAAGTTTGGTATTCCAGCAACTTTTTTAAATTCGCAGCAGTCTGTTTCCCAAGTATCAGCTGTCCTGCGAGAGTTAAGGCAAGGCTTTTTTTTTTTTCCCCCCCTTTTTATCAGGCTTCATTGCTGGACTTGAGAAATATAAGAAAATATAGTATTGTAATTCTGCGACATACACTCTTACCACGAAATTTTAATGTTCTTGGTTTAGATCTTACTTTATCCTGCATCATGTTCATGTTATTTATCCTTGGCTCCAGGAAAGATAAACCATCGTGCAAGCTTTTGTACGTAACTCCAGAGAGAATTGCTGGAAATATGCTGTTTCTTGAGGACCTTAAAAGCCTGCATAGGAAGGTAAATCTTTTCAGTATCGACCTAATATTTTTTAATTATGTTTGCCAGCACAAAATTTGATGATAATTACAAGTTCAACTGATGCTCATATAAATAACAGGGGCAATTAGCAGGCTTTATTGTTGATGAGGCACACTGTGTGAGGTAAAACGTTTTCTTTGGTTTATGTTGATGGTGATTCTACTATTGTTATTTACAGCATAGGTATCTCCACCTTTTAAAACTGCTTGTCCTTGCTGATAATGACAATTTTCTTGACAATGGACTATATGTCACTAAGGAACTAAAATAATGAGTCACTTGTTCCGTCATGGTTCGATTTAGTGTCTTGTGTACCATAGTCAGAAGTGGATTTTCTTGTACAGTGGAAATTTAATTTTCAACTGTAATATGATAGTTCTAATAGTGAAATCGAAATAGCAATTTGAGTTTTCACGATACTAATCTGCTTAATTAATTGCTTCTGGGAAGTTTCTTAGCATAATCTGGATCAGAGTCCATAGTTTTAGGGTGGTTATATCATATAATTATAATAGATGAACTTTTACAATGTGAAACATAACTCTTATTATAGAAGTTGCTTTTGAAGAAGAAATTCTACTTTGGATCTGAATAATATGTAATCTATTTTTCCAGCCAGTGGGGACATGATTTTCGTCCAGATTACAGAGCACTGGGGTGTCTTAAACAGAATTTCCCAAGGATTCCAGTGATGGCCTTGACTGCTACAGCTACTGATTCAGTTCGTAAGGTAGTATGGCGCAAGAATCTACTCTCTTTCATTTTATAATGGGACACCAAGAATGATGTTTTTATGGATCCATTTCAGGATGTTCTAAATGCTTTGAAAATACCTCATGCTCTTGTCCTCCAAAGGAGTTTTGATAGACCTAACTTGAAATACGAAGTAGTTGGTAAGACCAAAGAACCGCTAAAGCAGCTTAAGCAGCTACTAAACAACCGTTTCAAAAACCAGTGCGGAATTATCTACTGTCTTTCAAGAAGTGAATGCGCAGATGTTTCGAAATTCTTGAATGAGAAATGCAACATTAAGACTGTATATTACCATGCTGGTATGTCTTCTTCCCAGAGAGTTACTGCTCAAAAAAAGTGGTACCAAGGAGAGGCCCATATTGCATGTGCCACAATTGCTTTTGGAATGGGAATAGACAAACCAGATGTTGTGAGTCCAGCTAAACCTTGCGACTTTTTCTGATTGACCCTTATTAATAATTGGAAGCTCAGAAATCTGCCATAATTGTCTTAGAACCCTAAAGCATTGCATTAGAAACTTGCTCTAAGCATAGCGTTATTAACTGGGTGTACATTGTTTTTACTTTACTACAACATAACTGAGAACTTTCCCTTGTCACTGTCCAGCGGTTTGTCATTCACAATACAATGTCCAAATCAATCGAAAGCTATTATCAAGAGTCAGGAAGGGCAGGGAGAGATAATCTTCCTTCAGTCTGCATTGTCATGTACCAGAAAAAGGATTTTAGTCGTGTTGTATGCATGTTACGAAGCGGGCAAAGACACAAACGCGACAACTTCAAGCGAGCAATGGGCCAAGCTCAGAAAATGCAAGAGTACTGTGAACTCAAGGTTTGCATACTCATCAACCTGTTATTCTCGATCAAATATTCTTGCCTTTGCTGTAAAATTTACTCCAATCCTTTTACGCCAAGTCATGCCAACTAACAAGTACTTCTGCTTTTTTTTATTTCTATTACCGCTTTGGCATTGATATTTTAGGATAAATGCCGAAGACAAACACTATTGCTACACTTTGGAGAGTCCTTTGATGAAAAAGCATGCAAGTTTGGATCTAACCCTTGCGATAATTGTCTCAAGACATCCTCCTGAGCAAATGCATGTGATGTTTCTGTATAAAGAGAGGAAATGCAATGATTCAATGGGGATTTTAGCTAACCTTATCCTTGAGGTATGTATGTGTTGTTAGTTTTGGCCCCAGGAACATCATAGAGTGTTAGTGACTTATTCTCATTCTTGTTTCACAAGCCTCCAAGCCTTGTCTGGTCCGATCTAGACCTAATTGGAGGACTATGGGCACATTTGTAATTCAACTCATTATTTTTCTTTTCTTTTTATTTTTGCCTCTGAATTTTTATTTTTGACCCCTTAATTGCAAAATTGTCTTGCGGGGTTGTTTTTGTTTTTATTGCTTTAACACCATTATGAATGACCAAAAGAGAAGGTATCATCCTCAGAAATGATTTCAGGTTGTACTTATTTAATGGTCCCAAAAGCAATTTTAGCAAACCCAAAGCCCCAATCTTTAAAGTTTCGTGCTTATTTGTCACATATTCATTGATCCAACTATTAGTCTTAGGACAACTATGTAATAACTTACATTATTGGCGGTTTAGTCAAAATGGATTCTTAATCAGTTTAAGATCAGAGATCTAAATCTCATGAGTCATAAAGAATTTAGAGAATTAGTTTGACGAAATAGCACATGCAATATTATGACCAACAATTTTTTTTCATTGATCACGTAATAATGTTGGGGCTTATGTACTATACCTTAGACAATGACATGGGAACCACCATAATAATGTACTCATGTGGGACTAAGTGTGCCTCTTTGAGACCTCTCTCTAGTGTTAGGCTTAGCTTACTATAATTAATTGTTTTCAATTTTGGCAGTACTTTGGAAAATACTCAACTCTTCATTGGATAGGGAGAGAGAATAAATAAGAAAAGTTGTCAAAGCATCAAAGGGTTCAAAAACAGAAGCAAAGGATATTGATGACGCTACAAAATCTTAACAAGCAAAAGGAAACTAACTTGATATTGCAGCGTATTTTATGTTATCTTTTGGTTTTTAAATTGAATAGTTTAGTGAGAAATAGTTAAAAGACAAACACTTGCATCCACAAAAAAATTGGGGTTTTTAACTTCAGAATCTAAACATATCAAGCTCTAGGCCAAATAACAAAGGAGATTTTGAAGATGCTTAATTATTTGATGGTTGTGAAGCATTAACAAACCCAAAAACCAGAAATGAGAAAGAAAAAAAAAAGGGAAAAATGTTGACTAATGAACCTAATTAAAGAAAAACAGAGATCTTCGGTTGTCTTTTGGGTGAGCCTTGAGAGAAAACAACTGTCAAGTAGAAAGAGAAATCTAGTGGTCCATTTTAGTTTTTTGGTCCTCGTTTGGGTTCATAATATTAATATGTCATTCGTTTTCTTCGGTTTGCGTTACTTGTCCACCACTTATTTTGCATGCCCCAAAAGAATAATTAATAATTTTAAACGAGTTCTTATTATCTAAACCCCGAACCATATGTCTGAAATCTATATGGAAAATTGACCAAATTTATATGCTCTTCTGTCCACTGTGCAAGCAATTATGAATCTGAACAATGTGACAATGTCCCAAGCCTAATGGGATCGTGGACATAAATTCATTTTCATATTGTACTATTAGATATGACACATAAAAATAGTACAGTGAGTAATATAACCCTCTTTTGTGTTTCAAGGAATTAATTTGGTTTCGTAGATATGAGAAACAGGAAGGCAAAAGAAACAAGATTTCATTCCTCAATAAATAAATAAAAAAGAAACAAAGATTTCGTTTCAAAAAGAGTTGGTACATTTCACTTTATGATATTGGACTTAATTTATAAATCAATCACGAGATGTGATTTGTGTGTAATTTTGAACTATTGATTGATGAAATTAAAAGGGTCCCTAGCCCGAAGCCCTATTCAACAACATTGACCCAAAAAAAAATAGCAAAGTAAAAATAAAAAATAAAAACATTTCCTAAACAGTATGCATTTTCACTATTTAAATCCCAATCACAGTCTATATAAATAATAATTTTAGTAGTGTAGAATTCTTAACTTCAATTACATTATTAGACATAAAAGAACACAACCATATTGCATATTAGTATAATAATATCAAACAAGAAACAACTATTTTTATTGCAATTCTATTTCATTATTTTACTACAACAATGCTATGTACCACACTGCTAGAGGAATTGTGTGTGGAAAGGGAAACAGCATCTGGTGGGTCCAGAAGCTATATTGTGGGCCACGTGGCAGAGCAGCAAAAGGGCTGGTTTGGTACTTAAATGGTTTTGCAGTGTAGTAGTCGAGTAGAGAGAGAGCGGTGTTTCATCTGCTCCAAAGATTTATTACCGCTCAGAAACCAGACCCTTTTTCAATTTCAATCACTATTATTTTAATTTATTTATTTCATTTGTATTTTGGTCATTTAAAAACTCTTCCAAATTCCAAAGCCCCTATTTTGACCACTACTAGTCCTCTCTTCTAGTGCCACTCCCCAACTTCCACCATTTATTTTCCTTCTATTATTTCCCAAGTGTTTTTTTATTATTATTTAATTTTTTTTAGAGGATTTATTTCCTAGTTTTTGGTTCTCTCTCTGTATCTTATTTGAGTGTGTCCATTTATTCTATAAAAAACTCATAATGCCCTTCCACTGTTTTCGCCTTTTGAATTCAGATCTCCTATTACATTGTCCTTATGCTTGCTTGGTTCGCCAGAAAATAAAAGAAAAGGAAAGAAAGGCGAGAGCTTGATTTGCGAGAATGTGGGTTTATTTGGTTAAGAAAAACAGTGTTTTGAGACCAATTGAAGAGTGCCCATTTGAAAGTTGAAGCTGCTTTTGAGTCTCCATTTTTTGGTGCTGAGTTTTGGAAAGTGGGTTTTTGCACAATTTGCCCATTTTCTCCAAAACTGAGGAAAAAGAATGAGCTTGGGGACTGGTAAAATGGGGTTTTGCTGATGAAGAACATTTTGGGGTTCGGACTTTGAAATGACTTGAGGTAAGTGTTTTATTGCATATTTTTCGTTTTCTAAAACTTTCAATTTTAGAGTGTACAAAATGAGCAGAAAATTTTGGTCTTGACAGTTCTCACCTTTTTCTCTCTCTTAACGCTTTAAAGTTAGGGTCTTTATGTGTAGGCCTATTCGAACGAGCAATATAGGTAATGTTTTAACGTATTTTTCTTGGATAATTTGCACTTTTTGCGGTAGGTAATTGTTGATATGCCGGTATTTATGTATCCCAAAAGGAAAATTATACGCATTTCTAACATTCAAGTCCCTAGTATTGTACATTCAAATCCATTCTATATTAATGACTCAAGCAGTACAAAATCTAAGAACAATGTGGATATGATATGGGTTTTGCTTTATTCTTCTTTTATCTTTCTGTTTTGCCTTTGAGGTGTTATTTCTAATTTTTAGTTCGTTAACTGTCTCAAGATTTATAGTTGCGGAAAGTATGGAGGCTGAGAAAAAACGTTCGAAAGGAGGGTTTCTTAACTTGTTTGATTGGAATGGAAAATCTCGGAAGAAGCTATTCGCTAATATTCCGGAAGAGTTACCTGGTAAATTTTTTTTTTTTTAATATTTTGTTCTCACGATATCATGTTTCATTGCCTATGTTGTGGAATAACTTCTTAGTTCAGCAATGTGTTTGATTAGCATTTCAAAAATATCTTCCGCAATTTTAGGTTCTCAAGGGTTAAAGCAAGGAAAGGATGATGCGGAGAATAATGTGTCGAAGCCAGGCATTACGGTGCGAAGCAAAGATCCGATTTGCCCCTCATTAAGCTCTATATTTGGTTAATGTCCTTATGATTTCATTCATTTCTTGTGTGTTTGTAATTGTATTCTTGGTGTATTTCCAGGTTGATGTGGATGAGAATGAGGCGAGTTTGAGTAATAAAGGGAGTGGCGACTGGAATTCGGCTTCATGTGTGACTAGTGATGATGGGAGTGGGACTAATAGAGCACCCAGTGTAGTTGCTAGATTGATGGGTTTAGATTCATTACCGACCTCGAATGTAGCGGATCCCTCTTATAGCTCCGGCCAATTTTCTGACTCATGCTCGCTTAGATCATCTCATCATGATAAGACTGACTTTCGGAGTGATTTTTATGCCCTGGAGTATGTAAATATGCACAACAGACTGGAAACACTATCTAGGAATCAGGGATTGTCGAGGTCCCAGAGGGTGCAGAGCCGGCCAATTGAGAGATTTCAAACTGAAGTTCTACCTCCGAAATCAGCTAAATCGATTCCAATAACTCACCACAAGCTGTTGTCACCTATAAAAAATCCGGGGTTCGTTCCAACGAAGAATGTGACTTACATCATGGAGGCTGCTGCAAAGATAATAGAGGCGAGCCCAAGGGCGCCTCCCAAGAGCAAAGTGTCAAGCATAGGGACTTCTTCGGTTCCCTTGAGGATTCGGGATTTGAAAGAGAAGATGGAAGCTGCAAATAAAGCATCCAGACCTGAGAAACCAAAGGAAGTTGGCGCTATGAAGTACTCTAGAGGACAGTATAGTAACAAGACCCCCAATGGTTCGGAATATGTGCTAGTAACTCGGGCGTCAATGGATTCGGAGAAACGGAGTTTCAACAACAACAGAGACAAGGGAAGATCAGCATCCATTTCTTTACCAGCAAAGACCAATGCACAACGAAGGGATGGGTCGACTTCTTATGGTAATAAGAACTTTGTGAACCGGAAGGAGCAGAAGGATGTTAAATCAAACCAGTTATCCAAGAGCCAGCCTGGCTTGCAAAGAAATGAGCAAAAAAGAACTTCTCCAGAGAGCAGTAACAACGTGCTCAGGCCGAACAATCAGAAGCAGAACTGTGTGTCTAATAAGGACAAGTTGGCTGGAAAAAATTCAGTTTCAAATCTTCCAGCCAGAAGAACTCGGTCCTCTGGTGGTTCTACTGAGCCAAATAAGACCACAAATAAGATTGTTGTAAACTCCAAAAATGGATTGAGAAAGCCGGGTTCTGTAGCTACGGCTACTCAAAGAGATATTCCATTATCCACAGCTAAGAATGCCTCTCAGAAGAAAAGGGTCATTTCTTCAGACATCCATCTGGAAGAAGCTGCTTCAAGTAGTGCACTGAATGGTGAAGGGGAAAGATCTATAAAGTGTAACGTCACAATGGATTCTTTCTCCAGTATGAGTCCTGATAACCGAAAGCCGGGCATGGATGTAATTTCATTTACGTTCAACTCTCCCTTAAAAAGATCCCCGAGCAAATCCCAGTCCTCGGGGCAAGTCATGACAGTCGAAAAGAGATTTGGCATTAACTCTATTAGCGACAAAGATCAGCAGCTCTACTCGAACGGCTTCATGCTATCTTCTCCTGGATTGAATGTAATAGGTGCTGATTCCTTAAGTGCTCTTTTGGAACAGAAACTTCTGGAACTATCATGTAAAGTTCAGTCGTATCAGTTGAACCATGTCAGAGAAGAGAGTTCCGCTAGTTGTGCATCAGGGTTGCAAGATTCCAATGTGGTTAGCACCGCATCAAGAGGAAAGCAAGTTCAGTTATCTCTTCTTAGAGATCAAACGGATAGCGTAAACAGCTATGATTCCCCGTCCTTTAATGGTCCAACCATGAATATGCACCGTAATTGGCAGGTTTGTTTCCTTCGGTTATTCCTTTCTGCTGAAGTTGATATTTTTATTGTTAACATTTATATTTCTTTGTTTTATATTCTTGCATTTAACGTTTTCGTGCTTCCTGAGAATTGCTAGAATAGGAAATGAATAGTCTCCATACTAGAAAACAATAACTCTTGAAGTAATTATACTTGAAGACTAAAACACGGCTTTAGTAAATGTTTGGAATTTGGTAGTTTGTGAATTTTATTTAAACATGTTTCTTCGTGTTGAGGAATACCAATAATGAGCGTATAAATAGGACTTGACTTAAATCAGTATGAAATCAATTAAATAGGTATTTCAATTGCAACTTTGTAAATCCGTAGACGCAAAGCTTGAGTTCATTTTGCAGGCAGTACTGCATGGTAGATTGGTAGTTTTCTAGATGTTGGTCCATCCTCTATAGTAATGTTCTGTCGGCTGTGAAATTCTGTGTATATCCGATACGTATTGTCAACAAGTGTTCTTATACTAGGAACATTTGAGACTTCATATGAGTATTTTACTTTGTTTCTTATTATGTTCCCACTATTTTGGTGTGCCTTTTTTTTTATTACCGGAGTTGTGTTATTTTGATTCATGTATAGCTTGTGAATGTCTTGACATGACCCTTGCTAAACTAGTCAAATTCTATCGATGGCTTTCAGGATAGGGAAGAATGTAGTGGAAGCAGCAACAACACCGGAAAAGAACTAGAGTACGATGATCTCAGTCCAGAATCAAGCTTTGAGCTCTCATTTGAAAATGGAAGTTTCACAGATACCAGAAGCTGTGCCAGCGGTATTGCTTTTCACTTTATTGTCAGTAACTGTTATAGATGAGAGGTTTTCTTATAAGAATGTTTTGATTCTTTAATTTAAAAAAATAATAATAATGATCAGGAAACCGGAGCAAAATATAAATTAGTAGAATTTTTAAATTCAGCTTTAGACTTGTTTCAAATTGTTTAACCAGTCTTACATTAGAGATTCTTCGTACAAGATGACATTTCAGTAATCATAAAAACACATTTTTATCAACTGGGACAATAATGGAGTTGTTCAGGATTACATAGAAAAAGAAGCATAAGAATTTTTCTTAGCCTTTTATATCCAATCAAATATGACAAGGCATTCATCTTTTACTCTCCGTCTACAGGAAGCAAGGGATGCTCGTTTGCTGAATCTCATAACGGAATCTCTCTATCCAGTGGCAATGAATTCGTACCAGAATATAGTGTCATAGATTCAGCTGACTCAACCCCTTCTAGTTCCACAAGAAATGCGAGCAGAAAGAAAGTGACTAGGCGATTCAGTTTGGCAGATCTTGATGGTCCAAGCAACTGGGAGCTTGAGTACGTGAGGAACATAATCAGCAATGCCGAATTGGCATTGGAAGATTTTGCAGTGGGTGACGCCAGCGAGGTCATCACCCGAAATCTCTTTGACCATTTGGAGAACGAAGAAAACGGTGCGGAATGGAATGGAGAAGAATGTCCAAAGCTCGGGAGAAAGGTTCTGTTTGATTGCGTGAACGAATGCCTGGAAACGCGGTGCAAGCAGATGTACGTTGGGACGTGCTCTAGTCGGGTTGGATTGTCTCCGAGAAAGGATTGGTTGGTGGAGGAATTGCACGAAGAGATTTCGGGTTGGAAAAGCATGTCGGACTGGATGTTGGATGACCTCGTGGACAAGGACATGAGCACTCGGAGTGGAAGATGGCTCGACTTCGGCAACGAAGCATTTGAAGAGGGTGTAGAGATTGAAAAGGCCATTTTAAATTCTTTGGTAAATGAGTTGGTTTCGGAGTTGATGGTCATTTAGGCTTTCCTAAAAATGCTCATTGAACTTCATACTCCAATATACTACTAAAATCAAATCAAGGTGCAAAAATTTCACCTTGTTGCTGTTGTATCATTTTCCATTCCTATTTAACTTAGAAAGGTTCAACAGTCTAACTCGACATTTTCAGGAATACGATATGGGCACCAAATTGTTTATTATATTTTAGATACCAAATTCTGTAGCACTTGATTTGTTAGAACATATTTGATAGATGATATATATTTTAGTTATGCAAATGCAATCATTTGGTATCTAAAGTAAGTAAACAATTTGGTAGATGTGGTATTATTTAATGCCTAAATTTTATGCAATATAATGCAATTTTTTTTTATTCTTTTTTACTTTTTGCTCATCGGATATTTAGGCTGTCCATCAATGCGCTTGTGACCATGTGGTTGGAAATTATACCTGTGGTTGGAAATTATACCAAATTCTTGATTGAGTCATATCCCAAGTAGCCAAAATTCAAGTGCCTTTCAAAAGCTAGTTTGCATGCATGAACAGAAAAGAGTGCCAAGAAGCAAAATTCTGGGTAATGGGATGGGCTTGTGAATGGGCCTAAACCCAATAGAAATGAGCCTAAAAACAGTCTGATGATGATCCCATCTCTTCTTCAAGTGCATTTTTATAAGGAGATCCATCTTGATATTATTATTTTTATTATGCTTGCACGTTTTATTTATATCCACCCCATTACAGAAATTAGAGTGAATACTCAATTTTTAACATCTATTTATATAAATACCTACTAGTCTTTTGAAAAACATAACAACATACTTAAGTGATTCAATTACTTGCATAGTAGTGATAATCTGTGGTGAATGGTGATTGATCGAGTAGTTTTGACGTTACTCATTTTCAAGTATTTTTCAAAATTGTCTCTTTTTTGTTTTATTTCCCACCAATCAAATAGGCCGGCAGCCATGCCTAGCTCGGGATAAAATCGTTCTCTTTGTTCTATCCGATAAATACATTTTTTTCTTATATTTGGGAGAATGGGAATTCAAACTCAACATCTTTTGGTGAAATTACCGCTAAGTCAAGCCCGCAAACACTTAACCAATAAGATAGTTATGTTCAAGTCTAACAAAAAAGTACATAAATAATTCATTTGTGAAAAATCACTATGCTTCATAGTTCATAGAAACACCTAATCTATCCATGTTACTGGTGGACTATATATCTCTTACAATCTGTTTTCACTTTCATCTCAAAAAAAAAAGAAAAAGGAGTCTTGCTCAGAGATTCAGAACTAGATTCTCTCCATCAAAAAGACCTGTAACATGTACTATATACTTTCAGGATTTCCAAATTCCAATACATTTTTGTTTTATCAGTTGTAGGACCATGTAATAAGACCTCTCCATCAATCATCTCAATTCTCATCTCTCTGCTAAAAACCCATTTGTTATTTTCATTCCTTCTCTTCTCAAGAACCAGCCTTTTATTTTTTTTTCTTTTTAATTTTTTTTTTTTTCAAACTAAAGAATGAGAGACCTCATATATAAACATCCTTGACCTTCCCACGAGTGAGTTTCCAAGATTCTGTTGGCCTTGAGAGACCATCTTTGTTACAATTGTTTTATGGCACCAATAAATCACATCCAAAGATCTTGTAATACTAGTCAAGACAAATGATATGAAACCACTACAAAATGTTTCTGTCACCTTATCATCTATACGTGTATATATATATATATATAAATCTATATCACCTTATCATGATAATCAATCAATCCATTTTATGTTGTAAAGAATTGGGTTTGGACAACATGTTTGGTGGGATATTGTTCACTTGGTAGGACTCAAGTCTGGTCACTCAACACATCTAAACATTTTGTATATATGTATTTATATGTTCTATATAGCTTTAGAGTTTTTGTTGATCCAAGCCAGACCCAGAAAATAAAATATATAGAGTACTGAAACCAAAATCAGTTTAAGGAACATTTCAAGCCAATGTTTCAAGAGCCATTAGTAAAAGCTGGTGTTGTCTTGAGCTCATGTGGCATGTGTTTGGCTTTTGACTTTTAACTAGGAAAGTAGTTGGCAAAATCTTAAAAAGAGTGGTTCTCTGAGATTTTAAGGCAAAAAACTGATAATAGAGCTGGCTAGGTAGGTTACATCAGAGGCTAGCTTGAGACATTCATTGTCCAGAAGAGTTAAAAATCACTTACACGAGAATCACTTTTACTTATGGTATTTATGAAACTATCAATAGAAGCTACTTAATTATTGGAAATGTAAGAGAGAAAAATTCCAACAAGCCATTAGGTGAAAATTGGACTGGCATAGAACAAGATAAAGAACAGTCATTGAGCAAATAAGTCTAAGAGTAGTTTAATACCGACCTTGCTTTTAAAATAAATTATTAGAAGCATTTATTGCGACAAAAAGTATTATGGGTGTTTTAGTTAATACATACAATGATAGCATAATTATTTTTTGAGGAAAAGGAAAATGTATGGTTAAGATTAGGTTATATCAAATGCAATTGTATGGACTAAGATTTCATTAGAATCACATCGGATACAAAAGCACATGATATTTTAAGCCATAACTTAATGAGTAACGTTTATATCCACAAGCTTTAGATTCCGATGAGAAAATAAACAATTTTGTTCACAGTTACATAAGGAAAAAAAAATGCACATTGCCAAACAGACCTCATGTGCAAGGTTGGTAGACAAGAGCACATGTTGATGCCCAATCAATTGTCAAATTCTGATATCTCTGTGTCATGATAATCTTCTACCAAAAATACCTTTTTTTTAACCTGTGGTAATGTGTATGAATACATTTGTATCATCAAATCCCACAATAAGATTTGAACATTATATTTTTTTGTCATGTAATATTAAAAGAAAAAGGGTCAGTTAAGCAATTAGTAATTTTAAAAGTAAAGTTTGAATAATTTAGCTATAGTTGTACGAAATTAAGGATTTAGCCATAACATGTAACATTTTATGTTACATGTAATATATATACGTGTAAAGAATGTTACATTAAATGTAAAATTACATGTAATGTTACACTTTTACACGTATATATGTTACATTTTATGACTAAATCCTTAATTTTGACATTTTAGGGCTAAATCCTAAAAAATTACCTATAAGTTTGGTTAAATGCCTAAAAAACCCAAGAAGAAATGCTATTAAAGTTCTACTATTTTGGCAAGCCACTATCAAGCCAAACACCCCTTGTTTGGGGGGTCAATTTCATTCCATTCTAAGAATGAAAAAAAAAATAGTTTGAAAATTAGTTTAGAATGGTTTAAAAATAATTTGAAAAAATAATGTAAAATAGTTTGATTTTATGAATTTTGAGGTGGTATAAATTGTTGAGATTTAAAAATATTGTATAAAGATTTGAAAAGTTGAAAAAAAATAAAATTGGATGGAATAAATTATGGGATTAGAAAAATTAAAAAAATTAAAAATATAGAATGAAATAGATAAAATGAGGTAAACAAACAATAGGAAATATGAAACTAATCATAATACCAATATTGTGACAAGAAAATAGAAGCATGTGTAATAATAATTGTGTTTTGTAACATTGCTCATACAATCATTTTTTGCTGGTTAAAATTTCAGAGTGGTATAACATTGTATATATTATGCATTATCTGATAAATGGCATTCGTAATCTTCTCTCACAGTTTTCCCGGTGGTACAACATGCCTGGAAGTCAAAGTTCCACCCAGTCTCAGCTTCTAGATTCTTCATGAGGAGCGCTGCTACCCGCAGAGCTTTAGGAAGATGGAATAAAGACCAATTTGGTGAAGTCCAAGAAGGTATCCGGCGAACAAGGGAGGACATTCAAAGGCTAAGAGATGCCCCTATTGCTGATTTTAATACATCGGCAGATCGTATTAAATCGCTTCAACGACATCTACAAGAACTCTTAAATCGTGAGGAACTTCTTTGGAGGCAAAAGTCAAGAGTCTCTTGGATTAAAGATGGTGACAAGTGTACAAAGTTTTTCTTTCTCTCCACTCTCATTAAAAGAAAGAGAAACCGCGTGGATTGTGTCAAAGATGATGGTGGTGTTTGGCTTACTTCAAGGAAACAGATAGCTGTAGCACTCACTAACAAATTCAACACATTGTTCACAGCCCAACCTCCTCTTCAGAATTCCTCAGCCACTGAGCTACTTGATGTTTTATTCTCTCCTCAATTCTCTGATGTGGAGTGTAGTGATATGAGGAAAATCCCAGATTATGCAGAGATCAAGGCTACTCTCTTCCAAATGGGCTCTCTGAAAGCTCCGGGCCCGGATGGGTTCCCGGCGCTTTTCTTTAAGAAATTCTGGCATATAGTTGGGGATGATGTAGTGGGAGTTGTTCGAGATTTCTTTGTTAGCGGGAATATGCCTGAAGGGCTCAACGCAACAAATTTAGTTCTGATTCCTAAGATGGAAGCCCCTACATCTCTCAATCATTTCAGACCTATTGCACTCTGCAATGTGGTTTACAAAATTATTGCTAAAATCTTGGCGAATCGGATTAAGCCTCTTCTTGGTAGAATAATTTGTCCTACTCAAGCGGCATTTGTCTCCGGGAGGTCCATTCATGATAATAGTGTTATTATACAAGAAGTAATGCATTTGATGAAGAAAAAGCGTGGGAAGGGAGGTCTGATGGCTTTGAAGATTGATTTGGAAAAGGCTTATGACAAGTTGAATTGGGATTTTCTAATCTCAGTTTTGGGGAAATTGGGCTTCGATTCTGTATGGGTCAGCTGGGTCTCTAAATGTATCTCAACAACCTCAATGATGGTAGTGGTTAATGGGACGACTCAAGAGGCTTTCCTTCCAGGCCGAGGGCTCCGTCAAGGAGATCCGTTGTCACCATATCTGTTTATTATTGCTATGGAAGCTCTTTCCCGTATTTTGACCTCTAAAAGCAATCAGGACGCCCTCCACGGCATCAAAATCTCACGGACATCTCCAGCTCTAACCCATATCTTTTTTGCAGATGATATATTTTTATTTGGAAGGGCTAATCTTGAGGAAGCACAACATATCCTTGAGGGCATTCAAATCTTCTCTGATTGCTCAGGTCAAGTTATCAGTTTGGAGAAATCCAATGTGATCTTCAGCAAGAATGTATCAAGGAATTTAAAATGTAACATTTCAAATCTCTTGGGGCTGAAGGAATTAGACAAGGCAGTAAAGTACCTGGGCCTTCCTCTTATTCACTCGCGGAGGAAAGGGAAAGATTTTGAGTTTGTGCTGGACAGATTGGATTCAGTCTTAGCAGGATGGAAAGCTAGAACGTTGTCTAAGGCGGGGAGGCTCACACTCATTCAATCGGTAGGAACGGCTCTACCTATCTATGCCATGCAGACAGCAGTACTTCCAAAACAGTTTTGTCGACAAATAGATTCCAGACTCATGAGATTTTGGTGGGGACATAAAAATTTGAAGAAGGGGCTTTGTCTTAGATCATGGAACTTTATTTGCAGGCCTAAGGAAACCGGAGGGCTTGGAATTAGGAAGACCCAGGACAATAATCTCGCACTTATTGCTAGATGGGGCTGGCAACTACTCACTGGAAAATCTTCTCTCTGTTGTAACCTCTTGCGATGCAAGTACTTGAGAGAGAACAACTTCTTAGAAGTCACCAAGAAGCAAAATGACTCCTGGATTTGGAAGAGCATCCTATCCGCGCAGGAGCTGGTAAAAAAGAATTGTTTCCGTCTAGTGGGAGATGGAAAATCCATTAATATATGGAGAGATCGCTGGCTTCCTAGAAATGTCAACATTTCCCCGACTCCGTATGGTACCCCAAGAAGAGGTTTCATGAAAGTTAGTGATTTTGTCCTTAATGGAAAGTGGAATATTCCTAAGCTGCTTGAAGTCTTTCGCAGCGCGGATGTTCACGACATTATATCCATTCGCCTCTCGGATAACCCGGATAGTTGGGGATGGTTTGAAGGACCGCGAGGAGTTTACTCGGCAAAAGCAGCCTATTATAGTGTCATAAAGGATCGAATTTCAGCATCCTCCTTTGCTGCGTATTTTTGGCAGAAGCTGTGGAAATCAAAAATACACCAGAGACACAAAATCTTTTGGTGGAGACTCATCTCCAATTGCCTACCAACGAAAGATGTTCTTGCTTCACGTTTTGATATTGGGGACCGCTCTTGTGGTCTTTGTGTCAATAATGTGGAAGAGACCTCATCTCATGTTTTCATTCACTGTGATTTTGCAAGGAGTATTTGGCTTATGTCCCCGGTGAGAAGGCAGGTATTGAATTCGATGAGTGGTGACTGGTATCATCTTCTCAAAACATTATTCGATGGAGGTTTCGGACCCCGAGGGGAAGTTGATCTCCTTTTGATTCGGGTGTCAATCACTCTAGAACTGATATGGAAAGCGAGAAATGACAGGCTACATGGAGTTCCGCCAATAATGCCCCAAGATGTTAGTGAGAATGTTGAGCGTATGGTATCCGAGTATAACCAGGTTTTCATTCCTTCATTGGAAGTCTTGGAGACAACTCGTGATTGGGTGCCCCCTCCACCTGGTTGGACGAAAATTAGTACGGCGACATTCCATACGGATCAGATTGCATGTCTAGGGGCTCTAGCACGGAATCACGAAGGCAAGGTACTTCAATGTGTATTCAAATGCTTTGCCTCTTCTGATCAGATATTGATGGAAGCTACCAGCCTACTTCTAGGATTCCAACTTGCCACTAGGCTTCATCTAAAGTATTGTATTTTTGAGTCTGAGAATAGCTTTATTATTGACAGTGTTTGTGCTGATCCTATTGCATGGGATGTTAATTTAGTACCAGTACTTCAGTCCATTCGCTGTGAAGCTAGGCTCATTCATTCGTGGATTGTAATTCGAGTGGACAGAGATTTAAACTCTTTAGCCAGGGACCTTGTTACCTGGGCTGGTCTGTACTTTTGGGAAGAGGAGTAGTTTTCTTCTCCTCTGTTGGTTTTTTATTTAGCTCTTTATTTGCACCAAAAAAAAAAAATCTTCTCTCACACACTTCTGATGCGCCTCCTCCTCTTAGGAGGGATTAGGATTAGGATAATTATTTAATTGTTTTAATTATTTTCAGTTTAGGATAATTATTATTATTATTTTCGGAATTAATTATTTAGTGTTTTAGAATCCTAGTCTTATTAGGAATTAGAATCCTAGTCTTATTAGGAATTAGGGTTATTATAAATACCCTATTGTAATCTTTTCAAAGGCAGAGAAGAAATAATTTCAGTTTATTATTATTAGTTTTATTTTATTAGTTGTTTACATTAGACTTTTACGTTAGTGCAAGGGGGAGTTGGTATTTTCAGCAGCTTGTTGGTACTTTCAGCAGCTTGCTACTACCAGGTCCTATCAATTTGGTATCAGAGCAGTCGACTGGGACCCATGGCACAAGCAAAGAAGATTGAAGCATTGGAGGAGCAACTTGGCTCCATGGGCAGCGAATTCAGTGCTTTTAAAGACACTATGAGTGGATTGGAGGGCCGGATTGAGGATAGACTTGAGGGCCGGTTTTCGTCCATGGACGACCGATTCACAGCCCTTGAAACGTTGCTGCGATCAATGGCAGAGCAGCGGACCGCTGATCAGCGGGTGGTCACTACCGCCGGCCCGAGCACGTCAACAGCAGCAGGGCCGCTGCAAGAGCCGACGCTGACCGACTCACTACCGAGCGGTGGAATTGCGGCCGTATCAGCAAACTCGGCGGGCACCTCGACCCGCGATACGTTGGCGCCGGCACGGATGCAAGGCACGCCTCTGCAGGTCGGCCATTCGCGACCGGTTGCGGGACTGCAGTGGCCAGGGGCTGGCGTCCATAACCCGCCGGGCTGGACCCCGGCCCTCGATGGCCCGCGAGCGGACGGTACGTTCGGGGCTATGACGGGTTGGGGGCAGGCCACTACAGGATGGCCACCAGGAAATTTTAGCGCACCAGTCTGGCCGGGAGGGGGACTAAGCCAGCCATGGCCGCCCGGGGGAGGTTCCGGGGTTAGTAACACGACCCCTTGGAGAGGGAACGGCCAACCGATACATCCGGACTATGGATTTCGACCGCCCGGAATGACCACAGGTCCAAATTTCCACGGCGGAGCCGGCGGCGTGGACTTGGGGCCCTACGGGGCAGGTTTTGCGGAGCTCGACTTTGGACGAGCCGCGCGCGAGAATGTGGGATCTCGAGGAGGGGCCGGATTCGACTCGCACACTCGTAAGCTCAAAATGCCGGTGTTCGAAGGGGCTGACGCGCATGACTGGGTGTATCGCGTGGAGCGGTACTTTGCGGTTAACGGCCTCACTGAGGCGGAACAATTAATAGCGGCGGGACTATGTATGGAAGGTCGCGCCCTTGCATGGCTCCGTTGGCGTGAGTTACGGAGCCCGTTGCGCTCTTGGGGGGAATTTAAGGAGTGTTTAATAGAGCGATTTCGACCAACACAAGACGGGAGCCCGAGTGAACAGTTTTTTGCTCTTACTCAAACTGGCTCAGTGATGGACTACCGTGACCGTTTCGAATTACTATCAACTCAGATACGGGGGCTCTCCGATGAGGATTTCACTGCCAATTTTTTAAAGGGATTGAGACCAGATGTAAAAGCGGCAGTACGTACGCTCAATCCACGCAATTTAGCGAGTGCAATGACAATGGCTCAGTTGGTCGAGGACCAACGACGCGTTGAACGGGCGGGTCGGGGACCGTTGATAGCCGAGTCTCGACCCCCGCTATCGGGCCGGCCATCTCTGTTGGGGCAACGCGACCAAGGGCGCGTAGAGACGGCGGGACCAGTGCAAGGGGGGATGCGGCCGGCAGGAGAGTTTACGCGCCTCACCGAAACAGAATATCAAGCTAAACGAGCGAAAGGATTGTGCTTCAAATGTGACGAGCGCTTCGTTCCGGGCCACCGCTGTAAGAATCCCACCTTACAAGTATTGTTGATGGACGATGAGAATGACACAATCGAGGAGAAGGGTGACGGGACGGAGGATGAGGGCGACGATCAACACCTCGATATGGCTGAGGTGACTTTGAATTCGGTGATGGGGTTAACACCGAGTAACACTATGAAGGTACGAGGTAGAGTGGGCGATCGGGACGTGGTGGTACTTATCGATAGTGGTGCCACACACAACTTCATCTCCGCTCGTGTGGTAGAGAAACTTGGCCTCCGGATCGAGACGGGAGCCTCGTATGGCGTTACATTTGGCAATGGGGCGGTGGAGCGCAGCCGTGGCATATGTCGAGGAGTGGTATTGACGTTACCGGAGATTCAAGTTCACGCCAATTTCCTACCCCTACCATTAGGCAGTACGGACTTGATTTTGGGAATGGCGTGGCTCCAAACCTTGGGCACAATGGCGGTAAATTGGAAGAAGTTGACCATGCAATTTGAAACCGAGGGGAGACTAGGCACACTCAACGGCGACCCCAGCTTATGTCGCTCGCTGGTCTCCGTGAAAGCGCAGCGACCAATCATCCCGAAAGAACGGGGATATTACCGACGTTTTGAAAAAGGTTATAGTGCTATTGCCTGGACGTTAATGAAGCAACTTGGGAGTCGTTTGAGGAGCTGCACCTACAGTTTTTGGAATTCAACCTTGAGGACAAGGTTTCTCGTTGGGCGGGGAGTAGTGATGCGCCTCCTCCTCTTAGGAGGGATTAGGATTAGGATAATTATTTAATTGTTTTAATTATTTTCAGTTTAGGATAATTATTATTATTATTTTCGGAATTAATTATTTAGTGTTTTAGAATCCTAGTCTTATTAGGAATTAGAATCCTAGTCTTATTAGGAATTAGGGTTATTATAAATACCCTATTGTAATCTTTTCAAAGGCAGAGAAGAAATAATTTCAGTTTATTATTATTAGTTTTATTTTATTAGTTGTTTACATTAGACTTTTACGTTAGTGCAAGGGGGAGTTGGTATTTTCAGCAGCTTGTTGGTACTTTCAGCAGCTTGCTACTACCAGGTCCTATCAACTTCACCCAAATATGTTTTAGTTTGGTGTTTTGTTTTAATTTGGGGTTATCGTTTAAAGGCTGACCCATATTCTTAATTTCTTGGGAGAAGAGCTAAAACTGCAAAAGAGACTGCATTCTAGCTACAATAGATGCAGATTAGCATGTTATCTTCTGTGAGGATAATGAATAGTTTAATGGAACAGTTTACTGTTATATAATGATTAATTATTAATTAGTGGATGGAGTTTATAGATGCAGAACCTCTGCCTTGAAACCGCTGCCCACAAAGCTAGAATCCTATGACCATTTAGGCCAAATTTCTAGGTGTATTTCAAGGTCTCCTTTAGGCTTTAACCACTTTAGAAGGAAAAAAAAAACCCCAGTGACATTACTACCATATCTTACGTTTTTTTCCCCTTCTGGGATTTGAATGGTAATTTTAAGGTAAACAAAAAAAAAATACTAATAATGAACTTTTAGTATTTCTTAGAAAGGGGGAAAATTAGAAAAATAATCTTATTACATATGACGATATGAGCACAATTTCTGCCACTTTGTTGTCTTATTTAGATTTTTTTTTTGTGTCTGAAATATGTGTAAAAATCTAAACACAACGTACATTAAAGGAAAATTACTTATTAAGAATAAATTTTACTTCTTGACTTGAGTTTGGTATTTACTTTTATAGGGCATATTCTCTTTACTTAAAATGACTGTAAAATACAATAATAGATTTTATTTATGGACGATATGGGCTGTTTGCATTGCAAGTCCAATAAAAAATTTTGATTTAAATTATGTTGTTTCAGTAATTTTATTAATTATAATTGGAATTTTTATCCAAACTAATTTATTAAAAAATTCGATTGTATGATTTAGAATCAGAACCGACTTCCACGTACGGTGGTTGCCCACAATGTCTATCTTGGATGACCTTGACTAAACGTGGTTGGAAATTATTTTCCCTTATAAATCTCACAATATGAATTCTATTAATTGAAAATTGTGAGGATCACATAGTACTATTTATAGAGACAAGTGCAATTCAACTATTCAAGTACTCATCAAGACATGGGTTAAATAGGGAAAGACATCTTCACACAACATTTACAAATGACCAGTGGCTCTTTTGTCCAACAAGACATTGAGGGCTACCGAAGAAGACTTCAATGCCTTAGACTTGTCAATAAAAGCAAAATATATTTCTTTCAAAAAATATAATATATATATATAAGTGTTGTAACAATTATTTTAAAGATTTTTATTCGGTACATCAGTTCTATTATTACACAAAAGTAAGGAACTAAAAATTAAAAGTAACAAAAAAAAAAAAACAATTGTAATAAGATAGGCATATTAAATGTGTATTACATTCGTTACAATTGCTTTTGATTTTATTATTTTTATTTCACGACGTATCAGTACATATCCACTATATTGAATAAAGATCTTTATTTTAAACTCGTCACAATATCCACGTTATATTTATCCACGTTATATTTGTCTTATATAATGTTATATGGAGCGTTTAGTATGAAATATTAAAGAATTGGTTATATATATAGATATTGTATGATGAAAGGGATATAAGAGGGCCAGGCTAACATATCACCTTAGAGTTTAGACGCCAAATGGGCTGCATGGTAAACCTGGTGGTGTGACATCACAGAGGAACATAAAAAGCCACAATGCGATGGATATATCATATATGTAAATGTATAATTGTACATACATATGCCTTATTCTTGGGCCTTTTTTCCTCTATTGTATAGCTTTTGTCATTTACTTTCTCATTTTCCCACATTAGATCTCCCTGCTCTCCTCTCAATGTTTGCCTTTTTAATTCTTTTTATGCTTGATCACATACAATATTCTTCTTTGGCCTTTTTCAATTATTTTATTTATTTATTTTTAATCTGCTATAGTTAAGAGTGATTTTCCTCAACGCCCTTTGAAAATTATACCAATGGTTTTTTTTTTTTTTTTTCCTTTTGAAATTGTGAACTGCCCCATTTGACTTATTTACTTGGCTTATATATAATTGGAGACCAATTATTCGAAAGGACTACAAATATTTAGGATTTTTATAATTGTTGAACTTTAAATTGTCTCCAATAGTGTGTTACGCCCAATACTTTAACCCACAACTATTTTGAGTGTTTTAAGCAAACACTAAAATTTTGGTCCTAAGAGAACTACCTAAAGACAAAATTGTGTTATATTAAAAAGACCACTTTTGAGAAAAAGCTCTTGCCATGGGTAAAGGAAACCACCATACCATAATAATGTACCAATTATTGGCTTCTAACTCCGGATTTTGAATACCAAAGCCATGTTGCGTTAAATTAATAGCTTGTTAATTTGGAGGGGAAATGTGAAAAATATGGATTCGTTGGTTACATACTACAAAATAAATAAAAGGAGAAATTATAAAAAATAGTCATTTTAATTAAGTGATTTAAAACTACGATCAGTATTTTTATTTATCAAAAAAATAATTATCAAGTAGTTATAACGGATGAATTTCATTATGCATCTTGCTAATAAATTGTGACTATTTTTTATTTTATTTTTTCGAATATGAATTATAATTAAAATACCTTTTTAAAAAACGACATATTGATTTAATGGTTTTTTTTAATAAATAGCCATATATTTATGTATATTTTTAACAATTAGCCTATGTTTTTTTTATTAGTAAAAAAAGCTATATATTCGTGTCTAGACTTTTAGGACTGCAGTCATTAGTTTTTTGAATTCTGTTTTTATTATTTGTTGCAGACAATTTTGTCTAATATTTTGTGTTTCTAGTCATAAAATTTGTGACTTATTTTGCTGCATGTGTTTTTTTTTTTTTTTGCTATTAGTAAAATATTTTTTATTTAGTAATAAGTTTTGTGAAATTGGTTGTATAGACAATCATTTATCTGTGAGTTAGTTATTTTGCTAATGGATGTTTAATTATTTTATTGTGTTTCTTTCAAATTTTTTAAAACTTTGTGACTATAGTAACAAATTTTATGACTGTATATTTTATTTATTTAGTCACAAATTTTATTTCTTTAGTCATAGATTTTTAGATGTTGACTTGATGATTATTTTGCCAATATTTTTAAAACATAAATTATAAAATGACTAAATCTTTAACTGATCCTTGATTTAATTGATCCTATAACAAGCCCCACTCGCCCACCCAAATTTTTTTTTTTCCTTCCGCATACTAAATGATAATTTTATAAATAAATAAAATAAAATTAAATCCATGTTTTTACTTTTTAGATTGGCGAGAGTTAGATTTGGACGTTTTTATGTTTCCATTAGTGAGTATGAGTATGACTAGACAAGTGACGAGTTTTGCTTAATCACCAAAATAAAAACAACTCAATCGCTTTCGAGTTTTTCTTCGATTGTCGACGATACAAATATTTCATTAAGTCCTCAACCAAACAAAAGGGGAATTATTTTTTATTTTTTGTAATTTCCTTGTCCCTCCTAAAGTTCCTGCGTTGTGACTGAAAATGAGTTTTTTTTTTTTTTTTTTTACTTAAAAAAAAAAAAAACAGTGTTAGAGAAAAACTCGATAACGAGTATTCAGAAAAAATAAAAATAAAAATAATTTTTAACGCACGTCACCCTCAAAAACTTGGACTTTTCCCCAAGGCCCAACTATATAAGACAGTGGCAATAACCGTAAATAACCACCGATCTCAAGGGCAAATCCCAAACCCTCCAACTTCCCATCAAATTATATCATCTTCCTCACTCACCTCCTCTGCAAAATTAAAAAAAAAAAAAAAAAAACGAAAGGAGATAATGAATCTCCAAACTCACAGTAATGCTCAGAGCTCTCACTCAGAGCTTCGAAACCCTAACAATGGCGACGAAAGCAACTCCTTCTTCGAGGACTTCGAGAGCGCCTGCTCCACCCCCTACGTCAGCGCTCCCTCCAGCCCCGGCCGCGGCAGCTCCGGCGCCGGCGGCGGAGGCTTCTTCTACAGCGCTCCGGCGAGCCCAATCCACTTCTCTCTGACCTCGTCCTCGTTCATCGCCAGCTCGAGCTCCTCCTCCGGCGATAACTCGGTCCCCATGGGGTACGAGTTCGAGTTCTCGGCCCGGTTCGGCTCGGCCGGGCCGGTCCAGCCCGGATCGATGAGCTCGGCCGACGAGCTCTTCCTGAACGGCAAGATCAGGCCCATGAAGCTCTCCACGCACCTGGAACGGCCTCAGGTCCTAGCCCCGCTGCTGGATCTGGACCACGAGGAGGGCGAAGAAGACGGCGCCGGCGCGCGCGGCAGAGATCTGAGGTTCCGAGACAAGTCGCTCCGGAGGCGGACCCGGTCCATGTCCCCGATGAGAAGAGAGTGGACCGAGGGCGAGACCGAGATCGAAGCTCAGAACGACGACGAAGAAGAAAAAGAGTGCGGGCGTATTGGGACCGAGGAGAAAAGAAACAATGGTGATGTATATGATGACGATGATGATGAGAACGACACTAAACTGGCTACGAATGCGTCCTCGGCCTCGGCTCCGTCGTCGCGGTCGTCGTCGGCGGGGAGGAACTCGAAGAGGTGGATGTTCCTCAAGGAGTTTCTACGCAGCAAGAGCGAGGGGAGGAGCAACCACAAGTACTTCTGGTCCAACATATCCTCCGCCGTCAAGGACAAGAAGTCCTCTTCCTCGTCTCCGCCGCCACTTCCGCCGCAGAATAGCAGCAATGCCAGTACCAGTACCAGTACTAGTGGTAGCGACAACATTAGCGCCAATGTCCATGATGTTAGTGGTGGTGTTTCGAGCCCGAAGAATGAGGGCAAAAAGGGCGGGGGATCGAGGAAGAAGGCGGTGGCGGGGACGGGGACGGGGGCGAGGGTGAAGCCGGCGAACGGGGTGGTGGAGAAAAGCAAGAACAAGAAGAAGAAGAAGACGTATGAGCTGCATTACACGGCCAACAGGGCTCAGGCGGAGGAGATGAGGAAGAAGACTTACTTGCCGTACAGGCAAGGCCTGCTTGGGTGTCTGGGATTCAGTTCCAAAGGTTATGGGGCTGTGAATGGACTAGCTAGAGCCCTCAACCCAGTTTCTTCCAGGTAGGTTCTGTGGTGATAAATGATAATGATAGTGTTGTTATTGTTTGTGTCGTCGTCGTCGTTGTTGTTGTTGTTGACTTGTTGCTGTGTTGTTGGAGATCCAAATCCAATGCAACGCAAGTGTAACTGTATAGATTTTTTTTTTCTTCCTTTTTTTTTTTTTTTGGATTTGTCTTTTGGGACTTTGATTGAAAACTTTTTAGTATTATGATGGGTAATTATCAAATCTCTTTTTTCTCTTTTTGTGTACTTATATCTGTTGATGATGGTAGATCATGGGTGGTCTTTGCTTTTTTGGGTGCAAAAAGAAGAAATTGGGTTGGTCGATTCATGGGGTTTGCCTTTTCTTTTCCTTTTTTTTTTTTTTTTGCCACCCTTAATCTGCCTTTTGTATTAAGAGATTTGGAAGTGTATACTACTATAATTATCACTATCTATTAGTGGAACCAATCGGTTTATTTGGTTCACAAACAATTTCTGCTTTTTGTATCTGATAGTTTATACGTACTTTCTCACATGAATCTGTTTGCAGATCCATGACGATTGGATCTTTTTCTCGTGTTTTACCTAATCAGAAGCCGATCTATGTTTTGGATTATTTCTAATATATGGGGTTTTGGAAGAACTTTAGCCAATTAAACAAAGCAAACTTTGTAGTTAAGATTCATGGTCAAAGACAAATTCTAATAAATTGAGAAGATTTGTTATCTAATATCCATTTCATCCTTGTTTGAAGAAAACTACCAAAATTAGTAATTTTTTTTTTTTTTGGGGTTAGGTGTGAGGATGAGTGTTGGAGGGGCATAAACAAGAGACCTTATCTAAGCTATCATGATTGATTTTTCAGACCAATTAACGAAGAAGATGTAGGCGGAGTTTGCTGAAAGTGGGGTTGAAATTTTATCGTTTATTTATTTATTTAACCTTTGGGCATATGTTTTCTCCTAGATGTGACATAAGGTAGTTTTTGAGATTGTGAAATATGAGGCGTGATTTTTGTTCAACCTTGCAGTAAAAAAAACTATATATATAATAAATTAATCAAGTTGGTGTTTTGTCTTTTTCGGTTATCTTGTTTTATAGTTAAATATCTAGACACCCCACCACATAACAATGATAACAATTACTTTTCCAAAGAATTATTATGAAAAGGTTGTGAAATTTAGAATGACATAAGTCAAAAAATTCTTCTATCTTTTACTTATCAAAACATTTCATCATCCAAAGCCCAAACAATCATTTTTATCTTTTTGTTGAAAGAAAAAAGCTTGTTACAATTACATTTATATATTGCTATACAAACAAAACATAAACTTCATTTAGAGCAGTTTTAGCCTTTCGGGGAATACTTACAAATCTAACCTGTAAAATCAAGGAAGCAAAAAATAACAGATATTTGTAAAGATAACTTGATTGATCTTGGCTTCTTGCAACTGCTATAGTTTGGAATTTTTTGTAAAAGCCAATGACTATCTAACAATAAAACGCCCTATTCTATCAATCTATAAACATAGTGGGGACTGAAAATATAGTGGGAAAAGTCCCAATCATGGTCCCCCATTTCTCAATTATTGTTCATGGGCTTGTGTCTAAATTTCTTATTTTATCCCAAGAATCCATAATAAAGATGCCATATGGTCCTGAGTTGTACAGGGGAGATATGTTTCAAGATCTCCATACATTGATATATCACCTTCAAAATGAACTCAGAATTTCTTGCTAAAGCGTCCAATTCCCCATCACAATTTGGTCCCCTTCTCTTAACTTTTGACTCCCCTGATCAAATATATACAACTCCTCAGGTTTTTGCATACTACCCGGAAAGTGGAATACAAAATGACAATTGCCCTTTTCTCGACGAGAGTTTTGCCGTGAAAAGGACATGATAGGGAAAAGAAGAACGAGTTCGAAGCTATTATCTTTAACCGTTGTATTTAATCGAATTTCCGCAGCAACTTCGTACTCTTATCTGAATATTGCAGACTAATTATCTACCCTAAAATCTATCCCCTTTTGATGCGGTCATCATTTTGAAATTTTACCAAGACAATACCCCCACTTGAATATCACATTATTGTTAGGTGCGGCAATCAGTCACCAATTAAGTGAGATATAACACCCGTGTATTATTGTCTTAACTCCAAATAAATGAGGCAGTGACGCATTAAGCCAAAAATCAAGGGTTTTTACACATTCACCGTCTTATTTATTGACCTGGGTTTAAGACAATGCAATTGTAAGAACCAAGAACCTCACAACTATTGAGCGTTGAAAAAAAAAAAAAAAAGACAGGTGAAACTGTCCCATCTAATAAAAATTCCCAGCTGGTGAACACCACACAAATGAAAAAGCTCTCTTACATATATATTATAGTCTAGCGATGCAGAACCACAAAGGGGAATTCCCCACCTGATAATTTTCCATATATATATATATATTTATGTGTGTTTATATGTATTAGAGTCAAATCTCATGAGGGTGTCTGTGTGCCTTTGATAGGATAGTGAAAGAACCCCATTGTCCGTTTCTATATCCGAATAATGCTTCACATGAATATCTTGAGCAAAGTCCACAATTTCCCAGTTCACTTCTGCCACCGTGGGCCAAAAGCCAAAAGTTTGCACCACTTTTTCTGACTTGGGTGTTAATCAATTATAAGTGCATGTTCCATGTGATATTTTGCAGAGAATCCTAGGTAGTTTATAAATTTTTTTACAGTTACCCAGTCAATCTAATAACAAAACAATGTTAATTTATCATGATTGGTACATACGATACTCTAAAAATAACACGATAATACCAAAAGCTCTGGCAGCCTCTAAATAATGCCTTTGTTATGCCAAAAAAAAAAAAAAAAGGTGTGGATTATATCTCAAGATTTTGGATTCGAGATTACAATATGATACGTTTATTGCACCCAAGCTATCCAAAGAGCAAAAAGGACTAGAAAAAGATATGCATTAGGAGTAAAATGGAAACACTATATTCTCGAGCTAAGCAAAGAAGAATCTAAGAGATGAAACCTCTGAAACTAGGTTACGAAGATTGATGACCTCCAAGCAAGATCACATGATGCGCTTTTTCTTTGAGCGACTCGGGCTGACTAATATGAGGCGAAACTGGATAGAATGTTCTTCTTCAGAGTGAACTCGTCCGCCTTAATTGGGCTGATTGACTGTTGAAACAGTGAAACAAAATCGATCAGGTTTTACGCTTGGTTAAGACACCATCAGTTACATAAATAACAAGCAGCTATTGTGTTTCGAGCTGCTAGATGGTTTTGTGCTAGCCAACTTGGTGGCGTTGAAGCAGTTGTTCTTTCACCTTTCAGAATTATGCCATTTATAACTAATGTCTATTATCATTATGATCATAGAACTCCGAACTGTACTAATTGGCCCACTGACTAATGACACAAGGACTTGTATTTGATTTGTAAGTCAATTTCTGACTGGTTGAAAAATGACATGATAAATAGAGCTAGTTTTGCTGAATTTTTTCTATATATATATAAGTATACAAAGGAAGAGTCGCATCGAGTCTAATCTTATCATGCACAGGCAAATTTCAAACGCATAACCAATCAAGTCCAACTCAGAAACTATCTTATTAAACCTTGTATAGTTGAGGCAAAAGTTGCATATCCAAAAAATGAATTTGGCACAAAAAGCAAATCAACATACCTTTTCGAGCATGCGCTCAAGCCGCTGAATTTCCTTCTTGGCATAATCGACACCTTTCTCCAAACTGTTCTTGGCAGCTTTCAAGTAGATCTTGCCATATCTGTAAATTAAATCAAAAGGCAACTGACAATAGAACCATAAAAAAAAACACCTAAATTATCAACTGTAAGAACTTGAAACTTTATGAATGGTTTGCCACTAATGTAATAACAATTCCCAAACATATCCTAAAAAAAGTAGTCACCAAGACAGCCACCCAATATTCAAAGTTCCTGGTATGTGGTCTTTAACTAACTTTCAACAACACGAGAACAAGCGATTGTGTTAACCTTGCAGTGGAGCCCTCAAGCTTCTCAACTTCCTCCTCCAACTTGGTCAATACTGCTTTCTTCTCATCATTGGCGGCACTCACGAATTCCTTCACTAAAGCATCCAAAGATGCAACTATACCAGCCTACATAAAGAAAATAAAAATTGATAAGAAAATGGGATACATATATATAATCCAATCCAATGTAAAAAAAAAAAAAAAAAAAAAGAACATATGTCACCAACTTTAGAAGTGAGTTGTCCTTTTGAGTCTCTACTAGTACCACATTTCTCGTTAATGAAAGCTACAAAATCATCCAAGTCTCTGCCACCATCATAATCTTCTCCATCCTTGTTGCCTCTTGGGAAAAATTTCAGGGTTGGATACCCACTTACTCCATACCTGCATAGAACAGCATGTTAAAAATTAGAAAAATGATTTGTCTCTAGATCAGATGTCCTTTTGTCCTTACTTAGTACTACCTCTTGTCTATATATGAGTAAACTGAAGGGATTTTGTTCAGAGTTGTAAAATTGATAATTGAAATATTACACTTTTTTAAAATAATAAACAGACAAATATAGCAGAGACCTGAGCGATCATTCTTTTCAAACAAAATTACGAATCTTATCACTCACTTTTCAGCCAAGTCCCTGTGACTGTCAGCATCGAGATTCGCAATCACTACATCTTCTTCCAACTTAAATGCAGTTGCAACCTTCTCATAAACCTAGATAACATAGATGATAGCAAATATGTAAGGGCAAAAAAAAGTCTCAACCAGGTAAACAAAATGATTATGTCATGAAATTTCAGAAGTTGTTGATAACAAATGCTTACAGGGGCAAGGGATTTGCAGTGGCCGCACCTGCAATAAAGAGTGAAAAAAAGATCAAAACAAGAGATAAAAAATAAATTATTTTACCCAGCATTATTGGCCAATACTGATATTCCTTTCTCTCTTCCTCAACTGATTTACATCTATCAGTTGAAGTCACCAAAAACATATCAAACTGCCCCCCAAGGAAGCAAGAGAAAATAAAAGGACGAGTATCCTTACCATGGTGCATAGAACTCCACCAGGACATCTTTCTCATTGTTCAGGACAATATCATTAAAGTTATCTGGTGTAAGTACCACAACATTGCTTGGAACTGAAGCTATTTTCACATTAGTCCCTGTGTACAAGCAAAATTTTGATATTAATCACATAAAGAGCGCAGCCAGAAGGAACCAGACTAAGGTTGACGGAAAACACATCATCTGCAGAATCAAGGCGGGATATGTGAAAGACTCGGGATATTCATACAAGAGAGAAACTAAAAACAAACACTGGTGTTTCTACCAAGTTGCTAGAAATTGTGAAATCCAAGAAGTTCACCAAATGACGAGTTAAAGCCTGGGAACAAAAAGATGTGCATTTCCACCGGACTCTTCTTACTTGATAAAGCACTATTGCATGAAGTAAACAATGAGATCAAAGTAATACCTGCTTCCTTGTTCACAAATTCAGCCAGAGCTTCTGCAGTGCGTGCACCTTCATACCTTAAGCATGTAAAAGTGATCAGAATATATCAATGTAGATATAGTTGTGAGTTACAAGGATTTTAAACTTTTATCCATGAAGTATGAACATACAGGTTTCTGAAGTCACTAAAAATATTAACATTCCATAATAGTTTTCAACAAAAATTGTTGTAGTGGACTCACTTTTTGGCTTCCAAGGATCCTTTTGGAAACCACTGAATAGTGGGGTACCCAGAAACGCCATATTTACTGCAAACACTCTTGTGCTCATCGCAGTCCACCTATCATAACCCAATAACTAGTTAAGACCATGGCATGAACTAAAATCAGAAGGCCAAATCCAAGCTTACAGTAAGTTCTACGCGTAAACTTATGATCACCCATGGATTCAAAACTTGAAGATCCAGCAATCCCAAGTTGGCCATCCAATTTACATTAAGAATCCCCATTTAGATGAAGATACAATGTAAATCAATGTTTACAAAATACCCCCCCATTTGCGACAATTTCCAAGAAAATGTAATTTAAATGGTTGTTTGACAATGTTTATTAAGTTTTGCATTCAAATGGAAAATTTTCCTTTAAAAGCTTTGTTTTTCAAATTCAACAGACCCTCTAAATTCATAACATTTAAACCAAACGTAGTAATACATAATTAAAATGCTATTTTATCAATTCAAATTAAAACAATTAAAATGACAATCTAAATGTCACCATTCGAATGAAAACTATTAAAATGTTGTCTACTTAAATAGTAGAGCCAAAAACGGTAACAATATACACAAAAACTTAGAAGCCAACCTTTCCAATCAGAACCGATTTTGCTTTCTTAAAACTTCCACCGAGCTTCTCATACTCTGGTGCAAGCTTCTTACAGTGTCCACACCTGCAACGAAAGTACAATCACCAAATTCAGTTCTAATTCACACTAAAGCAAGCAAAAAAAAAAAAAAATGGCATTAATTAAACAAGTGAAAACTATTAAAACCACATCTATATTTATACCATAACTCTTGCTGTGAACGAGATATGATTAAATTATGTACCTTTACTTGCTTCAAAAATTACATAGCCAATTAAAAACTTTACTCTGACTCTAAGCTATAATAGGTTTTAGATTTAACAATAATCCAACATTAGTGCTAGTCTCAAACAAATCATGCAAAATTTCCTAGATCATCTCACAGAAAAAGTGGATCGAAATCACTAAAAAACCAAACTTTACACAAACCATTCTTAATTCGATTCCTCAAACAGATCTAAACCACAATTTCAATCACCACCGATCCAATCACCCAAAGTCAACACATCCGCGACATTTCGTCGGAAACCAGAAACGTGAATCTTCATTTCCCTTAATTTCTATCGGATTCTCGGGAACCAAACAAAAAAAAAAAAAGAGAAAGGTGAAAACTAAGAGAATCGGAGGCGGTACCAGGGAGCGTAGAACTCGACCAGAGCGGCGCGATCTTTGCCGACCTCGTCGTGGAAGTTGCTCTCGGTGAGCACGACGACTTCGTCGGCCACAACCGACGAGAACAAGACTAGAGCTAGGGTTCCGATCACAAACAACGCTCTTGAGCTCGCCATTTTTGCTCTCTCTGAATCTTCTTCGTTTATTTGTTTGTTTTTTGCTTCGTTGTTGTGTTATATATACTCGCTCTCTTTTGAATTTTCTTTTGGGTCCTTAATTAAATAAATAAATAAAATAAAATATTTTTTTTTATTTTTTTGCCCCTTTGGGAGACCTGAGTTTGGTCGTTATATAAAGTAGAAGGGTATGTTGAAAAAAAAATTCAATTTGATATGATTTAATTCGATCTAATTTGGAAGGTAATAAATATGGGATTTTAAGGTTGAAGATTAAGTTGGATAGATAGAGAAATCTGGTCAAATTTGTGATGGAACATATAGATTTTTTTAAAGTGCATTAATGAAAATGGAATAATAAAATCATAGATTATGCCTAAAGGATTCTATGCAATAAACCAAAATAGAGCTCAAAATAGATAAGCCTAATAAATTTTTAAAAAATAATAGTATACAAAAAAATAAATAAAATAAATAAAACGACATGTGCATTAAGCTAAACCTTGTGTCGTTTTTGACCACTTTAGATGACAAAAGACTTTCAAAAAAGTGCTACCTCTTTCAAAGAGCCAAATTCTCGGAGGAAAAAACGACATGAGACGTCACACAATGATACGACATGTATTTCACAGCGAAGATCACAACGGCAAACGATAAGTCGTTTTAGTTTTAAACGTGCATAATTAATAATTATAGATAAACATTTCACACTAGTGTGTAAAGCGACACGTCGTTCTACAAACATCTCAAAGGACAGTATATGATGAAAACGACATAAAAAAACTTTCAGTACCAATTTCTACCATGTTTTTTCCCTTTCTTTACATTTATTTCATCACAATCTTTCATTATTCCCTTTTCATCTTCATAAATTAGAATCGTTTCGTTTCGATTTTCTTCTGAGATATTGTAACTAGTTTCCAGGCGGGGACTACTGAACTGCAATTTTAAGGGCTCGGAGATTTTGCAGCCATGGCTCAAGCTGGCAACGGTGTAAGTTCGACTATCTTCTTCTCTTTTATTTTTTTAATTTTTTTTACTACTGTAGCTTTTGGTTGTGTTTTTCTTAGGTTTATCAGAAGATGATACGCCAAAAAAAAAAAAAAAAAAACCATCTTTGATTTGCCCTTTTTTGAAAGCTTGTTAATCCATAAAAAAAGCTTAAAGAGTTGGGTTTATCTATTCACAGGCTGTTGGAGTTGATAACACCTTTAGAAGGAAATTCGACAAAGAAGAGTATTTAGAACGAGCCCGAGAACGCGAAAGACAGGTCCTTTTTATTAATTTCTTTTTTTTTTTAAACTTTAATTCTGAACTTATTTTCTGTGTATTCTGACTGCAGATATATTTTCAATTATAATATTATTTTTTCAATTTTTGTATTTGCATTTTTCAGACTGCAGATATATTTTTGGGGCTGGAGTATCTTGATGATTTGATTCCACAAACTAGTAGTGGTGCAGGTGACTAGCTAGAAAACTTTCAATCCTTTTTTAAGAACCTCATTAGTTTTGTTTTGTTTTTTGTTTTTGTTTTTGTTTTTTGTTTTTTTTGTAAGAGGTACATTCTAATCTATATGTGTTATGAACAGGGAATGATGGAAGAAAGTTAGCGTCTAAGGTTGATGCTGATGTCCAGAATGGGGAAAATTTTGTGTCGTCGTTTTGTGTCAATAATGATCTCAGAGGTTCTATTTCATCTTCAGGAATGGAAACTCATCCGCTGGAAGGTTTTGGTGCTCAAGCGCATTGCTCCTTTGAGTCTTCTGAATTTACAATATGTGATGTTGGGCCACCTCAAACCTCTTATGATCGTCATACAAACGGACAAGTGGAAGTTGAGGTTGATAATGGAAGTTCAGAAGCAAAGATGAAAATTTGTTTGATTAACAAATCAAAGTATTTACATGAATGAATACTGTTATGCTTTTATAGTTGCATACATCACTTTTATGATTGAATTTCAGGCAGCTGGGGCTTTCTTTGATTTTGAAACATGCGAGGCCAACGTAGTATCTGGTACGTTAGAAATTAGCTGGCTGCTTTTGTTCTTCTATATTGATCGCGATCGTTATTTGATCTTGACGTTTTGGTTTCAGGACAACGTGCTGTAAAATTTCAGCCCAAGCCCAAACTGGGAAAAGTCAAAGAGAAGCCCCCCAAGACAAGCGATAGTCAAGATGAAGTTCGGTCTTCTCTGCCTGCAGAAGCTGTGGATGTTGTTTCTTTTAACCATGAACTTGTGCAGGAGAGCTCTATTTCTGAGTTCCCACGAAAAGATGCTCTTGACTGTTCATCTTCTAGACTTGGTGATATGTCACATCTAACCCCAGAAATTCAAGGGAACGCAGAACCAACAAGCTTTACCGAAGCTACCCACTCAGAGGGTACTATGTTGGACGATATCCATTCAGAAGATGGCCTTAGAAACGTGGTTACCTTTTACTAAATCTGTGGCGATGCAGTTATTAGACGTTCTTTGTAGTTGTGTATAATATGGGTTGTTTTCTTTTGGTTAATTTGGTTATTCAGGATAGCGGGACTAGAACTGAAGAAGTTTCTACTGAGTCAAATTGTCTTAGGAAGAGCAGAAGATCTTCCACAACTAGTGAGAAGGTTGAAGATGGGAAATCGTCTAGGCAATTAAGAAAGCTGCTAAAACGGACTGATGATGAGCCAGTAGATGAAGGGCATGATACAGATGATCCCACGTATGAACCTCTCAGTACTTCAAATATAGATGAACAGGAGGATAACGACAATGAATATAGAGTGGATACTACATCTAGGAAGAGAAAGGCCCCACGAAAGGTCAAGGAACCTGTAACTGGAAACGAGAAACCTGTTCCTAGACGTAAGACCTCTAAGAAAGCATCTGATGAGTCAGCCAAAGGACCTCCCAAAAAGTTATCCCATTCATCTCGTCGGAACAGAAGGCATGGTAGGTTTTTACTTTTCAAAATAAAACTGCTGAGATATTGTTTTTAGTACTAATTATGTTGATTTGCTTTATGTTTTCTAGTTGACAAGGCTTTACTCGACACCCCAGAAGACGAAATCGATCCTCAAAGGTTGCCTATCAGGGATCTTATTATTCTTGCGGAGCATAGAGAGCGGATGATGGTATGTCTGCTTTTCAAGTTTAAAAGATTTTTCCTTGATGTGAGGATATGGTGTTTGTGTGTTAATGTCATCTACTTGAACAGATTAAAGATGCAGCAAAACTGAAGATGCCACGGACCAATCAAAGGTGCCCCATATTCCTTTGATGATCCTCTATTACTAGGGTTTTCTTTTTCCATTTAATATTCAGTCAAATTGTGTTTTATTTACAAAGTGGCATGATCATCTTATTAGAATAGACAAATCTTTCTTTTTGTTGGGGAGAGAAATATCCTGGTTTTCACTGTGCTTATGTTTGGGTATCTAAAGTTTTATGTTAGTTGATTATTTATTTGTTTTCTCTTATTTCTATTTTGATTGTTTGTGCTAGTGTTACTGTGTCTATCTGCATCAAAATTCTGTATGATATTTCTTGTCTTTCTTAACTTGCAAAGGAAATGCATTGGTTCAATGATGCTATTTTAGTTTTGAGTTCAAGTTTGAGCCAATTGAGAGAGGAAATGTCTCTCCAAATTACCGTCATCCTTGTTTCTAAATTTTTTTTCTTCTTTGGGAACTTGGGAGGAGTTTACAAGAATTGATTAATAGTATGAATAATTCATGAGCTTCAAGTAAAGAAGATTTGTCAGTTGTGAGCAATAGGCCATAGCCGACCTTTTCCATATGACAATCCATTCAGGATAACACCTGGCATACAAAATGATTAATTGATGCACTTGCTTGATTTTGAGTCATTATTCCATTTCTGTCTGAGCAGTGCTGATAATTCTTTGCATGGGAGTGGTTCTCGTAATGAAGAGGAGACGTTATCAGAACAGGGTCAATACTCTGATGAAGATTGCGCAAGTCCAAAGGATCAGCCAAATCCCATATATTTTAATTATCAAACGTACATGAAAAAAACACCCAGTACAAGATGGTCAAAACACGAAACCGAACTTTTCTATGAGGTAAGTTGATAATGAATTCTCTAGAAAGTATTTATTGTCATTGTATACCTTCTATATACGTGGTTGACAGAGATGATACGTGTTCTGAAATTTCATTTTCTCAATGATAGTTGGTGCTTATTTGTATAGTACTTTAGTGTGTTGCTGGAATTTACCGACTTAGAGGTTAGAAAACATAGATATTCAACTAATATCTGCTTTAACACTTGGATTAGGCTGTTCGGCAGTTTGGAACAGATTTTTCCCTGATTCAACAACTTTTTCCCAATCGAACTCGTCATCAAGTGAAGTTAAAATTTAAGAAGGAAGAGCGTCAACATCCTTTGTGGCTTTCTGAAGCTGCAACCAACCGTGCAAAAGGTGAATCCATTTATTTATTTACTTTTCTTTCTCGCTGACCTCCCTCACTTCAACTCTTCTAACTTGTGGTTAACGTACGTACATACATACATACAACCATCTCCATGTACATAATATTGGCAATATGATGTTATTGTTCAATGTCTCATTAAGCTACAGTTTATATGTTTTAATGATCCGAATTATTGATGTGAAGTTAGACTTTTTTCCCCTTTTCTTTTTCTTTATAAAATATTTCAAGCTACCTGATGAGAAATTCTTATAAAAGAAAAGTTACTATATGAGGAATGAGAAATGCTGATTTGTTTGAGTATCTTAAGTTGCTTTGACTTGTTATGAACTATTGCATCAATAAATTGAAGTGGAATCTAAACATGGAAAACTGATGCCACTCTTGGGTTGCTAGGCACTTCTTGATGAATATAAATTTTCCTTGCAGACCATTTGCATTTTGAGTCTGTTATTGAACGGCTGCAGCAACAAGCAGCTGCTCAGGCGAAACAGGGGTATTACGAAAACGATTCGGCTGCGGCTATGGGAGAGGAAGAGGTCAGGGATACAGCTACCCATGATATTAATGTATGTGGTTCATTATCTTTCTTGTCCTTATATGAGATGATGCTACAGAAAATGGAGATTTATGTTTCTCTAATGTCTGTCACTAGTCATCCACCTAGAATAGCACAATTGTAGTGTTTTTATGTACTTTTTAGATATGCAACCTAAATATGAAGCTTTCATTTGGTTTTGGGCTTGATTACTAATTAAATCACACATTAACAACTTTATTATTGTTGTTATCAGTAAGATGAGAAGCAAAAAAATCGTTCATACTAGGAACAATACAATAACATAAGGACTAGACTAGAAGTCTTGGCCCAAAAAAAAAAAGGGAAAAATACATGGAAATACTAAGCATAACATAGATGCGTTATAAAACTTTGTATTGGCTGATAAAGAACGTTATGTTCTTCTTGTTTGTAGCTTTTTTGTCCTTCTGGACAAGTCACATGATAATTGATCTCCCGAGTTTGAAAAGAATGCCAATCAGGGGACTCGATTTGGAGATTAGTTTAGCCAAATACAATTGGTTTGAAACTTGTATGTGCCTGTTTTTTTGCTTCCTAGAGAAATGGATGACTGAAAATTGCATTTCAGGAATATGCAACAAATTGACTTATTTCTGTTCCATTTTGCATCATATGATTTGGTCCACTATAGATCTTTTGTGATGAATCACAATTTATAACTAACCAAGCATGAAAGGATCATATTTTGTGGTTCTATTTTGTGACTGCTAGATATACCCAACCCAAGTGTGGTTCACAATAGTCCTTAATGTTTAATCTTATCATATTCTTGACCCGACATCTTCGTGGTTGCAGGAGGGAGCAACAAAACCACCCGAGAAGGATAGCGAAGTTGTTAAAGAGCAAGAAGCAGAAGTCGTTGAAGTTCATAATAGTCCTTTGAAGTCCGAGGAAAGCGACGACGATCCAGACATGTGGAACGAGTACAACTTTTAGTGACCAGACACTAGGTTCTTTATACTTACCTACCACAGTACAGTTTTATTACAATAATCCATCCTTTCTCGATTTTAAAATCATTTACCCTTTGTCATTCAAGCCCAAATGTGAGGGGGAAAAACCTTCATATGATTTATTTTATTCTCTCTCTCTTTGAAGGATTGTATTTCTTCTGTTACATGAAAAAATAAAAATAAAAAAAAACCTCTGATGGGATTAGAGGCGATTAGCTATCGATTATTTCTAGTCTGTCTTTATTGTTCAGCTGATATAGCACAAATATAATTAATAGAAATATGCTAGTGTGTGTAATTCATGGTAGTTTAACTCTCCCTCTCTCTCTCTCTCTCTCTCTCTCTCTCTCTCTCTCTCTCTCTCTCTCTCTCTCTCTCTCTCTCTCTCTCTCTCTCTCTCTCTCTCTCTCACAGTAATTCTTATTAGAAAATTTGTCAGCAGTCAATAAATTCGTACTTTCCCAAACAATATGTGAAACAAGTACTCAATATTTCCTACTTTGTATTGGAAAAAGCTCCAATGATTTGAACAAAGCGTGACAAAAAAGAAATAATGAAGAATTTCAATCCAATAGAAGATTTACTTCTAAATATTGAACAACTCGACTTTTTTGGCCTGATGCGTAGTTTTTTCTTTTATTTTATGAGGAACGCGTATTAAGCTTAATCATATTGATTAATAAAGCCTTTAGCTTGTAGTTTGAAACAAGTGGAGCAAAACCGAGCATTCTTCAATTTTAACTCTCTGTTTTTTAATTTTGTAGGTTTATTGTTTAATAGGGGAGCTCTAAAGGAGACCAGAAAGTCAACTTTAAAGAGCTTTCTATAAACTTATTTTGCTTTAACCAACAAAAATGTATATATATATATACGGCCACAAATGAAAAGGAAACAGAAAAGGAATGGAAAAAAAAGGATAAACACGGTATAACATTTTTTCCACACTCTGGAATTTATAGTGATCTGGAGAAGATTAAAAACCTCATTATTATCAAAATTTGGTACAAGATTATCTCACATAGGACTTACGTGAGAGATTCTTTTGTCAAAATTTAACTTCTGTCATTAATTTGTATAGATTTGTCACATTTTCTTAAATCCGGGGTGCAAACTGCCAAAAAGAAAGGAGAAAAAAAAGTTTAAGGGGCAACTTGCCACACCACGATAAGTTCAAGGGCTATGGTTGCAAATTTCTAAAGAAAAATCCTAAGTACATATACTCACTTTCTCTCTCACATCGCCTTCAGCGGCTTTCTTTTTTATTTTATTTTTTATACTGTTTTAATTCTAAAGCTTGAAACAAGTGAGATTAAACAAATACACATGTCAATTCATGAGCTTATAAACACTAGAAATTATAGTGAATATTCAATTTTTAACACACAATTTAAATTATTATCTATTTTTTTGAAAAATATAACAAAATACCTAAATTATTCAATTACTTACATAGTAATAGCTGATGGTAATTAACTTCTAAAAAACATGCGCAAGTAATTAACGAATTTGCTAGTTACTCAATTATTTTAAAAGTTTTGGTATTTATTTATATTATTTTATAAATTTGGGTATCTTTCTACTTTACCGGTAGATTATATTTTTAAAGTGCATTGATTAAAAATGGAATAATAAAATCATAGATTATGCCAAAAGGATTCTATGCAATAAACCAAAATAGAGCTCAAAATAGATAAGCGTAATAAATTTTTAAAAAATAATAGTATACATAAAAAATAATAATAAAAAAAAAACGACATGTGCATTTAGCTAAACGTTATGTCGTTTTTGACCACTTTAGATGACAAAAATAACGTTTTGCACTTAAGAACGCTATTCAAAGAGCCAAATTCTCAGAGAAGAAAACGACATGAGACGTCACACAAATAAGCATAGAACTGTAGCACACTAGTCTGTAAAAGGACACGTCGTTCTACAAACATCTCAAACGACAGTATTTGACGAAAACGACATCAAAATTTTTCAGTACCAATTTCTTGAACCCTCCATGTTTTTCCCTTTCTTTACATTTCGATTTCATCAGAATCTTTCATTATTCCCTTTTCTTGTTCAGAAATCAGAATCGTTTCGTTTTTCTTCTGAGATATTGTAACTATTTTCCCGGCAGGGACTGAACTGCAATTTTAGGTCTTGGAGATTTTGCAGCCAGCCATGGCTCAAGCTGGCAACGGTGTAAGTTCGACTATCTTCTTCTTCTTCTTCTTCTTCTTCTTTTAATTTATTTACTGCTGTAGCTTTTGGTTGTGTTTTTCTTAGGTTTATCAGAAGATAATACGCAAAAAAAAACAAAAAAAAAAAAACCGTCTTTGATTTGCCGTTTTTTGAAAGTTTGTTAATCCATAAAAAAGCTTTAAGAGTTGGGTTTATCTATTCACAGGCTGTTGGAGTTGATAACACCTTTAGAAGGAAATTCGACAAAGAAGAGTATTTAGAACGAGCTCGAGAACGCGAAAGACAGGTCCTTTTTATTATTATTATTATTATTATTATTATTATTATTATTACTACTTAATTCTGAACTGATTTCTGGGTGTTTTGTGTTCAGGAATCAGAAGAGAAAGGCAAATCCAAATGTAAGTCAAGTGCCCTTTTGTGGCTTTCATAAGCATTTATTTGAATATGGAATGAGAGTGCAAATATATATACACACACACAAAAATATATATTGTTTCTTTATAATTTGCAATGCTGGGCATTGATTCTTTGAAGTGTAGAAATATGACATGACCCCTTTTATTGGATTGAAGTGTTTTGCGTTCTGTTGTTAAACGTGTGTCGTCTTCGCAGCGAAAGGTCCTCCGGTTCAGAGGAAGCCGTTGAAACATAGAGATTACGAAGTGGATCTCGAGTCTCGCTTAGGGAAAACTCAAGTGAGTTGCTAATTACATCTACATTAATTGCTTTGATTTCTAGTTGTTAGCTAACTTTTAGCTGGTTTTATCGTATAAGCAGTAGTTAGTGGCCTTTTAGCATTGCTAACATATTAGTTTTAGCATTGACAATTAATTTTTTTTGTAGATTGTTTGACATATGAACGATCGTAATTATCAGAAAGTCAATGCTTTCTTTTAGCTTTGCTTGTTTATATCTGATACACATAGGAGTAGATGTATGCGCACACGTGTGTTTGATTAACGACGAGAGGGCCAAGAAACTGTTCTCTCTCCTAACCTTTTCTAGCAACTCCAATTACTTATTATTGAGATGGCGATTTTAATATTTTCAGTTTAGCTTTCTCTATCGCCTGTATATATTTGCTTCTTGTTATTAATCAATCGCTCAGTTTCTTTTTTTTTTTTTTTTTGGTATATTCTTTTTGAAATCTTCCATGTCTCTTGCAGGTTGTTACTCCCATAGCACCTCTCAGCCAACAGGTAGCTTTTCACCTATAAGCTTTGTTTTTGTTGTCATCAAGAAACTTTCATGTGTGAACGATTTTTCATTGTTTTTCAGTTTAGTCACTACCTCTATAATTATGCTTGTTGCTCTTGTTTCTGTGTCATGACTACTTTTATTTATCTATATTTTCTTCCATACTTCTATTATGTTTAAATTATAATATGCGGATCTCCTTAAGCATTACTGGATTCCCCTCATGGCGTGTTGTGCATGAAAAGACGTGACACCCATCGACCATGGTAACTGAGTGGCTTTGTGGTCTTCACATTAAAAAAAAAAAAAGTGAATCAACACCATATTTGAATGTAATGTATAACAAGCGTTTAGAATTAGTACACACTATTTGGTTGCAGAGTGAACTGGTTTGCCTTCTAGGACAAACTAGAGTAGAATATGATAATGCATTCCCATGCGGCTGGGATATTAATTCGATGATTAGGCATCTTCATTCTCTAATGCTTTGGAACAAAAGAATTCTGCTTATGGTCCTATTTGGTTCACCGATTTTAATCGTATATATATATATATATATATATGTGTGTGTGTGCGTGTGTATTTGTTGTTTGAGTAGTGTTTTTATGTTTGCTTCTTATGCAGGCTGGATATTACTGTTCAGTTTGTGAATGTGTGGTAAAGGATTCGGCAAACTACCTAGATCATATCAATGGCAAGAAACGTATGTGGTCATTGATCCAAGTGAACATAGCTTTAATTTGTTTGTTGAAATAATTCTTCTATTTTTTTACTTATCTTTTTTTTTTAATCTTCTACGTTCTTACTTGTCTTTTATTTTATTAATGTTACAGATCAAAGAGCTTTGGGTATGTCCATGCGAGTAGAGCGGGCATCTCTTAAACAGGTAGACAGAAAAAAATATTTTCTCAAGTTGCTGATGAATATTGAATTTTTTTCCCAAATGAGTCTCTGTTCTAGATAGTATTTAAAATTTTTGTTCTCTATGATTTCGTTTTTCCAATACGGGGAGAAGATAAATGAAAATTTTTCACCATTACATTGGCTTCATACATTAATTATATTTATCACATCATCCTGTGTGAATATTAAATGTGGATTCGTGGACGGTGCGCAGGTCAGGAGCGATTTGAGGTTCTAAAGAAGAGGAAAGAGCCTGGGAGCTTCTCAGAGCAAGGTAGACTTTAAAACCGTGATAAACGTTTTTTCCATGAGAGATTTATCCTCAATGACTTTGCTTTTACAATTTGTGGAAGCATTGGAATAGAGAATTGATTATTTTTCTCGTTGTTCCCTTAGACCTTGATGAGCGGATTCTAAAGCAGCAGCAGGAAGAAGAGGAGCGGAAGCGCCAGCGCCGAGAAAGGAAGAAGGAAAAGAAGGTTAGCTTCATCTACATTGTTAGTTTTATGAAAATTATAAGTAACACTGAAAGATAGGCGTTCTAGCTTTGTACAGTTTTATTCTTCTCAAGTTTCTTTTTTCGCATCAATTCATTGATTGTCCTCTGTCATTGACTCTGTTTCAGAAAGAAAAAGCAGTAGAAGAGGAACCGGAAGTGGATCCCGATATTGCAGCTATGATGGGGTTTGGTGGTTTCGGTTCGTCAAAAAAGTAATTCCCAGTTGAAGCCGGGAGCTTTTCTTCCCGTGTAATTTTCGTAGGAGTTTCTGTATTTTGCAACTTGATGAGCTGATGTTCTGTAGGAACAAGTCAGATTATAGGTTGCAGACTTGTAAAATATTTGACTTTTCATACATTTTTCAATGTGTCATATTTATCGAAAGAAAAAAAGCTGGATTTGCTTTGAGTTTGTAGTGGATTTAAATGATGGTTCCTTTTACTTTTGTGCAATTTTTTTCTTTCTTCGTGGAGCTCAATCAAGACTGTTCAGGGCTTAGGGAATTGTTGAAAAGAAGAGGCATATAGACCATATTAATTCTTAAATGGTTAAAAACATAGAATATTCCACGGAATGAAAAAAAAAAAATGCATTGCAGTTATCAGCAAATGTGAAATTCCTCTATACCCAAAACATCAGAAATTGAAAGTTGCAAACTTGTGAAGCCCTCGGACTGAGAAAGTTATAGCCTTTCACTTTCACTTAGGGGCGTACATTAACCCGAACAACCTGAAGACCCAACCCAACCCAACCCAAAAATACGGGTTCAAAAGTGAAAAAATTTCAGTTCGGGTTCATTTAGTTTGAACCCATGAATGACGGATTGGGTTTAAATTCTAAACTTTCGGACCCGAGCAATCCAACCCAATCCAAACTTTTTAAATATTTATCTAAAATTTATATATTTTAATACAATATGAAAAATATGAAGGCATTAATCTTTTCTTAGAAGTTTCGCTTAAAAAAAATCTTTGTTTGATTGATATAACTACTTGTTCGTCAACTCACTCTTTCTTTCTTAAACCATTTTCTTTAATTTTTTTTACTAAAATCGCGCATCATCTCATTTTGTGTTTCCTATATATGTCAATAGTTTGTCTTTTTCATCAATTTTTATATTCTCTATTTGATTATAAAGATGTAGATATATAATTTTATAATCAATTATTGTTAGACTATTCATTTCATCAGTTTATGAGAATTTTTTTGAGAATCTAATATAAGCTAAACATTGTTCAAACATATAAAATATGAATTAAAATTATTAGTACCAATCCGACAACTCAATCCAACCCAACCCATTTTAGTTTTTATTCGGACGGGTTGTCATTATTATTTTTTTACTATGGGTCCTAAAATCTTCAACCCAAACTCTATAGGTTGGGTTAAAAGAGAGAATTTCAAAATAAAGCCAATCTTGATGCCACTTAATAATCTATACCCCATGTGGTGTGCTCTCTTCATTTCCGCTATATGTTTGTAGTATAAATTTTGGGGTATAAATTAAAAATGCAACATACATAAATTCAAAATTCTCCTATAATTATCTTAAACCCAGCCCAACCCAATCCACCCACGTACACCCCTACTTTCACTTATTATGGAGTTATAATTTACCAAACCACTAGGTACTAACGTGAAATGTTGAAGAGTACAAGGGTCTCATTGTAATATTCTCGTTTGTATTGCCGTTCCTAACAAAATCCCGCCAAGTCCAAAACTGACCAACTTCTCAAGTCTCTGCTAAAACACTACCAACCATACCTATCTCAAGACCTTGTCATGCCTCAGAAGTGAGCAACCATGGGCAAGCCTTGCCGCGAGGTCGAACGGAGAATCCTCAGCCTCCTCCACGGCCACAAAACCCGCAAACAGCTCCCCGAAATCCACGCCCACTTCCTCCGCCACGGCCTCGACCAGTCCAACCAAGTCCTCGCCCACTTCGTCTCCATCTGCGGCTCCATTAACAAAATGAGCTACGCGAGACGCGTCTTCGACCGGTCCCAAAACCCCAACATGCTGCTCTTCAACTCCATGATCAAGGGCTACTCTGTCTGCGGTCCCTTCGAGCAGTCCCTGCATTTGTTTTCGGTTATGAAAGGCCGCGACATTTGGCCCGACCAGTACACCTTTGCGCCGTTGCTTAAGGCCTGCTCGAGTCTTCGTGACTACAAGATGGGCCAGTGTGTCCGGTCCCATGTCATGAAAGCTGGGTTTGGGCGGTTTGGGTCGGTTCAGATTGGGATTGTTGAGTTGTGTGTGAGTTGTTTGGAGATGGACGACGCCAAGAAGATGTTTGGCGAAATGCCTCGCAGAGATGTTATTGTTTGGAATTTGATGGTCCGCGGGTTTTGCAAGGCCGGTCATGTTGACACGGGCTTGCATCTTTTTAGGCAAATGAGTGAGAGGAGCATCGTGTCTTGGAACTCGATGATTTCCTATCTGGCGCAGAGCGGGCGAGATAGTGAAGCTTTAGGCCTTTTTGGTGAAATGAGAGAGCAGGGTTTTGAGCTGGACGATGCAACTGTGGTGACAGTGTTGCCTGTTTGCGCTCGTTTAGGTGCCGTTGATGTCGGGAAATGGTTACACTCTTATGCAGATTCTACAGGGCTTTTGAAAGAAGTTATTTCGGTAGGGAATTCGCTCGTTGATTTCTACTGTAAATGTGGAAAGTTGGAATCTGCTTCTAGTATTTTTAACCAAATGTATCGAAAAGACGTTGTTTCGTGGAATGTGATGATCTCGGGTATGGCTTTGAACGGAGAGGGTCAGCATGGGGTCAAATTGTTCGAGGAGATGGTGGAGAGAGGAATGAAACCTAATGATTCCACTTTTATAGGGGTTTTAGCATGTTGCGCTCATGCGGGTTTGGTGGGAAAAGGACGAGATTTGTTTGCTTCGATGGTGCGATCACATAGAATTAAGCCAAAGCTCGAGCACTATGGATGTATGGTTGACGTTCTTGGCCGAAGTGGATGCGTCAACGAGGCTCATGACCTGATCAGAAGCATGCCCGTGAAGCCAAACGCCGCTATATGGGGTTCCTTACTCAGCTCTTGCCGTACTTATGGCAGTTTGGAACTCGCGGAAACCGCACTTCACGAGCTCATCAGCCTTGAGCCGTGGAATTCTGGTAACTACGTGTTGTTGTCGAATATGTACGCGGAAGAAGGGAGATGGGATAAAGTTGAGAAGGTCAGAGAGTTGATGAAGCAAAAATGTGTTAAAAAAGCGCCTGGACAAAGCGCGATTGGATTGGGATGATTTCTGGCTGGACAAAGGTCTATGTTTTGGAATTTAGCCACAGCAAACGCAAGAGGCTCACTTGTTCGGCCATTGATTTTGATGCAGCTTGTGATTGACCAGGTGAGTAACGTAAAACGCGCAAAGTAGAATCTCAGGAGCGTCAGTCACTGGAATCCGAACGTCAAAACCAGATTGGAGGAACTGATTATGGATCTTCACTAACAGTGTTTTGATCTTTTTCTTGTAAAAGCGTGCTAATACTGAAGTATTGAGAGTGACAACTGCAAGCAAGTTAGCCAAAACCATACTAAATTCCAAATTTTTTTTTTTTTGACACAAAGTTTAAGGCTCGGAGATTGATAATGCTGCTCTATCTTTTTCTTTTTTTTCTAATTTGTATTTAAATTCTTTAATTTAATTTTGTGTCATGGACGACCCAGTTTCTTTCTCTACAATAACAAGAATAAATGTTTCAGTTTCAGCAAAAAAAAAAAAGAAGAAGAAAAAAAAAGAATAAATGTTTCAGGCTTTGAAAGTTAAGACTTCTTTTTTTATTAAAAAAAAAAACTCTCTTTCGTCGATCTTCATTGGGGTTAATTACATGTTTGTTGGCTTCAAGACATTGCAGCATTTCAACCCGACTCCTAAAAGAATGAAAGAAAAAACAGAAAAGAACAAAACATTGGAGTATATAAATTTCTCTACTGTTATATTGGTATCTTTCCATTGTCTCTACATTGTTTTCTGTTAGTGTAATATTACAATTTCTTTATAATAGTACCTCGAAGATAATTGATAAGAGATTAATCTCTCGATAATCACGTGTATATTATCCGTGTATCTCTCTGGCAAATACAAGATTACAGCAACGAGAAGTGTATTTATCATGTATACATCTTTAAAAAGCAGTAGGTTATAGGCCAATTTGTCTTATCGAAAACGTCAATACAAGACGGCGAAGTAACAAAACCCGGCAATCAGCCAAAAGACGTAGAAGATGACCGAGTTCTCCAACCTCTCTGCATTGTTTATTTCGCCTTGCGCAAACGCTCCGAAATTATTCCAATTGAACAACCCTAAGCAATTTGAAGCTCATTTCAGTTGAGAAATGTTATCAAAGTACTATAGCTTTCCAGGTAATTAGATGCTCGTTTTCAAAACAAAATAAATATAATGCTTTTTTTTTTTGTTATTATTGTTTACCTCCCTGCCGATTGTAGGTGCATCCAACGTTGATCGCACCTCGTACATCACGTACCGTCGCCTTATTGTTGAACAAGAAGTTAGAGACAATGTTATCAACACAATTGAGGACTAATTGTGTCTCAGTCAAGCAAGGTCCATTGCAGAACAAGTTTAGCGCTTGAGGAGGGACATTAATGCTTCCACTTTGATCTAATCTATAGGTCTCATCACAATCCTTATATATCTGAATACAAACAAGGCAAAGTCATGATTGATTTAAAAAAAAAAATGTTAAAGAGGATGAAATATGCTATTGTACCTAAAAGCTTTCATTTTTTGAGTTAAATGAAGATAATATATACTCACAAACTTGTTATTGAAACAAGTCAAGGCTTTCCCAAACATTTGTACTGGATTTCCCTGAGCTGAACTTCCTGTGTTTTTTTATCCAACACAACATTCAAATATCAGAAATAAGAAAATATATGCGGGGTAAAAAAAAAATATTGTGATTGGTTTTTGATGTGAATAACCTGAATAGAAGCAACATGTGATGGCAATAACAAGATTGATAGCCAAGAGCTTGTGTTTTGATGGGTTAAGAAAAGCCATTAGAAGAGCTATTTGGGCATAATTGGATTTGAAAGAGGGAATTTATTAAGTAATGTGAGAATGCTAAATGACACTTTTTAATTAGGAAGGTTATGATTATTAGTTTTGACAATTTTCCCATTAGATTTGGACTAACTCATTTGGGTGAGCTCAGAAATGAGAAAAGAGGTGTTAGGTTTGTGGGTTAAGCTTGTTATAGCAACAAGGGGTTGAGAGATAATTTGGCTGAAGATTATTTTAGTAAACAAGTTGGTGTCCAAGACCACCTACTTTATATACTTCTTCAGACAATTTTTGTGGCATATTTGCTTTGACAAAATTTGACTATTTTTTATCTGTTACTTAAAATGAAATAGAAAATACTTGCTTTATCTGTCCAGAGAAGTATAATGGGAACAATATGCCGAGTTATACGTAGTTTTAAAAGTGTTAAAAGTGTGTAGTTTGAGTGAAAAAGGCCAAAGTTTGATGTAGATTCTTTGTGCAGAGTTGCCATAAACAGAAAGTAAACAAACGTGTACTGTCTATACATGCAAAAAAAGATAAAATCTTTTTCTTTTTAAGTGCGTTTTGAAGATTTGGTGTAAAGCAGTTGGGGTTGTTAGATTGAGGTTAGTCCTCTGGTTTGTTTGTACACGTTTTGTTGTCTAAGTTCTGGACTTCTGTTTGATCAACAAAAACTTGGAAAAATGAAAAGTGGAGATGCGGGGTATCGATCCCCGTACCTCTCGCATGCTAAGCGAGCGCTCTACCATCTGAGCTACATCCCCATACGCAAAAGATGAGGAAAAAAATTATAAATTGATGAATAAATTCCTTGTCCTTGAGCCGGGATAACAATGATAAATTATAGTGATGTCCAATTTAATGAGTGGGTAATCTTTTGAAAAATATAACAAAATACCATAGTGATTCAATTATTTACATAGTAGTAGTTGGTGGTAATTGACTTAGTGATAAAAAAACATGTGCAAGTAATTAATGAATTTGCTAGTTACTTAATTACTTAAAAAATTTGATTATATATTTTTAAGGTCTATTTGGTATTTGGCCATTTCTTGATACATTTTTAAGGGGTCAACGTTTCAAAAAATTAAGTTACTATCTAGCCACTAATACATAAGCAGCTAAAAGCATAAAGATAAATGCACATAATCATATAGTTAAGAAAATAACTTATTTTTAAATCAATTTAGACATTGGTTGTTTTCTTAAAATATCATTAAAAATGACTATTTGCTCAATTATGTCTTTTTTTTCACCATCATTTATCATCAAAATTAAGAAATTTTGAAAAATATCACTTCTGGACAACTTGTTTTGAAAAATGTCACTTTAAAGAAGATATCCGATTCATGCTACTTTTTACTAGTAGATTTCACCGAACTGCTTTTTTTTTTTTTTTTAATAAATGAGGAAGACAATAAGATTAGAAAAGAGGAGCAACATGATACTTTACCGATGAAAAAAGTTACATAACATGCGACAGTGGTATAATCATTATAAATTATATATATTTCAAATGTTGCATGAGATAAAGTTTTCTCATCAAAATTTATGTATATCATACCATGACAAACTTTGAAAAGGCCTAATTAAGGATGTGGAAATAAAAAAACTCCCAAATACCTAAGCGTAAACGGTATTCTTTTTTAAGTTTAATTGCAATAAAATAAATAAATTATCAAAAGTGTTTATTTGGTTTATCATTATCAAAATCCAAGCTGTACTTTTGAATGTTCAGATGCGTCAAGTTGTTGCACAACAGCTTAACTAAAAACAGAGTGCACATATTATTGAAACATGTCTAAATTAAAACTAGAGCCAAAATACCAGAGTGAGTTTCCACAGAGTGAGAGTTTCCACCAGACAATTCAATAACATATTTGTTCACCATTCCATGGAATGAGGGGTGTGTTTTTCATTTAATAGAAAGAACAGAGTGAACTATCCCAAACTACAACAGCTCGGTTCAATAGGAAATAACATTCAAGTGCTATAAAACCACCAAATCATTTGAATTTTTCTTTTTTTACTTCCTATTTGCCCTCTACTTGATGTACTGAGAAACCCACTTGAAACCATCTCCATAGCCCATTTTCCGTACAATGCTGCACATGAACACCTCGAGTGGGCGGACGTTCGAATCCACCAAGTTTACTTTGCCCTTGCCTGTGGTGAAGTTGGTCAGGCCTAGGTGGAACCGCAGCTCATCTTCTGAAGCAGCATATGGTAGGTCGATCTTGTTTCCCAAGACAAGGAATGGGACAGTTGCCAGTGACTCGTCGGAGAGGAGAGCATCCAGCTCTTTTTTTGACTCGGCAAATCTCTCTTTGTCATAAGCATCAACCAGGTAAACGACCGCATCCACCTGTATAGATATAGCAGAATAAACTTTTTGTTAATGAGAAAGGAATTTCACCTAGTTAGATGAATCAGAGATTACCATATTGGAGCAAGATAAGAACAACAACTCAGAATACAAATCATGGAAAAGCCCGCTTTAATGGCTACTGGATTCTTTGTTTCAAAGTTCAGAAATCACCCAAAACCTTCCCGACAAAAACTAAATTGTTCCTATCAGTTAGAAAGTCTTAAAATGTATCAAACATCACATGCATATCTATACTTAAAAAGTTTTCTGTCCATCCTGATGCAAACAAAATTGTTCTCTATCAGCCTAGCAAAAGTTCGGAGAAGTTTCACATTCGGAAGCGAATGCTAATTTCACATCTAAAAGATGTACTGTCTTGCCTGGGACTTTTGCAGCAGTATAAAGATATTTTTATCTAATCTCATAATAGATACATGCAAAACTTGGAAGCATGTGCGGTAATATACTATTAGCATACCTTCCAAGAGAAAAGGTGCTATCAGCGAATTACCAATATTCATATCTGCCTCCCATGAATCAGATAAACATAAGAAGGTTTAATCTGGGATTATGAAGGCACACGGATGTCACAATATACAACCAATTTCAGCTACTTACATTGCTAGCTGCAAAAAAAGGAACTCAATACAAGTGCATATGCACGGTCCAAGTAAATTTCTAAGCTAAATTTCTAGAGGTCTCAAATTGTGACTAAACTAAAACCTTATTTTACTTTTACCATACCATATTTTCTAACGTTTGACATTACAAAACTTTTAATTTGATTCACCAGGACGCTGAAGCCCTTTCTTCCTGATACTTTACAAAAGGCCAAACATGTTTTCATATCTAGAAAAAGTAACCAAATAGATATAGAACAGTGATCCATCCCATTGCGATTAAGAAAATTTGAATAAAAACCAATTTGACATAAACTGCAAAACTGAAAAAGTTACAAACAGTCAAATACAGTCGCCATGTTTTCATATCTAGAAAAAGTAACCAAATAGATATAGAACAGTGATCCATCCCATTGCGATTAAGAAAATTTGAATAAAAACCAATTTGACATAAACTGCAAAACTGAAAAAGTTACAAACAGTCAAATACAGTCGCCATTTTTATTGCATATGTAATCTATACACTATCATCTTATATTCAACATAGAATATACCTTGGCATAATAATCCTTCCAAACTCTGCGAGCAATCTGATGCCCACCCAAATCAAAAGCCTTGAACTTGATTTTCCCGATACTAAGCTCCTCGGATGTCGGATACTGAGTTGGCTGGTGTTGAACTAATCTCTGCAAAAACCCATCACCAATATATCCATAAAACTGGAAATAACACTCGGCACCAACCATATTAATTTATAAAAGCCCAAAACATTTCAACGAAAATTTCTTTCTCAACCCTTTCATGGATTGAGTCAAAGTCCAGACCCAGAGCCAATTCAAGCTTTTCTCAAACGCCCAAATACAGACCTAATTCCACGAATAAGCTTTTACTCTAAAACCTAATCACGATTAAACACCGACAATTCCAATCACTTCCAAATTACAATGAAATTCCACGAAAACCCAACTCATATTCACATACTTTCCTAAGAGAAAAAACAGCAAATCAGGTGAATTGAGAAGCAAATGTCGAAAAAAGACCTCGTCTTTGAGCATATGAAGGAGCGTGGTTTTGCCGGCATTGTCGAGCCCTAGGAACAAGATCTTGGCCTCCTTCTGCCACAGCCCGAGCGAAGCGAGAACTCCATAGAACCAATCGAGCAAAAACATGGCGGCTTCGAACCAGGAATCGGTGGATCGAAAACCCCCCAAAAGCTCTGAACTTAGAGAGAGAAACAGAGGAGAGAGAGAGAGAGAGAGGGCTTTGTTCGAGTGAATTGATGTTTGTAAAGTTATTTGTGTATTGTCAATTGTGACACAGGTTGAGTTGTGCGGACCAATCAGAAGGCGTTGGAGATTTCCCAACTGAAATTTGGACCGTCCGATTGTCTAATGTGACGGCATAGATCCTTTCGTTTGTATGGTATTAATTTCTTCTGTGATTGTCGTTTTTCTAACTTTCCTTACGTTTTGCAGGTACTGTTGTCGTTTTTACGTTTCAGTGTCGTTTCTTATTTTGAGAAATTGTTTAAAAAAAAATTCATTTTCAATATTTATTAAAAAAAATTATATAAATGTAAAAAAATTGCAAAAATGGTCATTTATTAATTTATTGGTAATTATTGAATTTTGGTTTGTAATAATAAATTTATTTGCTATTTATTGACTATATTTTTAATTTCTTAAACATTTAGTTATATCATAAACGCGCTGTCAGACTTATTGACCTCACCTACCCACTCTTGTTGTTTTTATTAATTAAAGTCTTGTTTTAAGTATTGTTTTAATTGTCGTTCACGTTTTTCTTCTTTTCTTTTTCTTTTTGATATTTTGTTTTCAAAGCTTGTCTTTTTCTCTTTCCTTTTTTCTTTTTTGTTTGTTATTATTACCTATTTTTACCCAGAGTTCAAATGTTTATGTTGGTAGCTGTGTTATGTCGTTTACTTGAAGGAATGCTGTTTGGAACTTTTTTTTTTTTTTTGGAAAGCAATGCTGTTTGGAGCTTGGATGTTCATAATCGGTACGCAATATATTGTCGTTTCATGGGAAGAATGTCGTTTGCACAGATCTTGTCGTTTTTCCTCTGATGCTATCATCTGCATTTTGTTCTTCAGTTTGGAAAACGACAACTGAATTGCAACTCGATGTTTTTCCAGGTATTTACCTCAGTGCCCATTGCCAATAGGAAAACGACAGCAACAAAGAATAGAAAAAAAAAAACACACACCGTCGTTTTGTTAGTATCATGCACCCCCAACAAAGCAGATTAATTGCCTTCGCATTAGAATTAATTCAACAAAATGAAAAAGAAAAATTTAAGGGACAAATTGAAAACCAGTTGATCAATATGGCTTTTTATTATATATATATGTATGTATGTATTATGCACACGTGTGCGTGTATATATATATATATATGTATATATGTATTAGTTCACATGTCTACACATGCATGAAGGAAATTTTACGCAGTATCTTTTTCAATTAAATTCAGTTAGCTATTTCGTGAGAAGATTAGACTCGATTGATTTTTTTTTCCCTAATTTGACTGACTTTTAATGTTGCGAGTGTGTAATAAAGAGTAATTATAAACTGTAGGTGATAAACGTTTTAAAGTTTAAATCTTAGATGATAATACAAGGGGTTATACATTACTACGTGATCTGTAGATCTGACATAATATTATAAAATTGCGAGTCCATAAAATATTCACCGCCGTTGGCTCTTGCTTTAATAGCCTAAGAGCATATTTGTTGTTAGGTAATGTATTATATTATATATTTGATTTAATTTATAGTTCTTTGAAGGTATTATATAAATACAGTCTAGTGCAAAAATTATTATTTTTATTAAATAACACCACTCTTATTATATTAGCGTATGTTTCATATTATAGCATATTAGCATATGATAGTCTAAAAATAACAAATACTTTTATGGTATTTGAGAATACAATATAGTAACATAAAACATGCCCTAAAACGACAACCAACAAGCACAAGTTTGAACCACCAGCTCATATTCCGAGTTTATATTACAAGGCCTTATTTTAGTATTTGAAGGCTAAAAAGAGGGTAGTACTAGTGCATGTTAGATATGGCCAAGAGCCTCGATTAAACTGGGACCATGGATTTAAAAAGTTAATTATAGCTCTAGATCTCCCATTAAGGGACATGTTTTTGAGATTCTTATTTTCTTTTTCTCCTTTATGTGATCATGTCTTTGTCAATGGTATTTTGAGGGACATATTTTCCCACTTACATAATTGTGCAATTACTAGGGGGAAAATGTCAAGTACCCAATACCATGAGATATATACTTTGTGTTTTGTCCTTTTTATATTAGATAACTAACTTTTTTTTTTTTTTTCTGGTGAATTGAGCCTGTAATGCACACAAGTTCCAAGCTTAAGATTCTTTTTTTTTTCCCTCCAAAAAACATCGCTCAAAAAATCATTTCCATGATAAAAAGTGAAATGTATCTTCATGATCCAGAGCTATCTAGATCAATTAATTCCTTGCTTTGTCTTTAATTTTTTGCAATTCTTTATGGTTCCAACTAATCCAAGCTTTGGTCTTTTCTTTAGGACTTAGGAGAATCTCAGATTTTTATATTGTTGGATTGGATATGATCTCTCTATCTTCTACCATCTTTTTACCTTGTTTTTAATCCTAAACTTTTATTACAGAGTTCGCTAAAGACAAACCAAAAAAAAAAAAAAAACGAGAGAGAGAAAAGGAGATGAAAGAAGTTTATAGTGGATTATGGGATCCATGCCCTGTTTGGGGTTGAGATATGTTTTTCATGCAACTGAATTTTCATTTCCTATAATTCTAAAGTACAAATCAATCATATAGTACACTTTTTATTCTCATAATTATATGCATAGGCGGTGGCAGACATGAGACTTGAGACAAATTACGTGGGAATTATTATTAGCGTATCGTGACTTATTAAATAATAAATAAATAAATTTTAAATACATGTAAATGAGTGTTATAAATGTATTTATATTTATAATTAATTTAGTTAGTGTGTCTCAACGGGTCTTATCGTATTATCGTGTTCTTGTCGTATTTACTTATTATTTAATCGTATTAATCGTGTCTGACTCACTAAAATTCATACCCACTAAAAAAAATCCAAACACACTAATTTCATATCGTATTCGTATCGTATCTCGTGTCTGAACCTATATTGCCGGCCTTAATTATTATAGTCAGTCGATTTTATTTACTTTTAATGTAAAGACTGTTAACGAAAACATAGATAACAGAAAATACTAAATAGGAGTTTAACTCTTTGTCACACTCATGACTCAACTACTAGTTTTCAGCTCATATTTCTTATAAATCATTAAGTCCTACCTAAATTTGACTGTTAGTTTTTTACTAATTATTAAATTCAAGTATAAAGCAAATTACAATCTATTTAACAAAATCTATATAAAATAAATAAATTTAACAATTCAAAATCGTTCACTGTTTTTAAACTTGTCTTTCCATATTTGATATCCACTTGATCTCATAGTAAACAAATGAAAAAGCTAGTCAATCTTCCAGATAAATATGAAAATAAAATAAAAACTTGGCCCACTGATTGGAAAACCATCAAACAAAGAAAAGCCAAACCCCAGAAACCGCCAATAGGTTAGGAAAAAAAAAAAAAAAAATCTCATCCTTACCCCATAATCATAATGGTTCTTGACCCTCATAAATACCAACTTCACAATCCTCTCTCTCTCCCCTATCTACACTAAGCCTAAAGTTAGCTAATAGTTCATACAAAATTTTCTCCTACAAGTTTCCAACCGTCAGATTTAGAGATCATCAAGAGGATCAATGGCTGAAGTGGCGACGAAAGAGCGGAGGATCATCGTGGCCGTTGATGAGGGCGAGGAGAGTGCGTACGCGCTCTCGTGGTGCCTCAAGAACGTGATTAATTCGAGAAATTACAAAGATACCCTTGTGTTGCTCTACGCCAAGCCCCCTCGCCCCGTCTACACCGCCATGGACGGCACTGGTGAGTCGTGAGAAAAGTGTCGTCGTTTTATAGAGCACTGTTATTTTGACTCATGACATCACCATATAGTATAATTTATTTATTAGACAATATGTCAATATGTATAAGCTATATATATTACTGTGAACTTAGTAGAGGATTGTTTTGGATAAGAAAGTGGCATATTTGGTAAATTTGGTTGTGTTTCAGGGTACTTATTCTCGGCTGACATATTGGCCGCCACGGAGAGGTACGCTAACGACGTGGCGAGTTCTGTGATTGAGAAAGCAAAGAGATTGTGCAAAGACCTTCGTGATGAGGTGTGTGTTTTAATATCATCATGTATAAAAATGAGATGTTATTTGTTGTTATTAATAATAATGTATTATTGCGCTCATCAATTTGCGTTGGTAAATGTCATATTCAACTTTGGTTTTGGTTTTGGTTTTGGGTGAGACTTGAGATGTATTTTGACGAATTTAAAGCCCTGCACTTGGGATTAGGTTAAGGTGGAGACGAGAGTAGAGAGTGGTGATCCGAGGGATGTGATTTGCGAGATGGTAGAGAAGCTTGGTGCTGACGTGCTGGTCATGGGAAGCCACGGCTACGGTCTCATCAAAAGGTAGGTCCCACTTTGGTTTATTATTATTTTTTTATAAATACATATATAATTTGCTATATATATGTGTATTGGTGTATATATATGACCAGTTTGTTGCGGAGAAAACTCTCTAAGTAGTTCGTTCACCTTTCTTTTAAGTTACACGATAACTGAAGAGGTAAATTTAATAATTAAGAATTCTTTTCTATTGTAACCTCTTTTAATTGAGAATTTCCTTTGTTGTTGAAATCGAATAGAAAAATATAATCACTTTTACAAAACTACCCTTTATTACATCAACAATACATATAGCGGTGAGCATAATATATTATATAATTAGAAATCATTTTAATGTTATTTTCAGAGGGAGAAAAGGGATATTAACATGCTCGTTAGTCTTGTGGTACATGGCAAAAACGTTATAGAAGTTTTTGCTCTCTTTTTTTTTTTTCATCCCTCTAATTTCTTTAAGAATATAAATGAAACAATGACAGAAATTCGATTTGCTAACAAATAAATTTGTTAAATTGACAGGGCTTTTCTTGGGAGTGTCAGCAACCACTGTGCACAGAATGTGAAATGTCCTGTGTTGATAGTGAAGAAGCCTAAAACAAACGCATAGACCAAGACCATATCATATGCTGTTCTTTTTTTTTTTTTTTTTTTTCCAATTTAAAACTTCCCACTTGTAAAAATGTAGAAACTATGGTCATTTCATGGTTTGATTCTGAATAAACATGTTGCTTGTGTACATAGAAATGGAAGAGGTTTGTTTCCCACAAAATAATAAAAATAAATATGTTAGCCTTGTGGAAAATGGGGAGGTCAGAAGGAAGCTAAGATGACATACAATAATACGGGACACAACAAAGAGAAAAATAGATTAAAATAATAATTAAAAAAAAAACTGTCTCCTTGCTCACTTGATAATGATCAATCAACATCTCAATCCTCTTGACTATGGCCAGTTACTTTTCAAAAAGAAAAATCATGGCTATCCAGATTTTTTAAAAACCAAAATGATGTGTATTACCAAACAAAATAAAAATAGGTGCATTGCCTTGATAATTGTTTTTAATTTCTCATGTCCCCGTCAATAAATTGAACTGACCAAATACTAGATGCCCCATTATTATTCTGATTAATTTTTTGGCAAAATATTCTTAATATTTTAGTGTGGATACACTCTTAATCATGAAAAATATATTATTTGGTCAATCGAAGTATATACTATAGTTTATAATCGATCAGAAAGTTTTTAGGGCTAAATATTTCAGACAAAAGAAATGTAATTAGAAACATGATGAATATATGTACAGCAATAGTACAGCAAAAGTAATATCATTTTTTTCCACTTCATCGATTGTTGGACATAGTAAGACGGTCTGTTTGGTATGTGATTATTTTTCGATAAAAAAACAATGATTAATTTTTTCAAATATTATAAAAATTACCATTTGTCTATTAAAAATTAAATACATAATTGTAAAATCACATGATCAAAGCGGAAATTTGTGTGTTTTTAGGCATGCCTTGTGTTTCTCAACGCTTTTGACAATCCTACACTTCTCAAAAAGTTTTCTACATATGGATAAGTGAGTTCACTTTTCTCATGTAACACTAATGAAGATCAAAGTCTTGCCTAGTACTCCAAACTCTTAACTATGATTCAATCAGCACTAATCCTCGAAAGAGGAAACTGCAAAGTTTGCTTTATGGCAACACAGAACGAAGACGGGCTCAGAAGAGAGCAGGGCAGCGCTAAAGATAACGCAGTTGCCCATGAGCGAAGAAAGAATGGCCTATTCTTTTGGTCTTCTGGCTCAGAGTATTTATGAAACGCAATCAACTATAGAACCTTAATCTGGCATGCGACATGACATGAGCCTAGGATGACATGATAAAATTTCAGATGTACCTAAATGATTATCCAGAAAATCATATCAACCGGGTCAAAATCACAACTAACAACCTCCAACGGAAACTCAGTAGACGAAAATTGGTTCGCAATCATATAACACTCCCTTGCTACCGGATAATTCTTCTTTCTAAACACATGGATTAGTTTATTATCCTCTTGTACGATATATATATATATATATATAGAGAGAGAGAGAGAGAGAGAGAGGTTTAAAGGGGCAATCTGAGCACCATTTGCAGATTAAGTTCCAACTATTTGTTACTTGTGATGATGAAAAACACAATTCATCATTGTTCTAATGGCTCAAACAGCTAAAGTTTCTTCACCGAGAAAATCCTACAGGTAAAAATAAAAAAGAAAAAAAAATCTTTGGAGTACTTTAACGCTCCAGTTATCTCTTCAACTCCGCTGCGCTCTCTCCCTACAGCTCATCCTGGTAGACACAAAAAGTGATGGAAATCAGAAAAAAAATATGTATTTTGAAATTACTTCTTAGTACAAGGAAAGAAAAACCTACATGCTTCTCGGACTCGGTCTCAGGAGCTTCCTCAGTTGCCTCTGATTTTGATTCGGCATCAGAATCATTTCCTGCATCATCAGCATCTTCGGCATCATCGTCCTCAGCCTGCAAACAATGTCAGCACTATCAGGACCGGAGAAGTAGATTCATGGATAATGTGTCCTCAGTAAAGGGCAAAGTTCTTACATCAGAATCAACTGGATTGTCCTTTGTTTCCTGAAATGGTTAAATTTCCAGTCATTAAGGATGAAAAGAAACAATCAAACACAGTTCATATATATTTATATATATATATATATATATATAGCTAGAAAAATGCTATATGGTTCTTATGAAAAAACACCATACCTCCTCCTCTCTCTTCTTCTCTGCCTCGTCAAATGCTGCCTTCTCAGCCTGAAAAAAGCACAAGAATCAATTAGAGATTATTACGCGATAATCTTGGAAAGACACATACCGAGGCAGGGAAATGACATACATCTTTGTTCTTGGCCCATGTTTCTTCGGCCACCTTCTTCGCATACTCAGGATCGTCAGTGATCAAGACATTGTCAAAGAGAGTTCCGGACTTGACCTGAGAAATTATTCATATAGCTCATTAGTCTCTAAGTTTCCTGAAAAAGAACCCTAATATAAAAAGCAAGAATGCAATGGAAGAAATATTACCTGCCACAACTCAATACCAACGTACTTCAAGTTGGGGAAAACATAGAGATCTGGGTCATCCTTGAAATCTGTAAAGAATTTGAACTTGAAATGTTAACTACTTATCACACTAGAAAACTAAATTTGGTGTTTGGTGAATGACAGAGAAATAAAACTGACCTGGGTTGTCAATGAGGGTGCCTTCCACTTTCCCTTGTAGTTGGGGTTCTTAATTTTCTGCAAAATGGAAAAACATAAGACTAATGCAGCAAATTTGTATTGGATATGCTAAAATTATAGCAAGAATTCTACATACCTTTGCCTTCCATGGGCCCTTGTATTCAGGGTTGGGAATGGTCGGTGCTGTCCATTCGCCATCTTCCTCATCATCCCAATCTTCAGGCTGAAAAGACAACCCAGCTTAGCAACTCAAATACTTCTGTACAGATGTAAGGTAAGTTGAGATCCAAAAACCAATAAGCTACAGTTTGTTACCTTCTTTGCATCAGGATCTGTGATCTCCTTTAGGATGTCATCATAACCCTTGGAATATAAAAATACAAATTAGTTTTGTATGTTTAGCAGACAACAAGTAAAACTGCAAATGAAAGGACAAACACGAAAGCGCTAAATACCTCCGGCTTTTTATCCTCAGGATCAGGAATGTACTCTTTGTCATCCCAATCTTCGGGCTGTGAACATTAACTCATCAAATTAATCAAAATCCGAAGATCAAAAAAGGGGGAAAAAAAAAAAGTTGTCATATAAGGAAATAGATTAGATGTTAATTGATTAGTAAGTACTTTCTTAGCTTCGGGATCCTTGATTTGCTTTGGAGGAAGAAGATCCCAATCACTGTAGAGACTACCAGTTTGTTTCTCCACATTGTCAACAAGGATGGTGTAAGTAGCATCTGGTCGGAGGACAAAAGTATAAACATGAGTGAGCTGGTCAGTCTCACAAGGCACCTCCTTCTTGATCAAATGGTTAGTGCCGTCGTACGTAAGAATAGCATGGACTTTCTTGGTGCTGTAGCCACAGATATCAGGCCCAAACATGATGCTGCAAATAACCAAACACCGTATACCAAATAAGAATCACAAACTCGACTATGAATAAATAAAGCAAAAGCAAAAGAGAAACCCACCTGTATGGGGTATCACCACCAAATTTCTTCTGATCTACTTCACCACTCATTAACTTCATGTACCCACCACCACAGTCAAGCTTCTGTTCATGCTTGACAGAAAACTGGAAAACTAGTGTGTTATCCTTGTTACTGAATTCAGGGTACTCTGCCGAAATAGCAAAAAACCTGTAATCTTCGCTTGTTTGGATACCTGCAACGGAATGCATAAACACATCCAGGTTCGTTACACATTTCATTATTTAGAAAACTATACATAAGAAGCACAAAAAACCGCTAAGGAGTATATGACTAGAGATGTCAAATTAGAACGGGACAGCATTGTGAAGTGCTTACCTTTGTCATTAGCATCTCCGTTCCATTTACCAGAGGTGTAGTTCCACTCTCCAGCCATGTTCTCATCTTTCTTCCAGTCAGATTTAACCCACCGGCTCTCCCATCCATCTACAGAATTTATCAGATGACACAAAATTAAAATAAGATAACTTAGAAGTGGAACGCAAGGCAAACCTTCATCAAGCATTTATAATGTGTACAGAGGACTATTTTTAAGAGCTTATGGAAACGTACAATGACAAAAAAAAATTGCAAGTTCTCTTTATATGACAATAAAAAGAAAGGCAGAGAAACATTGGATTTTAGTTTTATCCAGGCAACTTGATTCGTTTACTTCACCAACCTTTTCTCATTAAAGTGCAATTTAGAAGTTCAACAATACAAAGCAGCATAATAGCTCGTACACGACAACAAAGATTTTTTTTGCATTTATAACTTTACATGAGAAACACATTCTCAATAGGATTTAGCTTCAACCCTATTCCAGTTTGAAAATGGAGAAATGTTAATCTGATTTATGATCCAAATATGAAATCTAGACTACATCCCTAGCAAACCATAAAACCACTGACGAGCCAAGAATAACCAAAAAATATTAAGTTTCCATGTAAAATTTCCTGAGAAACCATCACCACCACAGCTACACATTAAATACGTTGGTCAAAAAATTAACTTTATAAACGCTCATTTTTTTCAACTCCAACTAAATCGAGAAACACAAAGTGTTAATACGAGGAACTCAAATACTAAAACAAAAGCTCAAACATTTCAATTGAGAACTCTGGTTCTCACAAAATCTCGTCATCCTAGCCAAAGCTAAGAACATTTCCACATCCAAAAACAACATACAGATCATTAACTCTTATAACATTCAAACTTCTTCACAGATCTATTTGAAAAGCATCAATAATAGCTCATTCAAACTCAAAGTCAACAACGAACCACCATAACATCGAAACACACAGATCCAGTACAAAAATCGACGATCCTTCGTAAATCAGGTCGAATCAACACTCACAGACCGAATCAAAACTCGAAAACCTAAATTCACTCGAAATGCAAAGCGAACACAGAAAATTAATCTAAAACCAAACAAACGCGATCATGTACGAATCGAACGAACGGTTATGAGAGGAAATGGATCGGAAGATATACCGTCGAAGCGCTCTTCGAAGAACACTTTAGCAGATGCGTTCAGGACGAGAGCGAAGACAAGGATGAGAGAGAAGAATCTAGGGTTTCGAAACCCGAACGCCATGGCAATCGCAGAGAAGAGAGAGAGAGAGAGAAATGAAACTATAGAGTGAACTCTTCGGAGGAGAGACGAGCAGATTTATTTATATATGAATATCAGAATAGGCGCGCGTGGATTTTACCGCGGTGGTTGGTCCGTGGGTAAAACTATGACGTGGCGTAGTTTGTGACGTGGACAAATGTATCACTGCCACGTAGTCGAATCGTGTCATTGAGACCACGTGGCTGTCTATGATTGATGGGGTACACGGCTCGTGCGGTTTCGCAGTCGGAGAACGCCACGTAGGCTCTCTGACTGAAGAGGTGTAGATTGACGAAAATGTCCCTGGTTTAGTGGGATTTTGATTTTGATTGGCGGATATGGGTAGCCATTCCGAACTCAATTTCCACGTGGCAATTTAGCGTTGGTGGAAAGATAATATTATAATACACTTTTTTTTTTATAGAATTTATTGAAATAATGTATGTTTGTTTTTATTTGGGAATAGTTTTGTTTTGTTTTTGTTTTTTTTTTTTTTAAATGATGTGCTAGAAGCATTTTTACAATGTTTGTTTGGAAATTTTTTTTTAGCTGGGATTTTGTGCTCTTGACAAGTAAAAGGGTTGCGTGCCCATGTTTAGGCGTGCAACTATGGAACAAATAGTTGCGGGTAATATTTTACCCGGAAAAAATAGCGGGTAAATTCCGGGTAATACCCGGATTTTACCCGGATGATAAAACCGGGTATATACCCGGAATGACTTGGAATAAATAGTGTTCCAACTTGGAATGACTTGGAATAAATAGTGTTCCAACTTTTACCCGGAATGACTTGGAATAAATAGTGTTCCAACTTGGAATGACTTGGAATAAATAGTGTTCCAACTTTTACCCGGTTTTATTCCAACTTTTACCCGGGTTTCATGACTTTTTTTAGTCATGGTCAATTTTTATGTGCCAATTTTCATGTGCCAATTCTTAATTGTTGTGCCATTGTGGCGTGTAGTACCAAGCTAATTTTTTTTTATTACTTGTAAAAATATGAAATTTTGTACTATTTTTTAATTATTAAGACAATTGTTATTCATAATTTATGTCATTTATGTAAGACAATTCTTATTCATAATTTAGGTAAAATCAATTTTATAAAATAAAGAAATTAATTAAACCTTACAAGTTATAAACAATCAAATTAAGTACAAAATTTTCTAATTATATCAATAAAACAAAGACACAATCAAAATAAAATTACAACTAATAAAATTAATTGTTACTTGATAATTAACTTATAACTATTAATTTAAACTTTGAAACTTATAAATAAACCTAAACAATAGTTAATTTATAAAAAAATTTCAAACTATTATTAAAACATAATTTATAAAAAATTATCAAACTTAGGATAAAATTTCTAACATAATTATCAAATTTAATTTAAAATTACAAAATAATTATCAATATTCATTTTATTTTTACAAAATTTTTGAATAAAAAAAGCATTAAAAAAAACTGAAAAAAAAAAAAAACATTTCCGGGTAAATACCCGGTTTTACCCGGGAATTACCCGGCATTCCATCATCGAAATTCCGGGTAAATACCCGGAAAAATTTTCCGGGTAAATTCCGGGTAATTACCCGGAAATTACCCGGGTGGAATTCCATGGAATTACTTGGAATTCCACAATTCCATGCCTACCCATGTTCAACTAGACCAACTTATTTCGTAGCAAAAAAAAAAAAAAAAAAAACTAGACCAACTTATTTCTTGGCAAAAAAACTAGACCAACTTGTTACCAAAAAAAAAATAATAATAATAAATAAATAAAACTATATCAACTGGTCCTTTGTGAGCCACAAAAGAATAATAACAATTAGAGAACTTGGGTAGTGAAGTAAACTACTTTGACAAAGCAACATGGTTGAATTGTTCACGCTAACATTCGTTTTACATATTTTTTTAGAAAATATACATGTATAAATTCTTAATTAAGAGTGAAATATAACAACTTCGAAAAAAATTCTTAATCAAAGTTGTCCTCTTTATCAACTAGGAATCACTAACTATATAGTTTGAACATTCAAGCAAAAAAAATGGTATCTATAAACTACTCTTTGAGCATCTTTGTTGATACCAACGAGATAAGGACAAGATTTTGGAACTTTCATGGATATATTTTCCCACCAATGAACATGAGTATGGTGGTTGACCGTAGAGATTTTTTTTTTTTCCTTTTGTCCAAAAGCAATATTTCTAGCTCTTTATATAAAAACGTAAATTAACCATTAAAAAAAAAAAAAAAGCACATTCCTCCATTGGTTTGCTTTCAAAATGTTCACTTAAACCCTGCACTTGATATGAACACTCCTTCAAGATCACAAAAACCCATTTCATAAAATTGACACACTCACACACACACACAAATGTATATATATATATATAACTTTATGACTATCAATGTATGGTAGCGGTTTGGATGAAACTGAAAACCAAAAAAGAAAAAAAAAGAAAAAGAAAAAAAAGGTGCATTCGAATAAAAAAGTAAAATAATATTTTTTGGCCCTATACGTAACCAGTAAGCATGCAAAATAAGGAATCATTCATAGGAGCTGCGAATGGTATAAAATATTTATGGAAAAATCACTCAATTACATAGCATAAGATAAGTTTAGGCAGCCTCAAGTAGTATTTAATTATTATTTTTATTATTATTATTATTATCTTATGAGAAATGAATATTAAAGTATTTGAAATCTCATTGAGTGCGCACTTGGCCGGCACTATTTATTTCCATCTTCTAAGCCGTGTTTGGACTTTGGATGCTTGGCTTATAAGCCAGTCTCAGAAGCTCACCAAACCAAGGCAAAAAGAGTGACTTCACTTATCACATATAATGTTAATGGGATTATGTAGAAACTTTTTTAAAAAATAAAATAAAGTATTAAATACAGTCCTCTACATGGGTTTGGACAGAGTTGTAATTAGAGGTGGACCAAACTTTATCCATGCAAAATGAGCTAGTTAAACCTACATTCAAATTCACAAAAATTAGGCATGAAAAATAGTGGTTTTACCTTTAGTTCAACTAGTGTGAGCCTAAACTAAACCCAATTTTACAACACTTATTAATCCTTTTTAACTAAACACAAAAAATAAGATAGGCTCATCACTTAACCATATAACCAACTCTTCTGACAATGAGTCTTTGATGTTAGCTGAAATGTGATGCAATAATCAGATAAAATACGTAACATAAATATGGATATACACTTCTCATAGTCAACACCATGATGATTTTCACACCAACCATATGTCATGGGAATGAAAGAAAAGGACACTCATGAGACTGATGCTGAACTCATTACAACAACACATGCACATGATAGAGTAGTGAAGTAGAAGTAAAATAAACTCAGTACAAATTACAAAATAATACTATAACGCATTATTTTTAGTCACAAGCCATGGTAGTGAAATTGGGCATTAGCAAAAAGGGAAATTTAGATGTTTAATCTTTACATCTTCTTTACTAGTGAAACATATGTACCCAAAGTTTTTTGTTTTTTTTTTTTTTAAGATTACATCATCACTACTTTTGTGTCTCAAAGCAATTTGAAGATGAGACCACCATGCGCAGCAAAGAAAGGGGCAAAAACCAAGGACTCAACAGCCATGAGCTTGATGAGGATATTGAGAGAAGGACCAGAGGTGTCCTTGAGAGGGTCACCAATTGTGTCACCTATCACAGCTGCTTTGTGGGCATCTGAGCCTTTTGGGCCTAATGATTTGGCATGCTCAGAAACTCCTGCCTGAAACATCCACAACATCAAAGCCAGGTTTCATAATTTTTGGCACAAAAATCTTGACATTTCATTATTGGGAAGAAAAAAAAAAAGGACAAAACAAAAATAAAAATAATAAAAAACTTACCTCTATGTACTTCTTTGCATTGTCCCAAGCCCCGCCTGTGTTGGAAGCTGAGATAGCAACCTGTGAACAATCATAAACAAAATTTCAGTAACTTGTTTAGTGTAAAAAGGAAAAAAAAAAAAAGTGTCCAATTTTATAGTGTTATAGATTATATTCGAAATCATATCAGAATTAGCAAGTATATAAATTTGGTAGGCTGTGACAAAAATTTGATGATTTTTTCTAATACCATAATGCAGAATTACTTGAAATCGAATCCTAGCAACGACGAAATGGTAAAGCATTGTAGAGAAATCTTTTGTTGTTTGTCAAACCTGGACACCGGAAACTAGCGAACCGGCTAGAATTCCTGCGAGAGTTTCAACTCCAAAGAAGGTGCCGGCAATGAGAGGCGTAAGCATGACCAATGCGCCAGGCGGGACCATCTCTTTCAGCGAGGCGTCGGTGGAGATCTTGACGCACGTAGCGTAGTCCGGTTTGGCCCTGCCTTCCATGAGCCCCGGGATGGTGTTGAATTGGCGGCGGACTTCCTCGACCATCTTGAGAGCCGCGCTCCCAACGCTCTTCATCGTCATGGCGGAGAACCAGTAGGGAAGCATGGCTCCAACAATTAGGCCAATGAAGACCTTAGGCGTCAAGACATCAACGGACTCTATGCCTGCTCTGCTCACATACGCACCAAATAGCGCCAGAGAGACTAGAGCAGCTGATCCAATAGCAAATCCCTGAAATAAAAAGGATATAAAATGTAAAGATCATTTTGTTGAAGCTCCTATGAATAGTTCCATGTAATTCAAATGCTTTTGGCTTTTGTTTGGTATATCTTTCGAACCTATAGATTGCTTTTCTTTCACATGGAAGGACAAAAAAAATGAAAGTGTCACCAAGCAAAGCAAGCCCTTTACCTTGCCTATAGCAGCAGTGGTGTTGCCAGCAGCATCGAGAGCATCAGTCCTCTCGCGTATCTCGTGGCTCATTCCCGCCATTTCCGCGATTCCGCCGGCATTGTCGCTGATCGGGCCATAAGCATCGATCGCAAGGCCGGTGGCAATGGTGCTGAGCATCCCCAGAGCAGCCACAGCAATGCCATACATTGCAGCCAGGCTAAAGCTCACGTATATGGCAATTGCAATGGCGAAAATCGGGATGATCACGGATTTGTACCCGAGGGCCAACCCGAAGATGACATTTGTCGCCGCACCCGTCCTGCAAGAATCCGCCACGTCCTGCACCGGACTGGGGAAAAAAAAAATCGAACATTGTAATTCGGATTAGAGCAGCAATGTTACTTGTATGGGATTATGTGTTACATTTACATAGACTATAAATAAATTTAAATCACAAACTAATGCACATAGTTTTATTTTTCCTTGATAGTTCTCATGTATTAGTATTATATTTATGTAAAATGAAACATGAAAAGTAAATTAATTATTACAAGAAGAATATAATGAACCTGTAAGCATTGCTGGTGTAATACTCTGTAGTGTACCCAATAACAAGTCCAGCCCACAAGCCAATTGCAACACATGAGAAAAGATACCTATAAATTACATGTAAATTCAAATGACAAGGTTAGAGATTTTGTCAAAGACAAACAGGCCATGCTTAAAGGGAAAAAAATGTTTTACCAATTTTTGACTTCTTTGGTGGTTCCAAAGTTGAAGAGAGTGAACTCTGATGGCAAGGCAAAGTAGGTGACGAAAGCAATCCCGGCAGTCATCAGCACGGTCGAGATGAGGAGCTGCCGCTTCAAGGTCGGCTCGATCTCGCTCACGCTCTTGATCTCGAACAGATCGGTTGCGAAGAGCGTGGTGATCAAGCAGACAACAATGCCCATTGAGCTTATGATGAGAGGGTAGGACATGGCTGCGTAGTCATGGCTGATGCCGAAGGAGGAGATTGATGCGATAAAGAGAGCTGCGCAGGAGGACTCGGCGTAGGACCCGAATAGATCGGACCCCATCCCTGCAATGTCTCCTACATTGTCACCCACATTGTCTGCAATAACCTGTAAAAATGAAAATAAGTAAAAAATAAAATTCAATGTGGCATGGTACACGGCATTAAACGATTCTAAACTGTCAGATTTATCTTTTTAAGAAATCACATCGTTAGAAAAGGGTGAAGATGCTTCGATGTAGCACGCTGTACTGTACAGAAACAAGTCTGAATCATATTCAAAATCGTTCTGTATTGTATAGCATGTTACGTTGAAGAAGGTTAAAAAATGTCATAATATTAGTACAAAGTGCCAGAAGGGACCAAATTTTTAACTTTCGAAAAAGTTGAGGAAAAGGAGAATTACAGCAGGGTTTCGCGGGTCATCCTCGGGGATATTTCTTTCAACCTTCCCAACAAGATCAGCGCCAACATCGGCTGCTTTGGTATAAATCCCTCCGCCAACCCGTCCAAACAGCGCCATCGACGAGCCTCCAAGGCCATACCCGGTGATCGACTCGTAAAGCCCTTCCCAGTCATCTCCATAGTACAACTTGAACAAGTTGATGGACACAAAAAGCACCAAAAGGCCATTGGCAGCAAGCAGGAATCCCATCACCGCGCCAGACCGAAAGGCGGTGATGAAGGCCTTCCCCACGCCCTTCCTCGCCTCCAACGTGGTCCTGGCATTGGCGTACGTCGCGATCTTCATCCCGAGGAAGCCCGAGAGGACTGAGGTGAGCGCGCCGAGCAGGAAGGCGATGGTGGTGAAGGCGGCATTGGCCAAGGCCGGTTTGCAGATATTTCCTGTGTTGTAAGTGCAGGGCTCGCTCTCGGTGCTGAAGCCTTTGACCGAGCCGAGGAAGAGGAAGATTATGACGCTGAAAACGCCCGTGAAGACGCCGAGGTACTTGTACTCGGTGAACAGAAAAGAAGTTGCCCCTGAAGAGAACATGATTTGGATTCAAGTACTGAGACAAGTCAGTGACTTGGTAAGTTCTCAAAAAGTTGTGTTTTGAGACATTGAGTTCATTAACATCAAGAATGTCCAAATTCTTGAGTAGAGCATAATGTAGTAGAGAACGTTATAGTAACGGATTAACATTTTGTGAATGATCTATCAAACAAGTTCTCTATTTCTTAGTTCTGTAACTCTGTTGTAATTGTTTCTCTTTTTTTTTTTTTTTTTTTTGTGCTATACTAGTGACAAAATTTGTGTGAATTGCAAGGAAATGTAAAGATTGTATTATTATGTTTTGTCTTGTTAGGATGATTTGAAATTCAAAGCACAAGAGAGAAATGAGAAGTTTCCTCTTTCAAACAAAAAATGTTATTTTTGAGAGCTAGTTAATATTGACATATATGATATATGTGTTGGGTGAAGTTAATATATGGCTCTACTCTAAGTGGTTTTTGAAATTTTGAACAATCAAGTGATTTTTAAAGTTTTGAATTTGTGTGTAGTGATGAATTAATGTCAAATGAATTTTATACAAGAAAGAACCCGGAAGCAAAAACATATGAATAATTTAGAAGAAAATTACATTTAATTCCAAATTGATATTAAGAGATAAAAATATAGAAAAGACAGAGGAGAGAGAGAGAGAGAGAAAAAAAAAAAAAAAGATGACCACATGAGCATACAAATAAAACAAGAAGAGAAATAGATAATGAGTATTATGTTCAACACCTATCAAAAAGAACCAACACCAAGAAGGAAAACAAAAGCATAAAAAAACCAGAAACCTAATAAATCTTTATCAAGAAAAACTCATCACTCTCTATAAAAAAAAAAATACAAGAGTGATAGTGATACAGAGGATTCTCATAAAAGGCAATGAATAGTCATATATAAATTAAAAAAAAAAAAAAAAACACTAAGCAGACAAAGACTAACCCATTAAACACTAAAGACATAAAAACAACAGTGAAACAAAAAACAGAGAAAAAAAGAGAGAACTGACCAACAGAAATGGCATTTTGAATCTCAGCACACTTGATAGTAACCTCAAGATTATCAACACCCTCTTCTTGATCTTCATCTCCATGAATAAGCCTATCTTTATACCCATCACGCTCATCACCAAAACCAGCTGAGACTCTCACTCTTGACACCAACATCCATTGAAGCAAAGCAAAACCAATGCCAATCAAAGCACTCACAGGTATCAGAACCTGTGTAAGTCCTTCACTCAACAAACCCATATTACTGTCCCAAATTACCCACTCTCCACAGAAATAAAATTTTCTCTGAATTGGTTTGATCACAGAAAACTGTGCAGTGCCCAAGAGAGTTGAGATATTTGCATGGCAATTTAAAGTTTAAACTAGTTGGTTTGAAAGTCAGTTGGGAAATATAGGGGAATTACTTTTATTATTATTACGTTAACTTGTGGCCTGTGGGATTTTGGCTATCTGTGAACTGGTTGTTTTGATTATTAGCTGGTATAAGTATTGGCTTTTGTCAAAAGCAGTCTTTATCACGGTCAGGCTATCTAGTTGTACTTAGTTTAAAATATATTGGTACGAATAAGTGATAAATATGGCCTTTGGGGAAAAACCCAATCAAATTGCATGGGACAAATATCATGTTGAGGCCATATTATGCATAAAAAAACTTGAAAAAAATATACATATTATGCATAAAAAACTTGAGAAATGTAGGGACTTAGTCAATGGTTAATATTCAAAGTGAATAAGCATGAACTTGGTTTCAAACTTCAATCAGGCTAAGGAAGTGCCATTGTCTTATGTGCTAAGGAAACAAAATATCAAATATGGATTGTTGGGTGAGAAACCTTATCTTTGTCATCATTATTATTATACAGAAATGAAGCTTAACCCTTGTCAGCTTTGACCAATTATGTTTATATATTATATAAAAAAAAATAAAAGAATATTAATAGGAAGGAAGAAAGTGCAGTTGCTTTGTTAGGAAAAATGGAATTGGAATTGGAATTCTCTTCGTTTAAAATACATTATAAGCCATGATCTATATGTTTTGTTTAATAACTATTGACGCATTATTGTAACTTTGTAAGAATGGATCAACTTTTTGAGATGGGAAAAAAGCTCGTGTGAGATTGTATGGTTATTAAGTAACATAAAGTGGCTAAATACACAATGATTTAAATTGATTAGCCTCTTTAGACTCAAAGTTCTCATATCATCAATAGTATTAAAAATTGTATTCACATGTGTATCTTTTTTTCTTCTAAGTACAATTTCCCCCCTTGATTATATGCCTCGACCTTTATCAATAAATAATACGTCTAAATCTAATATTACTGAATCTAAATCTAATATTACTGAATTAAGTTGTGGGTTTGTGAATTAAAATGTATATGTACAAATAAATAAAAGCTTATTCAGTAGCCAATCCATAAAACCACGACCATGTCCAAGTCAATTTTGTTCTAATTATAAGTCTTGTCTACCATTGATTATATATTTTTCTATTAGCTTAAGAATTTCTAATTCGCAATAGAAAATTTAAAGGTTTGTCAAGGAAAACGAAATTAAAAGAATACAATAAGAGTCAAGGTTAATTTCTTATTTATGTTATCTTTACGTAGCCACGAAGGATATTCACATCTTAATGCAGTCTAGTCAGCTTCAAATCTTCCGAAGTTGGCTGATCTTACAACGTCTTTAGAGAGTTGTTATGCGTAATTATCGTCTTTTGTTTCTAATTAATTATACTTAATTAACGCTTGATTCGCCTCTCTCTCTCCAACAATGTGCCATCCGTCATGTGTATATGCAAGTAATGGACCCCTAATTATTATTAGTCGATAAAATAAGGTACAAGAATAATATGAAAAATTATATCCGGCCATATTTCGGATTTTTAGATGAAGAGTAAGTTGAAAATTTTACCAAAAGATAGATGTCTAATGGGCATTTTAAACAGAGAAATTATAATAAATGCCTAACTTTTACAATTTGTGATAAGATTTCATTAATAAAAGAGAGAGAAGTTTTTTTTTTACTCAAGAACAAAAAAAAAAAAGAAAAAAGAGAGAACTTTTCAAAAATTTAAAATTGTCCTATGCTTATTGGTTTATTGTATATTTTTTTCAATGAAGAATCATTAAATGCTATTTATTTAAGAGAAATCATAATTATTCTTAAAAGATAAGAGAGACAAGTTTTTATCTCAAGATAGAGAGAAGAGATAACTTTTTAAAATTTTCTTATGTTTAATGGTTTACTGCAAAAATTTTCCATGATGAATCAATAATTAAATACTAATTACAAATAGAGCTTGTGAGATGTATTATTTGGCTATAGAGTACACACTATTTTTCTCTTAAAAATACATGTATTTTAATAACACTTGCAAAAGCATAAATATCCCGAAAATTGATTTGAAAGTTGAAACTACATATTTACGAATAGAATTGCTAACAAAGCTTAAAAAACAAACTTCTAGAACGTGATTACCCATTTTCTTAAAATTAAAAATATTTCGTAATATAGGTTTTTGAGATATCTATCGTGTTCAGCGGGCAACAAAATCGTTGATTTAATTAACTAAGACTAGTTCCTAGTGATTGCTATATGTCAAGGGACAAATGATATGCGATTAGAGAAGATCTTATTGTTGCTTTTTTCTATTAGAGTGAGTATTTCCAAACCAACGGGTTTGCACAATTTTGATCTAATTCGACCCACCAGCTTATATAAAAAGAGTTGTCATTATCTTTTGTTGTTAATTGTTATATTGTTTTTGCCAATTTATTTTCAAAACCAAGTGAAAATACAATAGATAGTTTGTCTCGGCACTCTTATTATTTGTATTACTATATATTAGATAAATTATAGTAAATTAATCTTTTGAAAAGGAGTAATTGGCACAGGAGGTCTCTAAATTTATCGCGTTGTGACACTTTTACATCTCATTTTTTTGTATTAACTAAACACCAGTGATTCAGTTATTTACATGCCGACCCTATTTGGTTCTTCTTATAAAGCTTCTTTGTAATGTATTAATTTGATTAATAGTAGTTTAGCACGTTGGTCCCGACTCGAGACTAACAAAAAAATTTAATTAATAGTGGTTACTAATTTAACAAGATTTTACTATTTCTTTTATGCTTTCATACAAACCCTGACTATCTTCCTTCGAGACTCATCAATTGATGCAAAATAGTATTAGAAAAATATTAATGAAATTATTATTTTAATGGCCTTCAATTGTACATCCAATTGAAGTTGGCTTATATTATTCTTTAGTATTATGTTTTAGAGTTTACATCCAATTGAAGTTGGGGAGCGACGATCTTAAATGAACACGACGTCGGTGAACTCTAACAAGAACTCAGGCTATGGTACTCACAGATGAGCCATATAACAGCTTTTGTTTTATGTTCTTAACCATCTACGATTCTTTTTTATTATAACTGATTGAGTGGTTAAAAATATATGCAAATAATTTACTCTCCTCATCTCACATAGCAACAACATAACCCAAAGGCAAGTCGTATCTCCTCAGCATAAAAGTGTTGCTTTATTATTATTATTATTATTATTATTATTTATTTTATTTTATTTTATTTGAATGTACACTATGGCACGCATGGTACCAAACAAAATAGGTTCAAAAAATGTCTTCAAACCTCCAAATTTGCCCAATTTTGAATTACTTCGACCCACCAGCTTAAATGAAAATGTCATTAACTTTTATTATTATTAATATATTGTTTATTGCTAATGTATTTCCAAAACCAAGTGAACAAAAGCAAGATGAGTATGCCACGGCACTCAATACTCTTTCCTATATACATTATTATTATTATTATCATCATCATTTAGATGGTTGTGGATTCCAACTAATTTACCTACTGATTTAGACTAATTCACAATCTTTAGGTTTTTCCACAATTGTTTGCAGACAATTTGGGCAATGACGTGAGTGAGAGGTGAAAAAATAAAATAGGGAAATTAACTTTTGCACAAGTGAAGCTTAATGCTAGGTGATCCAATGAAAATGGAAAAAAAGTGGGAAAAAATAAAGAATTGGACACTCGTCATAATTCAAAGATCTATTACAAAATATGGTAATGAATTACTTCTGATCTCATCTTGTTTACAATCTTAAACACCATAATATTGGCTATGACCTTTAAATCACCAAAAGCCAAAGGTCTTTAAGTTCAATCCTAAGCCAAAGGTCTCTCGTAGCATTGGCGCCTGTATTGCGACGTCACAATTGTAAATCTCGAATCTTCCGGGGCAAATTCAGCAAAAATTCCATGTAGTGACATGGCTTGAGAAAAATGAGGGAACCGTAAAGGCTTCATCAACATGAATCAAAACTTCATAGTTCATATGTTGTTTAGTCTCAAATACCCCGAGATCTGACCATGTTTTACGCAAATTTAACATAATTAATGGTTACCAATACGATTAGTGTCGTGTCGCTTCGCTTGCCCACGAAGGCAGAGGCGCCCGAAACACAACCCGAACACCGGTAACGGGGTGCTCGAACGACAAGCTCTCAGCGTGAAGTTGATGGCCATCGTAAGCCATCCCTTCCCATTCAGTGACACCCTCGTACTTGACATCTCCTCGTATCGAGATCCCGAGGTACTGACAATGCAAGCGGATTTGATGCGATCTCCCGCTCTTCGGACGAGCCCTCACCAAAATCTCGTCCTTCTTTCCATCTCTATCTACCACAGCTCTCTCTTCAACCACTAAGACATTGCCTTCAACTTCTCTGAATTCAGACGCCTCTTTTCGGACCCCTTGTCCATTGATCGACAGTAATTCGAACGATGTTTCCATGTCTCTCACAACCGACCCACCTGGGAGCGTCCTGCCCACATCCGAGGCAGCATACACGCGCCATGCCCCGAACTTTGACCTGCCATGACCTGACCTGACGGTGATCTTTCCCCACTTTGGAGCCGATCCTATGCAGAAGGCGATGTACGTTTTGGAGACCCTGTGAGCTGTAAACGCCTTGACAAGCTGGGCGGCGACTTTGTGCGACTTGGTTATAAGCATTACTCCGCTGGTGTCTCGATCGAGACGGTTTGCAAGATGAAACTCTTGTGGGCTCGCTCTGGTCCCTGAAATTTCGATACAAAACAAATGATATTCAAAAAAAAAAAAAAATCCTAAAATCCTCATTGCTCGTTGATTTTGTCTTGAACAACCTGATTAGGCCTTAATCAAAACCAAAAATAAACCCTTCTGGACATTCAATCCAAAGGCACTCAATCGCCAAAATTCAAAAGGACATTCAATCCTACAAACGTATATGTTCACAATTGGCCAAAATTCAGATACATTCTAAGCGATAGTCTTTTAGTAATTCATCAAAGAGTTTCACTATATCTATATTCTATATGCACTCTATAATTCGTGATTATTAGAAAACTGAGAGAAACAGAGAGAGGAGAGTTTTTCCAGCGAGTCGACCTGGGTCAGCTGAGTCAGACAGAAGCTTCCGTACCGAGTCGAAGACGCTCTCGCAATACACGCCCTGAGGCTTATTCACGGCGATGAGCCAGTCGTCCTCGTACACGAACTCGCATCTCGAAATGGAGTAAAGGCTCGACCTTGACGACGCAGTCATGGCTCTGCTGAGCTCCGCGTCCTTGGAGATCGCCGGCAGAGGCGGAGAGAGGGGCGTTGGGTAATTCTCTGGGGTTCTGAGGGCATTTTCGGAAGTGGGTCTTTCTGAGTCCGACATGGCGTTGCAGAGAAGATTGAGTGTCGTTTGGTGGTGGGACTTGGGTTTGGTTACGGTTTTGGGGTTAGAGAGAGGAAGAGGGAAGAAGAAGAAGAATGGGTTCAAAGGAATTGACGCCATTTAGGAGTGGTTTATCAAAAGGTCTGGGAAAGAGGGAAATTTGCTCTTGCTTTACGGTTCGGTACGACGCTTCGTTTTGGCGCGAACGATGAAACGACAAATTGCTTTTGTTTTGGGAGGACCAAGACGACAGTCGTTTTTGTGTCTCGGACGACACAATTTTGGATTTTTTATTTTTATTTTTATTTTTAGTTTTGGGGTCTAATAAAGAAAAGGAAAAGTTCTTGCTGGAAAGTCGACGTCGTCGTCGTTCATAGCACGCTGTCGTTTGCGATGTTAACTTTGTCGTTTAAATCACAAGATGTGTTGTCGATCGTTTCGTCCTAAAAGCACACTGTCGTTTCACCGGCGTGTTCTCTCTATTCACACAGCAACAACTTCAGTTCAGTAAGCCAAATGACAAGTCGTATCTAGCGGCATGAGAAGGTACAAATTAGGAAAATTAAATAAAATACCGCTTTCACCCCCTAGTTGTAGTAGTATTATATTTGTCTCCCCATCAAAACGACATCGTTTGATGACATTTTCCTAAACCCCAAAACCTGAGACTTCTCAAACCTCTTTTCCTTCATCGTCATCAAACTCTTGCTTTTTTCATTTTTTTTTTTCCTAAAGAAAACAAAAGCTTGAAAAGAAAAATGGCGTTTTTGTCATCATTAAGAAAACGATCAATACGAAACGCCTGGCTTCTCTGCCACAGTCCTATCACTCTCACCAGAGCCATAACCTCCGAGTCCGCTTCTTCGACGCCGAGTCGTTTCTGTCTGCAACAACGGCTCGCGAAACGCGTTTCTTCAGCTTCTGGATCGTCTTCCGTTAATGGCGGTCTCGCTTCTTCTCTGAGGTCGCTCCGGCTGTTCGGCGCCCGGCCGGCGGCGGAGCGGGCGACCTCCGACGGGCTCACGGTGGAGAGGATCGTGGCGAGCGAGTGGCCGATTCTCGACGAGAGCGACAGCGATTGGAAGAGCCACGCTGCGGCGGTCGCGCAGTCGATTCACCTTATCAAGAAGCGTTTGAAGGTAATTTGCTTGATTGGTTTTTGAGTTTTGCTTAGTTTTGTGTTTAATTTGCAAAATTTTGAGCGTCGAAAATGGAGATCGACGGTGAGTTGTGGTTTCGATTACTGTTGCTAAGAAAAATGTGAGCTTGAGTTAATTAGTTGTTCATTTGTGCTTAATTTCGTGTTTAACTTGATCGAATTTGGTTTAATTAGTTTTTGAATTTGGTGTAGTCTAGGAAAGTTCATGAGTAATGTGGTTAATCAAAAGATGTGAGCTTGACTTGATTAGTTGTTGGATTTTGCTTACTTTAGTGTTCAATTGTGCAGTTGGATTATTTGAGTGGAGTTTGAGTGGTGATTGTTTGAGACAAAAATGTAAGCAAGATTGACTTAGCTAATCGTTGCGTTGTGCTTAATTTCATGTTTGTTCGGTAAAAATATTGTTATAATGGGACAGAGTGGTGATTATGATTGCTTTTGATTAGAAAAGTTGTAAGCTTGGTTTAATTAGTTGTTGGATTATGCTTAGTAGCATGCTTAAGTTGGAATTTGATAGTGTGCTCATTATGTGTATGTTGCAAAAGTTGCAATCTTTTTTCATGTTTATGACTGGTTCGAGCTTGTTGTGAAGTTCAATGTAATGACTAATGTGGATGGTGACAGTGGAAGAAGATGTTGTTTAGGTTGGATTTGCTGTCGACCGAGTTGAATAAGCCTGATATTTGGGATGATCCGGTGCATGCGGGGAATGTAAGCCGTGAGCATGGTTCAATTCTGGGAAAAATGAAAGGTGTCACTGCATTTGAGAGGGAATTGCTTGAGCATATCGACATGATAAAGCTTGCTCGTGAAGAGAATGATGAAGAATTGGAATCGGTGCGCCCTCACATTTTATCGCTGTTGTAGGCATGTATTCATTTTCTTTATGTGATTGCATAGCCCGTGTAATATATGCGTAGCTGATCTTCTCTCCATTGCTAATGGATATTGTAATTAGCAGTTTGAAATGGTAAAATATGTTTTGTCGTTTGTAATTGTGAAATTTTTCAGATTACCTTTATTAGCTTTATTGCTGTGAGTAACAAGGTTGTCTATGTGAACTAATGAAAATTAGTCCCATAACTTCCAACTAACTTTCAGATGTATGCAATACATTTTTGCTTACTTTCTGATAAGCATTCCACTATTTTCATCTTTGTAAGAAATCAGCTGCTTCTTTTTTTTTTTTTTTTCCTTTTGATTGGAAGTCTAATTCAATTTTCTTGTTATTAACATTCATTTTGCTCTTCCTTTGCAGGAATGTGTGAAAGCTTTGCTTCAAATGCGAAGAATTTCAAAAGAAAGGGAGCTTGAAGCTATGTTATCGGACGAGAATGACCCTTGCTCTTGTTTCATCGAGGTTAACCAATAAATTGTTTTTGGGGCCTTTATTAGTTTGCCATTGATGGTGCTAAAAGTTAGATACCGTGTGCGCCATTGCCCAACTGAACCCTGATCTTTCATGTGCAATGTAGGTTCAAGCAGGAGCTGGTGGTACTGAGAGCATGGACTGGGCGGCAATGATCTTGCAGATGTACAAATTGTGGGGTCAACGTCATGGCTATGCGGTTACTGTTGTGGATGAAATGCCTGGTGAGATCGCCGGAATCAAGGTTAACATCTTCCATTGATTGCTATGCTAGTAACAAAATTGTTCGTTTCGACACTTGACATGACAAAAATACTGTGCTCTTTATTTTCTCCAGAATTTAAATTTCCAATGACGCCATCTGAATCCCAAAATTTTGTTGTAATTCGTGTTTCCGCGACACAACAACTATACAAAAATCAAAAGGTGACTGCTGGTTTCTAAGTCTATGTCAATCTGATTTCTCAGCGGGCAACTATCAAAGTGGATGGTGAATATGCCTTTGGCTATGCCAAAGCAGAAGTAGGAGTGCACAGGCTGGTGAGGATCTCCCCATTTGACAGCAACAAGCGCCGACATACTTCTTTTGCCGCTGTCGCTGTTATCCCAATTCTGGGCGAGGGATCTACTCGTGTGCAAATCAGCGAATCCGATCTTCGTATTGAGCGGTTTCGATCGGGGGGAGCTGGAGGTCAGCACGCTAACACAACCGACAGTGCTGTGAGAATAGTCCACATTCCTACAGGAATTACTGCCACTTGCCAAAACGAAAGGTATGGGAAACACACGTCTTAGCATGCATCACCAGGTCTCGATTTTGTATTTTGTTGAGCTAAGCATTGTAATGCAGGTCTCAACACCAGAACAAAGCCTCAGCGATGGCTGTACTTCAGTCACGGTTAGACCAGCTCGAGATGGCACGCCAGGCACAGATGAATGCACAACATACGCAATCTCTGACTGGTATAACTTGGGGGAGCCAAATACGGAGTTATGTTCTACATGTAAGCCTCGTAGTTAGTCAAATTGAAATAAATATTCTTAATGTTCATCACCAACACTTATTGCCAACACTAATCCTAACTATTTGTTCTGAATGCAGCCATATCGAATGGTGAAAGATCTCCGAACTAATTATGAGGTGTCGGACCCTGATTCGGTTCTCGAGGGAGATTTAGATGGCTTCATCCTGAGTTACTTATCAGCTTCCTTGGATAAAGATGAAAATGATAAGTAATTTTAGAAGCTTGACGATTTTGACACGACCTGACCGATTGCAACTCTGGGAGCCACATTGTAAGACCTCAAACCGACTGCAACGGTAGGATTTTCAGGCACAAGGATTTTTGAGTGCAATGCTATTTAGGACACGGCCAGCCCGTATCTCACTGTACGTACCATGAGTACGTTGAAGAGTCTTGTTCTTTGTGCAAGTAGGAATAACATTCTTTAGTATTGGCTATACAAATGCTGTTCTAATGAAATTGTAATAGCAACGCTAATTCATAACCTTATAAATTTGCCTTTTCAATTCTACAGTATTTTGTACATGTCTAATCTCTCTCTTAACTGCAAGTATTCATATATCTGTATTCAAAGTCCAGTCAAGTTCTTGTTTCATACTTGTACCTTCTAGCTTAATCGCCTCAACTCTAGTTCATTATTATAAGTTCAAGTTCGTACCTTGTAATTTATTTGAATTATAATTGCGCATAGAAAACATTGCTTCGAAGAGTATAATTGTGGAGATACAGTAAGCCGAGTGAAACTAACATCAATTGCCATTGCATTGATCATTCAAAAAGGAAGAGTAGATTTACATCAAAAGCCACCTTCAAGCAAGTTTACAAACTATTTACCATTTAGAGAAATTATACTAAATACCCACCCGCAAGTGTTATACAACACGGAAAGAAAGTAGTTCTTGATTAGTCAAAGACTTTTTGCTAAATTCCTAATATAAAGAGAGCCGAGAGATGATATGTCCTTCGAAAATAAGTCTCGACTTACGTCAAGTAAAACGACAAATGTGGTAAGGAAAACGACATAGAACTATTTAATATAAAGAGAGCCGTGATAAGTCTTGACTAAATATATTATTTCATGCAAGAAAAGATACTTGCTCACTAAAACTTATCAAAAGGGAAGAGCTAGTCCAGAGTCCAGCTTCTAACTAGAACTAAGAGCTAACGCAAGTCTCTGAAAAAAAAAAAAAAAAAAAAAAGAGAAATCCCTAACAAAAAGAAAGAAAACCATAAATCCAATATCTGCACAATTGCATACCCCTAGTGAAATCTTTGACCTAGTTTATCCTAGTTGACACAGTTATGGTTTCCTTCAAAATATAAGTAATATTCTGGAGTGATTGGCTACAGGTTGGATTAGACGTCATTTTTACCATTGGTAATCACATGAGTGCTTTCATAATCCATCATGAAAGAAGAGAGTAAAGCATCCAGGTCTGGATCCCCAATTGTGATATCCACAACTTGTTCTGCGTCGTGAAAAGATGGTTGCAAACTATGGTTTTCGTGAACCATGTTTCGATCTTCCTGGAATGTTTTTGCTAATGCAGTACTCTGCCCTTGAATAGTTTCTGTTTGTATTGTTGCATCTGCAGAACTGCCCGTCTTTTGATGAACCGAAAGCGCAGTGTTTGATGCTTCTCTTAGGCCACCGTTATTGATGATCGGTGCAGAAATATGATGCGAAACTGTAGCATTGTCAAAGTGTCATACAACATTTAATACAAAGAGATTAAAAGGCCCTCAAACCTCAACTTCAATTTTGTGACACTGGCTGCCTCAAAACTCGTATAAACTATGTTTCGGGATTTTGTAAATTCCGTTGATTAACAAATTGTCATTCGAAATTCGGGAGGCCGCAAGAACAATTTCTCAAATTTGGGCACTTGTGTTAACAAATTGTAAAGTTGAGGGGACAATATTGTGAGACATCTACACAAGCAAAAACGACATGAAAAGAAAAAACTACCTGATAGTGGTGTTGCGCTTTCAACCATATCAAATTTTTGGTTGCCTGTTGTTTGGTTTTCATGATTTTGTTCAGCTGGGACCTGATGATGCTGATAAGAAAGGTAGTTTTGTAGCCCGCTTCCATTGTAAGCAGCGGTAGTGTTACCAGCATTGTTGAGATTGGCGAAGCCGTGAGATTCCTCTGGACTCGGAAAAGGGCATTGAATCATCAGCTCGGATTTGGGCTCAAAATGTAGGAGCCGCTGAAAGGGTTCAATAATAACACTGGGAAGATAATGGATAGAGTGATTACCAAGTAATGATTGTTAAAAAAGGAACTAATTCAGGCTAAACATACTACTAAATGACTTGGATGTCCAAACCCTGTTATTTGACCTTAGTTTTTCCTACAACCAGTACACTACAAGTGCACGTGCTTATCAGTTATCTGACATTATCTAAGGCTTAAACTATTCTAATCTATTGTTATAGCTCAAGTTAAAATAGAAGAAATACATACCTACGAGTTAGTAGAGCCTGGCCATGTCTTTCTGGTCTTGGAGGAGTTTCTTGGAAAAATGGCGGTGGCTTTACTAGCTGCAAAACATCACATATAACAATACCAGATATAATTTAATAAAGGAAAAAAATAAATTGAAATTGAGAGAATGCCAAGCAAAATGCAAGAGTGGTAGAGAGAATTCTCAAGAGTGATATAGCCTTAAATAGACTTTTTAAGCCTCAATCATGCTCAAATATGAAACTAATATAAAGAATTAAATTAATGAATTGGGTAAGAAACTGTTACCTGGATTTTCTGTTGAAGCATTTCCTTGGAAGCAGTATAAACCGCACTTTCTCGCATGATGTCAATGAGCCCACCGGTGGGAACGAGGGCTCCTTTCCCGGCCTCTCCTTGCTCAACGTGAACCGAACCAAGACGGCCTTGGACATTTGGTTGCTGGTCGACCGTTTGTGACGTATTCGGATTGCAGTCAAAGGAGACATTCAAGCCAATATTACTAGGACATGGATCGCAACAAGTAGGGCATTGCGGATTTGGAAGAACAATTTTGCTTAGCTTCGCGAATTCGGGCTCGTAATGTTGAAGCCTCTCATAGTGTTTGTCAAGTTCACCTTTAAGAAACCAGAGAGTGTGAACCCTGAAAAGTTTACACGCACAAGCAAATCATATTTGGTAAGAAATTTAAACCTGATTTCTAAGGAGCAACAATTTTAACATGATAATAGCAATGACATCTATAAGAGAACTATTTACAAATCTTTGAATGATAATGGTAACTAATTTTTACATTGACTGATCGTAATTGGTAAATGAGTGTACAAGTTTAAGAATACGTATTATTTATGTATATAATATTTACCTTGAACGTATAGCCTCACCACCAGTGAAGTCCGAAGTAACTATGTTTTGAATATGCTTTCTTGGCTTTGGATCTATTTCTTGGTAAAACAGAGGCGTTGGCGTTGAACTCAACTACGAAAACACATTAGCAACATTTAGTAGTAAAGAAGCTACATAAATAAAATTAAAATTAAACCAAAAATCTCAAAGAGAAATAAAATATTATACCTTTATTTGAAGCATACCAAACCCATATGTTCCCATATCGAATTTCATTTCGACGATATCGTCCCATTGTATTTCGATCTTATTCTTCACGTTGTTTTCGAAAATTTCCCACATCATTCTTCGAGTATGGAAAAAAAATTTAGCCACCACATGCCCTTTGTACTCAGTTGTTCTCTGCACATTCATTAATATCTTTTGCATAAAAGTACTGGCCATTCTGACAATTTCTAGTCCCGGCCAAACACAGCCTAATAATGTTTTTGTTTAGATTGTTAAGCGAGCCATAGAGAAATTCCCACACTTCATAAAACACAGTTTTTGTATACTATTTGAGTGACTAGCAAGAGACATTTGTTTTTATTGAAACAAATTAAGTAGATTCATAATTTCACGCTTGGACGTCACACTAAATATCACTCATTAGTACGAAGCAATTTTCTTTTTTAGTTAACATTCGTACACTCGTTTAAACATTCGTCATGACACAACAACTGGAAATAAATAAGACTATTGCCAAGACATTAATATCTATAGTGGTATTCAACTAAATGGCAACATTTGAGATCTTAAGAAAATGTCGCAACACATTTTCTAAGTAAAATTCACATTTTTTATATCATTGTAATACCGAAATCAACAAATTACCCATGGTATATGGACATATATTAAAAAAATAATAATAATAAAAATAAAACAAAAAAGCTTAAATAGACGCAAAACTAATATACCAACCAAGGAGGCAAAGTTGCCAGTTAGGAAAGCGAACCATAAAATTTTTCAATGGACCGGTTAGACTAACGACGCATTAATAACCATACTGTATAGGTCATAGATAAACTGTTTAAAAAAAAAAAAAAAAAAAAAAGGGTTTGTCTGACCTTCCATGAGCCAATGTCCAACGCTAAAACGTCCATTTTGGAAAGTCTTCTCATCTCGCGCTCGATTTGAGGTTGCACAATGGTTTTGAGGTATTTTTTGAAAGAGGGCTTGTCAATATTAGATCTCAAGCCAAGATCTGCAGATGTATTCAACATGCGTTGAGTGAATTCCGTCTACAAAACAAAATGTATTATAAATTACACGTCAAATAATCAAATTTATTACTCTGAAATCAAATAATAAAAGAGACACAGTACTTCTTGTCTATAATATGTAGAATTGTAATTTATAAAAAAAAAATAAGGACCTTTATTTTCTGAAAATAAACTTGAGCAATCATTGACAGCTTACGTAAATATATAAAGGTACAGTTATTTTAGTTGAGTATATTTCTATAAAAAGACATTGATTTACTTAAAAATAAAAAGTTGTGAACGTTCTCTTACATATAAAAGTCTAATTGATGATTTAGTTATACATATATCCAAAAACAAAAAACACCCAATACCTGCTTAGAATAGGCTAAAAGTCTGTCTTTCACAAGTTGCGAGATTCTAGAGTCACCGGAATTATCCATTCTGGCAGATGAGACGGAACGCAGAGCTTCGACATCAACATCGATCATCGTCACAATCACAAATACAAATTCACAATCACAATTTGTCTATGCCCCAAAAACAAAAAAACAAAAAAAGAATTCAGTGAATTGAAAAATATGTATATTAACTTACATAATTAGTACTGAGCAATGCCTCTTGGACACTGTCGGCTTTCAAAGGTGATCTCTTCTAAAACTCAGCCCAATTAATCTCAACTTCATGAACCTGTACGTACACAATGCCACACCCATTAACACTTGAGTCCAAATTGAGATCACTCACTGATGAGCAATTACCAAACCAATTAGTTCCACATTGGCTCTAATCCAATTTCGTAGTGGCGGTTGGGTTCGGACTTTGGGAGGGAGAGGAGAGGGTGTACTGTGGGCGTGTTTTCTATTGTCTAACAATATAAGTATAACTAACTAACTAATTATGTCTAACAACGTCCTAAAACAGCAAAGGCAATTTAGGGCGGTTTTGGTATTACCTAAAAGAGCAAAGAGCAAAGGCAATAATAAAACATGTGCACATGCAAAAACATAATATATTTCGTTCTTATATAGCAAATAAAATAAAATAAAATATTTGAATATTCAAAATTCTGGGAAGCAAATCTTTTTATGTAAGGTGTTCGAACAAAACTTAATTCACAATAAAAATAAATAAATAAATCAAAACTCCTGGGAGTGGTTCAAAATTGGCATAGACACAAAGTATCTGAACCAAAAACCATTATAACACGTACTTTGTACGATCACACACGAAAAGAAAAAGAAAAAAAAAAAAGTTTATGTTCTAGGGTTTAGGGTTTATACCAGGAATTGGTTTGAGACACGGCGATATATCTTGATCATGATCAACACAAATATTTTCAGTCCTTTATGTATATATTTTGGATATAATCTGAGTTTTGATTTTTTACATGATTAATACTTTTCTAAAAGGATCGACAACTACCAAATAAGTACTATATACACAAATTATACTCAAGTTACAGATAAATTCAAATGTATATTCACGTTATCATTCATTATTATGAAATCACAATACACCTGTTCACGGCAATCGTAAACTGATAAGATTGTACCAATTTCTGCTCAAAATAATGTATAAATTTGTGTGAACATATTGACGAACACTACAGACTTTGCATATAGCACGAAGGCCTTTCATGTTTGTGTATATATCGATTTAAGAATCAGACTTATTATTTTTACGCAACAATGTTAACAAATTATATTGTTCACAAGACCAAACATGTCTATACACACATTATACATATATATATATATACAGAGAGAGAGAGAGAGAGAGGAGACAGACCCGTCGGCGCTAATTGGCATTGCTTTACTCATCCAACTCCATGGCTTTGATTTAAAACGTGCATGTGTGTGTGTTTGTAAAATAGAGTTACGATTTATTTATTTGCGTAAATACAAATAGCAATTCGTACCCTATTATGTAGGGTATATTGTGTAATTCTGCTTTATTGTGAAGCAGCCAGGTCGGGTGGGTGGTTAATTTTGAAGTCGGGTTTGGTGGCGTTGGAGCAGCACATTGCCGAGCGAGAGAGAGACTTTATTGCTTGGCTGACCAAGTAATCATTAGGGCATTACCAATCAATAACATGGGCCTATTTTTTTTAATTATTTATAAATGGGCTTGGGCTCTTTATTGCTGCTCTCTCAAAGACTCAAAGAGACTAGATATACAAATATACAATCCATTGATTATTCCGACTAACTGATGTAAAATTTCTCTTTTTTCGGAAGGATGATTTCCTTTCTCAGTTTGAAATGCAAATTACACAATTTATTATTGTTATTATTATGGGTGAAGTAGGGAAATACTCAGAATTTATATAACAATAAAAATAAATACTCAAACTTTAGAAGTAATTGAGTTTCTAGTCAATTCGTGAATTAGTTGCACATGTTTTTAGTAACTAAGTGAATTATCACCATTTATCACTATGTAAGTAATTAAATTACTTGGGTAGTTAGTTATATTTTTTAAAAAATTGGGTAATAACTTACATTAAGTTTTTAAAATTGGGTATTCACTATAATTTCTCTATTATATTAATATTATTATTTTTACATTTTTATATGATTTGTTATTTATATATTTTTATTGCATGACTAACCAATTTGTGATCTTGTTTTCTCGATGCGAATGTGAATGTTGTGCTTATCCGTTGGAATAATTGCAATTGAGTAATACTGAATTGCGTAAGTGATAGTCCCACACAGGAAAAATGAGAGGGATTTGAAAGGTTTACGGTCAAATGAATGTGGTTAAGAGTTGTGTGCTTGAGATCTTTTTTGTTTTAATAAGCTTATTATTCATTTATTATTACGCAAAATTTCTAATAAAATTCAACGTTGTTAAATATATATATATATATATTGTATTGAGTCTCATATATTATATGCATATAGTATGCATGCAAATATTGTAATACGAATATTTCATTAGAATAAAAACAACCAAAATCAATAAACTTAACTTCAAAGAATACTCTTTTAATACAAAAAATATTGTTGGAATTTATAACCTATCTAATCCAAGCAATATTAGTAGCCTAAGAAGCAAAAAATAAAAAAACAAAACAAAAAAAAACAAGAAACAAAACAAAAACAAAAACAAAAAAAACATTATTATTCTATATCGTCGATTCAACCCCTGCACCATCATTATCAGTCTCGTTACTTGTTATACCCAACACCGTTCTTCCAATTTGCAAGCAAAGTATTTCTATAAATTTAACTCATTTCAACTAGGAGAAACCTTTTTTTTTTTTTAAACAAATTCAATAATTCTTGTAAAAATAAATAAATAAATAAATAACCTACCTCTTTATGACGTTGGACTTCTCTTAAAATTTCAATAGGCCCAAAAGTGAGAAGCCGCCTGCAGACAACCAATAAAAAATGTAGTTTAAAATATTTACAAATTTGCTAGTACCAAGTTTATAAAAGCTATACAAGCGAAAAAAAAAAAAAAAAAAAAAACCTCATCTCTGAATTTCTCAAATCATATATTGAAATAGAATCCTATATCTATAGGCGTGTGCTTTGTACTACATGGGGAAATCATTAATTAACAATACTATATTTTGGTCAATAATTAAAATTAAACTTCTATAAACTATAACCAATTAAAGGATATATATATATATATATATATATATGAACTCCAATATGCTTCATAAAAGTAATTAATCTAGAGCGTTGATTAATTTTGTAACATTTAATTACACTATAATATAAGTACGTACCAAATTAAAGGACCATGTCACCAAACAAAAATAAATAAAAGAAGTAAAAGGAAAGAAAATGTATACCTTCTTACAGCTACTAAAATCAATGAGACAATTTAATTCAGCAATCATAAAATTATACATCCTCTGTGCCAAATCATCGTCATCGACGGCGGCGTCTGAGAAAATACATAACCAATTAATTATTATTATTAATTAGCAGTGATGATTAATTTTGATTGTTAATCAAGTCATGATCAAACACAAACATATATAAAATTAATGTATATCTAGATTGAAAAAATCAAATGAACATATATAATATTGTGGATGAAATTTCTTATAGATCAAAAAGTGCATTAATTACCAGGATTTTCAGAGAAGAATCTGACCAAATCGTTTGCAAGTTTAGTTTCATAGTGCCTTGGAAAAGAATCCGAGAAGTCTTGGAGTTTTGACCACTGTGATAAAACTCTTTCAATGCATTGTCTAAATGTAAAATGAGACTCGATGGATAGCCAGTTCGTATCACTCATATTCTCTGTGTCATTGTCATCACTACATTCTTTCGATTTACAATCATAATATAAAGTCAATAGTTCTTCAGCTACCTGTTTATATATATATAGGTCCAACGGTCAAATTTTGATAAATATACCATAAAAATACCAATAAGATAGCAAACAACCTAAATTACTTTTTTTTTTTAGATTTTTAAGGATTTAGCCAAACTTTTGGCTAATTTTTTAAGAATTAGCCATTGTTTAATGAAATTAAGAAATTAGTCATTTTCATATGTGATACACGTGTATCAAAAAATGATACACTTGTATCAAGTGTGTAAATGATCAATTCCTTAATTTCATGAAACTATGACTAAATTTATAAAACATAGGGTTAAAAATGTCTAAAAGCCTAAACTGCCATAATTATTTTGTGTGAAATTTTTCAAATATTCTTAATTTAAATTATTATAATTTTGGCTTCACGATTCAACAAAAAGTAACAAAGCAAAAAAAAAAAAAAAAGCAAAAAGAAAAAGAAAAAGAAAAGAAGAAAAGTTTGATAAATGCCAGATTTTATGTTCAAGTTTGCAAAATATGACACTCTTACATATCATGTCACATTTTTCATCACCAAATTATTATGTTACTCTCTTTCTCCTTCTTGTCTTCCTCATTTGTAAAAAAGAAGAATGGTATTTTGATCAATTCAATACTAAAGGTAGTATGTACTGCAATTTTTCTTTTAAAGTGGCGTTTTTTAAAATAAAAAGTTTTTCAATAAAATATATACTTAGCAATCTCAAACATTCTTATATTAAAAGAAAAAAAAAAACAAAAGTTTTTAAGTATTATATATAAAAAATATATAGTATTGGATTTGATATTTTCAAAAGATACGAGGTTTTTTTTTTTTTTTGGGTCAATATCATATGTAATATATTAAAAATGTACTGACCAGTGACATAAAATATCATGCATATTTTGGAGAAACGATTTTACACAAATAGAGTGAAAAAAAAAAAAGAGAGAGAGAGAGAGAGGAAAAAACAAGTACCTTGTAACTTGTGCTATAATCAGTAATAAGACCATGCAGTCTACCTAGCATACTAGCGCCTAGCATCTCTCCCAAATCCTCAACATTAGGCTCTAAGATACAAAATAAAAATAAATAAATAAAGATCTTGTTAGAGAAATCTTCGACAATCATCTTAAATATATATTATAAAAGGATTAGATTAAATTAGATTGGATTAGATTAGTTGATGATACGTACCGGAAGCAGTATTAGTGAAAGTCATAACAAAGAAACAGAAAACGTCAACGATGTATTGGCGTTTTCGGATGCCACGTAAACGGATCAATGTTTTTTGGAAGTCCGACCAGTCCGACAGGAAAAGCTTCACTACGTCCTCTAGTCGATCATCTATTTTCAACTTCATTATCTTTTTGTTTTTCTCTATTTCCTCTCCTAATTCGGAGTGCCATTGCCATAGTAATATTATGATGATCATAATACGTTGTGATTGCGCTACGTGCCTGAATAACCTAATTCAATGCGTGACTTGAATGCTAAGTAATTGAGAAAAAGAGAATTTTAGCTTGGCGTTGGCTTCGATGTTCGTTTAAATTATTTGAACGTATAGAAATTATTAGCAATTGTGAACACACACATTTATATATAAATAGATAGTATAAAGAGAAATTATAGTGAATACCAAATTTTTAAAACTTAATGTAAGTTATTACCCGATTTTTTGAAAAATGTAACTAATTACTTACATAGTGATAAGTGGTGGTAATTCACTTTGTTACCAAAAGCATGTGCAAGTAATTCACAAGCTGACTAGAAATTCAATTACTTCAAAAATTTGGGTATTTATTTTTATTGTTATATAAATTTTGAATATTTGCCTACTTCAAATTAGTAACTAATGAGACGAAAAGGGAATTCCACGATAATGCCACGTAGTATAGAGAATTCCTTAAGGTCGTTTACTTTTTGGGCTGGGTTTGATTTTAGGCCCATACTCGAAGCCCAATCCAAATTTTTTGAAAAATGCCACTTTTTGACCATGGATTTCCAAAAGACGACCCCCTTTTGCTTCGACAAGCGACAACAACTGTGTTTGGGTCTCAGTCTTGGCTCCGTTTCCTTGTATTATGAAATCTCGTTTTGTTATTCTTTCTATTAGTGTGAAGTGTGATTAAACTTGAAGTTAACATGAAAACGCAAATTCTAAGAAGCAAAATTTATTACTATTCTAAGAAATAGTTGTCTTCTTAAAATTTCGAAGTTCTAAACATGTTATTTTTTTAAACAAACTTTTAAAAAAATGACTATTTCTTAAAATATATATATATATATATATATATCTTTTAATATTAAGACATTCTTATGAGTGTAGAGCTTTGAAATGACACAGACCTAAAGCTTAATAAATTTGAGCATACTGAAGAGAAATATAAATTTGTTATTTCCTCCTCCTCTAGAGTTGACTATGGACAAAGCAACAATGAAAAGGCAATTACAAACTCAAACGAGCCTTTTCAGACCTTCAAATTTGTTTGACACCCAACAAAATTTTTTAAATCCCAAAAGAGGAAGAACTAATTATACTAAAATATCTTACCAACAAAAAAAAAAAAAAAAACAAAGCCCAACAACACTTTCTATTACACCCAAGGGCAAACTGAATTTTCGATGCCGAAAAATTGTGTCATTTTTTGATTTGGACCAAAATCAGTATATGCTAATTTGTCTTCAGCTTGAATCCAAGTAATAGGTTGATGGTAAAATCTGCAATCTGAATTTTCACTAACAATACTTTCATTTTCATATTCATAGTCGGTACTATTGTACTCATTTTCTTGACAAAAATAATAACATTTAGATGATGTGCTCGTGAAGGTATAGTCAAAAACCAACTGTAAGTTGATGAGTCATGAGAGTGCTAGCTTTATGAACTGAATTAGCCTCCTCGTTGAAATTGTGGGGTTTTGGAGACATAATCGGATTTTTGTCCAATTGCTCTCAAGTTAAGCATTAATGTTTAGTTCTTATGTATTGACTACTTATAGATATTAATCGACAAAGCTTGAACTTGGCCTCACATATATCTTCTGATTTGTCGTCACATATTATGACCATTTTACATCCAAAAATTGACGGAGAGGGTTAAGTGTTAACAAATTTCACGTTATGAGGCATATTTTACACGTTTTAAAAGTCAGGGGCACAACAGAATGAATGTCAAAAATCGGGGATAATTCATAAAATTTATTTTATTTTTAAATTGTAAAAAGACTATTACATAATCGACAGATGAAAAATAAACATATCTCATAGCTAGGTGAAGAGGTGTTATAATTTTGTTTAAAAGATATTATTAGAATTATGAAAGCATAGATCAAACAGTACCAAGATCACATGCGTAAGTCATAATTATTGCAAACACATAAAATTCTAAAAACAAGCTTATAAGACACATAACATGACACATGACAATAATTATTAAAGACCAACTTAATAACCTAAACACAAATAATAGTAAATAATATATAACTGTGTTTCATCACCAACGTCTTCACTCTACATCCTAATTGTCCACATTGTCGTCCTTCTCTCCCTCGTTACTGCTCCCCGAAGAATCTTCATATCCGTCAGCCTTCTTCACAGAGTTTTCATCGAGAGCAAAACAATCAGCCTTCCAAAAATAGTCATCTTTTCTTCCGATCACCTATATGTGTAAAATTTTAATTAATCAAATGCTATAGTAAATTATAATTATTCATATCATATTAATAACATACAAACATTTAAGAAAAATTACCACTTTGAAACCGAGTCTGTTGCCACAAAATTTGCAATTGGCGAATCGAATTCCATCGTGTTCTTTTGTCAAACTGACATTGAAACATTCGCTGAAAAAAAGATATTTTCCCACAATCTTTTCACTTCTTTCAGTTTCTTTTAAGTCTATCTGTAAAACCAAAACAAAGAAAAAAAAAACATTTATTAAACATAAATAATATATTTCAATGGCTAATTTAACAGGAATTATACGTCGAATAACAACAAAATCAGTTACTTACTTGACCAAGCAGATTAGAGGTGTTGGCAACCAGATTTCCTTTACAGTGGATGCATTTGTAATAATTTTTTTCGTTGGCCATAATACCTAATAGTAAAGAGGTAAAACTAGTGAAATAGATAAACTAAACAATAAAAGTGAAATAAGCCAATTCAATTTTTAAGAACATATAGGATTGATTCTTTGAGCGGTGGAGAAAAAGACCATAGTATATGTTAGTGCTTCAAACGGTTATTTAAATATATAGATATAAAATTGTAAGATAAGAAGGGATATGACTAAGCTATATATAGATGTAAAAGTGAAAACTAACAGATAATATACTCAACAAGTTCTCTGAACGATGCGAAAAAGATAGGAGTATATATTGGCGTTTCAGATTGTGATTAATGGACAATGTTATGTTGGTGTTAATATATATTGGAAGTGAATTTGAAGTTGTTAATGCATGAGCTATAAGTTGGCAGCTCATTCAAATTCACTGATTATTCTAACTTCATGTAAAACTTCTTTATTTTTGGAAGGACGATCATGCACAATTTATTTTCTCAGTTTGAAATGTAAATTACACGATTTTTTTTTCTTTTTTACAGATTTTATGATATGTTATTTATATGTTTTTATTGCACAAGTAACCAATTTGTGATCTTTTTTGGTCGATGCGAATCATGTGAATGTTGTGCTTATATGTTGGAATAATTGCATTAATACAATTAGTAGTACTGAATTGTGTAAATGATAGGCCCACATAGTAAATTAAAAATGAGAGGGATTTGGAAGTTTTACAGTGAAAAGAGTGTGGTTAAGAGTTGTGTGCTTGAGATCTTTTTTGTTTAATAAGCTTTATTATTCGTTTATCATTACACAAAATTTCTAATAAATAATTCAACGTTGTTATATATATATATATATATTTATATTTATATATATACTTATATACTGCATTGAGCCTCATATATTATATGCATGTAGTATGCATGCAAATATTTTAATACGCATATTCCATTAGAATAAAAATAACAAAATCAATAAACTTAACTTCAAAGAATTAACTATGAACTTAATTTTTGAAGGTGCCTCTTACAAGAAATTGATTTTAATAAACTTAAATACTCTTTTAATACAAAAACATTGTTGGAATTTATAACTGTTCTAATCCCAGCTATATTTGTTTTCAAATTATAAACAAAAAAATTAAAAAAAATAAATATTATTATTCTATATCATCGATTCAACCCATGCACTATCATCATCAGTCTCGTAATCTGTTATACAACACTGTTCTCCCAATCTGCAAGCAAAGTATTTCTACAAATTTAACTCATTTCAACTAAAGAATAATTTTTTTAAATAAATTCAATAATTCTTGGAAAAAAAAGAAGAAGATGGGGACTAATAATCTACGCTCCAAGTGATGTGCTCTATTCATTTTCACTCTATGTTTGTAGTATAAAATTTGGTACATAAATTAAAAGTGTAACACACATTGGCATAGATTATCAATATACAAAAAGAGGGGCACTCCTCAAAATCCAAAAAAAAAAAAAACCGTACCTCTTTATGATGTTGAACTTCTCTTGAAATTTCAATAGGCCCAAAAGGAAGAAGCCGCCTGTACATAATCAATAAAAAAAAAATGAAGTTTAACATATTTACAAATTTGGTAGCACAAAAAAAAAAGAAAAAGAAAAAACTAATCTATAAACTGTCGCCAATTAGAGGATATATATGAACTCCAATATGCTTCATGAAAGTAAATCTAGAGCTTTGATTAATTTTGTAACATTTAACACTAATATAAGTGCGTACCAAATCAAAGGGCCATATTGTCACAAAATAAAAACAAACAAATAGAGTAAAACGAAAGAAAATGTACCTTCTTACAGCTACTAAAATCAATGAGAGAATCCAATTCAGTAATCATAAACTTATGCATCCTCTCTGCCAAATCATCGTCATCGACGGCTCCTGAGAAAATACATAACCAATTATTATTATTATTAATTTTGATTGTTGATCAAGTCATGATCAAACATGAACAAATATAGAATTCCCTTAATTTATATCTAGATGAGACACAGATTGAAAAAATTAAAGGAACATATTGCGGATGGAATTTCTTATAGATTAAGAGCATTAATTACCAGGATTTTTAAAGAATCTGAGCAAATCGTATCTAAGTAGAATTTCATAGTGGCCTGGGAAATATTCTGACAAGTCTTGAAGTTTTGACCACTCTGATAAAATTCTATCAATGCCTTGTTTAAATGTGGATTGGGACTCAATTGATAGCCACTTCGGATCACCCATATTCTCTGACTCATCACTGCATTCTTTTGATTTACAATCATGATATAAAGTCAATAGTTCTTCAGCTACCTGTTTATATATATATATATATAGGTCCAACGGTCAAATTTTGATAAATATACCCAAAAAATACCAATTATAATTAAAGAGGCCAATATGACACAATACTAGAACTTGTGTTCTCGTAACGATAGAAAATACCATAATTCTAGAATATTATGTGTTTTCCAAAAATATTAAATTCGGTTGCACGTTTTTATAATTAAGTTATTAATCATTTTTATTTTTCGTTATTTTTTTTTAGACATAATGCATGATTGTTTTGTCTTTTATTATGGAAGGTAACAAATGTTACGTGCTGTAATAATTTTTATTACAAGTGATAACAACTTTTTATACAGACCATCACGGACAAAATTTGATACATATATGTAATAAAATATCTAATTTTTAGTACACATTTGTCTGTTACGATTTGTATCAACATTTGTTACATGAATATATTTTATGTGGGAATTCGGTTAATTATTTTGTGTGAAATTTTCTAAATATTCCGAATTTAAACGATTATAATTTTGGCTTCATGATTCAACAAAAAATGTAATAAGATATGTCTTCTTAAAAAAAAAAAAAACTTCTTTAAATATTAGTGTTCGGCTTTCACAAAAAACAAGAGTTTTTAAGTATTATATATATATATATATATATATATATAGATAGATAAAAATGTCATGCATATTTGGAGGAACGATTTTTATTACGAGATTAAATATTTATGTATTAGTACTGATGTGGAGTGATTAATTACCAATTTAGCTGACGTGTATTAGTTTGTTATATTTTGTTAGAGTTAGTTACAGAGTTCGTTGATGAACTTCTCAGTTTACTTCGTGTATATAAGAACTGATTGTAAACATTATTTAGTTAGTTGAATCATTCATTTTTCATCTTCATTTTTTTCAAGTTCTGTTAATTTTACACAAATAGAGATAAAAGAAAAAGGTGAGGAAAATAGCAAGTACCTTGTAACATGGGCTATAATTTACAATAAGGCCATGAATTCTAGCAAGCATACTAGCGCCCAGCATCTCTCCCAAATCCTCAACATTCGGTTCTAAGACACAAAATAATAATGAAAAAAATAAAAATAAAAATAAAAAATAAATTAAAGATGCTCTTCGATAAATCTTAGATAATTATCTTAAATATTTTTTTAATAAAAAAATTTAGATTAGATTAGATTGGATTTGATCAGTTGATACATACCAGAAGCGGTATCGGTATTAGTGAGAGTAGTAGCAAAGAAATCAAAAACGTCAGCGCTGTATTGGAGTTTTCGAATGCCACACAAACGGATCAATGCTTTTTGGAAGTCCGACCATTCCGACAGGAAAAGCTTCAGTACGTCCTCTAGTCGTTCTTCTCTCCTCAACTTCTTAATCTTTTTTACTCTATTTCCTCTCCTATATTTTCCGAGTGCCATACTATATATAGTAATATTATTACGATTATATATATTACTTTCTATATTACCTACTTGTGTTGCGGTTGCGTTATGTGAGTGAATAACGTAATTCAAGGCCGGCCGTACCCACACAAATGCGTGACTTGAATGCTAAGCAATTGAGAAACAGAATTTTAGCTTGGGGTTGGCTTCGATGTTGCTTTAAATTTGAAGGTAAAGAAATTAGCAATTGTTATATATATAGATAGTATAGACTAGTAACTAGAGAAACGAAATATTTAGAGTTCGAATCGGAATGGAAAACCCTACAACAAGGAGTCATACAAGGAAAGGGACTTCCACAATAATAATAATAAGGAAAAAAATACCCATTTGCACTTTATATTTATGTTACTTTTCTCGATAGCACCATATCTAGAGCCACACTGTGCCTTCGTAAAAGGCCGTTTACTTTTTTTTTGGAGTGCAAATGGTTTTTTTTTTTTCATAATAATAAAATAAGAGAGAATTTCAAAATAAAGCCATTTTTTATGCCACTTAATAATCTATATCTCATGTAGTGTACTCTCTTCATTTCCACTCTATGTTTGTAGTGTAAATTTTGGGGTATAAATTAAAAGTGCAACACACATGGGGTATAGATTATCATTGTGTCAAGAATGGGGTATTCCTCAAAATCCCTCTAATAATAATGACACGTAGAATAGAGAATTTTCCTTATTATTTAGAGCCACACTGTGCCTTCGTATAAGGCCGTTTACCTTTTTTGGGCTGGATTTCATTTTAGGCCTATGCTCGAAGCCCAATCCAATTTTATTGAAAAAGGCCATCTTGGGTCTGACTGAGTCTTGGCTTCGTTTTGTTGTCTTTGATCTTGTATTATGTAATCTCATTTTGCTCTTCTTTTTCCATTTGTGTGATCAAGCTTGAAGTTAACATGGAAATTGCGATCTTAATAGAGATTTCACAATCACATAAAAGATATCAATTTTGTCCTTCTCTGACACTCAGAAAACAATTTCGGCAATCAAATTTCCAAACTTGTTTTTCTCCCAGATTCAGAGGGAAAAAGGAAAAAATAATAATAATAATCATAACTAGTAAGCAAATTAGTTATCCTAACAAAATTTAATATAAATTTTAAGATAAGAAAATTCATTACTATTCTAAGAAATAGTTGTCTTCTTAAAATTTAGAATTTCAAAATATTGATTATTTTTTTGAACAACAAACTTAAAATATGACCAAAGCTTTAGGTCTGTTTCATTTCGAAAGATATATATAGATATATCATTTAATGTTAAGACATTCTTATGAGTGCATAACTTTGAAATGAAACAGACCTAAAGCTTAATAAATTTGAGTATTCCTCCTCAAGAGTTGACTATGGACAAAGCAACAATGAAAAGGCAATTACAAACACAAAACAAGCCTTCTCAAACCTTCAAATTTGATTGATACCCAACAAAAAAAAAAAAATTCCCAAAAGAGGAAGAACTAACACTAACATATCTTTCTAAAAAATCCCAACAACAACACTTTCTATTACACCCAAGGGCAAACTGAATTTTCGATGCCGAAAAATTGTGTCATCGTTTGATTTTGACCAAAATCAGTACATGCTAATTTGTCTTCAGCTTGAATCCAACTAATAGGTTGATGGTAAAATCTGCTATCTAAATTTTCACTAACAATACTTTCATATTCATAGTTTGCACTATTCATTTCCTCTGCTTCCACTCCTGAGTAGCTCGAAAACCGGCTTTCATTGCCCGTCAATGCTAGAAAATGTGGATTGTTTCGGAAAAATTGATCATTGATCACATCTCTCTCTTCTGTATCTGCGTAACTGTCGACGCATTGACCCCAATGAGCCATGTTTGACACACTTTCCATGCTGGTGAGTTCGTCTACAGGTTGAGAAACATCCGTAACTGTTCAATCACAAAAAATTTCCCAACATTTTGTGTTAGCAAGATCGATAATGTAAAAATCTCGACGACGAAAATTTTGGCTAGTGACAAACTAAAGTTAGGAGATCTATATAAATGGTGTTACCATAATAAATTTTAGGACACAAATGAAGTTTATTGAACCGAAAAAAAGTACCTGATGTCGGAGAAAAATCACAAGAAGGAAAAGATGATTGGTTGCATAGTGTATGGTAGTCCTGATTTGGTCGAACTTGGATGGGACGAAGAGGCATTTCGGCGTTTGAATTTGGCATTTGTTGAAAATCGAAAGAGATGTCCCAATCAACATGGTTATTGAAACCTATCGGATAGGGCGGTTCTTGGACATGTAGTCCATTTCCATTGAAACCGAAGGAAATCTCACTTCCTAAGTTGTACAGGTCCGAATCGAAATAAGGAGATTGAAGGCTCGGGAAAGGCCTTTGGCTCATTTGCGAGAACCGAGGCTCGTGTTTTAGGAGCTTCTCGTAGAGCTTATCGAGTGCTCCTGGAGGGAATTGGAGGAAGTGTCTCCTGAGAGAGAAACATATCACTAATTAGAAAAAAAAAGGCTTAAGAAAATGAAAATGAAAAAAAAATGAAAACAAGAGTGGTTTTTTTGAACCTGCAAATCATAGCTTGACCACCGGTGAAATCCGAAGTGTTGTCCCAAAGAGTATGCTTCTTCGGTTGCGGTTCTGTTTCGTGAAAAAACGAGGGCGGTTGGCTTAGCTGCAAATCAAGCAGAAACAAGATTTCAATAAGCAGAGACTTGGACACCCGAAATTTATCTCAATCACGTGGAAATGAACCAAAAATTTACCTCGATTTCGAGAATCCCGGGCTGGTTCTCTTTGATGTCAGCTCTTATTGCCAAAATGTTCTCCCATTGCATCTGAATCTTTCTCTTTAAGCCGTTCTCAAGAATTTCCCACATCAATTTTCGCTTAGCGAAGTAGCATTTCGCTACCAGCTCCTCTTTGTTTTGAGCCACTCTCTGCATATTCATTGAAACAATATTTATCAACAACTTAGTGGTCTAAATTCTTCTTTCCTTTGATATGATATTCATGTCAAAGAGATTGTGTGTGTGTGTATATGTTTAATTATATATTACCTGCCATGAGCCGATTCTCAGCAGGAGCATATCGGCATTCGAAGCCTTTTTCGGATTAGTCTCGGTTGATGTCTTTGGCCTAATTTCTTCAGGGAATAGCTTTGTTTCAATCAAGTCCATGAAAGAGGGTGCTTTGTGAAGTTTCAAGCCAAGAGGAGGTAGACTCAGAAGAACTTCAGCCATTTTAGACTACATAAAGAATAGAGAAAAAAAATTTAAAAAAGGGAAGAAAAAAAAAAAGTTGCAAAATATAAACCGTGAAATGTTATAAGTTATACAATCAAGAGTCATGATACGTGTAACAGAATTTTTTTCATTGATGAAAACTACGCTTGATTATGAAAATATATAGTTGTACTCTTAAAGTTAAGATTGATGGTTTTTTTTTTTTATTATCATGCGTCAGAAAAAAAAAATATTATGCATGCTCTATTAAAAAATAAAAAAGAAATCACGTACAGAAAGATCAATTTCAGTACGTATAAGTTATTTTCTTCTTTTGAAAAAAAGAAACACTTTCTCTAGCTATTATGATATATGAATAACCCAAAAAACAATTATTATTACGAATATTGAGGGAGATGGAAAATAAATGAATATATATATATATAAAATATATATATTTAAATACATATAACCTTAGTGTTTATGAAGTGCAATGAAAATAAGCATATATTATATATTAAGGAAAGAAGTGAAAAGAAAATAAAACCTGGTTTGTGGATTCTCTAGGTGTTTGCATAATCCTGTTATTTGCAGCTTCAGAGATAGGAGTTTGATAATGTAAACAAGGAGTACTTGTCTCTGAGTTCACAGACTGCTCTGTCTCAGCAGTTTGAGCTAACCCAAAAATAGCCTTAATCATGCTTAGCCACCAATGATTTTGTGTGTGACAAATTATATCACAAGATTAGTGAAACCTCAGATCATATGGGAAGTTGTCTAAGAATGGTGGCTTTGAGTGTGTATATAACTACAAATATATATATATATATATATGCGTAGAATAAAGACATGCACTTTGTAAGTTGACTCTTTTGGTAGAGAAGGGACGTGGAAGAAGATAGAGAGAGAGAGAGAGAGAGAGAGAGAGAGAGAGAGAGACTGGGAGTGCGTGTGAAAACTGAAAACAGAGTACAACGCAGTACTCCAATTGAGCGTCATGTCATGGATCCAAGCCAAAAATTATTATTTTATTTTTTTTAAAAGTGACATATGGTTAATTATGATAAAGAAATTTTTTTTTTTTTTTTACTTTATGACCCACCAACGAACCGACTGCTGATGTCATCAACCCACCTGTCATTTCGTGCCACGTCAAACTATGGTGTGATGAGTGGAATTGTGCTTGTAGAGGTGAAAGAAACCATTTAGCTTGAGAATTGAGATAACGTGACATGAGTTATATCTTGGTGGTATATCATATATATTAAGGATAATATTTCTTCTAATCAAAAAAGAGATCGATATTAATTAGCATAATTGCCCATAGTATCTTGAGTTTTTACTGAATTACACATTTACTTTAAGATCTTTTATTTTAATATAAATATTATAGAATACGAGTTTGCCAAAATTTTCAAAAGTATCTCTTGTTCTCAATTTTTTTAAATATAAATTTTCGTCTTTGTCTATATTATAATATTTTGACATACAGTTTGATATATCATATTTTGAATTAGGGTAAATTTTATTTTTTAAAAATTAATCTTGAATTTTTACTGAATTATACATTTACTTTAAAATCTTTTATTTTAATATAAATATTATAGAATACATGAGTTTACCAAAATTTTCAAAAGTATCTCTTGTTCTCAAATTTTTTTTTTTTCCAAAAATTTTTGTCTTTGTCTATATTATAATATTTTGACATACAGTTTGATATATCATAGTTTGAATAAGGGTAAATTTTATTTTTTAAAAATTAATGTGAAAAATTTTGAGAACATAATATAGTTTTGTCATAATTTAGTGAATTTGAGAAATCTTTTTATCGTAATTCGATAAATTTTTGTATTACAAAATTCAAGATATAATTATGTTATTTAGAAAATATTCAAGTTAAAAGGTATATCGTATATATACACATATATAAACAATATTTTCAAGCTTTTTAACTCTGAACCTGAGTTATCAGCAATGCATACATAAAATAATAATAATTCTATACTCTGATTCTACCTAATATTATAAATTTGAATTCTATCACTTTTCACATAAAATAATAATAATTTAGCTCTCACCATATCTAATTAGTGAGATTAAAAAAAAAAGGCTATAGCCTCCAATTTCCTTTCTAGAAGAGAAATCTAGCGATGATATTTAATCTTAGATTCCGTTAGATTTCGTAGTTGTGGTAGGATTTAATCCAAGAAGAAGAAGAATGGAGAGTGATGTAGAATGGTGGAGAACTGAAAAAGATTTTTTAATCATTCTAGATTTTTTTTTAGGAAAGATTGAGTAATTATTTGTGCAATTACTATATTGTCTATTTGTATCATTTGTTATTACTTATACGAATGGGTAAATAGACTTTTCATTTACTAAGAAGGAGGATTTTGAGGAATGCCCTATTCTTGACAGAATGATAATCTATATTCCATGTGTGTTGCACTTTTAATTTATATCCCAAAATTTACACTACAAACATAGAGTGGAAATAAAGGGAGCACATCACATAGAGTATAGATTATTAAATGGCATCAAGAATGACTTTATTTTGAAATTCTCCTGACTAAAAATGTAATTTTGTGGACCAAGAGGGAGAGCCTTTCACAACCAATTAACAAAGAAATTTCATTTCTTCCCATCCATCCATTTCTCCATCGTCATCCAACTAAACACACCCCTTAAAATTAATAACATTGTACAATTAATCTGAGTCAAGGCATAGGTATGAATTATACTAATTTTACAAGTTGATGCATTGATTTCTTTTAGGCAAGGTATAAATATAGAAAATTGTAAAAAATAAAAACCTCATTTTAAATATCTATACCATTGTGTTTTTTGATTTTTTATTCTATGTTTATAGTGTAAAAATAAGGGTGAGTTGCAAAATAAGCCAAAATTAAATGTTTGTTTTAAATGATGGCATGTGTTTCAAAAAATTAAAAAATAGTCATGTTACGAATTATATAACAGAAAAGTATTATACAAAATATAACAGATCTATAAATATTTATAAGATATTATTTAACACTTCAAAAAATAATGAGTAAAACTTGAAGTATTACAAAATATCTTACAAATATTTACAGATGTGTTATATTTTGTGTGATACTTTTCTGTTATATAATTTGTAACATGACTATTTTTTAATTTTTTGAAACATGGGCTGGACTTTAAAAACGAAAATTTTTTTTTGGCTATATCCTACGATTTCCCTAAAAATAAAGACATATTTTAAAATATAATATAAGAAAGCATGGATAATTAATATGTCAAAAAGAATTCCTCAAAATCTCCCGTATATATTATCTAAATAAATGTTCGAGTACATGTAATATATGAACTATACTATTATGCCATTTCTAATATTATCTAGTACATGCCGTGACTAGACAAAATGCGTGTCTAATATGTATATCAGAAAGGCCAAGCAATTATAACATAATCAACTTCCAAACGTGGAATATAATCTTAGCTTTGAATAAATGCTTGGATAAGAGCAAACAATCACCCTTATCAAAAGGCATGCACCTCTTTTTGTATATTCTAATAAACTTATAATGCTTTGAGGCCACGTCATTACCCCCCCTAATCAACATTATTTTTGCTTAATCATTTGTCAATACTCTTTGGAGAGTCGTCATTTGTTGTAGTTCGAATAACGAAATATGTTTCTTTACACCTATACTAAATTCAAAACCCGAAACTACCCTTCTAAAATTGACTATTAAAGGAGAAGTCCTTGCACATTTTTGTAATTTGAACATGTGGGTATATTAGCAAATCTCACATTTTGGTATATTGAGAAATTGCTACTTGTGGATGAACATATCTCACCTACAAATATACAAATAAAATAATGGGATATTTAGGCATGTGACTAATGGAAAGCAAGTAGTTTAATTATTAATTATATATAGTTAAAGTCTAAATTCTCATCAAATTATTATATCAACCAAAGAGATGTTTAGAGGATTAGATTACATATATATGGTGGTAAGTGATGTATGAAAATGTGCATGATGAGAAATGGGGTGTGCTACAAAAGGCTGGCCGTCTTTTCTCATGTCAGCACAAAAATTCCAAAACTTTCATGATTAATAATTAGACCATCACTACAAACTTTTTAATAATTATGATTTGATGTAAAGCAAAGAAAAGTTCTCTAGGCCGACGAGTTGAAGTTATAAACACGCCTCCATGACTTACACAAAATATATACATACCGAAAAAAATGGAGATATTCTGTCAATAAAATTGTTATTTTAGTAAAAATAAAATAACATGTATTATTACAACTTTAACAATATATATTTCAGTTATTTAAGATTTTTTTTTCTATTTTTTAATTATTAATGTATCAATTTTTTATGAGTGTAATATCATTTGGACAGCAAATTTTGATTCATATCGAAATCATAACGATTTTGTCTTTTTTACTTTTTAATTTCTGTACATTGATGGAGCATGACATGATGGTTGATCGTACCTATGACTATCATCAATTTTATAAATCTTAGTGACTTTATACGTCAGCAAAGTTGGCTGATCATTTGCAATAAATGAATTGTATGAATCTTAGCTTTGATTTCTATTCCCTTTTTCATGGATTCATGAGAATTTGACGATATTTTAAACTATTAATATTTCTAAGCAGCCTCTAAGGGCTGATTAGGTGTGCTCATTCGAACCATGTTAGAAACAAGAAACACAAAGGGAAATAGGAAATAGAAATACTTTTTTGGGGCATCAAAATATCAAATTGCCTTAGGCCAGAATTAGAAGGTGGTGTAATTTATTTATAAGTGGGGGAGCTAGAGTTAGGGCAAAATGCATTGCATAGTATATATATTGCCTTTCATAGTGCTTCTTTAGTTTTATTGGAAAAAGAAGACTAATTTGACTTTGATTTGGTTGGTGAGAGAGAATATGAGAATACAACATTGTGCTAGAAGACCGTGACCTATAATGGCCTATATTGCAAAGACATAATGACATAAAAATAGCAGGTCAATGAGAAACTGATTTTAAAGTCAATTTTCATTAACCTTCATCAATATGTAACTTTGTAAAGAAATTGGTTTTTGATCATTTAGGTGGGAACTTCCCCTATTCAAGTTGTAATAAAATCTTTTAAGAACTGCAATGATTCGACAAAATAAATAAGCGGCCAATATTATATTTCGTTTTTAGAATTTTGGCTCTTTTCACATGACTATTTAATGCGCTTAAAACCAAATAGCACGTTTTAATTGTTACAAGGACTTTTGGGGAAATCATGGATGAAATGATTGTTCATCTGAAGTCATTGATAGAGGGAAACGCTCATTTGGCATCTATGATTAAAGTCTATGATTAGTTTCATGCAGCGGTTGAAAGTCAAAGTTAGGTTAAGTATTACCATAACCCGTCATGGTTGAGGGGAGGGTTTCCCTTTAGGAACTAATCATGTTTAATGTGTCATCATCTTATATAACAAATTGATAAATTTGCAAAAGTAGTATTTAATTTGTCAGGTGTGTTCGACATTTGGCCATTTATTGGTATGTGTTTCAACGAAATGACTAACGTTCACAAAAATTTAAAAAACATAAAAGTAAAATCACAATATTATGTAATAAAAAATAATTATTTTATTCGTTATTAAAAACGTTAGTTATCTTCTTATAATATCATCTAAAAAGAACTATTTGTTTAATAATCTCTACAAAATTAATGACAAAACAAAAATAGAAATACGAAATCAAGAATACATTATTTAAGTGAAAACCCAAAATGAGATAAACTATAGAGAGAAAATCCACTATACGTAGGGACATATACAATTAGGGGCGCAAGTGGAAATATTTTACCGATAAGTTTCAAATGTATTTTCTAATATGTCCCATTTTGTCCCCTCTAATTTTTTATTTATTTATTCACAATTTCATTTATAATTTATTTATATTACATTTTTATCCTAAGAAAATTTTTAGTTTTCATAAAAAGTTTTCTTAAAATTTTTAATTTTTTCTTTAGTAATAAATCTTCTTGTTAGTTTTTTCAAAAACTTAAAAAAAATGCTTCATAACCAAACTTCTATAGCAGTTCTTTTTTGAGAATTTTAATAAAATAGCCACTGTTTACAAAATAATTTTAAAAAATAGCCACAGTTTCAAAAAATTTAAAAACTAGCACTTTCAGAAATTTCTGACACGTGTCAGAAACTTCTTACAACAATTTTTACGTGTAATTTGTTATTGTCAGAAATTTCTTACATTGTGTTATAGCTATTTTTTGAAAACACACAGTTCAAAATGACTATTTACCTAACTGACCCTTCTTTTTTACTACCAACACACATGACAAGTCAATGGTCTAATTTTTAAATATAGTCATACTATATATTATTTTTAATCAAATTTTTATGATAAATTATGCCCCACTAAATAATATTTCTGGATCCGTTACTGATTGTATGAAAAAGATTAATTCATGTCACATATGCAAAGTTGGTAGACACAATTGTTGGCATAGAATTTAAACCAACGCTGTGATCCGCACCTCTAGTGTGTGATGCGGCAATGAAAAGTGAAAGTTTTTGCAGTAAATAAATACTCAGAGAATTTTTAAGTGGTTCGACCCTCCGACGGAGTAATAGTCTACGTCCACTGTCTTTTTGATATTTTTCGAATGAGAGAGTTTACAGAGTAATTTTTTCCAACCCCTTCCCCTTCAACTTTCCCGCCTTTTATAGAAATCCAGCAAGAGAGAGAGAGAGGGAAGTGCATTAAATGCGCCCCACCTAATCGCCCTTAAATCAGGGGATTAGGTGGCCTTATCTCAATCGACCATACCCTGCTCGAAAATCAGGGGGTTGGTTACTAACTAATCACTTCACGGCATTCACTAGTGAGGCACATACAGTGCCTGTCAGAAGTTGCTACCATTGGGAGCGATCTAACTGCTGCTATCCGCGCTTTGTCCTTCGTCCGGGGTCTTCCCGCTTCGCAAGGAGTTCCCCGACTCTCTTGACCTATCGCGGACGTGAGGCTGGCTACGAGTTCTATTGATCCCCGAGCTTCAGGGATCTTTCTTCACGCCGAGTTATGCCCTCGGGGTAGTTTATTTCATTTATTCGTGAATACACAGGAGTGAGGCCAACTAGCACTTCTTGGCGTCGTGGAAGTCAACGCTTGCTGACTTGGCAAATTCTTGTCGTCGCGTGGGCACTCTCTAGAGGATTCGATTCTTGTCTTCGGGGACGACGCCCTCGACGATACATCCTCGGACGAGAATTAGCTAACAACAACAATAAAAAAAATCATAATTTGAAGCTCCGAGATTGGCCCTATTGACTTAATCCTTCCGCTACCAAAACAAATCCTCAAAAAATTCTCAATTTTTATTAAGTGGCACTTATAATTTTTGGCTAGACCAAAATAGAATTCGAGTCACAAAATATTAGAAAATTTTGAAAAATATCACTTCTGGACAACATCTTTTAAAAATTGTCACAATAAAAGAAAAGTTGCAGTCTATGTCATTTTTTAACATTGAGTTTGATCAAATTACCAATTTTTTTTTTTTTTTTTTTTTTTTTTACAAATAAGGAAGATACGAAGGAGGATAGAATAGTAATTTGAAAATAAAAAACAGTGGCATAGATTGTAAATTTATATTTCAAAAGTGTCATTGGATCAATTTTTTTGCAAAATATATAAAGAATTACAAAATAAAGTCATTCTTAATGCTACTTAATAATATATGCCATGTACTCACTTTGTTTATACTCTATGTTTCATTGTGCCAAAAGAGGGAGTCAAAATCTCCCTGTTATAGAACAACATATCATAATTACAAAAATTTTTGATAAACGGCCAAAATATTTGTCGATAAATGTAATATAAATAATGTGAATTACTCTTTAAAATTAATAAAAAATAATATGTCATCCTGAGTCATGACTAATTAATCATCATATTCCACAGATCACATTAATGTTCGTATTACACCTTTATTACCATACGTATGATAATGTCATAGAAGATAGCATTAGGATTTAATTAATTAAAAAAGAATAGAGACAATTGTTAGGAAATATATGAATAGCAAAAGCAAAGATAGAAAACACTTTTACAAAGTAGTTGGTTATGACGTGGAGGGAAGTTTAGGGCTACTAGAGGATTTTATTTGACGCGCAGATCATGCTTTAACAAAAAGTGCCACGTGAGGTTTAATTTGGATTATTCACTAGCTATTAATCTCTTATTTTATTTATTTGTTAAAAAAGAAGTTTTCATTGGCCGCTTAAAGTTTTAGAGTGGATAATGGTAGTTAGGCGCCTGATATTCTCATATATTATATCATAATAATTATAATTATATAAAAAAAAGGGAAAAAAAATCGATATCGTCCATGTAGTAATGATGTATCTCTCACTTTGTTTTCCTCACTTTTTTAGCTTGGATTTCATTGAATCATTTGTTGCTCTTTCACAATCCACTTTTGACTATATACGCACATGATCCAATTGTAATGATTTTTTTAATAAGAGCAAGCACAAGTTCTTGATAGTGATTGATTTCAAGCTTCGACTTGTTTATGGACCCAATTCTATGAAACTTGGAAGACCTTAACATTCCCATTTATTTTTCTTGGGGAATTAAAGTACTACTCAACGTGACCACTCTCTCTCTCTCCCCCCCTCTCTCTCAATAGACATATATATATATATATATATATATATAATATTTGTGCATATGTATTAGCTAATCTTCAAGGTTCATGCATAGGATCTTTAAGGGGGTCCATGCAAAGCAATTGGCTTTTTAAAAATTTCTTGCAGCTTTGCTAGGTCACATACAGGAGTCAAAAGGAGTTTTCCAAATTGGGCATGATCCTTATTATTGGTGGCAAGAGTTTCAAGATTTTGCTAATCATTTATATATTATTATTGATTATGTTTTTTTTATTTACATTATTTCTTAACACCTTCAATCATATATGCACGCGTGAAGCCTGAAGGCATATTGAAAGGGGAAAAAAGAGAAACGTGACATTGTGTCATATCTGAGTCGACTCAAAGATGTGGCATCTTGTTTTTGGTACCCACAAAAAAAAAAAATTTATATTCAATAGTGATTTCTTTTTCTATTGTAAAAAGGAAATAAGTTGTGGATTTCTCCATGATTGCAGAGAATAATGTGGGCTTGATTTGATGACTTCTTTTCGTGCATGATTCAGAAATTCCAACAAAGAGAAAATATCCAATTGTCTCACATCCATGGACTTTTTGGACTTTTTATAGTACCAACCCATCGTTTTAATTTTCCACTTGAGGTAGACCCAACATAAGCTAGCACCAAAAAAGGACATATAGTAACGACCCCACTTTCTTATGGTGATTCAAAATGGTAATGATGTTTAAGCTCTTGAGCTCTACGATCCGATAGGACATTTGTTTGGATTTGCATTTGGATTTTATATCGTGCAACAAATTCATCAATAAGACGAAAGTGTTGGTGTTTTCACTCGAGGGCAATGAAACTAGAAGTGGGTTGATAGAAATCTTTTCCATTACTCGTTAGTATTTGTTATTTATCACTATTGAAATAACCACGAGACACGAAGTGCTTTCTTTTAAGAATCACACTATTACTGTTCTTGTTTATTATGGACGAATTTTTGGCTATACATCCAAAACTCGTGTAAAGTTCAACTATCCTCTCAAATACCAAAAAACAAAGATAAAAAAGAGTCCACATGTTCATCGGCCATTTATGCCCAATTGTCCAAAATTTTATTCCATTTTCAACAATTCCTCTGTGAGTGATATGACTCGTTACAAAGTGGGAGAATTTGAACACCTCCCAGGTACAAGAATAATAACATATGAAAAGAGAGACCAAAAAAATAATAATAATGATGTTTGCATTAATTTCCCTAAAACGGTTTATCTGAGCTAGCTCTACTCTTTGTCCGAGACGATCATTGATTGAACTTTGAAAAGAATTCGGAAACTGGGGTTGCTTCCTCGCTTTAATTCACCAAAAACTCCCTTCATTCAACATGAAAAAAATGCAAGTCAACATTGAGATTGGACGGCCAAGAATGACGTTACTTTTGGTTGCTTTGATCATCCCCGAAAGCCAAATCAAATATCTGGCTGTAGTCATCTACAAAGCGAACGTCGAGGCCTTCTTTCACGTTCGCTGCCAGCTCATCATAGTCCCTCCGGTTAGCCGAAGGGAATATGATGGTCTTCACTTCGCTTCTCCTTGCTGCTATAGTTTTCTCTTTGACCTGATTTGTTCGCCAGAAAGTATTCGAGTTTAGAAGGTAGCTAATGAATGATAACTGGTATTTGGACTCTAGTCAGCTTTAGATGTTAAAGTTAACGTTACAAAAGAGGCTTGTGTTTAGTTAGCTTACCCCGCCAATTGGAAGAATCTTCCCGGTTAGAGTCACTTCCCCGGTCATTGCTAGATCCTTCTTGACTGGCTTCTTCATGGCAAGGGAAAGCATGGATGTGATCATGGTGCAACCAGCACTCGGTCCATCCTTCGGGGTGGCCCCCGCAGGAACATGGAGGTGAAGCTTGGAATTGGCGAAGAAATTGTTATCTGGCTCTTTTTCGAGCATTAATGCTCTGGCAACAGTGTGAGCAATCTGGGCACTTTCTTTCATGACATCTCCGAGTTGCCCGGTGAGAACAAGGGATCCTTTCCCCTCTCCTTGCTCAACCTGGGTGGTCTCTATGTACAGGGTGGAACCGCCCATGGCAGTCCAAGCAAGACCCATCACCACTCCGACCGGTGTTTGATCAAAGATGCGTTCTGCATGGAAGACGGGCTTGCCTACAAAATCACCGAGGTTCGATGTGTCAACGACCATTTTCTCAACTGTCTTAGTTGGCTCATTTTCCTCGATATTTAGAGTTGAATCCTGCGGAAAATATCAACAATGAAAACTCTTTAACGTGTTAGGAGTTTGAACCAATCAGAATGAAATTTAAGAGATAATTGTGAAACTGGCATGATGCTGCCACCTCCTTCCCGCAGTAACTGTGTATTCTTCAGTAGTTATTTCTTTTCTGTATACTTGTCAGTAGTAAATAAAGTATTCAGAACTTTTCCAACTAAGGGTATCCCTAGTTATAATTTAAAATTTCAAGGAAATAATTCAATTAGTTAATCAGCTGAAGCTTCACCTCCTTTGTCTCGGATTCTCCTGAAGAAGATTCAACTTTTTGCTCGTGACTGTCAACATCTGCTGATTCAACTGGACACTCATTCTCAGATGCATCTTTACTTTGAATTGATTCATCCCCGAGTTCCGCCTCTGCTTTATTAGTGTCAGAAACTTCATTTTTCCCGGATGCTCCTTGTCTAACGAGTTTCAGAGCTATCTGATATGCACAATAAAATAAAGATTTATTAGAAAAGAGTAAATTCCACCACCTGTGCAGCAGTTCTCTGGCATAATACGATGGTGACAAGCACGAAAAAATTAAATATCCCAGCCAAACAATGCGGCCACAAAATTATACAAAATCACACACTACCACAAACCTCAAATTTCAACAACAATCATCTAAGGTTTTTAAACAAACCTTACGGTATATCTTCTCTATATGTTTTTGGAGATTCCGAACCCCTGATTCTCGGCAATAACTTTCTATAAGAGTAAGAAGAGCTTCATCGGTCACTTCAACCTGAGAATGTAGCATTTCAAATTTTTACAAACACAAGATAAAAGACACAAAGCATGCCACAACCCAGGATGAATTCAAACCTGTTCTGGTTTAATACCACATGCTTCACGCGTGCTCTTCTCCAAGTAGTCTCTTGCAATATGAACTTTCTCATCAGTAATATATCCAGCAAGGGCAATGACCTCCATTCTGTCTAGGAGAGGGTTCGGTATCATATCCAATACATTTGCTGTGCAAACAAACAGAACCTGCAACGGAAAATTTTCAAGCCCGAGGCACTGAAGTAAATGACAATTACCACTTTAAGGACTTAAAATCATCCGACTACAAGTCTAGCACAGACACGACCTCTCTGTATAAGCAGTAAAACTCACCTTTGTTAGATCAATTGGAACATCAAGATAATGGTCTAGAAAGTTTGCATTTTGCTCGGGATCAAGAAGCTCTAACAAAGCACTTGCCGGATCTCCAGCATGTCCACCCCTTCCCAACTGCCATTGAAATAATAAACTCAGATTTGGAAAACCAAACAGAAAATTATAAGCTTTATTTTAAAGCGGACCGCAAAAAGCCATAGCCTAGGCACCCTGGACTAATGATTCACATTAAAATGACACACTCAAAGCTAATGACAGTTGAGGCAAATTGCTTATATTACCTTGTCAATCTCATCAATCAGAACAAGAGGGTTGGCCGTCCCAACACTTTTAAGGCATTGCACCATCTTACCGGGCATGGCACCAATATAGGTTCGACGATGGCCCTGGACATAGTTTGGGGAGTTAATAATGTGTAGATAAAACTGCACCACGTCAATGTACAGCTGTGTGCTGCTATTTACTCAATACAAAGAGGCTTCAACTACCTTAATTTCAGCGACATCAAATAGTCCTCCGACCGAAAAACGGAAGAACTTACGGTTCAAGGCACGTGCAATTGACCGACCAATGCTAGTTTTTCCCACTCCAGGTGGACCAGAGAGACAAATGATTTTTCCTGTGATCGGCAAAGTATCAAGGATAGAAGAAATATGAATTACAAGATAAGATCAGTTGCAAGAGTCCATAATACAAGTGCACAATGCCCCCAGAAAGAAAAGAAGGAAACTACAACCTTGTGAGGTTCCCCTGAGTTTGCCAACAGCAATAAATTCCAGTATCCTTTCCTTTACATCAGTCAATCCATAATGATCTTCATCAAGAATCTCTTGTGCCCGAAGTACATCAAAGTTCTCATCACTGCATATGAAATTGATGAAAGATCAAAAGATGATAGGAATTTTAAAAACACGCTTATCAAGGCCAAGAAAATTTAAAAATTATAAAAGGAGAGCTCATTTTAGATACAAATAAATATCAGAACATGTTAACTCAACAGAACAAATACTCAGGTTATGAATAGGCAAACCTGTAATTTCCCCACGGCATTGCAGTCAACCAATCCAAATAGTTGCGAGTTACATTAAATTCACTTGAACTTGCCTCTAGCAGCTGCAGTTTTGTTAGCTCTTCATCAATAACTTGCAAAACATGAGGTGGGCATTTCTCCCTATTTGGTTCAAGCCTTTCCCTAAATTTTGCTGCAGTTTAGAGCAAAATCAGGAAACTAATGGAAGATTTATAACAATATTCATGAACAAACAAAGATCATTTCCCACTTAAACACTTAAACAAATACAAGAAGTGGAAAATGCCAAAACTTGGAATAAGACATCAAGGTGCATAAATGAAGAACAACATATGTCCACAAGTCGCTGTTAATTTTCCAGAAATCAGATAATGAACAAATGTTTATAGAGGAGAAAAGTAATATAGTTTTAACAAAATAATGGCCAAGTAGTTTGCAAAAAACTCTTTAATTCATCACATTACAGCACTAGCATGCAAAATCATTTAAAGTTCTACCAACTTATGATTACTTCATTAAAAAAGAAAGAGGCTCAAAACGCAGCTCTATTTAACTCCAATACAGAAACTTCTTAACGGACTAACCAGATAGTGCTGTTTTGTCATCTGTCTCCAATCCAAGTTCCTACACAAGGAAATTTAAAGTGGTTCAATCTTTCAGTGGGAAAAATATGATCACCTGAAAAGAAGCAACGATACAGGGTAAGACGGTACACATCTAGAAAACACAATGAGCAAACACCTTCTTTATTGCTTTAAGTTGCTCATTCAATAAGTAGCGTCGCTGTTCACCACTAATCTTCTCTTCAATTGCTTTTGCAATGGATTCCTAAGCACAATCCAGACATTAGATTTCAAATAAGAATTCAGAAAATAGTGAGATTGATGCATAAATAGAAGAAACAAGTACCTGGATCTTTGTTATTTCTATTTCCTTTTTCACTAATTCCAGCGTGAGCTTTAAACGCTTGTACACCTGAATTTTCAGATACATAAGCACCAAAATTTGAGGCTAGAAAGAAAACGATCTTATAATCCACCTTTATCGTCATATGCGTTAGGTTTACTGGAAATCTCTCCAAAGTAAAAACCAAAAACAAAAATGAACGCTTCAAGATTAGTCACAAAATTAAGATATGTTCCATGATACTTACATCTAGCTCTTCAAGCACTTCCTGGCATTGCAATTTATTTGCACCAGATATTGCAGCTCCAAAATCAGCTAACCTTGGAAAATTAAAATCACCTATATGCTGCAAATATGGAAAAGAAAAGGGCTCAAACCTATCATGAACAACTGTCGACACCAAGCACCAAGTAGAACACCCGCACAAAGAGAATGTGCTCTTTCCCAAGCAAACAAACAGGAAAAGAGACCTTTAGTGTATCGGTTATCAAAGATCGCAAGTTCCACACACAGCAGTAAAAATATTGAGAACTTGATAAACAAAATTGAAAAAACAGAAGCTCGGAAATAGATTCAAAATCTTATATCTAATGGAACACACAGCTTCAGGGGGGAAAAGGGATGGTTTTCAGCCTACTTTTTCGATCTTTGTTCTAAAATTATCACCGTAGTGTTGTATTCACTCTCAGATCAACACATTTTTCATAAATTAGTTGAATACAACAAGCAGCACCTACAACTTACCCAGTCTTTACCTATATACATCTTTGCGACATTCATCCTCTTCCACTTTTTCTTTCTTCCTCCTTTAGTTGACTGGTGATAGCATTATTACAAAGATTGAATTTAACGACTAATTTCAAATGTTTGAGGAAGAGACAACTTTGACGAATTAAAATGAGTACCATAACCCAATTTCGATACACTTAATCATTTGCAAGAAAGCACTCTATACAATCATACAGCTGTTAAGAGTAAATCTATCAAATGCTTTGCCAACCACAAAATAATGAACATCAAAGGAAATAAGAACAATGTTAGAGACAACAAGATTCCAAAAGTTTCAAAAATAAAGCTCACCTGAGTGTATGTTTGGACATGATCTCTCCAAAGGGAACTAGTCTTTAGAACATCTCTTAAGGTTGATATGACCTCAAATGATGTAGCCTTTATAACATCATCATCCTTGTTATATGGCATGTCCTACAACAAAAGGAACAACCCATTGGGCAGAGAAAATATGTAAGATAAGAAATTTATTTTACTTACACAGACACTGAAAGCAGTTTGGGAGAAAAATATAGAGAAATGGGACAGCATACCTTGAGATGATCAACTTTTACAGTTAGAGGATCCTCACTAACCTGTCAGATGCCACAAAATTTTCTCAGCCTGTATCTTGCATTTAAAATAAAGTACCAACTTAAAATTCAAATATACACAAGATAAAAACTAAAATTTTAATTTAATTGTGATGTAATTTGCACGAGTATCACCTATCAATAAGCTATTAGAATTCATGATTAATAATAATTACTACCCACCATCTCTGTAATTTGAAGCCGCCTATGACCAATAAGGATGACTTGGTCTCCTTGAATACTCGAGATCTATTGACAATGTTAAAACCATCAGCAAGTGACAGGCAACTCGATTTTTAATGCATTTTAGGCTGCTCCACACCCGCAACTACTGCATATATTAGGTACCTGGGCAAGTGTGCCAATGTCATGAAGACGATCAAACAACTCTTTTCCTCTCAAGTCATATATGTTCTTCTCACCCTCGGATCCTGATACCAAACTAGGATCAGTTCCCGGCTCGTCCTTGAGAAGGAAAGCACCGGCATATGGAGCGTGCCTTTTCCGGCTATCCTGTAAAGCAGCCAAAAGCTTAGGATCCTGCATCAAAACCTCATCTGTTAGAAATCTGCACCTTGAAATCCTCTAACCCGCTTCTATCGCAAAATTGAAGTAAACAGGTACGGAAAAGCAAAAATCAAAAGAGCAAATCTACATGTTTCTCGAAGAATTTAATACCTTGACGTAAATTGGCATGTAGAATCCGGGAAATAGCGGTCTGTGTGGCAATGGCAATGCTAAAACCTGCTCCAACAACATCGAAAAGTAATCAGTATGCAAAAAGATTAGTGAACAAGAAACAATCCTTGATAATTTGAAAGAAAATCAGTAAATTTACCACAAGATTTCAATAATTAGCACAAGTTCGACTAAAATTCAACAAAACCAAAGAAATGAGCAAAGCCAGTCCAATGAATAACCAAACTGATAGTATTCATAGATTACATTTCGCAATAAAGCTCGATTATTACGTTACTCATTATTCAAATAAATCAACAAAGCAACAAAAACGCGAACCATGAACGAACTCAAAGATTGAGCAATTGAGCGAAGAAAAGAAAAAAGAAAAGCAAACCGTTAGATAATCCTCAGGTCTAGGGTTTGTAGACACTATCGCCGACGATTTCGACTCGTTCCCCGACTCAGCCTCCTTGGCCTCGGCCTCGGCCTCCGGCGCCGGCTCGGAGCAATCCTTGGCGTCGGAGCAGAAGAACGCGCGGCAACTCCGGTGAGGAATTCTCCGATTCAATCCGGTGAGCGAGCTCAGAGCTCGGAGAATCGGCGCCGACTCGGCCGGCCCGGTCCGGAGACTCGGCGGAGCGAGAGTGTGGATTCGGCACGAGGAGGACGAGGAGAGAAGCTTCAACATTGCTCCGGCGGAGAGAGAGCTGCGACGGGAAGGGGGAATTCGGGGGTTTTAGGGATTGGACTAGGCGGTTTGGTTGTTCCGATGAGCAATGACCGCCATTGATGGAGCTGGATGAAAATGGAGAGAGGGACAGAGAGAGTGAGAGACTGGTTTTTTTTTTCTTCTGTTAAAGCCCTTCCAAAACCCTCGAGTAATTTTACGCTGACGAAATTGCCCCTGCTTGAGTGGTATAATCACGGTTCCGACATCACTTGAGCGTTGAGCGAGTGTGAGTTTTATTTATGCTCTTCAATCTTGATTTTGGTTTTTATTTTTTATTTTATTTTATCTTGTTTCATCATCTATTCTATGTGTGTATATATGTGTGTAATGTACTAATGTGGTGTATTTGTGGATACATAATATTAAAACATTTTGATTGACTTAGCATGATTACAATCAAAACATATGCTTATTACAATATTTTTTGGTGTCCACTTTTTGCTGAAAAAAATAGTTATTCTTGAATCAATCTTGAACATTTGTAAAGCACGTATTGCTATGGCATTTAATGTATGTATTAACTGAAGCAAGGTGTATTTGTCAATTGACCGATTTTGGGTAAAAAAAGAAAAACATTTTCTTGCTCCTCAAGAAGAGTCTCAATTCTCATAAATAGGTGGCAAATCTTTTAATTCCTACTACTAGTACCTTCTTTTAGCTTCATTTTGTCTCCACTTTGGAATTTTGTGTGTCTTTAAAAACAAGTAAATAGCAAGGCTATCTATATCTTTTTGATTTGATGACTAGTGGATAATCTAGTTTTAGAGGTTTTTTCTGTAGAGTAGAATGTTGTTTTACCAATTACCTTAAACCAATTTTTTTTTTTTTTTTTCACTCTTATTGAGAAACTCTATTATTATTGCATATTTGTATGAATCCCAATAGAAAAGAATTCTAGTTTCCAATCTCTTATTCACTGAATTTTTAATAAGTCTAGAGCTAAAACTTATTTTCAATTAGACTAATCAAATATGGAGATCTTAAATTTCAAAATTCTTGATAAAATTCTAAAAATTTATAATTATATATGTAACATACCTCTATGCAGTCTAGTTAATATCACTTTTCTACATGAAGAGATTTGTTTTAAGATAAAATCGTGAGAATATTGTTTCTAAATTTTGTTTTGGCCGAGAATTTTAGTAATTTACTATAACTTCATTAGCATTTTCATGTCCATAAATGTCTGAAGTGTCAAAAATTGTTATTCCTCTGTTTATAATTGATATGCCAACCTCTTGAGCCACAGGGTCATTGTAGTGACCACTAAGTCCCATGCATCCAAATCCCAGTTGAGAAACCTGTGTTATAACTTATATACAACTCTATTATCTCTATTGTTCACAAATAATAATTAAAAAAAAAAAAAGAAACTCTTCATATCAAGTTATAATTAATCACACTGACTTCTATGATACAAATTTATACCACTTTATCTAGCAATAATCACCTCAAATCCTTGGCTACCAAGTTTCACCTTTGGAATTTGAAGTACTTTTTCGTCGGCCATTTTATTTAATCTTCTTCTTATTGAATTATTTTCGTTTAAGCCTGCGTTGTTTGGAGATTAAAAATTTAAATCAGGGACTTCTCTTTACCAGTCAATTTTTAAGTGGTCAATTTTATTATTATTATTATTATTTTTAACTTTCATGTGCTCATTGATTACTTCAGTATTCCCGCTTTCGTCATTGATTATGTCAATAAACTGCGCAGACAAAGCTTTGATGATTCGCACAAAACGTATGTCGTTTATTAAAAAAATAAACGACATTGGGATCAGTAAAACGACAAAAATTGATATGGTGTTTGAATTTGATATATCAAAGCAAAGTTTCTATCAAAATTCAAACGACATGAAAGATGAAACGAGTTGCTTCTCTTATATGTTGATAAATATCGAGTTGTTTGGCACTGATAGTTAAACGACGAGTACCAAAGAGAAGTACCAGATTTTCATTGAAATTTAAAAACTTCTTTGCGCAACTTCACTTTAAAAAGAATTACCAATGTTATCATCAAGATTTTTTAGTGTTTTTCTCCATTTGTTTTGTCGTTTCTAAAAGGCTTGGCATAACAAAAATGAAACGGTAAAAATCGAGAAACAACGTTAAGAGAGGAAAAACGACACGAAAGAGAAAAATAACAACCATATGAGAACAAACAAGTAATTCAACAAAATCGTTTAAAAAAAAAGAAGGAAAAAATCGTTTTAAGTAGAAATTGTTTGCAAAAAATAAAAGGAGAAACAACAGTAAATCGACAATAAAGAGAGAAAAAAAAAAAAAACATATTACTTGAAATAGTTGAAGAGAACGGATAGTAAAAGACAAGAAAAGGAAACTATGGAGTATGGACATAGCGAAAAGCAAAACAAGAAAGGGAAAATGACATGGGAATAGAAACGACATGGAACTAAAAAACGACAAGATAAGGAACACTGAAAAAAAAAAAAAAAAAAGCAGCTGAAGTAGCAAAAGCAAAATGATATGGAAACCGAAACAACATGGTAGATAAGAACAACACAGTTTTTTCACATACTTCAACGATGAGAAAAGAAAAACTCACACTTCACGCCTCACTCTCTCTCTGTTCAGCGACTTCACTTCACCGTTTACCGTCACCTGAGGCGTAGGCCGCCGACGCCTTCGTCGCTGTAGAGTAAGATCCTGCCGAGTCCGACGCTGTCGTCGCCACTCGCCGACGCCCGACGCCGTCATCGCGCCAGAGCGACTTCGTCTTCAACAGCGCACTCTCGACACATTGATTGCTTGGTCGCCGGTGGATTGCTCGTCTTCAACAGCGCATTCTCAAGTCTCAATCTCAGGTAATTTGTTAGCTTGATTATTATTGTATGAAATTTAGATTTTGTTCTGTTTTTGGTCTTCAAATACATTTTCACAAGTCATTTTCGTTCCTTCTTGCCGACAGACCTGTGTATTCTTATGGCACAAATGATATAAAAAAATCTTATTAGCAAACCATTTTCGTGACCCTAACAAACCCCAAGTCTTATTAGCAAACAAAAAAAAAAAAACAACAACAACAACAACCACCACCAAGGCTTAGCCAATTGAAATTGATGTGTTTACACTTTACTGTTCGAGTTTTTTTATAATTGGCGTTTGGTGATGTTTGTGAATGCATTTTGGGTTTTGATAATTGGTATTTGGTGCACTATTGTTTACATTCGTCTCAATCAGGTTCTTCTACAATTTGTTGCTAAATGCTCGCCAGCAGGAATCGGTACAAGTTCTCACACTCTTGCCGTCGCCATCCAAGTCTTGCCTCTAGTCCAAGTTCGCCTCGTCTCGTCTCGTCCAAGTTCGTACCTCAGTTCCACATTCTCGTTTATATTTTGATTTTTTGAATTCCAAAGTTAATCATCAATGAGCAAAAGTTGTATAAAGTATTTCACACTAGATATTTCTCTGCTTGATATTTCACGCTTGATATGAGATGGGTTTATGAATTTTTCTTTCAATGTGTGATAACTGATAATGGGTTGTTTTCTCGTTTTGTAGTTGTAGTACTGCTTGATAGGGGATTAATTGGAGCATTGTACTTATATGTGGTTAATATAAATTTAAAGGTAACTAGAAGGACCGTTGTTATTGAATTCCAAAAGGGCGATTTCATCTAGTATTACAAGAACTTGTGAACTCCAAAAGGACGGTTGTTATTGAATAAATTGGATGGTAATGGTGTTGCTGCTCTATAATCTATATTGTGGGAAAAAAGTTGTCCCCTAGTAGAATCATAGTTTGAGATGTCATTCTACTCTTATCTAATTGCAAAGTATTTTTTTAATGTTACTTAAGCTCTTGTTAATGATTGAGTTTGAACCCTTTTAGCCTTACTTTTCAAGTAAGCTTGAAAATTGACTATAGAGATTAGAGACATATATTGGCTTGCCTTGGCTTTGGATTAGTTCACTGACTTTGTTATATGTTATTAGTTTAACTGGTTTTCAAGTGCTTTCATGTTGAATTTTACAGGTTGAAAAATGGAAGGCATCAAAAGTGAGGGGTTCAAGGAGTTAGCTTTACGCTAGAGCCTCGGCTTACTATCGTCTCGATTAACAAAACCGAAACCGTCCAAAACCGCCATACCAAAACCGAAACTGTCCAAAATTTTTTTGGGGATTTTAGGTTTGAGTTTTCATTATTTTCGCACTCTTCTCAAAATCGAAACCTCCCAAAAAATCGACAACCGCCCAATGCTCAGCCCTACTAAATATTTCAAATTTTACCTTTAAAATGATTAATGGCTTAACTGTCCCGAATTTTATTGCTCTCCATCCTCTCAGGGTTAAATCCGTCTTTTTGCTCTTTAACTAGGCCTTTGTTCAACACGCCATATTCTCCAAGCCGGTCTCCAGTCTCCACTTCGCTCCCTCTCCAAATCTCACGCGCCGCCGCCAAATCCGCAGGCGATATACATACATACATATATATATATATACACATATTTCACGATATACATTTTATGAGAAGAGACGACGACGATGCGTTCAAAGCTCAGACCTTTATGGGCAAACCTTTTCTCGAGAAACAAACAGTCCCTCTACAAGCCTCTCTGCACCGGTCCCACCTCGGAGAGCCTCGACGTCGCTTCGGTCTCGGAGCTCATCGCGAAGCAACACTGGTCGGAGCTCAAAACCCATCACCTCAAAGACTCTGACCCCACCAAATTCCTTCGCCAATTGCTCGACTCGGAGCTCAACCCAGATCTCGCTCTCAGGTACTTCAATTGGTCCCACAGAGAGCTTCGTGTCTCTCACACTCTCGAGCTCACTTGTCGGCTCTTGCACGCCCTGGCAAAGGCCAAACAGTACCCCAAAATCAGGGCTTTCTTAGATGGGTTCGTTAAGAGGGACGAGGAAGTCTCGAACTTCGCTATCTTTCACTTTCTCTCGCTCTTTGGGAGTGGTTTTTGCGCGAGTTCGATTATAGTTGATATGTTGGTTTTGGCTTATGTTCGTAACTTGAAAACCCAGTTGGGGTTTGAGGCTTTTCAGAGAGCTGGTGATTATGGGTTTGGTTTGTCTGTGTTGTCGTGCAATCCTTTGTTGAGCTCTCTGGTGAGAGCGAATGAGATTGGGAAAATGGAATGGGCGTTTAAGGAAATGGTTAAGAGAAGGGTTAAGCTTGATTTGTACACTTTTAATATTGTGATTAATGGGTTGTGTAAAGCTGGGAAGTTGAACAAGGCTAGAGATGTTGTTGAGGACATGAAGGCTTTCGGGGTTTCGCCGAATGCGGTCACGTTTAACACGCTGATCGACGGGCATTGCAAGATGGGGAAGCTCGGGAAGATGTACAAAGCCGAGGCGGTTTTGAAGGAGATGGCCGAGGCTAAGGTTAGCCCGAATGAGGTTACGTATAACACGTTGATCGACGGGTTTTGCAAGGATGAGAATGTGTCGGGTGCGGTGAAGGCGTTCGAGAAGATGCGGAGGCAGGGTTTGAAGCCCAATGTGGTTACGTATAATTCGCTGATTAACGGGTTGTGTCGCGAAGGGAAGGTTGAGGAGGCTTGTGGTTTGAAGGAGGAGATGGTCGGTTTCGGTTTGAAGCCGAATGTTGTTACTTACAACGCGCTCGTGAAGGGGTTTTGTAACAAGAAGATGATCAACGAGGCCATAGCGTTGCTCGATGATATTAGGAACCGAGGTTTGGTTCCAACTGTTATAACGTACAACACTCTTATTGATTCGTACTGTAAGAATGGGGCGATGAACGAAGCTTTTCAGTTGCGCAGTTCGATGTTGGAGAAAGGAGTTTCCCCTGATGTCTCGACTTATAACTGCTTGATTTCGGGTTTTTGTAGGCATGGGAACATAGAAAAAGCGAGAGATCTTTTGGCTGAAATGCGAGGAAAGGGTCTGAGGGCCGATCTCATAACTTACAACATACTGATCGATGCGTTCTGTAAGAAAGGGGAGACGCGTAACGGTAGAAGAATTTTGGATGACATAACGGCGATGGGTTTGAGTCCGAGCCACTTGACGTACAACACGCTGATGGACGGCTTCTGCAGGGAGCGGAACCTGAAGGCTGCGTTAGGCGTGAGAGCGCAGATGGAGAGAGACGGGAAGCGAGCAAATGTTGCAACGTACAATGTGCTGATCAAGGGACATTGCGAGAAGGGCAAGCTCGAAGAGGCGAATCGGCTTCTTAACGAGATGCTGGAGAAGGGCTTAGTCCCGAACCGAGTTACGTACGAGGTAGTGAGAGAGGAGATGATGGACAAGGGTTTTGTCCCTGACATTGAAGGGCATTTGTGCAATGTCTCTGGCAGCTCGTAGTTAGTTAGTACTGTATCTGAGATATCTGAGTTTGGTCTCAGAAAACACCATACCTTCATATATTTTTAAGTGTAGATGTGACCCTTTGTACATAAAATTTTGTCGCAATTGTCATGAAGTATAATATAGGAGCAAAAGGATTTTCCTTCTATCATGATCATATAATAAGATTGAAGAAAGTAACCATGGATTGGTAGATTTTGGAGTGTAATTTGCAATTTACTCTCTCTTTCTCTAACATTAATTGTAAAGTCCTTTTCCTCTCTTCCTAATTTGATCATGTGCGAGCTAAAATGCTTAAACCATCTACGATTCAAATGTTAATGTGAATGTTTAATTTGACACTTAAAAAAATAAATATGATATATTTGATATTTTAATGTATAAATGCTATTTTAAATATTCGTTTGTTATATTATTATTTTTAATAGTAAAACTCAATGAAAACATTTAATACTAACTAAAAATTAAAAAAAAGACTACAAATAATTATAATGACTTTTTAATATGATTTTTTTTAAATTAAATACTCAATAATTAATCAATTAATATTCAACTTCAAATATTAAATTTTTAATATTTTGCTATATTTGTATCAAATTTAGCATCATGTATACCATTTACTAAATTTGGCGTGGATTCGGATTACATTAGAAAATGCTTATTGGACCAGAATGATCGATAAGACCTTGCTCTACTATGATCCCAATTTAATAAGTTCTTCGAAGTAGAAAAGTAACATGGCGTTCAGCTAATAGAGAAAACGACAATCTTTACATGGGGACAGAACACGTCGTTTTCCAACATCGAAAACGACAACTAACTTGTCGCTCAGTTAATCAAAAGCAAGCGAGTGAAACGACAATCTTTATGAGGGACACAAGCAACACGCATCGTTTTCCAAGACTTAAACGACAACCAACTTTCAAGTTTTCAACAACAAACCTCACTAACGATTTCCACAAACGACACTACCCGATCCAAAAACGACATGTCGGATTTCATTGAAACGGTGCGTTTCGTTCTTCTTTAATTCGGTTTGAGACTTTTTTGAGTGTAACTGAGAGAGCGAATCTCTACTTCCTCTTTAGCACAAGCAAAGCTGGAAAAATGGCTTTGAAGATTCTTCTTCCTTCTTCGTGAGGCTTTTTTCATTCTCTTGATCTCAAAAACCAGGGTTTCGAATTAGGGATTCGAAATTTATTTTCCTCTTTGAAAAATCGCTTGACAATTTCATGGATTTCCAGAGAAAAAGGATCCAATTTCTGCTCGTCGTCGCAGGAATCATCGCTCTCAGCATCACCGGTACGTAACTACGTGGATATTCATGTTTTTACAAGTATATTTTTGGTAATATATGGTTGTTTATGGGTGAGATTTCTTGCATTTGGGCTCAATTTGGTTGAAATGTTGGATATATTGTGTTTGTGTTAGTGTGTTGACTTTTGATTTTACCAAGAAAATTTTTGTTGTTTCTGAGAAAGTTCATTTTCAACTTTGGTGTTGAAGAGTTTGAACATGTATAGAGGAAATGGTTGAAAAAGATAGTAAATTTTTGGGTATTGAATGATCTTAGTTGATTTTATGATGTCTGATTTACAGGGGTCTGTGTAAAAGACGGTTTTATAAACTAAGAAATTATCGAACATAAGTAAGAACAAGTTTAACTTAGCGTAATTTAGTTTAATAACAAACTTAAACCCCAAAAATGGATACAAAAAAAAAAAGGTTGTAGCAACTATCTTGAACTATGGCATTAACTACTAAATCTAATAAAGGGACACATACACATGGAAAAAAAAAAAAATTGTATGTTTAATTCATTTTTGGTAAGGCATCATAGTGTACCGTACTTGTAAGTGTCTATCGTTAGGGAATGCAAAAGGGTTTGCGAGCGTTGCATCGCAGTGGTTTGGTTATCGATTTTGCTTTCAATAACTGTGCAATTTTCAGTTGAAGATTCAACTTTTCTGAACCTAAGAAAAGTGAGACACAAGACTTTAAGCTAAACAAACAAAACCTTTGAGCTGCTTAAAGCATCATTGTGTCTGAACCTTTGAGCAATCTTGGCTGCCTATAAAGCCTAGTCTTTACCTCCTCCCCAATAAGAGGGAGTTTTTAGGGGGATCAGTAATGGTGGAGTGACGCTTTATTGCAAGCTTAAAAGGAACCTAAAAAAAAAAGGAAATAGAAAAAGAAAGAAATGTTCTGTGCCTGTCATTTTTCTTTTAATTTAAATTAGCAATCAAAGGGATCAAGGAATCCTGGAGTAACCAGTGTAGATGTTCATAGAAACAATGATGTGTTCTGGTTAAAACACTTGTTGCTGTACTTTATGTCCTTTTAATGTGTTTTGATCTGACTGTTAATCAGAGTCTCTAGTTATTAGTAAAGTCCTTTTGGACTTGTACTCCAAATCATGCAATTTAGAGTTTAGACCATTTCATTTGTCACATTTTTTCTGGGAATCAGTCTCTAACTTCTATTGTCCGTGGTCACTCTACTATTAACCTCCTGTTTTTCTGGCTTTCATAGCTGAAAAATGTCGACAACTGGTCGGAGAAGAGGCTTCATCTCAGAGTGGGAAATTCACTTTCTTGAACTGTTTTGATATGAGCACTGGAACTCTAGCATGTACTGTGAAAGAGGGAGTGAAACTCTACTTCTACAACATCAGATCTGCTCATGTTGAGAGAGCAAGGCACAGCGCGATAGAAACTGCACTAGTTGATGCATTGTCACAAGGGATGTCTGCTCAAGACGCTGCCAATCAAGCACAAAAGGAAGGGGCTAAAGCAGCAAAGCTAGCAACCCGCAAAGCCAAGCGAATAATAGGTCCCATTATCTCGTCAGGATGGGACTTTTTCGAAGCTATATACTATGGTGGTACAGTGACCGAAGGTTTTCTCAGAGGCACGGGCACTTTATTTGGCACCTATACAATAGGATTCTTAGGAGAGCAGAGACTTGGGAGATTTGGTTATCTCGTGGGAAGTCATCTGGGCAGTTGGATCGGTGGTAGGGTAGGACTAATGGTCTACGATGTAGTTAATGGTGTACATTTTCTACTGCAAGCTGTTCAAACCGAAGAGACCGAAGCTCTTAAATCTCCAGATTATCAAAGTTCTGAAGCTTCAGAGAAGTCCTTTGCTTATGAAGCCCCTGCATATGAAAGTCCAGAAGCTTCTTCAGAAGATACCAGTTCCTATGAAGCTCCTGCTGAAGTATCTCCAATCTATGAGAATTCCGAAACATACGAAAATACTGAACTGAGGTGAGAACAAGATAAGTTTGTAATTTGATTTGATTCTTTGCTTAGAATTTATAAACTAAAGATTAAAAATATAACGCAGATTTATTGCTGAACCTTGTGTATTCTTGAAAGTATTGTTATGCACTACAGACATTACTTTAGCAATGTTCAATTAGAGTTCATGTATAATGTAAACGCTATGATTTACTTTCTTGTTTATTTCCTCTTTAAAAGAATGATCTTCACCACTGATTGCATTATGTATAGTTTGTTCCTATATACTTTCTTCCATGTTATGGAGTTCCATTTTGGTGTATATAGTGATAAAGGATTTAATTCATGGTCAAGGCAAGTTGGGTTTTGTTTCTATAAAGAAATCATGAATGGTTCAGAAAGTGCCTCTTTACAAGCTGATATTTGCTTGAGCAGCAAGATTGTAATAAAGTCAAAATGTAATTTCTTCTCAGCCAAATCAAGTGAAGTATTCATTTCAAAGATTTTGACTATTTATAATTATTTCTTCAATAACTTCTTCTTTGTGCAATTTTCAGACGACGAGAGAAAGTTAAAGCCATTTTAGCCAAGAAAAACTTTGATCATAGTATAAACTTATCGCATACTCTAATACAATATAAGTTTTGTGCGTTCAACAATCGAATTTTATAATAATAAAAAAAATATTAATATGGTAAAAATTATTCACTTTTAACGTCTAAGATCATTTTTATTATTTTATACATTATCTTTGGCTAAACAAAAATCGTTTAAGCTAATATAATATAACACAATACAGAGAAACCAAACATTCCCTCGGTCATTATTGAAGTTCAGCCACTTGATACTTATTTTGAGTGGTGGATTAGAGTGATAAGATCAAATCCAAAGACAAAACAATCAAAGAAATTCTATTTTCACGATACACACACATATACATAAATATATATATATATATATTTGTATATATTCATTTTTATGAATATTTATCGAATTAATATAGGTTTTTCTATGTGGTTAGGGAAGTCCCAACTTGTGAGTTGTGAGGCACCAATGCGTTCTTTGCCTTGCCTCGTAGAGTCCACAAAACAAAATTGCATAATTCTCTTTTCTTTATATTTTCTAGCACCATACAAACTAAATTTTAATAAGTTAAAATCAACGATTAAATGGATTCTATGGTGTCTGATTTTCATAGTATTGAAAAAAGCAATTTGTAGTGTACTAATAGTGATAAACACTGCCACTTTTGTTTATGATAGAAACGTTAAGGTGCCAAGAATCTTTATTTGTGATAAAAATCGTCTACATTAGTAGAAAGCTAAAAAGATGCCACCAAAATCAAACTAAAAGAAAGATGTTTAGTGTTCCATCCCAAGCATATGTTTCTAGCCAACCAAAGCAATCATACAAGTGCAACAATCTAATCAAATGAAAGTCTTGGCAAATACCCATTTTAGTCAAGATTATTGTACTAACTTTAGACATTCTAATAAGCATTAAGCAATCTCAAATTGGAAATAAATGGACTCTGAAATGCTATCCATGTAAAGTGTGGCTGCTACAAATAGTTTTTTTTTTTTTCTAAATGGTACTTATAATTTGGACACTTCCACATTCTAGAGCAAGAATTGAACCCCAAAAGACAACAACACTCAAACACCATCAATTCAAAACTTTCAAAAAAAAAAAAAAAGTCAATTTGGTGCAAAAAAATATTCCCATTCCCATCCATGCTAGTGTTAAGTAAAAGGGAAGTGGAAGAACTAAGATTGGGTGTTTGGGATGGGAAATTTGACCATGAAATTGAAAGCAAGACTCAGGAGCTACCACAATGGCCCAAATTGAATGGCTTTTGATGCTCAATGGACCCAAAGGGAAAAGGATGGATCTTAATGAGAACAAGCCCATCGCTATCACTACCAAGTGTGTGGCACATGGAGTCGTGTGGCTACCACACACTACAAAGTCATTTAGCTTCAATTAGGCAAAGTGAGATTGACTTTAAGTGGTGGCCAAAGATAATGCTATGAACCTATCATTGATTGTGATTTGTACGCTTTTATATTGAAAAAAAAAAAAAAAAAAGAAAAGAAAAGAGGGAGAGAGAAATGATAAGAAAAAAAATAATAATTAAAAAGAGAGAAATAATTTCGTTTCTGCATCGTGACATGGGGCACGCTTCCACAAACAACATTTTTTCTTTAAGATAATGTCGGTTTATAAGGTTTTGAACAAAATTACACCAAGCCTAAAATTTTTTCTTTCATTTAAAAAAAAAAAAAGGACTTGAGATATCAAGGCTCTTGATGAAGGAAATTAGGAAAACCTATTTTAGAGAACAATTTATAAAATAGAAGTTGAAGGTGGGTTCTTCACACACAAAGGTAAGAATCCAATAAAAAAAAATCCATTTTAAGTGTCATTTAATAATTAATACCCCATGTCATGTATTTTCTTGATTTATACTTCATATTTATAGGATAAAAATAAATATATAAATTATAAATGTAACAAAAATGACAAAATAAATTATTAATTTGTAAAAAAAAATAAGTATTAATCAAAATCTCCCCTTCACAAAATTTAAATTTACAACATGCATATGTAATGTGTTTTTTTTTTTTTTTTCCTTTTTCTTTGCTTTCTTTTGTAGTTCTTTCTAAGGCTAACCAAAAGAAGACCTAGCAATAGAGCCATTTCCCCTTTGTTAGTGATTTGAGACAAACTCAAACCCCACCATTTGAAAAGGGGTCTCAGCTAAAAGGGAATCGATATTCAACGTCGAGTAGTCGCATTACTTGTCTTGTTGGTAGCGAAAGTGGCCAAAGAAAAAAAAAAGGTAAATCCCTTCTGATTTTTTTTTTTTTGATAAATGAACCAATATTATATTGCTTTTTCTCTTGATCTGCATAGAAGAATTATTGCCCTAGCTTTCAATTATATACGTTCTTTTGATGGCCAAAAATGTATTTGTCACCTCCCTTAGTGGATTCCATCTTTGAGTAATGAGAAAACAATATAAAGAACGAAATTAATTTAAAAAAATGAAGATAAAAGAAAAAAAGAAGGTAACCATTAATGGACAAAATCATCAAGGTATGTATAAGAAACATGTGCACGTGAGAGTTCTATTTTATTATATATATGTAACATTTTACTGCAGTAGTTTGTGAGAACACAATTAGATGTTCTCCATATATCTATATCTCGCTATATATATATATATATATAATATTCTATCTTATCCCATCAAGTTAAAAAATAATAATAACATAATAAAAACGCTAAGCGGTACAATATATATATCTACACTTAAAATTTTCACTTTAACAAGAATATATCTAGGTCAAAGATAAGATAAGTAAGACATTAGAACCAAACAAAGCCTTTTATTTTTTATTTTTTAACTAGATAATGCGCATGCACAGAGTTTTCTTTATTTTTTAATTTGGTTCAATAACATTTCATTTCATGTAGAAAACGATATTGGTGATGATTCATATATTCTACAGAATAGTCTATGGTTAACTAAAGGCAAAAGCGTCTACTTGATAACTTGCACTACCTCAAGAACCATTAAAGTTGAAAAAAAAAAAGTAATGATTAATTGAAAATATATATATCTTAGAAAGTTGAATTATTTAGCGTTAGGAAATTAGAAATTTGAAGATAGAGTATAGATGTCAACACCATAAGTAAGTTGGCCATACGTTTTACGTAAAGCCACATATCTTAATTACCCTCTAAAAAAAAAAAGAACCTTATGGGGCAGTACTATTTGAAGAAGTCTAACACATCTCAAGTAGATATGACCCCAATTATAACTGAACATGAACAAATACATAGGGCCCACCAAAAGTTTTCTTCATTTTGAACTTGAAAAAAAAAACAATAATATTATGTATTTAGTCGGCTAAACAAAATGTCTTTGATTATATCGAATATCATGATTTTCAAATTGTGTATGAGTTACATACCAAAAGATTAGAGCTTCTTTTACCTTTTTTTTTTTTAATATGAGTTGAGTATATAATTTTCTAGTATTAGGTTTTACGTAGAAATTTTGGATCAGAGTTGGGCATGTGTGCTTCTTAATTATGATACTAATTAATAAAGGATCATAAATTAATGTTTGCTAATCAATAAACCCAGGCAGTTTCTAGGGAAAGTACTGAAAGAAAGATGAGATTAATAAATTAAATAGAACAATCTAAAACGGATAGAGCATATAAATAAACAAACGAATGCAAACGAGTAATAATTAGAATCTAACTTTTTGGTGATCACGCATTTTTGGCAATAAAGAAAAAAAAAAAAGAATTGCAATTGCAATAAAATGTGGTTGATCTTTGGATGTGAAATGTTTATTATGTGGAGGTCAATTTGATCATATTCTTTTTTGTGATGTAACATATATACGATATATAACTTATGGTGTGTGTGTACTGTATTCAATTGGCAAGCTAGTGTGAACTGAATGATGCCGAAAATAGCATCATGTAGAGGTTTTATAACACGCAATATGAAGCTTTAAATAATATATTTTCTCAAAAAGAAATGTATGATCAGAAATTTTCGCTAGAATAATTTAACAAGAATGATATGTCAATTTGTTGTTGGATGAAATAAAAACAAATGCATATTCTATAATCAATAAATGATTGACATATCATTATGCTAATTTATTTTAGCCAAAATTTCTAATTTACTAGTACTACTCTTTTATCAATATTGCTCATCAATTGTCTACGGCAGGTTTTGTTGTTTCTTGCAAGTAATTGGTCACATATGATTCAACTAGGTTAAAGCTAGTGCCATATAGTGTGAAAGCATTAAGTTCTTGGAATCTTGTACCATTTCAAAACCACAAGCAACTTAGCGTTACATATCTTGAATTTCAAGTATCTTAAATTGACCATTTTTTTTTATAGTTTTGTATACAATTTTGACTATGGTATTTCTTGGATTTTCCTGTGATGCTAATATTGTAAAATAATTAGTTTATCATGATCCCACCACGCTTAATCAATCAAATATAGTTAGTACTTAATTAAGGCCACATGGATTAATACTGTTACTAACCCACAACCACATTATTGCCCCAAATTTCACTTGAACTTTTATTTCATGATCATCACTCACACATTCCCAAGTGGCATAATAATATTTTTTAAAAATGGAATGAAAAGGGTTTTGGGACATACTGTTGAGCATGTCAGATATTCATATGGTACTTTTGGATCTGAAGAATATGGAAATGGCGTCATTTTTCAACATCTTTGCATCACCTAGTGCTACTTTCTTCAACGAACTATATACTTGTTTCAATTTTAGAGAGAACATTAATAACCATTTCGTTTCACTAAAAACATATTGTTGGCCAATACGTTATGCTAACATAAATGTAAAACATTTATATGGTACGTAATACAATATTGATACTAACAATTTCCTTGTATTGTATACTATGAACGTAGATTATAATTACTAAGTACACTACCCTATTGTTTCCTAGTGTTGATTTTGAATAAGCTAACTAGGGTAATCTTCAATTTTTTTTTTCTTATTCTTCTTAAAGTACTGATAATTTAATGAATAAGCTATATGTGCTTCACTTTTTATAATTAGGGTAAAAGTTCGTGAGAACAAACTGTCGACATTTTGCAGGAAAGTAACCCTAGTATAGTCCAAAACCTGCACTGTACATTAGAACTAAAATATTGAAATAAAATAAGCTCACCAACATGAGTGCCATGATCATTACTAATTAGGGTTACTATAAGATCCAAATAAATTAGTCACACTACATTGTTAAACCAATATAGAGCAAGAAATAATAATCTTAGGTCAAAATTTTATTGTGAGCCAATAAAAATAAATAAAAACGCGACGACCAATAACAAATCTTATCTGTCATAAGAATCGTTCCACCCAGTATTTTTTTCATCGTTCATAAATTTCTCCACCACTCTAACACTCCGCGCGCCGTGGTCCCCACGCACGCAAATCAACAAGCACATTGGGCCAAAGGGGTGAGGAGGGCCCCACCAACGTGTCCATAAATAACAACCCTCCCTCCTCTCCCCCTAAAGAAACAGGTCATCACACACAAAGGCCAAAGCCCCTAGTAATTAAAAAAAAAAAACAACCACATAGTCCTTCCAACACCACAACTCATACAATCGTTATTACTAATAATATTACTTTTTTTTCCCCTCACCCCTCCCATATCCTCATAGTGTCGACATGATTTGCCAAGACCAAGAGCCGCTGATCGCGCAAGTGTGCGCGCTCTACGAGCAAATCTCCCGCCTCGACAGCCTCAAGCCCTCCCAAAATGTCGACACTCTCTTCACAAAGCTTGTCCTCACTTGCATGCCACCAAACCCTATCGACGTCAACAAGCTTTGCAAGCGAATCCAAGCCATTCGCTCGCACCTCATCAAGCTCTGCGGCCAAGCCGAGGGCCTCTTAGAGTCCCACTTCTCGACCCTCCTCGCCTCTCAACAAAACCCCCTCCAAAACCTCCACATATTCCCCTACTACTCCAACTACCTCAAGCTAAGCAAGCTCGAGTTCGGCCTCCTCGACCGGCACTTCCCCGAGGGGGCGGAGCCGCCGCGGCGGATCGCCTTCGTGGGGTCGGGCCCGCTGCCGCTCACGTCCATCGTCCTGGCACGGAACCACCTCAAGGCGGCGTCGTTCGACAACTACGACGTGGACCCTCGCGCCAACGCGATGGCCTCTGCGCTGGTCTCGACCGACCCGGACCTCTCCGGGAGAATGTCGTTCCGCACGGCGGACATCATGGACGTGGAAGGGGAGCTGGCGGGGTACGACGTCGTTTTCCTGGCGGCGCTCGTGGGGATGGACGGGGCGGAGAAGGCGCGGGTGATCGCGCACCTCGCGCGGCACATGGCGCGCGGCGCGCTCCTCATGCTGCGGAGCGCGCACGGGGCGAGGGCCTTTCTCTACCCCGTGGTGGAGGCCGGCGACCTCGGGGGCGCCTTCGACGTGCTCTCGGTGTACCACCCCACCGACGAGGTCATCAACTCCGTCGTGATCGCGCGGAAGCACGGCGGTGAGGTCGGCGAGTTCGATCGCGCCTCCGCGGTGTTCCCCGTGGTCTCGGCGCCGGCGGTTGAGAGCAAGCTGGGGAACAACAACAACAACAACAACATGGTGATTCCGACAAAGTGTTGTCATGAGATTCAATATGAGGCTTTCAATCCTTTGAACATCCATGGCAACATGGTTGAGGAATTGGCTTTTGAGGACAAGATTTGATGAGGAAGAAGAATTAGTATGACTAGTAGTACTAGTCATAGCTATATGTGTTTCATTGTTTGTTTGTGGGCAAGGAATTGTTTGCCCTTATGATCTAGCTTTTTGGGGTTGATGCTTTTACTGCTATATATCTATGTGTTTGATATTAAATATAGTGCATGTCTAACTTTTATATATCATATATAATTATTACCTCTACTAGTAGAGGACATATTTGTCTCAATTTTGTATGAATCAAGATGGTATCTTGAATGTTTGTCTTAGAATAACATGGGAATTGAGCTCTCTCCTTCTTCATGAATTTGTTGCTATATATATTGTATGACATGAGTTTTGTTCATCCAAAAGCAAAGAGATGAGAACTGTATTAGCCATTTTGGATTCTTCAAAAGCTATTCCTGTAGAGAAACATGAGAGATCTCAAGTTTTAAGTTCTAATTATTTGTAATGATCTTCTTAATTACGTTAAATTGGTATATATGCCTGCCATTAGTCAACATCAATTTATGCTTTATTCCATGGCTATACATAATATTATTGCCCATAATATATATATATATAGTACTAGTTCCAATTCTCTCCACTATCACAGTCTTGCAAGTTTGTATTGACAAGTGAGTTTTCAAGATAGCTAATAAGCTATGGCATACAGGAAGAGAGATGTGGTATATATGGCCATCACAAAACACGTGCCTTGCACGCTTTATCTTTTCTGGTACTCAATTCATTTACTCCAATCAGTTAAAAAGGCAATCCAACATTCATTGTCATTTGACACATGACAAGTGAGAACAAGTGAGAATTATATATTTATCTTATGTTCCAATATTGCCTATACTTGTTGTTTTTATCTAGCAATTTGTCCCTCTTGCACTAATTGGTCACAAAATTTTCATCTATTTTTTTTTGTTCGATGTGGATATATTCAAGTACCAACTTTCAAATCTTTCTCGTGCATGCGCTCAATGAAAGAGATTTGAATGGGAAAAGAGATAAGAGTAAAGGGGAAATGACTACTCTCTCTGTGTGAGATTGTGTAATATTCAATTCTTTTTTTTTTTTTTCTTTTTGGGTTAGTTTTAAATAAAATTGCAAAATTGGTATATGTAGATCGTCAGGTGAAATGGTTGTTTTCAAAAGGCATTATTGGTATATCTGATAGCAACTTGCTTTTTGGGAAACAAACAAATAGTATCATCAAGTACCTTTTTTTCATTTTTTTTTGTTTGTATATATAATTGATGTGATTTGATCAAAGAGATGTGGGATCATAGAGAGATATATATGGTTATAACCACATGATTTTGTCTGAGCCACAAAACTCTAGCTATTTCTAATAAGATATCAGGATTATTTCTTTCCTTGCCGTCACATCCCATAAAGCATCCCTATTTATGGTTCTTGTCGCTCCTCCTTTCATTCAGATTTTTCTCCATATATATTTATTGTTAATGTGCTATGGGATTTCTAATTAATTTTCTTTGTAGGGAAAATCATGTTTGTTTTCCTTCATTAAGGTTGATAATTTTGGAACACAAATACTAGAAAAGTTTCAAAGTCAATCGTGTGTGTATATATATATATATATATTGTTAAGATGCGGAAACAACTCTTCATAAATTAAATAGGGAAATAGTAGGAAATAGCCAAAAAAAAATTTTGTTTTTAAAGTCCAGCCCATGTTTCAAAAAATTAAAAAAATAGTCATGTTACGAATTATATAACAGAAAAGTGTTACACAAAATATAACACATTTGTAAATATTTGTAAGATATTTTGTAACACTTCAAGTTTTATTTATTATTTTTTAAAGTGTTAAATAATATCTTATAAATACTTATAGATCTGTTATATTTTGTATGACATTTTTCTGTTATACAATTCGTAATATGGCTATTTTTTTAATTTTTTGAAACATAGGCTATCATTTAAAACAAACATTTAATTTTGGCCTATTTTTGCAACTCACCCAATTAAATATTAGTGGATTTATCTAGTTATAATCCTCGACAAATTTTATAGTTTGATGATGATCTGAGTTGTATTTATAGTTTATGGAGTTATACCATATCATAATCGATGTAGATTTCATTTCAATTCCAACTTTATAACCCATCATTAATCTTTTCAATATACTCTCTCTCTCCCTTGTCACATAATATTATATATATATATATATATATTTATTGTTTTATTTTCTAACTGTCCTTTCCTATGCATTGTAACTAATTTCATTGTTTTTGTATACGTTGAGACATTGACTGCTATAAATTTGCATCCTTAGTTTATTAGATGTAGCGATGGAAGTTACACATAATATATATCTATTTATTTATATATGCTGTGTAATATATATATATATATATATATATACACGTACATCTTGATTAATCCTAATTTGTCATTTTTTGTAGAATCCAAAATAACAAACAGAACAGACATAGAGCAACAATTTCACAACCTTCTAAGAGCAGAATATACCTTCTTGTATAGAGATGGTAAATTCAAAGCAATAGCTAGCTATAGCTACTAGGTTTTTGGAGAATTATTACTTTACATTATCTTATATGGTAGTACTATAACGATGTTAGATTTTTTTTAAAAATATTATTAATAAGGTACTCATTCAATTATTGTACTACGTACTGTAACAATAGGAGAAAATTAAAATATATATATATACATATATATATATATATATATATACAAAGCACACATAACCATGTAATCATCAAGGCCGGGATATAATAATTAATAATTAAAAAGAAAACCATGTTAGCTTAGCGGTTATGTGTCATTTCATAGTATTAGGAGTACATAATTTAATATATTCTCCAAACAAACATACTACATCACTGAATATGACTTGATATTATAACTTTTGATCATCAAAGAATATCCTTTGACAATGTATACAGTGATAAAATTAAATTAGAAAATTTTGACTTGTGAATTATAATTAGTTTGTTTTATGTTGATTTTCATTAATTTTAAGAGTTTAAGTAAAGATAATTTTAATAAGATAGTCATTTTAGAGGATAATTTTAAAAAATAATCAATGTTTTAAAATTTTAATAAAGTAGCCATTTATAAATTTTATTACTTTTGTAAGAAATTTATTACAGTAAATTTTATATGTAATTTCGTTATGAAAAAAAATTTCTTACATTGGTGATAAAATTACCAATTTTTATGATTATTTTTTAAAAATTTTAAAATTATGACTATTTTTTAAAAATACATCATTTTAAAATGGCTATTTACCTAATAATTGACCCTTAATAAGTAAATTAAAAAATTTACTCCAATATGTATTTCTAACTCATAAATTCATATTTGTTATCAATTAATGAATCGATTACGAAAATTATCAAATATGATCTTAATTGAGCCTGGTTCAATCTTTTACAAATATTTATTAGCACTATTTATATTAATCAGAATAATAAAAACAAAACTTGCACGATTCATGCCTTTTGAACTTTGACTTGAGAATTCTTATGATTAGTCCAATACTAAGCCGGCCAAATCAGATCATAAAACTATGGTACATACGTGTGTGTGGCTGATATCATTCTTCTTCTAGATCCTTCTAGCTAGTTTATCTTATTAATTGATCAATATACTTTAATTATTAATTGAACCCGTGGACACGCAAAAGAGAGAAATTTAAATTCATAATTTTTATTAATTATATAGTCGGATTCTGCAATGTCAAATCCTAGTTGTGCATGTTTATTATTACTTTTATATATATATATATTTATTTATTTATTTATATGTGTTACTATATATATATATATATATATATATATATATAGCAAGTTGCTTGGAAAGCAACAAGTCTTATATATAAATATATACATAAATGGTTATAAGTATTTTGTCTGAGCCTGAAAAATCAAACCCACCAATATATTCTTGTTGATTTTGCCATCACGTCAATCTGATAAACCGTTGATTGATTTCTGGTTCTTGACGCTCCAATTATATATATATAGTTTTTTCTTTTATCAACAATGCATAGTATTACAAATTTAATATATTATCTACTCTTGCCTTTCTATAGATAAGACTTGTAACGTCTAGTTACATTTCTTTGTTTTGTTCTACTACTATTTCTTTTATAATATTAGTACTGTAAAAGTACTTCGGGACTTAATTCCTTATCAGCAGAATTCACTTTTGGAGTATATGTATATAGGAAATTAACGATATATAAAACATGCATTAGAAAGCTTTTGCTAAAAAAGAAAATATATGTATACATACATTATATATATATATATATAATATAACATGTATTTGAATCTTTTTAACCAGTGATTATCACTTTTGATTACGACGTAAATTTTTGTGACTAAATATTAGTATTTAGTCACAATTTATATCAATCTGTCACTAACAATAATATAAATTTTGTATTGGAGTTATTCTGACGATAAATTGTACAAAAATTTTAATTTTTAGCCACAAAAATTGTTGTGACTTCACACTTGTGACTAATTAATGCTATAACGCTTTTGTAGTTGAATGCTTTTGAGCAATTAATTAATTAGCCGTGATCAATATCTTTTTATTCCCTTTCTGAAACTATATCAAACAAAATGATTTTCATGAAGCAAATGAATTCTTATAGAAATTGGGAAATTTTTATATTATTGGTAGCCAAAAAGCTAACGATCATATTTTTTTAAGTAAAATTACAATGTCAGTATCATGATAATGGAATTAAGCCGTACTATATTACTTTTGAAATCTTCAACTGAACGATTTGATAACAAATTATTTATGGAAGGAATTGAAAACAGGTGTAAAATGTCAGCGGTGTGGTTCACCAAAACCATTGCTTTATATATATTTGTAAATATTGAAATTTTTTCTAACATGTATTTATTTCTCATATTGTTGGTATCATGATGTGAGACACTATATATTAGAGATTGATACTAAATATTAATTTGTCGTGTAAGAAAGGCGTATAATACATAATATATAATCGTTAATTAATAGAAGTAGAGAGGGTCCAATAGTGCCAATAATCTAAATAATTAAGTACATATTTGAGTTGTCAGAAGTCATGTACGACAGTATTATAAAAAGTAAATAATCTAATTCGCTGTATATTATTCATGGCGTTATAAATGCTTCAAGAAAACTTACTGGAATAATTTACCTCATCAATTTTATCTTCTAAATTAAGGAAACTACATATATGATTTATTAAATTTTAATTAATAAATGATATTTAAGTCAGATAGATGCGTCATGCGTGTGTGTGTTGTTTGATCAATTTAAAATTGGGAAATCGTAAAAAATAGCCAAAAATAAAATTTGTTTTTAAAGTCCAGCCCATGTTTCAAAAAATTAAAACAATAGCCATGTTACGAATTGTATTACAGAAAAGTGTCACACAAAATATAACACATCTGTAAATATTTGTAAAATATTTTGTAACACTTCAAGTTTTACTCATTATTTTTTGAAGTGTTAAATAATATCTTACAAATATTTATAGATCTGTTACATTTTGTGTGACACTTTTCTGTTATACAATTCGTAACATGGCTATTTTTTTAATTTTTTGAAACACAGACTATCATTTAAAACAAACATTTAATTTTGGCCTATTTTTGCAACTCACCCTTTAAAATTGATAAGTACTGTTTTATGACTTGCATAGCATGTCTCGTAATTGTGTAATTTGATAAACACTTTGAGGTTTTTATTTTCACACTAAATTATTTATTCTACATTACCTGGCATAAAAAAAAATTAAGCAATAATCTTTCTGAGGTCAACTACCTAAATTTGGTCCATATGTTCATCAATATTGCATATATATTAAAATAGCTTCCTAAGTAAATACGAAATAAAAAAAATAGAAAATAAACTGACTGGGTTGTGCAAATTTTTATAACAGTCCATAGCTCACCAGCCGAAGTGAAATTAATCTTCTTTTTTTAAATTCATTCTGGCCAAATTTATTCACAACAAAATAATGAAAGCCCAATGAAGAAACGACATGTCACTTTCACATGCTGTCGTTTCTTATGTTGATCAAGGTGGTTGTCGTAAGTATATCGGGCGTTAGCAATGTCGTTTCTTTGAGTTGATCATACAGTTTTTTTTTTTTTTTCTTTTTTTTTTCTGAAAGGAAGTATGTTGTCTTTTTATGTATGTATCGTTTTATATGTCTTTATCGTTCATTCCAACGATTTTATCATCTCTTCAAACTATTTGTCGTTTTTTTGGTCACTGTTGTTTTCCTACAAGTTTTTGTCGTTTGTGTTGGTGATATTATCTATTCACATTTGTGCCCGCTTTCTTTCTGATTTCCTTTTTCTTTTTTATTTTTTCTTTTTTTCTTTTTTATTTCGCAATATTAATATAATATCGTATATTTTTATAAATTACATTGCTATTTCATTTTTTTTTTCGTTTTATTGTCGTTTCTTTTCATTTTTGCCGTTCTCTTCACGATTCTCTCTTTTTCTCTATGTTTATTCAAGTCGTTTATTTCATTTTATGTCGTTCAGCCTCGGGAAGGTCATTTCAAAATTTTCATGTCGTTTTCACGCCTAGAAATTATTATACACTGTTACTTCATTTTTGTTAACAAACCTTATCCTCTCTTCATCTTTCCTTCTTTTACCCGTGTTTGAAGGTCTTTTTCGAATTTTCATGTCATTTTATCAAAGTATTGTCGTTTTTCTATGGCAGTTATTCTTTACTCATCATTGTTCATTTCAATGTCGTTTTCTATATTTTGTCGTTTTACCACTGATAATTGTTTTCTATGTTGTCGTTTTACTACCATTAATTGTTCGTTGTAATGTAAATTTTCTATGCTGTTACGTTTATCCATGATGCTGTCATTTCTCAAACATCGCTGTTTCATAACCATTTATTCATGTTATATTTGTTAACTTGTCATCACCAGTGTTGTCGTTTTTCATATTATACCGTCGTTTCCGTATTGTAACTATTTCTCCCTATTTTTTCACCATGCAATATTACGTCGTCGTTTATCTCCGCCTTCCCAAATACCAACAAATTCAAGAAAGATTCAAACGCAATGATCGAAAATAGACATTTAGTGCAAATTACAAAAGCAAATCCATAATGTTTATTAAGAAAACCAAATCACATGTTAAAAAAATAAAGTTAAGACAACGTAATTATATAAAACTGGTTTATTTATAATGCAAATTTGAACACGAACAAATTGCTAGCAAAGAAATATAATTGTGAAGAAAAAATAACAATTGATATATATATATATATATATTTATATATTAGGCAGATGGGTCATTAACGAGAGCAGACTTGATATCTTCAGTGGGTTTCCAATGTCGCTTCCTTTGGTTAACAAACCAATTGTTAATCTGCTTTTGGTCCAGCCCAGTTTCCGCTGATAATTTCGCTTTCTCCTCTTCCTATATATATAAACCATACGATATCATAAAGATATATATATATATATATATAATTATATATAGGATTCATTTGTCACATGATCTAAGCATGCGCATATATGCACACACACACATATATATATATAGAGCTGTTTATACATGTGATATTGTATATTTTTTTCCCTGAGCTAACTACGTGTACTGTACAGTGCTACATCTATGGTAGTAAATACTCATTATCATAAGTACCCGTTTCTCATTTCTTTATATATTGCTGCGAATATCGTCTTTTAATTTTTTTAAAAACATTTCTAATTAGAAATAATAAATAATTAACACACAATGTTCAAAACAGCAGTTGAGCATATATGACATACATAAAATCTATCCCATTCCTCAGGATATCCTTAAGTAGCCTAGGTCTAAGCAAAGTTATTAGCCTCATTCTACCAAACTTGATGCACAACAAGATTAAGAAGATATATATATATATATATTTTAATGTCAATCTAAGTAAATTACTCTCGGTTGCTCAATTATTTAAAAAAAGAAGTAATTATTTTGACCGATAACATGTGTGATGATTGCTTCACATAAAGCCGATCGCTACTTAATTATAGTCAAATTTTAGCCGATCATAATCAAACTGCTAAAATCCAGATTTGTTGTTTCTTAAAATAGTATTCCCGTTGTTGTGACTACAATAAGAGTATGTCACATATTTCATATCTTTTAGAATTTAGATCCTCAATCTTCAAATTTCAGATTATATGACAAAACTCTCACTGAGGGCACAACGAGTATACCATTTTACGACATCTCATCATCCTAAAACCTTCCATTATCTATATATTTTGTGTTGTTAATTAAACCAATGTAACAAAAAGAAAATAGTTGATCTTACACACACATATAAATATATATATATATATCGATTTAAAAAATTAATATTATAGGTACGTACCGTGGGATAAGGCCATCTAGAATGTGAGTTCCACCAGTGGAGGAGTATATTCCTGGCAGGCTTTGGAAGCTCAACTTTCTTCCTTTTCTTTAGAAATTCAGTCTTTAACATTGTCAGATATCCACTATACTTTCTCAGCAGCTTTTCTTTCAGCCCTTGCTGATAATAATAATCCCCTGTGCCTGCCCCCACGCCACAACTGTTTTCATGATGATCATGAGCCACCTGATCTCCGTAACTCCTGATCACCATCATCTCCTCATCCTCACCCTCGTGGTGATCTTGATCTGAAATATTAATCCCACCTGCAGCTTAATTTATCATATTCCCAAATTAATCAATACAAAAGATAATAACATCAAATGAAAACATAATATTATCCCACGGGGCGTAACATAGACTATAAGAGCTAATATTTACAGCTGCACATTCATAATCGTACGGGTAAAAAAAATGATTTGAACCACCTCTACTTGAAGAAAAAATAATAATAAAACATAATGTAGGAGTACTTATATCTGTGTGTATAAATATGATATAGTGACTATTAATGACTAATTATAGTGACAAGTAGTATAAATTAGTTAATACCAGATTGATCATAGTAGTCCAAGGTTTTGGTAATTAATGTTCCTTCACAAAGATTGCTGAGTTGGGACTCAATGTTGCTTAGGAAAGTAGTTGCTTCATTGAGGGGTTTAGATAATTCCTCCTTGAACCTTCGAAGAACCTCACAATATGACTCCTTCAAATTAATATGCATCCTCATGAGCACTTAATATAAAGCAGTCACTATAATTTACATATGGGTTGCTGATAATTTTTTACCTATAACTGACCACATAATATTGGCAGCCAAAATTTGGTCTCTGATAACGACATTTCTTGTAGTGCATGATCATTTGTTTAATTAAGATTTCACATTTTTCTAGTTTTTGTAATGAGAATTTTACTCCTTAATTTTTTCAATCAAACTATATAATTTGTCTTAAAAAATTTAAGTACTTTATTACCTATATATTCGAGTATATGTACAGGAATAAGAAAACACATTCGCACTGTGAAAATTTTTGTCTCTTCTAATCGAATCTCAAAATAAGATATATGTTTATTCAAAATAAAAATTGAGTACCGATACATTTTATATTATTAAAAACTCAAAAGAAAAGCGTAAAATTTTAATAAAACACAAAAAATTATTTTTAGTAATTTAGGCAAGACCTTATGTACAACATTCAACAAAAGTAAAGGCTCTTAATCGGTACTAATTAATCCCTGCTTTCTTTGATATCATATGATTGGAGTACGGATATACACATTAATGAAATGTATTTTTCTTAAAAGATTAAACAACTTGAACCTCTAAAATGTAAATTGAGATGAAATTTATTATCCTTATATTCTTATCTCAAACATTCCACAATATGTATATTTATACTACATATGGTAATTTTACCAATTTACCATGAAATAATCAAGTTCAGGATCAGCTCCTGCTTGAGTGCTGCAACCTCCTAAGCCTAAGGTACTACTCATCATCATCATGTGGTTCTCCGACCGGCCGATTTCTTCGAGAACCGACGCTGTCTCCGGCGGTGCGCCAACCTAATAATTCAGGCCCCAACAATAGAAATTTCAAAACCAAAAAAAAAAAAAAAAAAAATCCATAGTCAGTTAATTATAAATAATGGTACCAAAAATTACAAAATAATTTTTTTTCTTAATTGACCTTTTTGCACTGAATATAAGCAGCAAGTAAATCCGGGTAAGCCGGGTGATTAGCAATCTGGGTCTTCATTATCATATGATTTGACTGATCATCTATGGCCTTATTCCTCTGAAATTGAAGCAATTTATTGTCATCATCATGAATATGAAGATCATGATCATGATCTTGATGATCAAGTAGTAGTACTGGACCACGGAACATAGAGCTAGGACTAACTATATTGGTGCTATAAGTAGGAGCAGGAGTACTAGGAACTATGTTAATAGGAACTTGATGATTTGTATTAGGCCTGAAAAACTCATGACCATGATCTTCTTCATCCATATATACAAGTGCCTAAAGAGAAACTATTTATGAATAGTAGAGCTATTACAATCACGTATAAAAATCCCTCAAGTTCTTCAAGAATCCCTCACAACCAGAGGGAAAAAAAAAGTCATTGAAGCCAAAGAGGCTTAAAGAGAGAGAGAGAGAGAGAGAGAGAGAGAGAGAGAGAGAGAGAGAGAGAGAGAGAGAGAGAGAGAGAGAGAGAGAGGGAAAAAGGACTTTGAAGTACAGTAGATTTGACAAGTAGGAGTCTTATTGTAAGTACTGTCATATGTTGCTCATATTTAGTCTTTTCATCAACGACATATATTCAAGTCATGTGTCTTGACTTCAATAAAACAAAAATAAAAAATAAAATAAAGAAAAATAAATAAATTTAAAAAGGGTTAGATAGGTAAATTCAGTGCTGAGAAACATTTATGTGACAAATAACACTTTTAAATCGTTAAATTTATTTTTTTTAAAGATATATTAGACAATCAACACCCGCACAGTAACTTTTCCAAAAATAAAAAATAAAAAAATAGAAATTAGAGAGGAGAGGGTATTGTAAAAACTTGATATATGACAATAATGATTGCAACTTTTCAACGTGTTTTCAGATACTAGAACCCTGGCACAATATGCACAAGTTTCAGAACATATTTAGTTGTATTTTCTTTTGTTTTAAATGTTTAGTACTATACACTTGTATATGGTCGGTACTATATAGTACTCTACAGCATTTTTACTGTTATTTTCACGAGTCCAATTGTTTTGGCATGTAATGAATAAATGAAAGCCCTAGAATTACACAATAAAACCTGGTCATTTGTGGAACCTGAATTAATTATTAGTCGGGAAAATAAAAAGAAGTATTAATGGGATTAACCGCTACTTATAAGTACTAATTATATTTGGCCTGTACTATATATATCTGTATATGAAATTAATGATATAGTGATACCTACATAATAAAAAAAAGTGTACACATGATTTTATATAATTAATAAATATAGACTCGCTCTAAGTTAATGAGTAGTATTTGCAAGTTATACTAATCTACTATAAATTGTCAAGGACATACCGGGCATGCAAATTTGGGTAGAACGAATCCGGATAAATTTTTACCCGGTGAAATTTTCGAGTAAAATCTAAGTATTATCCAATTTTTGTCCGAAAGTTATCAGGAAACATTTCCGGGTAATACCCGACATTCCATATGCTTAGACATACCACTTAGTCATAACATTTTATCCTGAAATTTACATACGACAAATAATAGGTAACATATGGTTAATTTTGTATATCACACTAATTAGCTATTTTGTATATGAAAAGAAATGTCATATACATATATATATATATATATTACTTTTGTCATGCTTAATACTTTTTCCGACTATTTAACACTATTCTAGTTCTGTCAATCACATATTATTGCGTCATGGATTTGTTATACTCCAAATCTCAAAATGACACATTCACTTTAAAAGAAATTGTATGGACATATTTACAAAAAAAAATTGTCTAAACTTTAACTATTTCTGTACATATCCCTATTTCATATGCTATTAAGATGGAACAACACTGCGCATATTTTGCATAGATTTAAAATAAATTAATAGTTTGCATAAATTATTTACACTCTATCATAAAAAAGAGCAGCGAAAGAGAAAGCTCAGCGCTCAAGTAAATATATATGTATATATATGTATTCTAACCAAGAGAAGAAAGGATGGCAATTTTTAGTTCTTTATTATTTGCAGTACTCAATGGAGAATGATATTATTCAAATAAATTGTCTGAGCTAAAATTGATAATTTGAATCTCACAATTAATATAAACTCTTGAAGGCATTTTATTTAAACAAAAAATAAATATATTGCTAGCTATAGACACGTTTGATGCATGCACTGCATAAAATATGGTACAATTATTTTAAAGAAAATAATTTGCTGTTTGGTACATCTAAACTACTCTAAGCACATTTAATATAATAAAGTTGTGTTATTTATTAAAAAAATCCGTTGTAGTAGATTATATAATATGTTATTTAAGACAATTTATCAATATTTTTTTTATCTAACAATAACTTTAAACAACACACAAATTTTATAAAATAATATTGTATGATACTATATAATATAGCACGATTAAACGCGCTACTCCAAACATATTCTATGTGATGGAGAGATAGTGTTTTGTGATATATATATATATATACACACGATAAAAGATCGGTCTTATATTTTGATGTCATGTGCTTCAAATTATATCCTTTATGCACTGTTTTCTAGCACATATTTGTGGCTGGGATATATGACATGTTCGTCGTTTGAGAAATAGATCTTCTTTTGGTCACAAATATTGAAGCAAATTGCACTCTTGTCGTTGGGGAAATGATGTTGTGATTATTAACTATATTGTGATCATGACATTGTGTAAATGAATCTTTTCTTTTCTTTTTTTCTTTTTTCCTTTCCCATTATGTAAATCAATTTAAGTTAAGCTATAATTACTCGTATCTGTAAAGAGAGAAAGTTAAGCAAAGGCAAATCTTTGACCCAAAAGAGAATTGCTATCCTTTTCCATGACCAGGTGAATTTCGATTTCCTTTCCCCAATTATTTTAGCTTTTGCATAATATAATATATTATGAAAAGACGAGTTGTAAATATAGGTCAAAATTAAATAAGTCTTCTAAAAATAGATAATTTTGAGGAATGTTTTTTTTTTTTTTTGCACAATGACAATCTATGCCACATATGTGTTGGGCTTTTAATTTATATCATAAATTTTATACTACAAACATAGAATGAAAATAAAGAAAGCACATCATTTAGGGCATAAATAAAGAGAATTGCTATCCTTTTCCATGACCAGGTGAATTTCGATTTCCTTTCCCCAATTATTTTAGCTTTTGCATAATATAATATATTATGAAAAGACGAGTTGTAAATATAGGTCAAAATTAAATAAGTCTTTTAAAAATAGATAATTTTGAGGAATGTTTTTTTTTTTTGGCACAATGATAATCTATGCCACATATGTGTTGGGCTTTTAATTTATATCATAAATTTTATACTACAAACATAGAATAAAAATAAAGAAAGCACATCATTTGGGGCATAAATAAAGCTGCGAAAACGGTATATGGATACGAATATATCCGTATCTATTTTCATTTGCGTCCGGATATGGATATCCGTTTCTATAAAAAAAAAATGGATACAGATATCCGTTTAGAAGTTTTCTTTTTTTTTTTTTGAAATTTTTTTGGACCGTTGGATAATCAATCCAACGATTTGAAATTTTAAAAATAAAAAGTAAAAACGGAAAATGGATATCCATTTTAAAAGCATATTTTTCAAAATCCGTATCTTTTTTTTTTTTTTGCAAATACGGATCAACTCTAGGCATAGACTATTAATTAGTAGCACTAAGAATGACTTTGTTTTACAATTCTATTTTTAAAAAATAACACATGCCTCAGAATATTTAAAAAAAAATAGTTATGTCAAGAATTTTATAACATAAAATAACAAAAAAAAATTTTTACACTTTTGTTAAATAAAATTTAACACTTTAAAATTTAAGAAGTACAAGTTGAAATGTCAAAAAATTTCTTGCATAATGTGTAATATTCTTTTACTATTTTTTGTTATAAAATTCTTGATATTACTATTCTTTTAATATTTTGAAACATGTATTATTTTTAAAAACGTAACAGGTAAAAGTCATAAACTGGTAGATTTACTAAAGAAGGTGAAATATTAGATGATAAAAAAATTCAAATGCCTGAACCAGGCTTGGAAAATAATAGTCGTGTCGATTATTAGTTAATTCAAACATGAGCGACAACATTAACTACAAAAATAAAAATTATTCAATATATAATAATTAAATCTCATACATGCTTCTGTTATCAAACATAATGTGATTAACAACTTGATGAAGATCAAGACCCTCCAATAAATCTACATTTTATACATATATAGCAGTAATGTCATATGGGCCCGAATTTGCTTTAGTGCAATAAAGGAGACTGTCTTATTCCTTAAACATCACTATGAAAACTTTTTTTTTTTTTTTTTTGCAAAGATAAACATCAATATGATTTATTCGATATACATTGGACAAACAATAGTTGGAGTTTTATGGGGAATCTATATATACGCACTTTATGAGACATTATAAACATTTTTAAATTTTAATCAGATTTGATCAAATGTACGTACTTTTGAGTTTTGACAAGAGATTATAGCATTACTATCTATAAGGATATATATTCTCTCTACCTGCATTAATTTTTTTATCTAGCTAATCCTAACCCTCAACCGGTCAAATAGTTTGATCTTGTGCACTATTAGTGAAATAAAAAATAAAAAAGAAATCCATTTTATAATATGTTGTTGATATTTATATTATATATATATAAATATATTTTTGCTATTTACTTAATTAAGATAATAATTTGTCAAATTTTTTACCAATTAACTCGCGACAGAGATTGTGCTATATCAACATCGGTTTTTTTTTTTAAGTCGTATTTTTTTTTTCTAGGGATGTTATATATCACGCGATACGCGACAAATAGTGGACAAAAATTGCGCAATAAAAGATTAGATGACCCAAAGATTGAATGAAAGAGAAGAGTTAAGAGTACAGACATTGAGAGCAAATCACGGAAGACAAGAAGTTGTGACGCTTCAGTATCAATGAGCCATCGGTCACAAAGGAATCTCTAATATTTGCCAATTCATGCCAAAGTATATTATTATATATCAAACCCATTAGCTTTTTCCTTTTTCCTTTGTATCATCTTTTTGGGTAAAATAATAGTCATCAAGTCAAAGAGTGAAGTTACACCTATTAAATACGTTTAATATTGTGCGATAATATTTGTATGGGGTATTTTCTTTCTTTCTTTCTTTCTTTTTTTTTTTTTTTTGGGAGAAAACCCGACAAGGATTGTCATTGGCATTAATTTTGGCTAAAGACAATTACACGTGATTTGATTATCCTTTTTATTTTTTCCTGATATTTTATCTGGAAAAAAGGACTACGCTAATTGCTACTACAGTATTGTCAATATAAATATCCAACTAAGGTATTGACATATGATATGAGCATATCAACATTAAATGAGCTACCAACTCTACACAGATTTAATAGGAAATCAAATAGAAATGTATCATGAACATGAGACTTTGCTTCAGAAGACCCGGAAAAAAAAAAGATTAATTTAAGGTTTATGAAAATAAAAAGGACCGGCCAAGTATCCAATGATTTTTTTTTTTCGTATAGATTTTTTTTTTTTCTTTTTGATATCATAAGATGCTAAGCTAGCCATTGACTGGCATTTGCAAAGGAAAAAAACAAAACAAAAAAAAAAAACAAAACAAAAAAACAAAAAAAAAAAAACGGTTACCCTCAATTCTATAACTCGACATATATCAAGCCATGCTTCAAAAAAATTATTATTGTAACAATTTTTGTAATACGAGTTATTATGTAATTATTTTTAGAAAATTTGTTATGTAGTATTTACAAAATTAAACATTGAAAGCAAGATAAAAAATTATACACCAAGTCTGTTTTATTATTTCAAAATGGGACAAGCTCTTAGACTACATATTATAAACGATTATAGAAAATGATGAGATTGTTATGAAGATTAAAGACTAAGTTGGCGAATAGTAACTTAGCTGAGAGAAATAGAGAATAGAAGTCTCAAATATTATATTTGTAGCATTAGCTCATCAACTGAAAGAGTCTAATACAAAGCATTAACAAACCTGCCTGAGTTCAATCCAAGACTGAGCCACTACACTACTAGCTACACATATTACATATACGATTATCCTAATTAGTGCACCTGAAACTTCCTAATGATTTACAACATTGGTAATCATAAAAACATATTAAACACACACTTTTCACAAAGTGTGAGAAAATTTGCATCTTTCTAACACCCAGCTGCCTTGAGGAAATTGTCAAAGGGACTGGCAGGAGGCAGCCTCATGGACAACCACGGATCCTGTGCGAACGACGCTCCTTGACCGAGTCCAAGCCCGGGCCCGCCTTCGCTTGTTATCTGCATGAAACATCAAGATGGGTTATTTTCGTGCTATTGGTGTCAGACATTGGCTTAGAGATGAGGCTTGCGTATAATTGCCTACTATCCGACCTTATGGAGGATCCTGCGGCCGTCCCCGGGTATAGCAGGAAACAGTTTCTCCGATGCTTTGCTGCTGTGATTTTCGTGAGCCAGCCAATTGGAGAGCTTCTTTCTTGTGCCCGTGCCAAGGGCTTCACACTGGCTGGCCATGGCGTTGTATGGGAGTGGGGATGTAGATATGGATGATCCCGCTACGTGACCGGCTACCTCAAGTGCCTAAAAAAGAAGCGCCTTTCAGCATTTACTTCAAAGTTCAATGTTTTGAGACTTCTTTAGTTTTCCTAATGAAGTGATTAGTTGTGTTTGTATACCCAAAAAAAAAAAAAAATCAGTTTCCTGATCACTCTCAATTGTTGTTTGCATGGCAGATTCAACTACCCGTGCTTGCAAATTCCAGAGTTAAGAAGGCAACAGAAGGAGAAAAAAGAAGAGAGTTATCACCGATTCTAGAAGCTGTCCGATGCTGATGATTTGGGACCTGGATGTAGACGAAGGCATTCTAGGTATGAACCGAGATAGATCTGCAACAGATAATTCACTCGTCGCATCATCTTCAACTAATGTATTTGTTGGAAAATCCTGCAAAGGGAATACAATCATTAACAGATAATTCATTGTCTCACTATCTTAAACTGATTTAGCGTTAGGCAAAATGACAAGAGTTAAAGAGTATAGTATACCCCATCGAAGGACAAGGATTCCTTGGAGTGAGCAACCATTTGATCATGGTTGAGGTCTAGACCCGATCGTGGCCCAAATGTGAATGTATCGTCAGGCGTGAATGGCTCAGAAAGTTGCTTTCCCACATCTTCTAAGTCCAGCTTAAATAGCAAAACAAGAGAACAGACGAGTCAGAACGAAAGGATTAGTAATTCACATAACTGGTGACCATTGATAAACCATATTACCTTGGTAATACTTGTAAGATTTTGAACTAAAATGTCCATTATAACATCCTCGGACTCGCATATTTTGCTCCGCAACTCAAATAGAATTGATGCAGCTTGTTGATTATCAGAAGCGGATCCATATTCTTTCACATCCGCATCGGCCTTTGCATATACGTGAAGATCATCGCTTATGCCAAGATAAGGATCAACCTGTGTTTCCCAAAAGCAGTTAAACATAAGCCATTTTGAAGAAAATAATACTTGCCAATAAAATATAAACCCCCCCGTGATTATTAAAGAAACAACAAATGCTAAGTCAGTACTCACGTTATGTGGAATTAGCGACTTCAGAATGTCGGTGAGATCAGGAATGTTATAGATCTTAGATGCAAACATCAAAATGCCAATTGATAGCACAAAAATAGCTCTCTGACAAGCAGGAGTCAACATCCCTGGTAAGCGATATCGAGAGACATTGTTAGTAGCATGTTATTTTCTCAAAACTTTAGAATATCTAAGTATTTTCAATGACCGCACCGTTGTGAGGATCGAGAGAGAGATTTCTGAGAGACAGGAGAAGCTGAAAGAATTGGACCACAAGACTGTCGTGTGGATTCTGCAATGTTACAAATTTAAAAACATCATAAGTGATTACCTCAACAAACCAGTCTATGAAAAACAGTAATACATGTATGAAATATGAGATCGTTTTACGACCGTTCAGGCACCATCTAGAGTGCCAAAAGAAGAAAAAATAGAGTAATTGGCCACAGGTATTAGGATCTACTTGTAACTAGAAATAAAATTTTCAACGTAATCAACACAAAAAATAAAAGGTGTCTTTTTCAGCTGGCAAAGCCAGAGTGTTATCCAAATTGGGACAAAGGCTTTCAATGTTGAAATTGCATAGAAAATCATATGCAACGCAGAAATAATCTCAATTTCTCATAACACTCTCTCACTCAAAGCTAAGTAATCTATTCAAGAACTAACCGTAGCTTTGTTTGCTCTAGTATGAGCATAGTTTCTCGGATCGCACTTAAAGATGGAGCAAGAGTAAATATAATGCCACAGAAGACAGATATAAAAATAATAGAAGATGTGCAGCCAAGTATCAGGAATCTGTTATATCACCTTCAATCGTGACGAAATGAGTGTTAAAATGAAAGAATGAGATAAGGCTTCGATATTTGAAGGAAGATTGTCAGGAAGGCTAGCTTGTATCCAAAAAGCAGACTGCAAGTGCGTTATTTGATCCTCGCTAAGCCTCATGACAAATGGTTCCTGAGCCAATAATCAAAAAATAAGCAAAAACTCGCTAAATACAGCGCATGTTTGTATAAGATGTGCACTTTCGTGATTCTTGTTAAAAATGAAGAAACAACTTACTGTCTCATTTAAGCCAATTGAACCAGCTTTTCTGTCAATGATGGAGCTAATCTTGTAGAAGCTGGGGGAATTCTTGCGGCCACGACCTTGCTTGCACTCGTCTTCCACATTGTCCCTTTCTTCATAATCATCATGAACATAATTGCCGTGCTTGTCTGTTTTACCACCATCCTTTTCCCTCCGGAGCTTCTCAAGTCTGGCCGTAATTGAAGCAAATGCAGATGCAGTGTTCGAGTGCCATCTTCGTGATTGGTACAGAAAACCAGATCGTAGAGACGCAACTTCATGCCTCGGACGATTAGAAATCGGAACAAGAAGAATGGAAAATATCTGGTGCGCTCCAACACGCACCTCAGTATCTGGATGTAACATCACCTTTAAAAGTTGGACAAGAAGCGACTCTGGAAACACCTATATGAAAGCACTAGAAACAGTTCATACTTTGCATTCAATTGCAAATCAAGAGTTTTAATAAAAGACTAGGTCTGTAGAATTGGTACTAAATTTGCAAGGAAGAGGTGGGTTCCAAAAAAGTATTGGATAACTAAGCTTAACTTTCCATTGTTAAATGTAGAGATAATCTCATCAAAAGGATATGTGAATATCATTGAATTGGACATATTTATATTTCTCAAATACATCAATAATGTCAATTGACAATGTTAGGAAGTAAATTCGAACCATTCATGTCTGGTGCCCATGAAAACCTCGAACATAACCAAAATTGTCTCACCTGCTGCGAACGTGAAGAAACCAAAGCCATAGAGATCGTATGAGCAAGGATTATTAATGATCCAATCGTTGCCCGAGCAACTGTTCCAGCTGGAAGCTTCTCCAGAGTTATAGCCATCAGGTCGAAAAGCGGTTGCACATTGCCAATCTAGTAAAAAACCAAGCACGTTAAGTAGCTAGAAGCACCATGAGAAAAGCATGCCTATACAGATGCCGCAAAAGCAGCAAAAACTTACCCTTTTAGCTATTTCAAGTAAGCAATCCTCAATAGAATTCTGAAGTATGATATTCAGGTTCGACTCTTGCTCTCCAGCAGACTGAATAGTGGCTTGAAGACTCTTCCTTAGATGCCTGCACAGATCAGAGACAAACCCAATCTCCGCAAGCATTGCTCCGGATCTGATCTGCCTTGCCAAAGCAGTGCCGACTTGAATCGTATAGGACTTGAGTTCAGGATCATGTGAGACATTTTTGTGGTCAAGATGGCGGATCACGTAAGTCAAAATTAACTGCTGGTTCCCTGAAACAGAAATTCATATCAGTCACCACATCTAAATGCTCACAAAAGGATTACATATGGAAAGAAAAATACCAGAATTTTCCATGAAGTAGAACATGTCTGACAAAACCAACAAGGCCAAGCCTTGCCGAGAAGCCCAGTGCCGACCAGTGTCAAAGTAGACAAACATTGGGTCCAACAGTCGTCGCATTGTCGTGCTCTCCTTGGATAACTCGACCATTCTCTGAATACAAATTTGAGCCCATACTCTTGGTGTCTCTATTTCTTCTCTGAAAAAAGAAAAGACGGAAATTTTTTTTTACAAAACCTCATAATGAATGAGGAGAAAGTAAATGAAATATGACCAAATTTGTAAAAATTTTAAATTCCAATCTACTCTTAACTTTCATTTGTTTGCAGGTTTCAATGGGCCGTTACCTAGTTAGGAGAGAAGGATCCTTCTTCTCTGGCCGTCGCCTGACCATGCTGCAAGGGCTAGCATCACTACGAACAATTGCACCAATTCTGCCTTCACTTCGAACCACTTCGTCTACCCAATTATGATGCGAATCTGCCCTCTCATCATCCTCCTCGCTATGTGTATCTGGCTCGTAGTTATCTAACGTGACATGTACAATCTGCGAATATAATAAGCACTTGCATCAGTTGTATGAGTTTGGTCGAAAAATGTGGTATCAAAAGAGAAGGTAAAGACTAAACCCAAAACACTTTTGTACATAACATAAGAGCACTTACCTCATCAATATCAACAAAAACATGAGAAAATTCTGCCATAAACCAGATCTGCACCAATTAGAAAATATGTCAAATCCACAAGACTACGAGTTCCACGCCCACCTGAATATCGCAACACTAAAAACGACTAAGAATATATACTATACAGTCAAATCATTATATTACCATGGCAGAAAGGCACTGCAAGCTTGATGCTCTCAAAACGCGACTTTGATGTTCTTCCCCTTTTTCACGAGCTAACACACATACTTTACGTACAAAACTCTCAATGTTGTGCGCATAAGTTGCATCTGCCTGTTAAGATATTGGCCGTCAAAACATATAAAAGCAGTGATATCACAATAGAAGAGAAAACTATTTACAGAACTAAAACTGCATAAAAATTCTAACAAGGTAACACAAGAGATCACTTGGCCCAAGACATTTTTCAAAACAATGACAGCTTGTAAGGATACGCATATCCTAATCCTAATGGTCAGAACTTAGATCTAAAGCAATATGTCGATGGTTCTTTGGTAAAGGTTAAGTCAAACTAGCAATTCACCTGACTGTAGATGAAGCGCGTTAAAGTTTGGCATCCAAGTATATGCACAGCATCTTGTTTAGAGTTGTCTAAAAGTTCATTAACCACATTCAGTAAGCTAAAAGCAAAGTACGCCCTGCAAATGAAAATGGCTATTTAGAACCACGAGAAACCACTTCAAAAAATAAAAGTCAAGAGTAAAAGTAACCATCACAATAAAACAACTTTAACTGTCTAGTTGAAGCTGAAAATTGACGCAACAAAAAATAATAATAACAATAATCACTAGAGGTGCACAATGAATAATTGATTGAAAAAAAAAAAAGGATTACTTCAATATCAAAAACTAAAACAGATTACTGAATCACATCCTAAACGTGTACACTGACGAGAAAATGGATAGGCATGGAAACATTTCAATCTTTTAGTTTTTGTCAAAATAAATGAAAGAAAAAGCTGCTATGTAAGGACTAATGCTTTCTGTTTCAACTTGCCATAATCAAAGAAGCTTTAATCAAGAGTGTGGAGGGTCGGGTGAGAATATGTGTGACTGCAAAAATTTTCATGTGTGTTATATTAATTATTATTGACTTTCTTAATTTTCTTATCAGGCTTTTATCAATCAAATTGAACCAAAAAGAAAAAACAAGAAACAAAACAATCAGCTCTTACAGTTGCTCCTTGCATAGAGAAAGCAACTTGTTGTAGGTATCAGTAACAATATTGATGAACTTGATGTGATCGCAACGTAGCTCCTTATAGCACCTTTCCTCAAGATATTTTGCAATCTATTAAGAATAATCATCAAAAACATTAATAGCTTATCAGCCATCCATCGACACCTATTACAAAGACTAGGCCCAAATGTCCTCACAAACTTGATTTAAAAGTCGTGTGGGAGTTCATACCTTTGGATACGAACCGGGTTTCTCGAAGCATACTCACACAGCTTACCAATTTTCCTTTCCGTCGGAGGGCCATCCTGCAAAGTTCAAAAGTCTATATTAATCACAATACCATATACCATATAGAAGTTTGCCACTTTCTACGTATAAAGCCATCAAATTATGAGGAAACAAGCAATCTTACTCTGTTTATTTTCTACATTGTAATGCTTAGCATAATATCAATTATTTCCATAGATTTTACCCCAAAATATCTCCAAAAAAGGCAATCTGAGAACTAAAGGCCTTGAACTCCACGAGACTTCTTCAATAAACACATTCCTAACTCTTACCCTTTTTATTTTCAATACCCTCCGAGGCATTTAACTTATATCTAGTCAAAATATTACTGACAAGATTAAACAATTCCAAGAACAAGACTCTTTCTATTTCTTTAAACAACATAAGAAGAAACAACAATTTGTTTTCCTTAAAAAGCCTATATTATTACCAACCACAACATGCACAACCCACATTGCACAATCAAAGCCATGAAAAGGAAACAAAACAAAACAAAAACAAAAACACTCACAAGGGATTTGGGAAAAATCTCAGCGAGCAATTTCTTGTATCGCTTCACGGGTTTGCGAGAGCTTGTGCTGAGAGCAGGACAACAAACGCACATACTCCCACAAGCTGGGAATATCTTCCGAGAAATAACACCCATTTTTCTCTGTCAACAAAACAAGAAATAGTGAAACAACCCATTACGCAAAAAGTCCCCCATTGAAGCGTGTAAAGGGTCGTTTATTTGCTCAACATAATAGAACAACAAGTGAAAAAAAAAAAATTCCACCAAATGTTAAGTTGTGAAAGAAAAGACCCAAAATTAATGTAACCACACATTGAGAGAAATGTAGGTGCACAAGAGAGAAAGATTGGCCACTATCTAAAAAAGGAGAGATTTTTAAAGCAAAGATGGGATTTTTTTTTTTTTTGGGGGGGTTAGCTCTATTTAGCTTGACGGTTTTAGTAACTCAAACCAAACAACATAAACACAAACCTGCATTAGAGGAAATCAACATGGACAAAGCACCAAAACCCATTAAACTTGTAGAAGAGAGTGCGAAGCACAAACCGAAAAAGACCCATTATTATAGTGAGAGAGATAGTGAGAAAAGTTCATACCTTGAGGCTTGAGATCTATATGGAAATGAAAACTACACACTAAACGCTTATACAGAGAAAACAGGAATCATGAACGACAGAGAGAGAGTGCGGAGAGAGAGCTTAGAAACACAACCAAAATAAACATAACAAAGAAGAAGAAAAAATTATAGAAGAGCTTGAAATTAATCAGAGAGAGAGAGAGACAGAGAGAAAAAAAAATGGCGCGTGGATTAAGACAAGTTAAAAGAGCACGTGATTAGTGTCAGTTTGTTTAGTCTCTTTTTTTCCTCTCTTTAACTGGAAAACTGATAAAGTGATGTTTCAGGAATTGGGTTTGTGTCAGAAGCTTTTTTCCTATTTTGTTTTTCCTTTTTAATAAATGAAAATTAAAATTAATAATGTCACACTTCATGGGTTACCATTTATTTATTATTTCAATGTGATTTTTTTTTTCTATGCCTTTTGATGCCCCTAGTCAAAAACCTATGTAATTGTAACCTTTTCCTAAGAGGAAAAGAGATTGCCTTTAATTTGAACTTTTTTTGGCACAACTTTATTTTGAAAATTGAACTGAAGTGGCAAGTGGGTCATGGGTGGTGGTATTTGTGGGATTACCAAGAAATATAATCCCTTGTTTAGTGGGACTTAAGCTGCGATGTAATTGTTGGTTTTTGTCTTCTTTTTTGTAATATGTTGCCTCGTTTTCAAGCAAAAGTATTGCTCCCCATATTATATTAGATCTTGAAATTTTTCGTAATGACTCAAATCAGACCCTTTATTCTACTAATCATTATTACCAACTTGATTATTTTCCCCACTTTAATTTAAGTACTTTCTTTGTCCATTTGCATGCCCAGTTAGAGTAATTCTGACTTTGATTTCTTTTCAGAACTTGATAAATTTTTGGCAGATTAACCTACCACAGTTGTCTCTAATTTTCCAGTTTCTCATAATGTAGAAATTTAGTAGTCACTTTTGTCAATTGTTAATTTTTTTTTTATCAATCTTTTAACTAATCATTGACAAAAAAACCTTGAAGTTGTATATCATTGTATTTGTGACACTTGCCTTTTGATCTTTATTCTTAATGAAAAAGACTTCATTAAATAATAACACAACATGTGCTATTATCATAAGAATACAGGTCACATGCAAATGACATATAGAATTTATTGCTTTAATAAGGCAACGAAAAAATATAGCAATTTGTTGGACTTTGCAGTTGGATCATTGTGACTATATGTTCGAAATTTCATGCCATCGATTTTTAGGAAATTCCCATTTTTTTTGTCTCTTCTCAAGTGTTATTAGTAAATTAATATCTAAACCAGAAGCTGGAAAATATCAAGCACTTTTATTTATATTTTATTTATTTTTTAGAAAAACATGAAGCAATTTCTTCAATTTCTATGTGCAAAGTGCAATGTTCAAGGCAAAGCATGGCAATTCCGCCCCAAAAGGACCACAATATCATGCCAGGAGTCTTTAAGCTTTTATCTCCTGTGTGAAACACAAAACTAGGCTTTTCTTTCATGTAAAAAATTAAAATAAAATCTTTCCCAACTATCTCGTTGCCATTATTTTATATAATAACTAGACAACTAGTACTATTAGTCTAATACCTTGCTTGAGGTTGAAAAAGAGACCTCATTAATCTATTCATTACTGAACTGTCTTAAGCTACCTGTGTTGACTTGAATGTGCTATTCTACTTCACAGAACATCACGAGATTAATAAAAATTAATGTTCCATAATTTCAAACAAAGATAATAAAATCAGAATTTCAGAATGTTCTATAAATGATTATGGGAAATTCAATTATTGTATAACCTAAAATAACTATAGAGAAAAACAATGCCAAAGCAATTGCCATCATTTTAGAGTAAGCAACAATAAAATCTACCAAACATTTTTTTTTTTTTTTGCTTTTGTTAATAATTACGAGACACCCATTAAAATTCATATTCAAAATGAAGATGTTAAAGACTAAAAGGTGTTTTTTAAGTGAGGATTTAATAATTGTTAAGTTGCTAAGTAGGAGATCTGTAGGTAATTTAAAAGCTCAAAAAACAAAAACAAAAATATATATATATATATATATAGATCTTCAAAGTCGCTTTCCTAAATTCCATGATAAGCAAGAAATGACCCATTGGATATCTATTATAATGCATAGACTTTTGTCTTGATATAGATGAGCAATTAAGTTTTGGGTCCTTGAGAACAACCTGGTTAGTGGTTACCATCAATCAAGGAACTATTTATTCATACACAATATTATTTTATTTTATTTTATTTTACTGGGTTAAACATGGAGTCATGGACCTAGTTGCTATTCCTTGAAATACCTTGAGGAATTAAATTATTCTAATCTTTGATTATATTGCATTGTTACATGTGTTGTCAAAAATCAGTGTGGGGATAAGAATAAGAGGATACAGATTAGCCATGTGGAAGAATTTTGCGATACAAGCAAAGGATTCTCTTTGGATTTTGCTTCATATACCTTGATTATTCATTTATTTGTAGTTTTTCAAAAATAATAAATAAATAAATAAAAACTTGATTGGTTGTGCATTGAAATGAACGAAAAGAGTGGGGTAAGTGAATAAGTAATGGCTTTAAACCTTGGACCCTCTTTTGATAATGATTAAACAGTGGGACTAAAAAAAAAACAGAATGAAATGGACAGCCAAAAAAAGAAAGAGGAAAAAGATTACCATAATTTAGTTTTAAAGCCTTTTTCCAGAGTGGTCCAGAAGTTAGGGGACTTGAAAAAGGACAATCTAACAGGACATTGTGCACAAACAGGCTAGTTTGTTGAAACCTTTATGCATTCATGTGTATTTACATTTCTAGTTTCTCTTTAAAAAATAATTATAATAACAAAACAACATTTGCACTTCAGGTTTGGCTATGAGAGATAGCTATTACGTATTAAATATTAATTATACCTGCATATTAAGAGGACAAAAGTTAGAACGCAAAATTTTTGTTATGCATACGAGAAGAAATTATCTTGTCAATTATGTATGTCCCACGCATAATTTCCATTAAAAATCAGAATTGTTCAGTATCCTAGTGCATCCGTTTTGAATTTTTTTATTTATTTTTATCGTTACTAGTAATGCAAATTAACATACATACATTATTTTGAGTTAAATTATGCATTTTTAATAGAAAATTTTAAGCAAATAGCCACTTTTTAGAAAATAATTTTACAAAATAGTCACAGTTTCAAAAAATTTAAAAACTAACATTTAAAAAAAAATTTACGCATGTCATAAATTTTCTTACAACAATTTTTCAAAAATTTAGTCATAGTTTCACGAATTTAAAGAATTAGCCATTTTCATTGTGTAACAATTTTTATTACACGTGTAACAATTTTTGTTACCCGTATAACAAAAATTATTACTTGGCGTAATAAAATTTGTTATACGGGTAACAAAATTTGTTACACGTGTAACAAAAATTGTTACACAACGAAAATGGCTAATTCCTTAAATTCGTGAAACTATGGCTAATCCTTAAAAAAATTACCAAAAATTTGGCTAAATCCTTAAAAATCTCATTTTTTAAAAACACGCAGTCTAAAATGATTATTCACCTAATTAATCCTTTTTAATAATATTTTTATAGCATGATCTCTATTTTACTATTATATTTGGCATGGTATATAATTAAATGCTATTGCTTAAAAAAGAGTTTTATTTCACTATATTGGAATAAAAATCAAACAGAAAAAATGCGTTCAGGTTACAGTATTTGTTAGGAATAGGAACAGTCCAAGTCCAAACACAGTATTTATAGTTGAGCAAAAATAGTAAAGAAAACATTAATGATGGGAAGGAGACATATAGAATAACAACTTTTCCAACCATCAATCTACTAAGCCCTCTCTTTAACCCTAAGTGGCCTTGGTTTGTCATGGAAGGTGAGCAAACAAAAGCAACAAAACATGAAAGATGGGGATTAACTTTGCTAATTCAGAACAAATTGCAAGACCCCAAAATTGAATTTTACAGGTTGGAGCTTATTTTATTTATTTATTTTTTTAGAGAATGGTGGAGCCACTTAATATGGTACTATGGACTATGAAATCTCACCAATATTGGATATTGCGTTTTTTTTTTTTTGGCCAAAGCATGCCATGATGTTTTCCTGTCGTCAGCTTCAATCGACTCCTAGTGAGTAGTGAATTTATTTTTCAGTTCAAAATTTTTGACTTCTAGGATGTGGTCAATTGTGATTTTTAATGCTATAAATTATTTGAACAAGCTTCACCAACCACAACCAATTTTCAAGCCTTTTGTAACCTCTGCTTTGGTAGAGCCGTAGAGGAAGACAAAATGCAAAAGATCATATGATCATTTTCATATGAGAACCGACAAAAATAAGTGGCAAATAATGTGCAACTAAATGGTCAGAGAAAAGAGAATGAATATTTCAATTGGTCCCAGGACCTGAGAATGGCGTCTAATACACTCCTCATCATTCCAATCCAAATTCATATTCAATTGACAAATCATTATATCCACTCTTAGGACAAAACAATTGGTCAATTATTGAACTAAAAAGTATGGAAAAAAAAAAAAAAACTCTGGTGATATATATCCACATGCAATGTACAACTTTTAATCGATAGATTTAACTTTTAAAAAATAAAATAATAATAATAAAAATTTACAGTTCAAAACTATACGCTGCGACAGTTAAAAAATTAGCAGGGAAAAAAATTTGCTGTAGTAAAAATATTTTAGGAGAAAAAAAAAAACGACGGAATTGAATAAAGAACTAAAAAAATCAAAACGGTGACTTTCCTCATCAAATGAGAAGTTTATATGACCTAAACCAACCTACTTGAAATGCAACATATGAATAGTAGTACTACATATACAAACTTGACTAGACTAGCATTTATAAACCCCTTTCAAGAGAGGGGAAATTTTCATTTATATAACAAATTGGAACTTTTTTTAAAATATTGTGATCAAAGATCAAATTCAAAGACTCTTGAAATCGTCTTGGCTTATAAATATCATGGTTAAGATGGCAGGACCGATTTCAGTGTTCAACAAAAATGATTTACAAAGGAGATAAGGCAAGAGTGAAAATCAAGAACTCATAAACATCTCCCTCTTGTTGTGCGTTATCATCGCTTGAGGCAGTATTTCGAACACAGGTTATCTAGTGTCTCTGCATAGTCAATTGGAGTTGCCCCGTCACAGAAAACATCATTCCATATGTTAACAAGATCTGCACATAACGTTGTTAAAATCAGAACAATCGTATTAGTAACACTTGAAAATATGCAACACTCCGAGAAATTCAAACCTGAAGATAATGTAAGCGCCATATTCATAATTAGTAAATAACATTAAAAATCCGCTTCTAAACCATCTTACAGATACCACCCACCAGCTCAGAGATGAAGAATATCTAGCATGGCATTAATTTGAAGAACTTTACGGCAAGAAGTCGTACCTGCTCTGTCTGTTGATGTGAGACACATGACAAGAATGTCAAACCTTGGGACCTTCGTTAAATTCTCCAAAAAGCTTACAGCAAGGTCCATTTCTTCACTGCCAACACAGAGATGAACCATGAGTATGTTTATCAAGCTTAGAGCGAAAAACATGTATTCCAGTGACAAACATTACTTACCTGAAAAAAGTTGCAATACACTTGACAATGTCAACTAGAATTTGAACAGTCAACGCATTCTTGAATATCTGAGGTAAAGTTCCAGGGGATATAGACTAACAAAGAATCCACATGAATTAGCAGCGGCAAAAAGTAGAAATAAATGAAGAATGTGATGCATACTTCCTAAAATTTGGTAAATAAGTGATTTCTTTTTCTCATCCGGTCTGATTACGTGTATTGGACAAATTGCAAGCCTTCTTATGGTGGTTGTGGCACAAACAAGCCGGTTCAACATTGAGTCGACCCATCAACCGTCCAATAAGAAGCTTGCACAAATATTAGAGTTAAGGAATGTTGTAAAACCATGAACTGCAAACGATTATCGACTAAGATCCACCAATACATAAATTGTATGAAGGACTGAATACCTTCAACAGACTGGCCTGTAGAGCACGATCACCAGAAAGTCCACGCCAAGAAGTCTCAAATTGATAAGCTGAAGTTGGTGGTGCAGTGTTTTTTGCATTTCCATTCATGGCTAGCAAAGCTGCTCGAGATGCAAGATTTTGAACTGATGTCTTGAGCTCTTGCTTTCTAGCTCCTTTCATAACCTGCCAAAAGAAATCATAAGCAACATGAAAATGAAAGAGAAAGGCATTTAGCGGATATTTAGGTAGGAGATAAAACAATTTTCAACGAGTGATAATAGTTGATACCTCGGTATGGTCTTGAGCTTCAGCCGTTTCTGTCTTGTGAGTAGAACTTACAATAGGCTGGATTACATGACTGTTTACTTTGGTATCTTTGTTTTCTGGTTTCTTCATTTTCTCTACAGTATTTTCCAGTGCTATAGAGGCTTTCTGAAGGACTGCCTGAAATTATTAATTTATTATTATTTTATTTTAAATGAACTATTTCTAGAACTGCATTTATGCCATAATGAAAGCAAACTAAAAATTAATAATTCATGACAGCAAAAACTCTCTTTCCTTTTAATACAGCAAAAGAATATATAGTAGAATTCAAATAACAGCATCAAGAGGGGGGAAAACAACTATGATACAAGCAGCAGATCAATCAGCCAATGACTTAATCATGCAGAATCTCCTTCAGAAAACAATAGAACTGAGATCTGTACAGAGATATGCTTACTTTCTCATACAAAGATTTGGCCTCAGTATACTGCTTCTTGATTTCTTGGTTATGAGGTTCCAACCGCAAGGCAAACTCAGCATCTGCAATTAGCTATATCATTTACGTTAGAAAGATCAAGATTAGAGCAACACATAATGTAAAACCATCATATGAAACAAAAAACCATATTTTCCTGTCACATACCCTCAATACATTCTTTAATCTTTCCAAGTTCTTTTCTAGCTGTTGCTCGCCGTGAATAAGCTTTAATGTAACGGTCATCCATGTTCAAGGCCTCTGTACAATCATCCTCAGCATCCTTGAATCTAATTAACAAAATTGAAATGCAAAATCATATGATAAAGAGTACTGCAGGGGAAAAAATCCTTTAAGAGCTTGTTAGCAAATCAGATAGTTAGCGAAGTTCATAGCCCATACACTTTAAGTCAACATGAAGCTGCCTTCAAAAAGTCCATAAATTCCAACAAAAGTTTTATCATGCCTCCACAAAGTCCTATGCTTTAAAGTTTAAACTAATACAAAAGCTCATAAAATATCTTAATAGACCAAGATCAGATTGTTTGTGGCACAACCTACCTTCAAAAGTTTACCATGACTACACAAAGTCCCTTTGCTTTAAATTCAATACAAAAATCCATATTTAATTTCTTAGCAGACCAGATAGTTTGAGACAAACCTTACCTTCTCAGTTTAAGATATGCCATTGCTCTGTTCGCATAAGCCACTGCAGTTGGCGACAATGCAATGCTCCTCGAATAACAGTCAATAGCTTCCTTAAACTTCTTCTGCTTAAAATATTCATTGCCCTATAAGCCAAAACACCAAAAACAAACTTTACTATCAGTAATGAGCAAAAAATAAAATGAAAATTCGCAACAACATCCACAGAAACACCCCAGAAAAGATTCCCACCAAGTCCTTCTCTGAAGCCGCGTCAGCGAAACTATCTTCGGAAATGGAGCTACTTGACATATTATTAATTGAATTATATCTGCTTGAGTAGTCATAAGGCAATGAACTACTAAAATACTCGGCCATGGGGGATTTTCCTGCCAAATTTTTATCTTTAGCAGCTGCTCCAGTCTTCTGGAAAGATGAAACCATTACAAAATAAGTGTCATAATTATGCAAAAGCCTTAATATAGGCCAATTAATATCTAGTTATACTTATTGACAGACCCACTTATAACAAGAAAAAAGTTGCAACATCAAAGTATCTATTTGGTTTGAACCCCTGGACCAAGGAAAAGGGAGGGGAAAAAAAGTTTCCATTTTTCACCATTTGTGAGCATGTAATAAAAACAAAAAATCAAAAGCTACAAATAGAGCTGAACAAAGCGCCAAAATATATGTAAATACACAGACTTTTCCTAAATAGCTAAAATACCAGTGAACTCTAGTGGGTTTTAACCAAATTACCGATATTTCCTTGTCCGAAGATTGGGTTTTGATTTTCTTGTCCTTGTCCTTGAGCGAAAGTTCCCAATCCTGCAAGTTATTCAAAAACCCCTGGAAATCCTGGCAATGAATGAAAAATATTAACCTAATCCCAATTCCAATATTAGCCAAAAAACCACCAAAAAAAAAAAAAAGTATTCCTTTACCCGTTTGATCATTAATATCACATTTTACGAGCAAAACACAGTCTTTCAACTTGCACGCAATTATTTTCCGGAACCACATTGCTTAGTTAGGTTTGATTTCCTTAGCTTTATTTTCTCGTGTTCCAAACAGACCGCAATAGGTTTTGGCAAACTAGAATTGAAAAGAAGAAGAAGAAGAAGAAGAAGAAGAAGAAGAAGAAGAAGACCAGAGCTTCGTCGCGACCGTGCTTCGTCGGAACCCTATCCATGGCCGTCGGAGCTCGAGTTCGTCGGAGATTTTTTATTTTGTATTTTTTTTTTTTTAATTTTTTGGGTCTGAAGAGTTCGTCGCAGATGGTTCCAGAAAGAGCGACTCTGCTACAAAGAGTCGAGTCGAAAAATGAAAAGTAGTTTAAAGTTTTGTGTCGTTTATGTGAAACGACAATCTCTTTGTGTCGTTTGCGTGTGCAATACGACACTGTCTTTGTTGTTGTTAGTCGTCGAGTGGCCATCTTTTTGGCGCCTAAAGTTGAGAGTATCTTGTCGTTTGTTTTAAGGTTTTGTTGGTGTTTATCTACGAGTCGACATGTCATTTGACTTTTTACATTGAGAAATGTATTGAGAGAGAATGATTGCCCACTATTTATTGGGTGATTCTCAATTGGGAAATAGTTGAAAAAACCTAGTGAAGAACGATTTTAAGATTTACAATTGGACTCTAATGAAAGAGTATAATAACTAATACAGTTCTTGTTACACTAGATAATTGTTTTATAATTAATAATTTTAAAAAGGGAAAAAAAAAAGAAAAAGAAAAAAAGAAGAAGAAGATGAAGTCAGTGTAGCAAGAATCATCTTTTTACCGGTATGCGAAATCTGAGCTCACTAGAACACGAACTCGCGAACAGTGCAACTTCCTCTACAAGGCATGCTCTAGGCTCTTGTGGCCCGAACAAGGCTTGGGCTCCATGGGAGAGTGCGAGGCGAATTTTAACAAGGCACCCGTCATAAGGGTTGATTACTCCAGGTCAAGCACGCTCAACTGTAGAGTTCCTAAGTCATGGGTTACCAAAAAACAGATGCATATATTTAGTGTAGGTAGTAACATCAAATCTTAAGCGTTCATTAACAATACAATCCCATACTTGCATCTCGAAACCATTACACTAGACCTTCACCTTACTCGGACGGTATGGGATTGCACAACTTACCTTGTCTTGTTCCCTTTTTGGCTCAAGGGATTGTGACTGTCACACCCGCGATGGGCATGGCGACGTAGAATACGTTGATCAATTGGCATGTGCGTTGCGGGTGCTGTGGGTGTGATTTTGTCGTTGTTGGTGGGGTTGTTGGGTCTGTGATTTAAGTTTTAAATGATGCATCAGTTTGTGGTTTTTGTTATAGATGATGAATTTAGTTTTGCGTTTTTTTTTAGAGGGTTTCTGGATATGTGATTTTGACATTTTATCGAGAGATTTTTGGGTTGTGTTTTTGTTGGTTCAATGAGGTTCGGTGATTGGAGGGTAAGGGTCTTGTGGTCGTCGATGACAACGAGAAAGGCGTAGACCACAAGACCTTAATGAAGAGTTTAGTGCTGAGGTTATTGCTAGTCTAGCTAATTGAGACACCTTTTGTTTGTTTGTTTGTTTGATCATGTACTTCTTTCGGTTTCATTTTGCAACAAATAAAGCATATGTGGCTTATGAACTTACTTGAAAGTCGCTTTTAATGTAAAGCGAACTCTCTCTCTTTGAATGATCAATGCAATATCCATTAATGTCAGTTCAAGTGCTCTACTACATATCCACAATTATACTCTTCGAAGCAATGTTTTTTCATACGCATTATAACACAAATCAATTGATGCAAAAATATATATACATATATATATATTACACAAATAAATGTAGTAGTGCGATATCATGTAAGAAATATTTAAAGATATTATTAACGTTAGTTTATCGTTTTTTTAAGTAAATTATTTCTACATTTTGTAGGGGACAAAAAAATCCAATAAGTAACATGCATCTGAACTTAAATAATAAAAAAAATTGTTTACGAATTGGCAGCCTAATTATGTACGGATATGATGGATTGCTTTTATAGAACAATAACATCTATTGAACCAATATATACACCATCTGTCAATTTGCATTCTTATTAATATTGTTCAATTGGAAAGGCCATTGACAACACACTTTCCTTTCACGAGATCTTTTTTCTTATTATAACTTTTTTGACACGATATTCTTATGGTAATGAGACTTAACAATTAGATAAACAGAAAAGTATACTCATTTAACAGGCACAGCAGTTAGAGGCCTCATCTTTTCATGTATTGCCTTGTAGCACTGGAGACTGCACAGCGGAAGCTTCGACTCTGAGTCCCGGTACTTGTAAGGGTTTGTACAAGATGGACCGGCGCATTTCTCCCGGGGAGGCGGGTAACTGAAACCGACATAAGGAGGAAAGTATAAGTATCAAGAAACCAGGAGCATGGTAATAAAACTCATCTATAGCTGAAAGAGTATTGTTAGAACTAAGAGTTATTAAAAGACAGCTTGGACAAATTGGTTAATTATTAAGCCAATAGGCAACTTAATAGAAACAAACTTAACCCCAGTTTAAAAAAAAAAAAAAAAAAGATGCAGGAGTGACCAAATCACCTAAGACTAAGAGGCTAAGAAACTAGAAACTATGATAAAGTGTTTCTCCATTTTTTTTTTTTTTGAAAATCTATGATAGTTTTTTCTAAACATACATAAATCCAAGAAAAAGTCAAACCACTCGGATAAAACAAGCACTTGCAAGTCAAGTAATATACCTGCAAGGCTTGGAGTCAAATATAGTTGGCAAGCCCATCTCGATGGGAAATGTTACTATGGTTCCTGAAGGACCCATCACCCATCTAACGGAATCTGATGCAATAATCATGGAATTTGCGGCCCTCTCCTGCAAAGATCAACGAGTGTGCATAGTGAATGAAAAGCAATGATCTATCACATGACATACGAAACCAACAAGAGTGTTTCTCGTGCGACCGTTACCTGTGCGAGATCTTCCTTTTGTTTCCTAATCTTTTCTTCTCGTTTCTTCCGACTGGAATCTTGACCCAGGATCTTTCTAATTGCCTCAGCCTAAAGTCCAGAGAAATAAAATAAACAAAACAAATGCCCAAATAAAATCAAGTAATTTCCTTATGACACATGAGGCAATAACCACCATATGCTACAAATGGAAGGAGGCCAAACCTCAGATTCTCTTGCTGCTTTCTCTACTTGGACTCTGCGTCTCTGAGCAGCCTCGGCTTTCTTCAGTTGCTGCTCCACCTCAGAGAGTTTCTCCTTTTGCTCTGGCAATAAAACAACACAATTGAGGTTCAACGCGCACTCAATAAATTTGAAAGCAAAATAAAATACCAAAAGAATAAAAGAAAGCATCACCCACTTCTTGGAGGGGCGGGAGGCAATCCGTTGGGGAACTCGATAAGATTTGCACCTAAGCTGGAAGCAACATCTTTGCCAGTTTGAAGAGCTCGTCGACGGGTGGTGACTGTCATTTCATTCTTAGGATCTACAATTGAATCAACAAACTCCTTTCTTGGCTTTTTCTTCTTGCAATTGGGCTCGTCATCTGAAATTAATTCCTCCTCTTCCTCATAATCAGTGTCATCTAAAATTCTTCCCGCTCGGGACTTCTTAGTTTCCCTCCTTGATCTTGAAGAGCCATAGTCTCCCATATTCATATCATATTGGGCATCAGGACTCCTCTTTGATATCTTTAAAGTCTTCCTTTGTCTCCTGCTGTCTCTTTCCTTGTCATCTTTGAAGTCTACACTATTATAAGTAGCATCCCTAGAAGTCTTGTGCTTTTCAAGATATTCCACACTGTCGTCATCTCCATCATCAAGTACTTCTTCTATCAAGCGTCTTTTGGAGACTCTCTTGCTCTTACGAATAGGCTCATTCTTCTCTGTTTCATTCGCATTGATATCCTCAACAGGGCTCACTGAGCTAGCCTTCCCATTTTTAAAGGCACTTCTAGAATCCTTCCACGAGCTACCTTGTATGCCAGGTTCCTTATCAGAAGTAAAGGAGCGGGTTTCATCCGAATCCTACATCAAGGGTATTACTTATTAGAGTCTCAATAAACTCTCAACAATACAGAGAACTTCACAAATAAGAATGCTTTAAATATTGCTCTCTTCAGTTAAGACAAATATAAAACAGGCATCAGGCGTACAGCGAGAACAGTAATTCATCCAAAAAATGGGTGCAAAATTTAGTCATAACAAATATGCAGCCATGCGACTCCTCTCCAATTTGAGGGCATGGGCCTTGATTTGCTACCTGCTTCAACTTCTGCCTAGGCCGAGGGGCATCTGAAACACGCGAAGCTTTCGTAGTAGACGACCCGACAGCAGATGCACCATCAGATACAGATTTGGTGCGAATTGTTCGTGTAACACCACCAACTTTAAGCTTAACCTTTTTCACTTTATTCTCATTATCAAAACCATCTGAAACAAAGTCTGACTGCTCCGTCTTGTTGCTGCTTGTCCAATTCGCAGGGGCAAGGACACCTTTGCTGAACCTTTTAGACTCAACCCAACCATGCTTCTGCTCATTACTGTCTCGGAAAGAGACATTATTAGAAGCTTCATCCGAATCCGCAAATCCTCCATCTTCGTTTCTCATAACATTCTTGGCAGATCCAGATTCAGCATTGTTGCTAAAAGAGGCTCTTGAGCTGCATAGGTTAACATTAATCTCTTTCTTTCGAGTAGTTGAGCCATAAACACAGTTGTCATCACTTGACCCTTTGCTTATATCCGACGGGGACGAGTTATCGTGGTTCTCCAAGGGGGGCTGTGACTCATTCCGGGGACGACGAGATGTATTACTCCTCTTCTTCCTCACGGAACTGCTTACATCACTGACCCCCAGACCTCCAAATCCTTCCATTGAAGTGTTTAAGCAACAATCCTAGTCCCTTCTTCCATTCAAAAACAGAAACAAATATAGTCGTGAGTCATGAGATACACCTCAAGTAGCAATTCTACATATACCACCAAAACATCAATTGAAGTCGCTTCTTTATTTCTCTTAATAAGTCATATTGAAGGAAAAAATATACAACAAAAAATGCATCAGAAAATTATTTAAATCTCACAAAAGCAATTCATACTCTAATTTATCATAAGTAACTTGTCAAGTGATTACGCAATGGCTAAAACATGCTTCTTTTTTTTTTTTTTTTTTTTTTTTTTTTTTTTTTTTTTCCGTCTGATAGCTCAAATAATGCATATAATCCAAATACGACTTAATTTTAGGCTTTTTCGAATTCGATTCTCTTTCTTCTTCGTGTAAAATCTCACATAAGTAATTTTCATTATTAACTTTCCAACAGAAACCATCTCAATGCTTCGATTCTCACTCTAGAAACAAGAATTAACGACAACGAAGGAAATTTCAAGCTTGAATAAGAAGGAACAAGCAAAACCCCAAACTTCAACAAAAGAAAAATCCCTAATCGAGTCCAATGCAAGAAACTAAACTCCAACCGAACACGGCCGTCAAAATTCAGAAGCATCAGAAACAAGTCAACCAGAATTCCCAAAAAATTATCTACACATATATAGCCAAATTCTTCTTCTTAGTCAATATACAACGAAACTCACTGGAAATCGAAGAGATCTCGAGCAAACCTGTCATCAAGTCGACACCCCTCGAGCAGAGTCGATCGGCGAGAGCATAGAAGCGTGAAGAAGTGTTGGGCAGCGAGAGGTAGAGCTAGGGCTTTGGAGGAGGAGGAGAGGAAAAGGAATGGAAAAATGTTGGTCTGTGATTGACCGCCATTTCTGTGGGTGTGGCGTGGTTTTGTTGGACCACCATGTCCATTGCCAAGTTGATTGGCTTTGATGGTACATCGCTGAATAGTGTAAAGGGGTTGGGTTTGGTTTGGTTCGGTTCGGTTCGGTGTATTGTGGAACAGAGGAGTGTGCGTACGCTACAGAGCCATGCATCCACTGCGCATTTTAGCGGTTCTTGTTGTCGGTTTTTGGTTTTTTTCTTCCTTTGATTGTATTTTTGAAGTGTTCATAAATTAAATTAAATTTGGGGAATTTCCTTGTGGATTTTTTTTTATGGTATAAAAAATTATTATAGATTGTTAACCTTGTGTTTGAAAAAATCATTTTGGTCATTTCTGACCATTCCAAATAGTTTGAAAATGGTTTGGAAAACAGTTTGAAAAATGATTTGAAAATAGTTTGACTTTGCATATTTCGAGGTGTTATAAATGGTTGAGATTTAAAGATATGTATAGGGATTTGGAAAGTTGAAAAAAATAGTTGAAAAAATTAGACTGGAATAGAATGGTTTGGAGGATTGAAAAAAGTGAAGAAATAGAATGAATGGAATGGTTAGAATGAGGGGGCCAAGCATGGAGTAAATTTATTTTTTTAATAGATCTCATGAAAAGGCGAATTTAACGAAAGTTAATGGGTATGCAAACGAGGAAGTTGTTTATTTTTAAAAGTTATTGATAAATGAATTAGAATGACATATTTTTTAAGATTCAGGATTGATTTAGGTACGTTTTGAAGGTATTAAGCTAAAATGTGATGAGGCATTATGTATGATTAATCTGTTTAAGATTTTAAATCATTTAGATTTACTTGTGGGATTACTAAGAAGTCAAGTGTTTTATAAGTAATTCTTACGAATATCCTCTAAACAAATAATGCAATCTTTAATTCACACTCATGCTCGATTATCAATATAGACTAATTAGTTAATACTTTAAATTTTAGGCTATGTTTGGTAAGATGGAAAAATAGAGGGAAGAAAGTGGATGGAGGGAAATTCGGATAGAATTTAAAAAAGGAAAAATTCTAAAATAGTCCCTGAGTTTTACCAAAAATCTGACTTTATCCCTCTGTTTTTGATAATTATAGAATAGTCCTTCAGTTTTTTAAATCGGTCTAAAATTATCCTTTTGCGTTGACCAAAAATTTTTCTAAAAGACAAAACTAACCTACGTAGTAATAATTAAATGAACCAACAATATTTTTAAAAATTACATTTAGACTCTGTATCTCATCTTTTTATTCTCTTTCATCCTCCATTTATAATTAAAAAAAATCAACAAAAGACCAATTTTGTTTAAATTAAAACCAAATGTGAATCCCCAGACATGAACGGCCGAAACCCCTGACCTCGCCATGAAAGCCGCCTCCTCCCCAACCTCGGCAGCGAACCCCTCCCCAACCTCCATGGAGACCCTCGTCGAACCCCCGACCACCGACATTTGCTCACCAGTGACCCTCGGCGTTCCTCTACGAACCCTTACCCCTCGGCAGCGAACCCCTCCCCAACCTCCATGGAGACCCTCGGCGAACCCCCGACCACCGACATTTGCTCACCGGTGACCCTCGGCGTTCCTCTACGAACCCTTACCCCTCGGCAGCGAACCCCTCCCCAACCTCCATGGAGACCCTCGGCGAACCCCCGACCACCGACATTTGCTCACCAGTGACCCTCGGCGTTCCTCTACGAACCCTTACCCCCGACCTCCACTCACATTCTCGACCCTCCACAAACCCGCGATCCTCGGCCCTCCTCTGCGAACCTCCAACCCCCGACCTCTGCTAACCCGCAACCACTGGCGAACCTCCGCGAACCTCGACCTCTGCCAACCCTATGAACACCGGCGAATTGCACGAACCCAGCGAACCTCAGACCCTTCGAACCCCCTTAACCCACGACCCCACAACCACCTAATATATGACCCTGAACCCACGACCCACGATCGCCGAATCCACGACCCCCAAACCCATGACCTTCGAACCCACGTCTACCGAACCCCCGGAACCCCCCCCCCCCCCCCCCCCCCCCCCCCCCCAACAAACCCGCAAACCGCTGACCGTACAAACCCAGCGAACCACCGCATGAACTTCCGTGAGCCATGCCACCACGCTCGTCCGCGCCGCCGCTCCTTCGCTCCTCTACGACCCAGTAACCTTGTTCCCATCCGACGAAAGAGAGAGAGAGATGAGACATAAGAGAGAAATAGAAGAGTAAGTATGATAAATTAGATTAGAAAAGAAAAATAAAATATTGGGTATGAGTGTAATTTTTAAAAATATTAAAGGTTGAATTAATAGACTTTTAAAAGGGTAGTCTCGACATTTAGAAAAATTTTAAGTTTTGGTCAACGCAAAAGGATAATTTTAGACCGATTTGAAAAACTGAAAGACTATTCTATAATTATCAAAAACAGAGGGATAAAGTTGGATTTTCGGTAAAACTCAGGGACTATTTTAGAATTTTCCCTTAAAAAAAAAAAACTCTTGTTTGGTAGGAAAGAAAAGAAGAAGAGAAGGAAAAGATGAGGGAATAAATGCATATAGGGTCCACTATTTTTTTATCATTCTAAAATTGGAAGGAAAACTCTTTTCCACTCATTTTAATGCAAAATTATCATATTATCCATATTTTTTAATTTTAATAATATAATAAATAGATAAAATGGTAATTGTCTAACCAAATATTTTCTTTCATTCCTAATATACCAAACACTATAAAAGAAAAGTTATTTTTTTTTTCTATTATATTTTCTATCACCTCTTATTTTCTCTTCCATTCACTTTTCTTTCCCTCTTACCAAACGGAAGTGCAAATTTTTTAAATAAGTTTAAGAAGTAACTTATCAAATTACGATAAATTTAGAGGTCATGGTACGAATTATACTCATTAAAAACATGATATATATATTTGAATTAGAGGTGTTCATATACGTAGTATTGGAAATTGGAATTAGTGTTTATAAAACTGTAAACTATATCCCGATAGACTACTATAAAGCCTCATACGCAGGTTCCAAAGAATAATTTATATATATATATATATATATATATATATATTTTTTTTTTAAATTTTACCTGCTTGCAATTTTGTCAATCTTTCATCCAATCAATCTTTCATATAAATTCAGTTGATTTTTATCCATGCAGTGTATAGTCACAAACTTCATTTTCTATTTCCCTATTTAAATTGCAATAAGGAAAAGGAGTTTAAACCCTTAATTTACGTGACCATTTAGTAGGTCTGAGTCAGTCCAAAACATCAACTGTTAGTCTTAAATTGGATGACCATGACAGAACCTTAACCTGCTTAATGATCAACCAACTATATATATATATATATATATATATATATATTTGGCCGTAAGTCAACCAACTAATGTTATTTTGTCTATCCTAGCGATGTTGATAATCATTTTCATGGGACATATATAATTGTTTTTCCTATGGTATGGTTGGTCGTTGAAGAAATAGATAAATTGCTTAATTAAGGTTATGGAAGAGGACATTTAACCCACATTGGTTAGAGCATTAAAATGTACTGTAAGGTTGAGTAGGTCAATTTGGCTACTTCTGAATTCTAATTGTTATTATCTATACTTAAAATTACATAGTTCCTCAGTTCATGTAGACCCAAAAAGTAATATGTGGGTGTGCGAATATATATAAATAGTGATTGAAAGCATGTTTAGGACACTATATATATATATATATATATATATAAGTTTGTTGCATATATGGTTATATATGGTGTTTGGCATGTTTTATTTTGTGTAGTGCTAAATAAATTAAATAATATAGATTGTGTTATTTGATAAAAAAAATATCAGATTGTATTATTTATTTTGATACCTAAGACCTTTTTTTTTTTTTTTTTTTTTTTCAATTTCTAATACCATATCTTTAGATACACAAATTATATAAATGTACAATCGCTATTGTGATTTTGTCAATCAAATGCGCGCCCCCCAATGCACCACTATTTGTAGGGGTCTTGTGGATGTGGGCTCGTGTTGTGCCAATTTGAATTTTTTGGTGAATAATTGAAAGTACAATTTTGATATATTTGAATTGATTTTGGGTAAATTCTAAATTGACAATGAAAATTTGAATTTGCTTTTAAATAGATTTTTAAGATTTAAGAAGTGTAACTTTGAATTTTAATGAGCGTGAGTTGTTTGATATGATTCAGACAATATTCAAAATTCTTAAATAAATTACGTAATGAGTTAAATTTAAATCTAATAAAAATTCTTTAATACACGACATGAATATAATAAGCTAGACGAATTACCAGTGCTAGTATTTCTTCCGGAATGTAATGAATTAAAAAAAAAGAAAAGAAAATAGAGTTGAAAATATTGAAATGAAGTGGAAACAAAAAAGAAAAAGGCTGCAAAGTAAGCCAATGCGAATGTGACACGTGTAACAACGAGTCCAACGTCGGTGACGGGACGGGGGTTACAGAGCCGTGGACAGACCGTAAAACAAGACGGGGAAATGGGAATCTGACAGCGACTGTGCGACAAGTCAGCGACAGACGTGTCCTGATTGGGTGACGCAAGCCACGTCACTTCCCACAGACATAGAGAGCTGTCACTGTCCAAGCGTGACACGACGCGTGACGTTAGAAAAGACCCTTCCGCGATGGACAGAAAGCTGGACACCCAAACGGCAATCAATCACCTGTCGTTTTGACGATGACGTGGCCACCATATCGGACGGTTGACAGCGGCGGTTTCCCTCGCTTTTGGGCATCTCGCCCGCGCGTTTCGCGGGCTATATAATATAAATAAATAAATATTATTTCAAATTTTGAAGAAATCTGTGATGTATGTAATGTAATAGTGTAAACCTATTGGCTATTGTACTCTATTATATATGGGACCCACTTCTGCTCTTTCTAAACCTATTTTCTTATTTGCATTTTTTTCCTCAACATGGTAAAAAGTGAAAACTTGAAAGAACCCTTGGAAAACACACAAGAAAATAAAGCGAACGGGAAAATTAATAGATGAAATAACTAGTTATGCTTAATTTGGTGTAAACATTTGAATCAAATTATTAATTATCTCATGCTATTGATTGATTGTATATAGATGTTAAATTTGGATCAATTTTCACTAATTTGATTGATTTTGACAAAATCTACTATTAGAAGTACTACGTTAAATAGTTTTAAATTTTAAAAAAAAAGCCTTTCTAGCTTTATGAAAATCAAAATCAATGCACGTGATAATTCTATATCTTATGCAAATGCAAAAGATAAAAATTATTGGGAATTTCTTTGCCTTTTTTTTTAGAAAATAATTTTAAATCATCAAACTTTTTTTTTTCTAACCCTTTGTTTTAGGCCACTCATTTCATTTTTTTTTCAACATTCATAATCTTAATTCAATATCCTTAAATCTCAATCATTTATACAATATTGAAATTCGCAAAGTCAAACCATTCTAAAATGAAATGATTGAGATATTTACTTCAAACAATCCAACTATCTTATTGTATGCCGCAGTTTAATGTGAATTTTCATTATCATTTATGGTTGATTTGACAGAGCTGTGCAATTGTGCAATTATAAAATATGAACTAAATTGTGCTTAAGGTAAAAGTTGTGTTACTATAAACACATGGATTGATTTTTTATTTATTTTTTGAATAGACACATAGATTGATGTTAAGTAACCATTGTCAATACATTTAGTACACGTTTTGTTTGATGGAATGAGAATGGAATGAAATGACAATTTCTACTCTCCTGTTTGGTTGGACAAAAAAATCGCAAAAATAGTCATTCAAATAGAATCCTCATTCTACCAGTTATAGGAATAAGCATTTCTTAGCTTAACATATGAAATGCTAACTCCTTTTCAGTTTTCAAATAAATTAAAATATATTTGGTTTGATTCCAATGTCAATTGTCAGACATTTATAATTATTAGAAAAAATGCAATTATTAGATGAAGGGCAGTTGTTTACTTATTTAAGAAATTTATCAAATGCCTACTCTATTTTTAAATCATTTTGTAATATATAGATAGAACTGTAAGCAAATATGAAATGCGCCTGCGGAAGAACTGCATGACATATTAGTTAACATTTTAGCCTTAAGAAGCTCAAATTTTATTATGTTTTTCTAAAGAATATAATCAATAGATTCTTATCATGTTTGACTTTTAAGTTGCTTAACCATCGACAAAGCATAAAAGTCATAAATTTATATAATCCTAATAACATGTCTACCCAAGATGTCAAGTTCTTATATTGGAAGTGTCAAACCTTACAATTATTTGTTCAAGATTTAATTTTTGAGAGAAAAACGATTAAGGATAAGGGAGAATGGGAATCCACACGATATGATTTGATTAGGCAATTTTAACATCGTGATTACTACAATGTGTACAATTTTGTGTTGTTTAACAACATTATACGAAATAATGAAAAAAATAATTTTAAACATAAGATTAGACAATACAATTTAATCTTAAAAATTTATTTTGCACTTAGGTGTCATAATCTGTATTTTATCAAATGAGTGCTTTTACATTATGCAATACGATAATTTCAACATATCAAGTACCGTATTATAATGTGCACTGAATGAGCCATTAACAAACCATTATTACTTCAAAATAGTTAATTAGAATTCACTCTTTTAAACAAAAATCCTATTTGCAGGCAATGAATAGCAATTTTCCATATTTGCCTAATCATTGTGCAAAGCAGTAAAAGCTCTTATAAATACTTGTACTAAAGTGACAACATAAATACTAGCCGAATATTGGTACAAAATTATAAACTTTAGAACCATAGACCAACTGAACTTAGCTACCTCTCTACAAGCCTGAAAATGATAGCACAATACAAAAAAAAAAAAAAGAAGATTCTTCTCAACCAAAAAAGAATTAACAAAAAAGAAAAGAAAAAGAAAACACTAACATCCCAAGATTTACACACATTAAACTAATTGCTTCCGGGTCCTCCTAGTGTTAAAACCACTCCTTGAAGATCACTTCTAAGGCTTGGCTCTTTGGGAAGAGAGGACGGGCTTGCTCGGATAACCGGAAACGGTCTGGCCATTGGATGAGCTTGTGTGAAGCTCTGACCCGACCGTGGATCGGTGCTCTTCATCGGCTGCTGGAGGAGCCTGAACCGAGGTTCAACATGGTTCGCGTGGTTTGGGGTTGGGAAGGGCTGAGTTACTGCAGCAATGTGGGCGTTTTGCGCGACGATTGGCCCTCGTGGGACGGGTCCTAGTCCCTGCTTGATGAGTTCGAGTTGAGCAATAGAGTTAATAACTTTTTTTGCTTGGGAAAATGTTTAAAGTTATAGGTCATTTTCGTTGAAGCTTACCGGTGCAAACAAGACTCCTCTGAAGAGCTTTCCATTGACAGTCGCGGTCATTAGATAACCCGAGTCAAATGCACCGTCGACTTTTCCTCGAACCTCAGCGCCAATCTACGCGAAAAGGAAAACATGTCAACACTCGCAAGTAAACATGAAAAGCGAGACAAAATTTACGTCTATAGATACAGAGTTACATGACTTGCCACATTATGCATAGACCCCGAATCGAAGGCCTTTGGTTCTACAGCTAAGAATGGCATGTTACTACGGCCCATGAGGACGCTCGGTTGAGAGTGGCATTCTCCTTGGATATGAAGATCCTTTGGAGCTCTTTGAACGACATTTATCAACTCTTTCCGTTTGCTTGGGGTGCTGTGAGATTTCTCACTGCTCGGAGTGGACTCACTACAATGCTTAAACAGATTAAATCCATGCGAACCCGAGGGTGAATCAGAGCGTTTCTGAGTTGTTTGTTCCTGATCAGATAGTGATGGAGACGAACTCTGAGAAAGGGACAGAGAATGCTCCTCTTGCTCGGACTCAACGTCCCATGCTTTTGCCATTGTGGTTCTTCGTCTCTTCGGATGTAAAGTGTCTGAACCCAAACAACAAAAAGACGAGTGGTTAAAACATGTGTTTGTTACCAAGAGGATGAGAGTTCAATGTCTATGGAGAACGAACCCGAATTAGGAGGAAAAGAACGTTTTCTTTCCAAGTCCAGTTCGCGGGCTCTCTCATGCACGGCCACATTGTTCCTCAAAAGCATGGTTTTCTGCTTCAACAAATCCGATGAGCTTCCGTTTTTCATACTAACACAAATTAATACCGACTTAAGTATGAACTTCTTACCGTGTTATCACCTTCTCTGGAGGGCCTTCTCCTCTCTTGGTTCCAATGCCGTCCGAATATTTTGCACATTGAAATGTTGTACCGACCCTTCGGATGCTCCGCCCCCAGCTGCAACACTAGTAGCTCGTTGAGTGGACGCTCGTCCTCCCCGCAGCTAACCGTTCAAACAACAAGCCATAAGGTAATGTCATAATAGAAGCTGATGATAAGTAACTTAGCAGACAAGTTAGTGCAGAATGAAAAAAAGTTACCCGCCATAGATAGCAATATCAAGGTCCATGACGATAGCCGTATGAGAGAATCGTCCCTGCGGCTGCTGGCCACCTATGTCAAGCTGCGTCCACGAACAAGTACTCACATCGAGGACCCACACGTCGTTGTAGTAGTGCTTATCTCCGACGCCTCCAATCACATAGACCTGAATATCATAAGAGCTCTGTGAAATACCATACGCATTTTGGCAATTACATCGATCGATCTCCAAAAATATTTGAATTTTTTAGTACAATCCTTTCAATCATAACTTGCCTTTGTCCCAATGTTCACAGCAGCATGACCCGCCCGCACACCCGGCGAAGACCCTTGAACAGACAACTGCGAAAAACAACAGAACTACATGGTAATTTTATTCATTTCACCCAAGTAAATTGAAACTGTACATCCAGAGAGAAAAACTCATACCCTTGACCAAGTTAATGTGTCCATATCAAGCATGTCAACGTCACCATTATACCGATCGCCGCAGTCCCCGCCGTACACAAAGAGCCTGTTCCCGATCGCGACAGCGCTGTGGCTGTCTCGAGGGACGGGAACATCACCCTTCGCTTCGGGGGAGCTCCATGTCATGGTCTTGAGGTCCAGAATATGCAAATCGTTCAAGTAATTCCCTTCGCCTTCTCCACTGCCCCCGAATATCACCAGCCTCTCATCGCTGACGAGCGTGGCAGTGTGGCTCTCGCGAGGCAAGGGGGGCGTGCCGTGGCACTCCGGCTGCGTCCACTCCCTGGCCCTGAGGTCCAGGACATGGAGATCATTCACTTTCTTTGAGCCGTTGGTCCCACCAAACACTAGCATTTTCCGCCCCACGACCACCGCACTGTGGCTGTCCCTCGGGCCAGGCCCTTCGCCGGTCGATACGAGGGCGGTCCAAATCATCGTTTCGAGGTTTAGCAACAGGACGTCGCTGAAATGCAAGCCCCCACAACACCCCTGGAAAATGTTTGTACACAATGAACATGTCACAGTGTGACATGGTAGTGAAAATGAAGGTAATTTTTTTACTAATATGGTCACAATATTTTTAGGCTTCTAAAAGTTACCGACTTATGACACAGTTTGATATCAAATCTTAGAGAATGTAAAGACTCAAAGAGTACTTCAGATAAGTGTATGATTATCTAATATTGGTCTTAAGAAAAATTAACACAAATTTGTGCTCGTATAATACGAGGAAAGAATTTCATGCATTATTAGCTGATGGAAATTATTGCATTATATAGTGGATATAAATTTGTCAGTTATAATGAGATTAGTCCTGGTCCAAATATGATTAAAGTGATTATATTTAACAAAGTCCTCAAATTCCATCTTAAACATAAAAGCTAAAAGAAAAATAAAGCAACAGAACAGAGAGTATATGAAATAAATTTACAAAAAATAAAATAATTCAAAAAATTGAAAAATAAAAGGCATATTACTACATTAGGAGGATATAGAGATCACTTCTTTTTTATCCTAGCAGAGATATGTGTTATAGAAATTAGACAAACTTGAGACGAAGCCAAGAGCTCAGCAAAATATTCCAACAAAAAAAGAGAAAACAGGAAAGAACAAAAATCCAGTGAAGAAAGTGTATTTTTGCATTAGCCGAAAATATTTATGGGTTGGTACTATATAAATATAAATATATGTATACAAAAAAAAAAAAAAAGATAAAAATAACCCTACGAAAAAATCAAAGAAGACTATAGTAGTGGTACTAGAAGTAATGGTGATAAAAGCAGAAAAAAACAACTACGAGGGAACAGAACACATTTCTGCATGATGATCAGACTGCTAAAGAAAGAAAGTTCAATAAAAGCAACACAAACCATAACAAAATAAAAACCCTGCACTCACCAACATACATACATACATACACACACACACACATATATATATATATATATGTATGTATATATTTGTTAATTCAATATGAAACTCTGAATAAGGAAATAAAAACAAAGCCAAAAAAATTATGTTTATAAAAATAAAAAAAGGGCAATACCCCAAAAACATAGAGAGTCCCTTGAGAGAAAGAAGCAGAGTGACCCCATCTCTCAGAAGGATTGAAACCCATGGCCTTTGGGTATAGCCACATTGCCTTCTTCTTCTCTGAGCCTTCAATACCCAAAGAACCCATCTTTCTGCTCTGCTCTTATCTTCTCTCTCTCTCTCTCTCTCTCTCTCTCTCTCTCTCTCTATGTTGGGGTTATAATATGAGGATTTGATATTAATATAAGGATTATCAATGGTGTGTGTATATAATATTGTTATAGTTGAACAGAGTGTTTGACAAATTAAGGTGAAGAGAAGGGAAATGGGAAGGGAGGGTCAAAAGGAGGACATGAACAAGGCAAAGGGCAAAGACAAGTGATGTATCAACTATCACTATCAGTGTCAAAATGGACATGAAAAGATGGGAGCTTTCAAGTCCAAATCACTGTGGCAACCAACAAAGACACAAGCCTTGTGGTGAAAACTACTTTTTAAAAAAATTATTAAAAAAAATAAAAAGAACTTTGATTAATAATCACTATTGTTAACCAAGAAAAAATGAATTTTGAAAAACGAAGTACGACCTTTTTATTATTAATTTGATTGATGATATTGGATTTGGACCTTAGCATAGTGGAAGAGAAAAATAGATTAAAAGTGAGTGTGTGTGTATATATATATATATATATTTATTATATAAATAAAAGTTTGAGGAGGAGACCATCATTAACAAGTGATGTAAAATCATGGGAAGTGACTGTTAGGAGAGAGAAAGACTGTGTGATTTAACATTTATTTGTTTACTTAATAAATGTTTTTTTATAATAAAGTTATTTATTTCTTTCACTTGTTTCTCTTTTTGATATTTGTCTAACTGAAAATGATGGAGGTAGGAGGCATTGGGTCGTGGGAAATGATGGGGAAGGTGCTTTGGATTTTTGAGGTTTTGTTAGGAAATGTTGGGTTTTATGAGAAGATTCCGTGGTAGATAATGTTTTTAAGGTACGAAATTATTATGCACCTATAGATCTTGTTTCGTGTGGATAACCATTTAAATACAAAAAATTAAAATTTATAAAATTAATATTTTTATTCAAATATAAAAAATTAAATTTAAGTATACTTGATATAGTAAAAAATAAATTTTTTAATACCCAATATAAATGTTTTCTTACAATTCAATTCAAATACTATAATTACTCTTATTTTGTCAAATAATAATTCAAATTTTGCATTTAAATTTTTATCTAAGTAACCTTTAATTTTATGAATCATAATTTTTTTTTTCAATTTTACAAGAGAGACTTTTTTTTTTCTTTCATGTCTTTAGACACTCACATGTTTTTTTTTTTTTTTGTTCCCCTCGTATCGTTGCATGAAATGTTATGTTGTGTGGTATAATGTTGATATAGGGATTGATGGGAGTGAGAGTGTTTATCTCTTTCCTCTATTTCTTTCTTTCTTTATTTCTTTCACTCACACTCAAATTTCAAGGTGGGTTATTGATGTGGATCTAGAAATGTCTCTTCTCAAGGGTCTTTGGGGCAAGTGTGGGGCTTTGTGATGTGTAAATTCTTTTTTAGTTTTGGGAAATGTAATTTGGGATAGTGTTGGTTTACCTCAAAAGGTTGGGTGTTTTCTTGGAAAGCTGGTCTTACCTCTTATTTATTTATTTTTAATCAATTCAACAAATTAGCTAGTTTTAGTCATTTTCTCTCCCACAAAAGAGAAATTGGTGGTTCATACCCAAAAAAAAAAAAAAAAACGAGAGAGATAGAGATACATAGAATCCAGTCATGATCAAAATAAGTTAGCCAAGTTTGAGACATACACTGATTTTACATTTTCTTGGCCAATTCATATGGATTTGCTCTTAACATTGCCCACAATGTATTCATAATTCATTCTATAAAGTTATTGAGGCTCTAATAGTCAATAGATCAGCATAACCATACATATCTAAATTTAGTTGCAAGAGATTAGCATACTTGGTTTGGTTTTGGATATTAAAAAAAAAAAAAACTCACTATTTATTTTACATGACATTTGAACATGAAAGTCCTTGTCTTTGAAACAAAGCAATGTAGAAGAATTGTTATGATCTTAAGATCTATATACAAAAAAGCATTGGTTCTCTATAAATCTAAAAATCATGAATACTGATATACATTAGCTTTGAACAAACTCAATTTTATTTATTTATTAATTTTTAAAAGAAACCAACCCAAGTTTTTTTTTTTTTCCTAGTACCACTCCATTGTTCAGTACAACGGCAGTCAGAAATGGGAATCTATCCTGAAATAATTGAAACCAAAGCAACACTTGAGAGATCGTTTTGTTTTAGCTTAGGATAAAAACATAATTAATCACTCATTTTTTTTAGTTTCTAATAATCCATATCACGAAGAGCAAAATCATGATATGAACAATACAAAGTTGGTTTTTTTTTGGTAAAATCTCACGAGAAATTGATATTTTAAGTCTTACCATTTACAGAAGCAACGTTGACACATTGTAGAGAGAGAGAGAGAGTGTGTGTGTGTGACGTGGAACACACGCGACAATAGATGGCAAATTTTTGACTGTGGCGGTAGTGAAGTGACTACCTCTTTTCTTTCACGTGACTCTCCCACATTGTAACTTGAAGTCCCTTCAATTTCTCTCTTTTTTCTTTTTCATATTTAAGTGCTTTTATTTTTCTCAAAGTAATAGTCAATGTATTTATAGCCTTTTTCTTCTCTAGAAAAAAATTGACAAGAAAAGAAAGACACCTATCTTGTCCAAGAGCAGTAGAGCAATTGGAAGAGTAATTTTTTTCACTCAAAGTGAAAATGAGAGTTCTAGAAGGAAAAAAATAAGATAATGCTCGCATAGCCATTTTGACTCATTTCCTACGTGGGATTATAATGCATTTCTTAAGCTTTTAAAAAAAAATATATATATATATATATACTTTTGTAGTTTTTAAAAAAAATATAATGCATTTCCTACGTGGGTATTTGTAGTTTTTTTTTATTTATAATTTTCTTCGAGAATTTTGTTTTTTTGGGGTTGAGTTAAGAATGGCTTCCAATAATATATATTTTCTTAGCCCAAGAAGAAAGAAAAAAAGAAAAAAGAAAATGAGAAAGTTTTATTGGAAAATGGGTCTGCACCGTGACGGATACGTGCAGTTGATTGACTAGAAAACGCAACGTACGATGTGGAAAGACGTCTGTTCAATACCTTGAATCCAATAAATTAATTTTTGAAAGAAAAAAAAAACATATACATATATTATAATATATATATATATATAAAACAATGGCACGCACGCATTAAGTCGAACTTGTTTCATTACCAAAGAGAATATAAACAGTACAGTACTTTGTTAGCTTTATAATTATGAGTTATGACATTGACAACATCACTTCCCATTACATTAAAACAATAATCAAATGATACAAACGAAGTATCACAAAATCCAATATTGTTTCCTCTCTTTTTTTTTTTGGCATTCTGAAGTCTGAACCAGAAAATTGGAAGAATTCTCCAAATATTGGTATTTCATTTTTATTATTATTTTTTCACTTGAAAGGTCATGAAACATTTCAAATGTAGTTAACGTGACAACACATAAAACTCTCATAAATGTAAAACAGCCATTCTGAGTGTAAATATTAATGAACTCTGCATTAAGTTAGCCTCATTAAATCCCCAGCTGAACTTATTATAGTCTCAGAAGTAAAAATATAAAGAGAAGAGGTTTCTTTATCCAAACCTAGCATATCAATTACCAGGTTCTTCTTTTGGATCATTATAAGACTGTTCAAAATGCTACATATATGTCCAATTGATTAAATATTATGCCCATGATATTATTTATTTTGCAACAGTTCACAATATTTGGCTAATGCATGTTAAACATTAACCAACATCAACTAAATTTTACAATGTCCACGTGGATCTCTGGCTAAATTGCTGTTTTTCCTTCGATTAAGTGATTTTCTATGAGACGATCCCAGGAGAGCAAAATAAATCACAAAATATCTCAGCGGAATGATTTTTTTTAAATTTTTTTCCTCATTTCACTTTTTGAATTGATCTAAGCTTTACAAATGTTCAAAAAAATGTTTGTACAAGAGGAGACCTATTTGATGCTTTGCATCTGTCTAATATAAGTCAAGGCATGTTACAAAAAATGTACAACAAATTCATTATTAATATAATAAGTATATTAGAAGGCGCCGCGTAAATGTAGAGAGTATACCTTTATATATGGGCACTCTAAAAGGGTATAGATGGCTCTATATAGTACCAAACAGCGACCGAAAACTGCAGTTTATAATAATACAAGTTTAGAAGTTAAACCTGATAATTATAGATAAAACTCTAAAGAACAGTATTAGTTAATCAAAGAAATGGGAAATTATGAGATAGAATGTGAGAAAATACCATAATAATAGTCACTTTTCTAACAAGCAAATTTGAATCTGACTAAGATTTAACGGCTTCTTCATAAGCTTAATATATAAAAATAATCTTCAGGTTTTCAAATAATGCAAAAAAAATCCACTTTATTTTCAGGAATTACATTTTAATTATGAGTAATGCAACACAAGAAGAAATTTTAGCCTGGCAATCACTTATTGATTATGAAACATGCATTTCTTTCTACTTCATTCAATAAACAACTCACACATCATTATCGCCAAGTTTTTCTAACAAAAAATATTTGTTCAATATGCATTTCTCTTTAATTAATCCCTTCGATTTATAAATCGCACACGTTTTATTTCCATGACCTACTGTTGTTGACAAATATAAAGCGAAAGTAGGTCAACGAATTGATGCCGAATTCATTATACCTTCATCCAACAACTTTATATCTGTTTATATCATATGTGGATAAAATGAATGCTAGTTACAAAACTCAGTGGATAAAATCATATGTTGAAAACACATGCAATATTTGTTGCATTTCTTTGAAAACCCAGGGCTAATTATGTTTTTTTTTTTTTTTCCAGTACAGAATTTACCCAGTTGAAGGAGAAAAAGAGAGACACTTACATGAATGATTAAAACCAAGGATCAAAAGAGAAGAGACTCCTTTGCTCATCTGTTGGATTATACAACCATCTGCAGTACATAAGAGCTGACCCCACAACTGATAGAAGTGACAGCATTGCTAGATATCCAAAATGTGAAACATCATTGGCAATAATTGCAACTCCAAGCATTGTAGACTCTGCCAAACTAGCTACTGCGACCTCTGTAGTCCCAATGAGATTGGCCTTAGAGGATGGTATGCCAGTTTGGAGAATCTGTGCAGCCACAACATCATATGACATGTGTCCCAGTCTTGATAATACCTAAAGCAGAAGTGGAACAGCTTTTGTTTTCTTAGAAAAGCCCTCAACAAGAATATCTGACAAAAAGCACTAAACCAATGAGGGATGGTTCAGCAGAGAACAACAAGTATTTGATACACCGATAGAGAAGTGATACACACGGAACTTGGGGGTCACTTGTGCCGTAATTGCAATGAGTTACGTAATAGGACTTTTTGCAAAGTTTCCACCAGATATAGTCCTTTTGCAATGAGTTACATGATGAAACTTTTTCAAAGTTTCCACCAGAGATAGTCCTTTTCTTTATCCAATTGCAATGGGTTACGTAATGAACTTTTTCAATCTTTCTCATGTTTTACAGAGAAGGCTGAGAAGGCATGTGCTATTACAGTTAGAACCGAAAGCTATCTAATCCTGAGGGTTGGTTGAGCGGTCACGCCTATGATTTGCCAGTGTTAAATTCTGCAGGGCCTGGCTCTAGGGAAGGGTTTTAATTTTAATTTTTTTTTTTTTTAACAAAAGAAAAAAAGCACTGAAAGCTATCTTATTATACCTTTTTATGGAAAATCTGAAGAAAGTGAAAATACAGATTATTTGGAATTCTGTAATTATAATAACTAATCTAATCAGATTTTGTCATCTCACAAAATCCAATATAACTCATACAAAGAGCGCTTATTTGGATAACCAATCTTATGATTTATTGTCTTTTAACCTACTGGACTTGTGTTAATGCTGACTAGCTAAAGATTTGCAGTTGAATTGTCTGTATAACTGATGATTGGATAAAAAAATAGAAAGTTGAAGATGTTTCTTACAATCATACACAAGAAGAATAGAACAGGGCTCTGCTGAGATAGTGATCCACTCCAATATACAGCCACAGCCATGGTGAGCAGTGAAGCTTGAACTATCAGTCCCATTGCTCCAGCCTGGTAATAAGAGATTCTTTAAGAATTCAAGCCACAATACTAAAGTACAACAAATTGGAAAACAAGGGACAACAAAATAGAACCTTTAAAATGCCAAGTCGCCTAATCAGGCTTGCAGACAAAAATGTAGCTGCAACGCCCATAAACGCACACAATCCACTGAAACCCCCTATGATCGATGGATTTAAACCTGTATAAAGAATTGACTTCTGTTAAACTAAGTATTTCAAGAAGCCAAATAGATTTGTTAAGACAGTTATTTTTTACAATATATCTTTTATTGTTTTATACTAAAGGAAAATTGCAATAAACAACCGGCAACTACACCAAAAAGACCAACAATCCAGTCTTCTGACCGTAAGGTTTTAGCTTTTAAACATAACATGTTTACTGCATCCACAAGTTTTCATGATCTTGCTCCAAAATAATCTATGCCCCAACTTTAGTAAACTAGCAATGAGGAACAAAACAGTTGGAGACTTGGATAGGTGGAAAGACTTCCGCAATACCTCGCTGTGTCAAAAATGCTGTCATCAAACTGCCTGGAGTGAGGACAATATTAAAATAAAGGAGCACATAGGCAAGGCTTGCAGGAAGAACAGGCTGGTGCATGTATTCCCTCCAGCCGAGCTTGATAGCTTCCACACCTTTATCCACTGATTATCCGAGAATTCAGTAAATACAATATACATAGCACGTTCTTCCCCTTTTTCCTAATTTTTAAAATAGAAAAACTTTTACCTATACTTTCTGCTTCAGGCAGAGTTACATCTGAGAATGTCCTGCAACAAGTTTGAGAACATTTAGGGCGATCAAGAACGCCAGCAGAGAGCTTGTTGGTTAACCATGCTAGGATCATCTGAGATAGGGAACTATAAAGTTACAAAATGAAAACAAAACTTCTCCTAGCAAAGGAAGAGCAGAAAAAAAAAAAGACGGACAGAAGATCAATTACCGCAAATGGCAATAACCACACCATTACACCAGCAGCAAACTTCAAGCAGGTTACAGGATCATACTTAGAAAGAAGAATGCCAAAAATTGATGCTCCAGCTATCTGTTATAATACAATATAAAATATATAAGCCCCTGTTATAGATATCCCTATTCTAGTATCTATCATTTATTGACCTTCCAATAAAGTCAGCTAGTGGAATTTGAGGTAATCATAAATATATAGGTCTTGAAATATCTCTGCTCATTGTAAAAATTACACACAATCTTTAAAGTAGAAAGGCACACATTAAATCAACAAATGTCACACATAATAAGACAGAGACAAACAATCATACCTCACAGAGAAGATCAATTCGACTAAGAATTGCATTTGCTTGTGCAAGTGCAATAGGCCTATTCACCCCTGCTAACTGTACACAAAAGAATGCTATTTAAGGATGACTGGGATATAACAGTTACAATTTATGTTTTAAGTAACAAGTAATTTTAAAGAATACACAAGGGGAAAAAAAAACATTTGATTCAAACTGAATGAGGAAAGCTCAGAGTGATGGTACCAGCACAACCCAATCACGTTCCATTGCAACGCCCAATGCTACTCCAGAGAGCCTCTCAACAGCTCCAGCTAGCACAAGAACAATAAACCAAGGACGAAGAAGCAGGGACGATTTAGAAGAAAGAGGGACGGAATGGGCATGAATAATCATTGTTGCTGATAACAACTGTGCAGCTGTCTGACAGAGACAAAACTTTATTAGTCTTGTCGGGATGAAAAAAGAGTGATAAATCATGTAGTTTTAAGATAGGATTTATAATGAAACTGAAACTAGTAACCTGGATAACATTCAAACAATTAAATGCAGGCACTCTAGGAAAATAATCCATAAGCTTGCCAACCAAAGGGCCTCCAACTATTACTGCAATCTGTTAAAAATGAGGTACAACTGGTTAGATAAGTAGAACTCCTTCCTCCTCTTATATATGATTAAGTTAAATTCACATTATTAAAGAGATTGCAACCTTAGTGAAAAAACCCATGACTGCCACAGGTAGTAAGCTCGGATGTATCAATGCAATAGCAGAAGGCCAAGCAAAATTCCAAAGCTGTTCCACTAAATTCCCAGCCAAACAACTGGCATAAAAAGCTGAAAAATATGTCCCTCTGGTCAGACATTACTCCAAATCTATAAATTATCCAAATAAATTAATCCTAGAAAAGCTAGCAATAAATACGATGCCTGACAAGTGATTGGAGAAAATGTCTGCGACTCTTGTAACAACATGCAAATGAAGTCATCTCAAATCCATTTTAACTCATGCTAATCTTACCATATAATCCTCTTGGATGTGCCGGAGTTGCTGCAAGGGCGTGCTGCTCCTCCTCTGTTAAAACCTGAATAAGCAATAAAAGGTGTGAGATCTCTAAAAACAGCAAGATTAACAAAATTGAGAATAGGTTAGCGGAGCTGCAGAAACGTACAGGCAGTACTGTCAGTAGGGAATCCACATAAGTGTCCTCAGTTAGTAAACTCAGAGGCTCAGCCTCAAGTATATCGGAATTTAGATTAAGGATTGGAACTGAACAAGAACAATCAGGTTCAACAACTGATAGTTCCTCAGCGACCTCATCCTCAGTAGCCACATGGCTGCACTGTGTATCGGTGCTGGTAAAAGAACACCTTGAGGTGAAAGAATCAAATCTGAAACTGGGGAACAACAGAAAAAAGGCAAAATCTCAATTACTTAACTCCCCATAAATTTAGTATCACAATTGGAATCTTTTACCAAGTTACATTTATGTTTATCCACAGCTAATTTTAAAGTAAATTAATTTCAACTTCGCTTCTGTTTAGTTGTTGATTGAGTATGTTTATATATCAACAAGGTATAACTAAATATCACATTAACATGCATGTGTTTTTCGCGGCCTATACTTGAATGACGAAACTCGATCAATTCAACCCAATGCTGGTATTAGGTACAATTCAATAGACCTTAATCGTAAAATTAAAGATAGTTGTACCAAACTAGATTCTACTTAAATACCCAGAGACAATGAAACACATGATTCATAGTCTTTTCCGCTTTGTATCGGAGAAAACAAAGCACGTAGCTTTTGAATGAACCCTCTTCCACGCTCCAAATATAAATTATTAATAACAACAATTGTACTATTAATTAATTACTTTATTAATAACCAAAATACAACAATTTAGCTTACAATCACCCTATCCCCTATAGAAGATTTAAGGACTATAACAAACAATACATTTAAACTGACAAAATTGAATCTCCAATAATCTATTTAAACAAAATTTTACATAATAAAACTTAAATTTATCCGGCATTTGAATTCTTCGCATTTTTTCCTTCAATCTCTTGAAGCAAAGAAATCAAAACCAAATATTGGAAAGAAAAAAATACCTATGAGAATTGACAGACAATCGATTCGAATTCAGCCATCGGCGAGAAGAGAAGCGAAGGCGAATTCGCGAAGAGCTACGCGGCATTGGAAAAACCGAGGCTTTCGAGGCCGATAAGCCCAAGGAAACGAAAGAACAGTTCGACTGCGAAAGAGCGACCGTACATCCACAACCCGTAGCCATTGTTGCGACTCTTGAAGCTCCTCCTTCTTCTTCCTCTTCTTCAAGCTCTGAAACTTGAAGCACTCGCGAGGCTCTAACCTACTCATGCAGTGCAGACCTCACGCGCTGACCGGCTCGGCTTCGCTCAGTCTCCGAGTCGCCTCGCTCGACTCAGAGCTCATCACAGAACCCAAAAAAAAAAAAATCTTTAAAATGGCAGAGATTGAAGAAGACGCAGAAGAAGAAGAAGAATGAAAAGTGCCAATCTTTTTAGGGTTTTTTTTTTTTTTTAAAGATTTTATTATTATTATTTTTTTTTAAGATTTGAGTATTGTTGATGAGGGTTTTGAGAACGATGTGAAAATAGCCTTATCTTTGTTAAGGATTTGGTTTGTGTGGGACCCAGAATTGGAGGACTAGTTGGCAAATGGGGACACACGGGACTTATCGTGTGGCTCTGGGATTTGATGACGTGTCATTTCTTACGATTGGGTTGTCGCCACGTGGACTGTGCAGAGGAAATGCCTTGCTGCTTCTTTAATTTTCCACAAAAAATTGATTGCTATAATAATTTCTCTTTTGAGATTTTTTTGGGAACAAACTTATTATTATAAGATTTGACATGAGACAACTCTCATCTCGAACCTCGATCTCAGACTTATTGGTATACATGAAGAAAATATGATCATTTTTAGACACACAACTCTCATCTCGAATCTCGATCTCAGACTTATTGGTTTATTAATTTATGTCATTTAAAAAGATTAACTGAAGTTCATACCCTTTTTATTTTCACCTAATTCTATATTTTTACATTTTTTTAAATAAAAATATACACTTTTTCTTTAAATTAATAAACCAGTCATCTTCGATCACTTTTTTTTTTAAGTTTCCCTCAATTTTTTTTTTAAAGTTGATAGATGGTTAAAATAATATACTTGTATAAAAATTTAATTTTAAAAGAAATATGAACTTACAAAAAACTTATTAAATAGGAACATAAATCAAAATTATCATTCAAAAATGGTATTTTCATTAGAATTTTTTTTTTTGGCTATTTCCTTAAATTCTCTATATTTTATTATATTGTTATGAATCAAATGTGTCTATGAAACTAGTGGGAGAGAGAGCTTTCATAACAACGAGATGGCCAGTACTCAGAAACTTATACTTATATTAAAAGATCATTTTAAATTCAAGTTGCATTGTTGGTCCGTATTATTCTAAAAATTAATTTAATTGCTTAGCAATATTACAATACAAACTTATTGTGACTATTGATCATAACTTAATAAAGGAGTGTGGAAATCCAGTTATCTTGATCAATGAAGGAAGATCTTGAGTACTCCTCAGTCCTCTGTAGAAGTAATATTATTTTCCCATGCAACTCTCTTGGAAGTCCCTGATCCTTCTCCTCTACACTTGACCTCCGCATATATAAATCCACCCCTAAATATACCACCAAAAAAAATTGAAACAATTTCATGCATCGTAAAACTTCATATAGAATAATGTTATTCAGCTCTAACATTCACACAAATTAAGTTACAGAGTAAACTTTTTTTTCTTTTTTTTTTTTTTGTTTTTGAATAATCTATAGTAGATGTATACTTACTCTTGGCCTTTGTGAGTCCAAGCATCCCAATCTTGAGCGGCAACCACAGAACCTTAGGGTGTGTTTGATAATACTTTTGTTTTCTGTTTTTTGAAGTGCAATTTTATTTTTAAAAATGTGTTTGGTAAATCTGCTTTCGTTTTATGTTTTTTTTTAAATTAGAAACATATTTTCAAAAATAGAGGAAACAAAAAATTATTGTTTTCAAAATTTTTTTAAACAAAACATCAAATCTTAAGAACTTTTTGGTGTGTTTTCTCAATTTTATACTCTCATCATACTTTATATTTATGGTTTTTATCTTTTCACTCTCTCTTTATCTGTTACAAACTATCATTTTGTGCTTTTCGTTTTTAAAAACAAGTAACAAATAGTGATTACCAAACATATATGTTTTGTGTTTTAAAAAATTTTAAAAATAAAATAACAAAAACACTTCCAAATTTTTGTTTTTAAAAACAAAAAAGTTATCAAACATAGCCTAAGTAAGTGCCATGAAATATGACGCTTGAATAAGCTCCATAAGCTCTCCCCAAAAGCGCTTGGCCGCTCCCAAAGACGGAACCTCCTTCGAACACAAACCCGCTTGTGTCCATGGCCGATTTTCGCCCTTGGGCTGTTATGTACCCCACAGACATCTCCGAAACTCTTCCAACCATCACGTTTATTCGCGAGTTCTGTGTAAATGTGTCTATTGTCTATGTTAGATTACTAATTCCTCCAAGAGCTTACTTTAATCGTATAGTAATGCCTAAAAATTAATTACTTATAATATAACTCTCCCTTAAAATCTGAATTGGAATTGAATATATATATATATATATATATAGGAAATATTGAGCTATTAATGTAAATTTACAGGAGGTAGATTGACATTAAATTTATGTTGCTTTGAAAACATATATAATCCAATTGACAGGTTGAACATTAGCCAAAACACAAATAAACAAAGAGTGGTCCGGTTATTACTACACTACTTAAATTAAGTTGTCATTTTGATGGCATGTCATAAAATAATTTGGCAATAAGCATGCTGCATGCTAACACAAAAAGAGCAAGATTAAAATTTGAACATATGTACGTCAGTTTTTGTCTAATTTTTGTAGTACCTCGTAAAATGACTGGCCTGAACCGAAAATGAAATCTATGGCGCCTTCGATGTAGCAATTCTTGAAATAATGGCAACCGCTAGCATCCCATAGTGTATCTTGAAAACCTATGAAGCCACATTCGATAAATGCCGATTTGTCGCCGTATATTATGGCTGAGACCGCCTGTGTTATGCGCGCATCCGACGAATGATAATGGTACGCTCGATTGTAGGAATTCTGCCCAATTTAATTTGTTGCAAAATGATCAGGATTAATAACTTTTTTTTTTCTATTTGAAAATTTTTACTATATTGATACGATAACTAATTTATTTACTAGTTATATATATATATGCTCATTATTATTAATGTAATATAAATTCAAACCTTGAAACAAATTCCCTTGGCAAGGACGTTATCTGGGGATGATGTGAATGTTGCGCTTGTATCTGTACTTTCACGGGCGTTATATGATATTACTGTCTGCCTATGACCTTGTCCTTCAAGATAAACATATGGTTTGTCCCTACTATTAGTCACCCTCTCCCTGCTTATAACATAATTATAATCCGAAAAATAATTAGTTAGGAAAATTTGCATAAACAGGAAATAAACTCCAATAATCAAGAAAGAAGAGTGCTACGGGCGCGTCAGTTGAATCGTAGCCGTCCGTGGGCGTGGGTCCCACCGTGGGGCTCACGCCCACGGACGGTCACAATTGAACAGACGCGTTACCCGCGCCTTACCATAATCATTCTACCCATTCCATTCCATTCCATTTTTTCACTTTTTTCAATCCTCCAAACCATTCCATTCCATTCCACTTTTTTCAACCATTTTTTTTCAACTTTCCAAATCCCTATACAATATCTTTAAATCTCAACCATTTATACCACCTCAAAATTTGTAAAGTCAAACCATTTTCTAAACTATTTTTCAAACCATTTTCCAAATCATTTTCAAACCATTTAAAATGGTCAAAAAATGACCAGAATGGTTTTCCCAAACACCATGTTACCCATTTCAACCATTCCATTTTTTTAACTTTTCTAATCTTCTAAACCATTCCATTCCATTTCATTTTTTTCAACCATTTTTTTCAACTTTTCAAATCCCTATACAATATATTTAAATCTCAACCATTCATACTACATCGAAATTAGCAAAGTCAAATCATTTTTACATCATTTTTCTAAACCATTTTCAAACCATTCTAAACCATTTTCAAACCCATTTTTTCCATCCCAATTATTGGGATGGATGGGCAAAATGCCCACCCCAAACAAGGGGTTAATATATCAATAAATTATATATTAATTTATCAAGATATTTTTTCTATTTACTCAAATATTTGTCATGTTTAACATCATTTTATAAACTATTATGATTTCATGTATTTTTTTAAGCAAGTGAATTCACAACAACATCAATTTAAAAAAAAAAAAAACAACAAACAATACTAGGCATATATCAAGTGAAGCCTAAGGTTTTCTTGTTACTGTATTTTATTTTATAATTTTAGCGTAATATAATTGGTACGTTGGGCCTGAGTTGGAACTAACTAAAAAAACATTATGAATCAAGCACTTTCATTAGTTTTTATTAGCATATTTAAATATTTTTTCTTATTTCTCGTTAGTACCCAATTACCTTCAGGTTGTTGAGGGTTTGTTATTTTATTCTTTTCCATGCTTTTATATTAGCTAGAATAAGACAAAATATAGAAGACTCTGGAGGAAGCTGGATATACCCTTCCATATATATGTAATCTTCTCAGTGACTTTTTTTGTGTGAAATATGATGGTACTTCATTTTTTCTTCTCCATTTACCGTTTGTAATATGGTATCAGAGCAAAATTTTTTTTCTTCCGCTCCTCTGTCATCTTCTTCTTCTTCTTTTAGCCCCTTCTAGCCATGACTCGTGGCGGTCAAAATAACAACAACAATCTTCCTCAACCCATTCTTCCTCCATCATCTTCCTCTTCTACTTTACCCTCCAATAATCCAGATCCTTCTCTCATGGATAATATCCATAGTCCTTTCTTCCTTCATAGTGGAGATCATCCTGGGCTAGCCCTTGTCTCTCATGTCCTCACTGGCCCTAATTACAATACATGGAACAGAGCGATAGTCATGGCTCTCAATGCCAAGAATAAACTTGGTTTTGTTGACGGAACTCTTCCGCAACCACAATCTGAGGATCCCATGGCTAGCGTTTGGTCTCGATGCAACAACATGGTCACATCCTGGCTTCTCAACGCCGTTTCCAAGGAGATCGCCGACAGTCTCCTTTATCTTGAGTCCGCTCAAGCTGTTTGGTCGGATCTCAATGATCGATTCCACCAGAGCAACGCTCCTCGAATTTTTCAGATCAAGCAACAACTTAATGGCCTCACCCAAGGGTCTCTCGATGTGAACACTTACTTCACTAGATTGAAGATCCTTTGGGATGAACTCAAGAATTTTCAGCCGATTCCCGTCTGCAATTGCGGTGGCATGAAAGCTTGGATGGATTATCAACAGCAAGAGTATGTGATGCAATTTCTGATGGGGTTAAACGATTCTTACGGTGGAATGCGTGGTCAGATCTTGATGATTGACCCATTGCCTGCTGTTTCGAAGGTATTCAACCTTGTGGTTCAAGAGGAACGACAACGCTCCATTGGATCTGGATCCCTTCCTCTGGTCGATTCATCAGTTTTCAACACCTCATTGTCGCCGCCACTTCTTCCGACTCCGACGATTGCCGCCGTGCCTTACTCACCAGGAAAGCCGAAAAGAGATCGCCCGATATGCTCACATTGTGGTGTTACTGGGCACACTGTGGATAGGTGCTACAAACTACATGGGTACCCCCCCGGTTACAAACCCAAGCCCAAAGGCTCTCAGGTCCAATCCCAGCAGGGCTCCCTTCAATCCTCATCGCTTGCAGTCGTCGACTTCCCAAAACGACAGCAAGGTCCTCCCACAACTGCGACAACCATGGTGGCACCAACGGGATCTCTTTCCACTGACCAAGTGCAGCAACTCATCGCCTACCTTAGCTCGCAACTTTGCACTCCTGCACACGACACGTTCGAGACTTCAACAGCTCAGGGGGCCTCCGTTTCTCATGTCTATGGTAATCCTTCTTTTGCACTCTCTCTTCTTCATCCTTTCATCCCTAATGATACCTGGATTATTGATACTGGTGCCACACACCATGTTTGCTGTAATCTATCCTTATTTTCTAATTCCACATCCACCACTCAAACCACTGTCACTTTGCCAAATGGGGACACAGCTGATATCAATAGGATTGGTACTGTCAAGTTGTCTGAGTCCTTAATCCTCGATAACGTTTTGTTTGCTCCAATGTTTTCTTTCAATTTACTCAGTGTCAGTGCTCTTACCCTAAGCCATCAGTGTCGTGTTAATTTTTCTTCCACTTCGTGTATCATCCAGGACCTGACTCGGGGCTCGACGATTGGGAGGGGTAGACGTCAAGGCAACCTTTATTTTCTTGAATTAGGAGATACTGTTTGTAATATTTCTTTTTCTTGTTCTGTAATGTCCAAATATGAAACTTGGCATCATAGACTCGGTCATCCATCTCCTGTTAAACTTCAAATTTTGCATGATAAGTTGAAACTTTCATTTTCTTCAACACATTTATCTTCTCATTGTAAAACATGCCACTTTGCAAAGCAAAAACGACTGCCCTTTATTTCTAATGGTAACATGTCGTCTAAGCCTTTTGATTTGATTCATGTTGATACTTGGGGTGCTTTTCACGTTCCGACACCGGCTGGCCACAAGTATTTCCTCACTATCGTTGATGACTGTACTCGTGCCACTTGGGTTTATCTCATGTGTGCAAAAGCCGATGTTCTCACCATTTTTCCCAATTTTTATAACTTTGTCTCTACTCAATATAACACCAATATCAAATCTGTTCGGTCTGACAATGCACCTGAATTAGCATTCCTTGATTTCTTTCGATCTAAAGGAATTTTTTCTTATCACTCATGTGTTGATACGTCTGAGCAAAACTCTGTAGTCGAGCGTAAGCACCAACACATCCTAAATGTGGCTCGTGCTCTTTTCTTTCAGTCTTCTGTCCCACTTTGTTATTGGGGCGATTGTGTCTTGACAGCCGTGTACCTCATCAATCGAACGCCATCCCCTTTGTTATCTAATAAGACACCATTTGAAATTTTACACCAGAAAGAACCATCTTATGATCACCTTCGCGTCTTCGGTTGTTTGTGTTATGGTTCAACTTCTCCTCACAATCGTACCAAGTTCTCCCCTCGTGCTCGAGCCTCCGTGTTCCTAGGTTATCCTTCCGGTTATAAAGGATACAAACTCCTTGATTTAGAAAGTAATAAAGTCTACATCTCCCGTCACGTAGTCTTCCATGAGTCTATATTCCCATTTGCCAATTCCCAGTCTCAATCTGCCCAACATGATTTCTTCTCCGATCGTGTATTGCCTAGACCCGTGACAATACCTTCCAACATTACACCTCCTCCACCAACATCAGTTAGTCCCACTCCACCCCTTTTGGTCTCCACTTCTCATCCACGTCGTGTAACCAAGCCTCCCTCTTACTTATCTGATTATCATTGTTACTTAACGACAAATTCTAGTCCCTCACTTCATTTTCACTCTTTTCCCTCCACATCTCATCCTATATCCAACTTCCTCAGCTATCATCGCTTGTCTCCACCTTTTCGGCAATTCATCTTAGCTATCTCTTCTCACACTGATCCTCAAACTTTCTCCCAAGCTGTTGTAACTCCTCAGTGGCGTGATGCAATGAATGTAGAGTTGCAAGCTTTGGCAAGCAATCACACTTGGTCCATTGTGTCACTACCCCAAGGAAAGCGTCCGGTAGGTTGTAAATGGGTGTATAAAACTAAATTTCGACCCGATGGGTCTGTTGAACGGTACAAAGCACGCCTCGTCGCCAAAGGGTATACACAACAAGAAGGTATAGACTTCCTTGACACCTTCTCTCCTGTTGCTAAATTAGTTACCGTTAAACTTTTGCTTTCTCTCGCTGCTATTCATGGCTGGTCCTTAAGCCAACTTGATGTCACAAATGCCTTTCTCCATGGGGATTTATCTGAGGAAGTATACATGACTTTACCACCTGGATATGCTTGTGGAAAGGGGGAGTTGCTGCCCTCTAATGCCGTTTGTAGACTCCATAAGTCTATATATGGTTTAAAACAAGCATCTCGGCAGTGGTTCCACAAGTTCTCAAGTGTGTTAATTTCAGAAGGTTTCACGCAATCGAACTGTGATCACTCTTTATTTATCAAATCTGATCGGACTACTTTTTTGGCCCTTTTGGTGTATGTTGACGACATAATTGTCGCAAGTAATGATCAGACCGCTGTTGATGCATTAAAGGTAACTCTCAATAAACGGTTCAAGATGAAGGACCTAGGTTCTCTCAAGTTCTTTCTGGGCCTTGAAGTTGCAAGAACTGTTGCTGGCATTTCTGTGTGTCAAAGAAAATATGCTCTAGAGTTGTTATCTGATACTGGTTATCTAGGATGCAAGCCGGCTTCCATCCCGATGGAAACCAATTTGAAACTTTCTCAATCAGATGGTGATTTACTTGTTGATGCCACAAGCTACCGACGATTGGTCGGAAAGCTTATCTATCTTACCATTACACGGCCTGATCTTAGCTATTCTGTAAATCGCCTCAGCCAATTCTTAGCAGCACCTCGTACTTCTCATCTCCGTGCAGCTATGCGTGTTTTGCAATACATAAAAAAGACACCAGGTCAAGGCCTCTTCTTTCCTTCATCATCAACACTACAACTTAAGGCATTTTCAGATTCGGATTGGGGCACATGTCCAGACACAAGACGGTCAGTCACTGGTTTTTGCATTTTTCTTGGATCATCACTCATCTCTTGGAAATCCAAGAAGCAACAGGTTGTTTCACGCTCCTCAGCGGAAGCAGAGTATCGCTCTATGGCGAATACAACCTGTGAAATAATATGGTTGCTTGGTTTGCTTAAGGATTTTGGTGTCACTCATCAAGATCCAGCTCTCTTGTATTGCGATAATCAGGCAGCCTTGCACATTGCCTCAAACCCAGTTTACCATGAACGCACCAAACACATCGAAATCGACTGTCACCTTGTGCGTGAGAAGCTTCAATCTGGCATTTTGAAGACAATGCATGTGTCCACCCAGAATCAACTTGCAGATCTCTTTACCAAGGCATTACATCCAACGCAGTTTCAACTTCTTCTCAGCAAGATGGGAATCCATGATTTGTACTCTCCATCTTGAGGGGGAGTATTAGCATATTTAAATATTTTTTCTTATTTCTCGTTAGTACCCAATTACCTTCAGGTTGTTGAGGGTTTGTTATTTTATTCTTTTCCATGCTTTTATATTAGCTAGAATAAGACAAAATATAGAAGACTCTGGAGGAAGCTGGATATACCCTTCCATATATATGTAATCTTCTCAGTGACTTTTTTTGTGTGAAATATGATGGTACTTCATTTTTTCTTCTCCATTTACCGTTTGTAATAGTTTTTAATCAGTATTTAGTATCATTAGCTTTTTAAAAAACTTCTTGATTTAATTATTATTTGCTTAGCAAATTAGTGTTATAATTACGAGCTAAAATATATAATTATACCGCTTCTTCTTTTTGGGTTAAATGAGCATTTTTGTAATATTTCTGTAGTTTTTGGAAAGTCTTTCGTACAATATGCTGTCGTTTTCACTTTTCTGCCGTTTTTCAATTTCCTGTCGTGCTACACATTACTGTTGTTTCGAAATCACGTCGTTTATCAAGTATCGATGTCGTTTCAATGGCTCCCATCGTTTTTTACCACCATGCTTCTGCTTTCTTAAGAAAGTATATATATGCACTAATATATATGTATATATATATATATATAGCACTCTCCATGTATAATTATTAAAATATAATAAAGTAAAAAAAAAAACATTGCAATTTAACTATATTCACACATTTTTAATTATTATATAAGATTTGAAAGGAAAATAATAGATGACAATAGTGAGTTGCTGGGACAATAAAAAAGTCAGCCAAAAGTACTGACTGATTTCTACTAATGTAATTATGGATGCTTTTGCAACCATCCATCTTGGTTAATAAACTGATTAACACTAATCAACATTTGCAATTCTTCGACTGGCAATTGCTTTTCCCACTTTACTCTTTTGGACGTATCTGCCCCTGGCCCTGAACAGCCCACCTCTGCGTATGTGATTAAATTCCTACAAATTTACACCTTCAATTAGGCAAATAACTCAACTATATATAATTAAAGAAATTAAGAAAATGGAAGGATTAAAAAAAAAAGTAGAAGAAGAATGATTTTTCCCATATGTTACTCTTAAAGAATTAATTACGGTTTACATTGTTAATTACCTTAGTGATATTCATAGAAAAAAACACTATAACCAGAGCTCAACATAAGACAATTAATAAGTAGATTAAGGGAAAAAAAAACGCCTCATCAATAGCCATTTTGAAACGTCATAATTATGAGATCACTCGAAATCTCGAATTAATGTTTGTTCATGATTAAAAAATCATTCAAATAATATCCCTCTTCATGAGCACGAATACGATCATTTTAGCGTATAAGTAATAATTAATGATGAATTAAGAGAAATAAAATAAGAATAAATATCTTACTCGTGACCAACGTTGAACCACGCATCCCAACCCAGTGGCGTCACGATATTTTCCATGTGTGTTTCGTAATACAACACTCTGGAGAAGTTTCTGTACGCCCTCCCCAGAAAAGCCGGCCCCGTCCCCGCCACAATGCTCGAATGGAACACGAAACCCGTGCCCTCGCTCGCACTTTCTCGGCCTTGCGCCGTGATGTACGAGGCCGATCCTCCTATCGCCGAGGTTGTCACGTTTAACACGCAGTGCTGCAGATCGTTATACGAAAAAAAAAAAAAATACCACATCGCTTTCTTATTTCTCAAAAAATAAAAAGCGTGGACGTACTCTTGTAACGCCAATAAAAATATACGTTTGTTTGAGAACATGTGTTACACATGATGTGTAGTGCTACACTGCAACTCATTATTATTATTGTTTGGGGGCCAATTTTTAAAAGTTAGGGTTTTAACTTTGACACAACATTGCTGCCTATTATATATATCTACAAACATATAATTTCATGTAACCAACAAATCATAAATAAATCTCCAAAAAAGTAGACCAAATACCTAGCTAGTTATTTATATACAGGTATGATTTTTACAACATATAAATATGGCCTTTTTTCAGGAGAAGAATTACAAATAATTAACCTACCTTGTAAAATGACTGAGCATTACCCCAAATGAAGTCCATAGCACCTTCAATGTAGCAAGATTCATAATAGTGACGGCCTACAAAGTCACTAAGTGTGTCTTGCACGCTAATGAATCCGCAGCCACGAAAACTAACCTTGTCTCCCATAACCAGAGCTGCCGGTGCCCATGTCAATGCCCGATTCGCACCGTCCTTCGTTTTCACTACTACGGCGCGGTTATATGAGTTCTGCAACCAAAAAAAAAAAAAATTCAATTTTATTTCCAAGTACGTATACGTTTATGATTACTAATTTTATTTAATCTAGTATGTTTTTCAAGTAACTAGGGTTTGGAACATATTGTGCGCATGCGAAAATCCAGAAACTAGGGTTTCATGCGTTTGTGTCGATTAACATTATATTGTTTGTTTAACGAGATTATCGTACTTAATTAGACTATAATTACCTTGAACGTTATACCGCGAGCAACAAAATTATTTGCGTACATCTTGAAAGTAGTGCTCTCGATGACGTCGCCACCATCTTCATAGGTAATGATAGTCGTACGCATACTCTCCCCTTCGAGAATGATGAATTGCTTGTCTTGTTGTATCGTTACCTTTTCACTGTGTACATGCATCACAAAAACATAATTCGACGAGTTAAAAAGAAGGACAAAAAAAAAAAAAGAGAGATATAATCAAATTTAAATTTTCGTATTTTTTTTAAGCTTATTTTTTTTAGCTGTAAGTAAGCACGTGCTTGTATATTCCTGCTTTGATGTGGATGAGAGTCCATAAATTGTTGTTATTTGGAACGGAATCGATGGCTTGTTGCACACTAGTGAAATCTCCTCGGCCTGATAAATCAACGGTGATGGTCCGAGAAACGACATCTTTATTGATGATGTCGTATTTATTCGACGTATAAGCAAGGCCCTCGGAGTGAATTGAAGAGGACAGAGTTGCCAAGAAGAAGATGAGACTAGGAATGAGAAAATTACTCATCCTTATTCAAAACCTTAGAATATATTTTTTTTTAAAAATAGAATAATGAATAAAAACAATATGATTCAACAAGTAAAATATATGTACACTATATATACTTATTGTTGATCTGTCTAAGGTTGTGTGTAAGGAAAAAAAATATTCCATGATTAATTAGTTATGTAATGATCAGAATATTCTTGTCTATCTGAATGTTTTTATGGAATATTGCAATGGAAATATTACAAAGTTTTCACATATACGTAAGATATTTTTTTAGATACTAAGTTTCTAAAAAGTTCGCACTAATTGGAAGCATTGGCTGGAATATTATCTCCGAATTATACTCAATATATACCAAGTTTTACTATATTAATGTATAGTTGGTTCCTTTAAAAGTTTTGTGAGATATAGAAATTCAAATGACGTGCGAAGTTACAAAGCAAAGATCATGACAAAGCAACAAAATTAACACACTTACTGTCATGCTATATAAAGGAAGGAACGAGGGAAATTGTATATAAATGAATGTTCCTCCTAATTTGTTTAATTTCTCGTCTTAATTAAAAAGATTTCTCGTCAGGATAGGACTTAAGAGTTCTTTTATTTTATCGAATATAGGAGATTTTTGTAATATTGTTAATAAATAAGTCTAGAAGATAATTGGTATAATATTAGGTGAGATTTACCCTAGAAAAGAAGTCCCAAAGAAGGAAATGCAATTTGTATATCTCATTTCTAGTTAGGTTTTATTGGGGTTATGTTAGTTAGGTTTTATTTGTTCTAAAGCATTATATATGTACATGTGATATCATTCATGACAGTATAATCATTCTAAAACATTATGCTAAATTTTTTAATGCTTACTAAGGGACTCGTTATTTTGTTTATATGGAATTATATGATTATAGTAGTTAATAGGATTGTTTTTTAATAAGTCTCAAAATATCGCCTTTTATTTTTTTATGGAAATATCTATATATTGACTTATCTTTTTATTATGATGAAGATATACGATAGTGGGATATACCGTAGCATATGATACAGAGTATTTTTCGTGGGCATAGTAAAGTGACAGCTGACAAGGCAAATTACTAAACTCAGTGAATGAATTTTCCAGATTTTGATGCAGAAATTGTTCCATGGAGATTCACTTTTATGAATCCTGGTGAGGAATTTTAAAAAATATTTGATTTCTTAAGTTGTTTGGTAAGAAAAAGATCAATGTCTTACTTGATATATATGGGGAGAATTTTGAGGAATGTCCTAATTTGTCACAATGACAATCTATAATCCAAGAGTTGTAATTGTAATTTATCTTCTTAAATTTATACTAAAAATATAGAATAAAAACATAAGAAGCACACTATTTAGGGCATAAATTATTAAGTGACACTAAGAATGATCTTATTTTGCAATTCTCCCTTAATTTATTACCACCTTAGTCCTTTTGGGCTTATTTCTTAAAATGAAATAAACAAACGATCAAATTAGGGGGAATTACAAAACAATGTCAATCTTAGTGCCACTTAAAATCCATGTTCCAAGTAGTATGCTCTCTTTATTTTTATTATCTGTTTGTAGTATAAATTTTGAGGCATAAATTAAAAATACAACACACATAGGGTATAGATTATCATTGTGTCAAAAAAAGGGGTATTCCTCAAAATTTCCCATCAAATTAAGTACACCACCAACAAAAAGTAGAAAAATTCTCAATAATCTCAAAAAGGAAAAAAAATGGTCTATTTGGTATTTAACCATTTTATAATTCATATTTTAAAGAAATAACCAATATTTTTAAAAATTAAGAAATTAGTCATTAGCCTCTTAAAAAACTAAGGGCATAAAAATAACACAATATCATCATGTAGTTAAAAAAATAATTATTTATAATTAGTTAATAGAAATGTTGGCTATTTTCTTAAAACATCATCTAACAAATGGTTATTTACTCAATAATCTCTAAAAGAAAAAATAAATAACAAAAGTATTTAATTCTAAAGTAACAAAAGTATTTAATTTTTTATCATAAAATTCTTAACAATGACTATTTTTTAATATTTTAAAATATAAATTATTTTTTAAAAGACTCATTCAATTTTGGTTTATTTTGATAACTCACCTTATAAAAATGGGATTTTTAAGAATTTAACCAAATTTTTAACTAATTTTTTTAAGAATCAGCCCTAGTTTTATAAAATTAAGGAATTGATCATAACATACGTATAACATAATTATGTTATACGTATATTATATTTAGGGTCAGTTAAGGATTTAGCCATTTTGCAATATATGTTTTAAGGATATAGCCCATGTTTTGAAATATTAGCAAAATAGCCATCAGGTCAACATCTAAAAATCTATTACTAAATAAATAAAATTTGTGACTAAATAAATAAAATACACAGTCATAAAATTTGTGACTATAGTCACAAAATTTTAAAAAATTTGAAATAAACACAATAAAAAATTTAAACATCCATTAACAAAATAACCAACTCACAAATAAATGATTGCCTATACAACCAATTTCATAAAACTTATTATTAAATAAAAAAATATCTTATAAGTAGCAAAAAAATATGCAACCAAAGAAGTCAAAATTTCATTACTAGAGACACAAAATTTTAGACAATATTATCTACAACAAACAACAAAAACAAAATTTAAAAAATTAATGACTGCAGTATCAAAAATCTAAACGCGAATGTATGGCTATTTTACTAATAAAAGCAAACATAGGCTAATTGTTAAAAACATATATAAAAATATGGCTATTTATTTAAAAAATCGTTATATTTATGTTACACGTATGTTACTGGTAAATCCTTAATTTCATAAAACTATTATTAAGTCCTTCAAATTTTACTTTTAAAATGGCTAATTTCTTAACTGATCCTATTAAAAAATGAGTTTTTATTCAGTATAGCTGGTGTACTATACGCCGTGAACGAAAAATAATAAAATCAATAATGATTGTAACTAATTTAAATACATTTAACATACCTTGTTATTTTTTTCTTTTTAATTTATTATTTTGATGTATAAATATAATAGGTGTATTGAATAAAAAGCCATAAAAAATAGTCTAATTACCAAAATTTTCAAGAAAACAAAGTGTGACAGAAGTTTTAAGCACTGAACTAGCTAGTCAAGGAATTGTCAAAATCAATTAATCAAAACCTAAGGCAAAAAAAATCATGGACGAGACACGAGTCTTCGAAATCCTACAAACCACCACATCGAAAAACGACACCAACGTTCGATCATCGATCATCTCCACGTGTCTCCTCTCGCCACGGCAATCCCATCGGACGGTCTCAATCAATCCACGTGGAGCTCCACCGAGACTTCTGAAACATTCACGTAATAAAGCAAAGCTCTTTTGAGCCCACAAAGCACAGAAGCCATTGAAGCAGCTCGCTCGCTCACTCACTCACTCACTCAAAGCTCAAACGACACATGCAAATGGAGAAGAAGGACAATGTGGACCCACCGGGGAGCCCAATCAACGGCCTGCGTTGCTCTGATCTTGTCAGCAACCCCGTGATGGCCTTCTCTGGGCCGTCGGATCAGTACGGGAAAGACTACTGTTTGGACAACCCTGAGTGCTTCTACGACAAGCTCTCGGGTCTCTACGAGTCATCTGGACTCAACCTTATGTGAGCTTTCTTACATTTCTTTTGTTTTGTTTTTTTGTTTATTTTTTTTGTTTTGGGTAAAAAGTGAGGAGTGATGACTTTTTGTGAGGGTGTGTTTGGTTGCTGAGAAAGCTTTTGGGTTAACTTGAAAAAAAAAAAAAAAAAAAAAAAAGAGAGAGAGCTTTTGGGTTAACTTGAAAAAAAAAAAGAGAGGAAAAAATTTCTACTTTTTTGTTTGATTAGAAGTTAGTGACTTGAAAGTTTTTTTTTTTTTTTGGTTATATAGATAGTGATATCTTAATAGTTCTAGTTATCCTTTGTGGATGTTAGTAACTTAGTGCAAGAAAATATAAAAATAAAAATAAAAAAAGTTTCGATCAAGTATTAATGGGTTAGGGTGTTTTTTGTTTGTTTGTTTTGTTTTGTTTTATTTTGAAATGCATATTCTTTAACTTGGGTTCAATTTGTTTGTGGAAAGTTGTTAATGCTCTCTATAACAACTTAAATAAGAATGTTGGAAGTTAGAGCAATAGAAAATCAAAACTAAAATGCTTAGAACAAGTACTTAAACAAGAGCAGTGGTATTAAATCAGAGCAAGAAAATTGGGGGAAAAAAAAAGCTTAGAATACTGATGGATTAGCCCTTTTTTATGATTTTTTTTAATGCATGTTCTTTACTTGGGCTTTTTTTCTTTTTTCTTTGCTAATCTTACTTCGGGTTTGATTTGTTTGTCCAAAGTTGTTGATGCCCTGTTTTAAAATGGCAGATTAAATGTCCGAGAGACATTACTAAACTTGCATGTCTTTTACAAAGAAGTCACTGAAAGAGGTGGTTATTATCAGGTTTGTTTTGTTTGTATCACTTAACTAGCATTTGCCAATTTATTGGACTAGTCCTATAGAATGGAATAAACTCTTTGTCGTTTAGAGGAAAATATGAACTATTCACTGCTTGTATAGTTCCAAAACAGAAACAGGATGGTATGTAATATGAGCATGCAAAAAGTTGAAACTTGATCCAAATCTATGCTTTGCATGTAACGATTATTTGCTTTTCCTCATAACAAAAAACAAAGAAATTCTTTTAGCTACAAAACCAGATTATTGGTAAATGGTAATCCAAGATTGATGTAGTTGCAAAGATTTTTTCTTTTAAGTTAAAATAAGTATTAGGATTACTATGCAAAACAATTGTTTGTTGATTGTTGAAGCATTAATAGAGGAAAGTAGAGATTTTTGTAAAAGAATATAATGCTTTTTCTCTCTCTCTTTTTTCTTTTTTGGTCCTTTCTTTTTTAGTTTAAGTTGTTGTTTTTTTATGCGGTGATGTTGTTTCTAGGTTACCAAAGACAAGCGATGGGAGGAGGTAGCGATCGGGATGAAACTAGAAGGCGTCAACGTGAAATATCCTCAACAGCTTCAAAAAGTCTATGCCCTATTTCTCTTCCAGTTTGAGCAGATTTACTTCTACAGAGCATCTGAGAAAGTAGTTGCGGATTCAGGTACACATATTCACTCTACGTTTGGGCTTTGGGCTTCTTTTCGCCGCCGTTACACAGTTCAGAGACAGTATAATTTGGTATATTCATATGACTTGTTTGTGCTCAACTAGGATAGAAAAGGCCTCTTTGCTTAAGACCTTTAGAGGTAGCTTTTGCAGGTCATATATTCAATCTTGGAATCACTCCCCCGATGAAGAGGAAAAGCTCGGTCACTCTACCTCAGATCTTGGTAGAGGAAAAGGATGTAAATTTTCGAACGGCGAGAAAGATGTTGAAAGACAAGTCTCATCCGGTATTCACAGGTCGATTTCTGTTGCCATGTCGGTACAAAAACTACTTGTAGTTGTCCCTTGTGGCAGGGCATTTGTGTTAATCCCTTGGGATTACTAATCCATAACAAGATTAGATATGCTGTTTCGTTGACGTTCTGTTCATGAGTTTGATGCTATTACTATATTGAATAGGTGGAACTGTGGAGCAGAAATTATCGCCGGCCACGCCCTCAAAAACGAAGGAAATGGAAAAGCACTCGAGCCGTGGTCGTCCTAGGCGAATCAGGACTGCTTATCAGATCTTCATCAAGAGTGAATGCGAGCGGCTTAGAAGAACTCACGGCGAGAAGCTCAAAGGCCAAGGCCAGAATTTTCGGGTCATGGCGGACCAAGTGTGGAGGAACCTCTCCGAAAGTGATCGTCAGGTAACTCCTCCGAAAATCTATGAAGCAAAAATCAACCGAAAATCTTTGCGAATTTAATATCTTTGAAACCTTTGTTTTTTTTGGGCAGCCGTATATAGAGGAAAGCAACAAGGATAAAGAACTGTATTGTCAAGAATTGCATGCTCAGAACGAGAACCAGAACAAGGAAGACCCGAAGGTACACAGCGAAGGCGACTACCACGTGAAGCCTGAATTTGAAAAAGAACCGCCTGCCCAGCTGCCCGACCAGGCCGTGGTCGACTTAGCCGTTGAAATCATGAACAACAACACCCCGGCCGAGTCCATACTCCAAAACGTGCAAGACAACTGAGAGTCTCTGGGTATGGTTTTTCTTTTGTTTTGTTCATAAATCAGAAAACAGAATCTCAAGCATGTACCCTTTAAAGTGGCAGCTCTTTTTTCTACATGTTAAGTGTATGCTTTTTGTATTTTGGTGTTGTAAATATGTGTATAATGAGCTGTTTAGGCACTAAGTTTTGGTCTCTGTTTTTAGGAAGCAGAAACAAAGGGTATATGAGTTTTGGAGCCTATTTGGCCATTATCCCTTGAAGTGTAATATCTAGACTTCTTTATGTTTAAGCCTTTTTTAACTTATGGCTTTGATATGGATTTGCAATATTAGCCTTTATTTCAAATTGATCATTGTTATGTCTTTTCCTTGTCAAACACACCTTCATAATCATAGTTCTTTATTTCAAATTGTTTGGCCACAACTTATTGCCTTTAACTGCCAAAGAGGCTACACAACCATGACAACATAAACATAATTTAACAAAGCCCATATTATTCCCAGACATACTTTCTAACTTACAGTACATACAAACCTTCTTTATTTTTCACTCTAGACCCTACCTCACAGCCTTCTCTTCCTTGTCAATCATCACTTCAGCAAGGAGTTTTCTTGCAAGGGCTCACGTAGATGCGGTGAGACTCGGTCGTCTCCCCCGCGGCGTTGCTCGAGTTCTCGAAACTCTCGTTGCTCTCATCATGGTTGGCGTTGCTTGTAGCAGCAGAGGAGTTGGTTTGGTCCTCAGATAAAAGCCTCTCAGCAGCATCATTTTGTATAGTTAGTGATGCTATCACAACTAAAGCAGCCAAAAAAACAAGCCCTTTCTTCATCACTAAAAATAAAAAAACAATAAGATTAGTTATGATTGTGACACAAGTAAGCTATTGAAATAAGTATGTTTGAACTTCTCATCATACCTTTTGTTGATCTTCTTATGAGATTCCATGAAATGGGTTGGACTAAAGGAAGGGATTTTATAGGTGGAGATAATTTTGTGGTTATTGCTTAATTATATGATTAGTTGAGAAGGTAAGACTAATTAAGAGCCTAGAATTTTAGTGGAAGACACATTCAAGGAAATTAGCAAACATGGATAAATATAACCACATAAGAGTGTGGGGAAAAAAAAAAAATCTAGTTTGTTGTCCACAATTGGTTGAGTTTTATATGTGGTAAAGCTTGATTATGTTTCCATTATAGGGTTCAACAAGTGGGGGCGTTATATGTGCTTATTATGCTCAAAGGTTTTCTTGACAATAATGAATTGCTAGCTATGACTTGGAGTGACTGGAGGATGACATACTTATAATGTCATTGCTTAAATGTAATATGATATATTAAGTTTGTTAAAAGGTTTTAGCAAAAGGGAAAAGGGAGAGGGGGAGGAAAAAGAAAGTCTTGTTAAGAGGATTTTTCTGTTGTTTAATTGGAAAAAAATGGCCACTTAAATTTTATCTACATAACAGAATATGTTTTACTTAATATTATGGTAATTAGTCTAAGTCTTTGCAAACTAAAAGGTAGACAATCATCATTTTTAACACGAGAAAACACAATTATTATTTCTGAAAAGTGAAAACTCAGAGTGAATGTATCATTCAGGTAAAACACAAGGAATTCTTTAATTATTTTACAAAAATAATAATTAAAAGAAAAAAGAACTGTAAAAATTAAAAAGTGAGAATGGCCAACAAATGGATAAGCATATATCATCATCCATTTATTATCTATTTTCTCACCCATAAATCCCCAAAAAAAAAAAAAAAGCTCTTACTCCGCCACTAATTAAAAAAAATCGAAAATGAAATAATTTTCTTTTTTTCATTTTTTGGGTTTTTATCCATAATTAAAAGGGAGTGCTCAAATAAAAATGAGAATTTCCATTTTCCCATTCAAAAACAACCATAAAAACTTCCCTCCTCAGTCCCCACAAAAACGAACCCATGAAACTACCAAAAACCCCAACCCCAAAACCTCGCACTAACACAAAACCTCCGAAACTCGAAGGGTAAAACAGTCTATTCAAAAAACAGTATAACGATCATTACAGTCCCTTCCCCGCCACTCACTCAAAACACACTCAGACAGAAAAAAATCAGTCTCTCTCTCTCCCATGGCTTCGAAGCTCTTCTCTCTCTCGCACTCGACGAAGCTCTTCTCTTTCTCCTCCGATTCGCGATCGCCGAGGCCGGTTTCCCCGCCGAGCTCTCTCAGCCGCCAATGGCGGTCGAAGAGCTCGGCGCTCTCGCTCCCGCGGAGAGGGACGGCGGTGAAATGCTGCGTCGAAGTGCAGAGCGTCGCGGATTCTAGGGCAAAAGAGTGGGGAAAGGTCTCGGCGGTGCTCTTCGACATGGACGGAGTGCTCTGCAACAGCGAGGAGCCGTCGCGGCGGGCCGCCGTCGACGTCTTCGCCGAGCTCGGCGTCGAGGTCACGGTGGAGGACTTCGTGCCGTTCATGGGGACTGGTAGGTTTAATTTGAGCTTGGAAATATTTCGATTGAGCTGGTTTTTTTTTTTTTTGAAGATTGAATTGAGAGTATTCGATGTTCGTAAATTTGGTTTTGGTGATGATATGAGAAATTGGTGATTGAATCCTTAGCTCTTTGTTGGTAATACTTGAGATGTTCAATTTTCCTGGATATAATTGAAGAGTATGTGAAATAGTGGGAAATTTGTTGCTAAGTTTGAGTAAGGATAGGTGAATCTTTCAGGTTCTTTAAATTCTATTCCATGAGTCATATAGTAAGTGGGAATTTGACCAAACTTTGGACTCGTTGTGTGTCTGAATCTGTTGTTTTTGGTATAGTTAGAAAGGAATAAAAATGGTGAGCGACTAAGCGAGGTTGGGGTGAATTGAGAATGGTTATGGTTGTTCAGTTATGAGATTTAAGTGCATTTATGCATACCGCACCTTATTTTTTTCGAATTCATTTAGCGCACACTTGTGAACTGTAATCAATTCCTGTTGCTTGCTCTCCTTGCATCAATGTATCAGGTGAAGCGAACTTCTTAGGTGGTGTTGCTGCTGCTAAGGGTGTGCAAGAATTCGATACCGAGGCAGCCAAGAAGAGGTTCTTTGAGATATATTTGGAAAAGGTTACTAATCATTATGTTGATATGATGTTTGGCAAATACCAACTGAGACTTGGCATATATTTTTTCACTGATGACCTGAACTTTTGTTCCTCTAGTACGCAAAACCAAATTCAGGAATAGGATTTCCAGGAGCTCTCGAGCTCATTACTGAGGTATAAAAGACAGAAACTCATGAATAACAACATCATGTATGTTGCTACCTTCTGGGGGTATTTTTTAGTGGTATATTGATGTACAGTAATTATGTTCACAGTGTAAAAGCAAAGGCCTTAAAGTTGCTGTTGCATCTAGTGCTGATCGAATCAAGGTTGACGCCAATCTAGCTGCTGCTGCCTTACCATTGTCGATGTAAGTCAATCCAGCTGTTTGCTTGTTTCTGCTCTCAACATGTTTAATAGTATCAAAGAAATTAGGCATGCTTATTAACGTGTTACTGCTATGATTGTAGGAATCAAATGATGGTCTAGAAAGCATATTTTCATGATCAAATTTTTTTAGTTTCAACCATGATAATCTCCAACCACATGGCTGTGAATATATATATATATATATTTTAATGACTTCATACACAATTTTATGACCCTAACTCAAGTTAACTTCTGTTTTGGATAGAACTAGAACACTTGATATTCTAAAAACTTGATGTAAGCCTAGAAATCTGTTTAGGAAAGTAAAAAACCCACTGGAAAATTTCTAGTAGCTGATGATCTCCTAGTAACACACAAATTTGGGTTGAAGACTCGTAGATTTCTGGCTATCAGATGAACCTGCTGGTTTACTTCGCCCAGTTTTTCAAGACTTGACTCTAAGCAGCATTTACAGGAACATACATATCCATTGACATATGTTTGTTTGTATGTATCCTCTTTCAGGTTTGATGCTATTGTGTCAGCAGATGCTTTTGAAAACTTGAAGCCGGCTCCTGATATTTTCTTAGCAGCATCAAAGATTTTGAACGTACCCACTAATGAGGTATACTAGTATATTCCTTGATTTCTGTTTTGTAAGAAAATTTCCCTGATTAAAAAGCTGAGTGAAAAATGTGATAAGCATTTGCAATTTTGACAAATAGAAGAGTTAGAGCAATATGTTATATCTGTGGTTCTAGTTAATGCCTCATTAATTTCTTTATAAAAGGTTGTTTCTCTTCCCTTTCTCCACAGACTGAAAGTTAACGTTGTGTATGTCCTTGTATCTGTTTTATTCTATGAAATAAGCTTCCTAGAATGCCCAATGGGATTACTGTAGCATATGAAGTTCAATTAGATTTTTTTTATAATTTTTCTGATTCTCTATATGTTCTTTTTTCATCAAACATTATCATCACATGTCCTATACAGCAGTAATTGTAAATTATACCACAACACCAAATTCCATGTTTGTATCTATGGAGATATTTAACAAAGTTTATATGATTTTTATACAGTGTATTGTCATTGAAGATGCACTTGCTGGTGTGCAAGCTGCCAAAGCTGCAGGAATGAGGTAAACTGATTACTTGCAGATTTTTTTTTTCTCAATGTAAAATCTGAAGTTTGAACATGAATTTCCTCTTCTCTTTTTGTTAGAACATGAAATAAATAGTCATAGACCTTGTATTTTGTGCATTAATCATTTTGGTGGAATTTATTGGTATAAGTTCTTTGTCTGTTAAACCGTGTTATATGTTTTCCAGTTAATGGAAACCTTTTTTCTGCTTAAGCAGATGCATAGCTGTCAAAACTACCTTGTCAGAGGAGAGTTTAAAGCCGGCTGATCCCTTGCTGATTCGTGATGACATAGGAAAGATTTCACTTGGTGATATTCTCAGTGGTGGCTCTGATGACTATAGTATGTAGTCCTGAGAATATGCTGCAAATGTCATTTTGTACCAATAATGTAGAATGGTGAAGCTACCATTTTTTAAGGACTATAAGTAAGACCAATTTTCTTGCGAAGGGTTCCATGTATTGGAAATTTTGTCCTTTAATGCTGAGTAAACTCTGTCTCCAATTGATTGATATTTTGGTCCATTAAAATGGCGTGTGCTATATTTACTAGTATTGTTCAAGCAAATTGTTTTGAGGTAATGCATAATATGTACATTTTCTGCACAAGGTCTTATTAAGGCACGCCATTGCAGATGGGAGGATGCAGGGAAGCCAAGTTCTTCACACTTTATCCCAAAATTCCTCAAGCACTCTAATAGAAAAGTCAGATAATGGATCAATCCAGAATACAAGTTCTGATAAAAGTGGAGGGTAAGCTGCATCTATAGATGTAACAAGTTTCAACAGAAACTTGACTAATCCTTACTCTTACATTTTTTGGTCCGCTTTAGCAAATATTTTCTGGAAAGTTGGGTATGAAAACTATACGCTTTTGGAGAAGTCTTCATATACCAGGATCTCTTTACATTGGACAGTGTCATCTATGTGAATATGTCCCCTTGCTGCTCCAGTTTGTAATCATACTGTTGGAAAACCTTACCTTGAGGCTGCAGAATTAATTTATGGACAGGTTTCAGGGGTCTCGACGAGATATCTTAAGATATGCAAGTTTGGGGATTTCTCTTTCTTGTCTTTTCTTTGCCATCTCGAACTGGAAGGTAAACTTGCTCTCAAAAAAAAAAAAAAAATTGAAGAGGAAGAAGAAGAAGAAAGAAAGAAAGAAAGAAAGAAAACCCAAGAGAGTGAGAAATAGAGAGGAGCTTACTATAACAAATTTATCGTTAAGTCAAATTTCAGTAACTTTCATTGACATAATCTATGGAAGTAAAGTCTTCAAATTTTAATTTAGTCTTTTAAAGTAGGTATTCAACTTCTATGCCTGCACAGGCTATGCAATATGCGTCACCAAAAGCTATTTGGAATATGGTGTTTGGAGTGACCCAACCATCTTTTGGACAGAATGATGGTAATATTGCCACCTCTATTTCCCTCCAATCCTCTCTTCTATCACATTATGTTTCTGCTTTTTGACCAACTTTTCATTCCTTTGCATTCCCAGTATGAATTTGTCTACCATCAACCTGTCATCCTCGAGAATAATATTGTTCCTTGACTCTTTCTCACTTGGTTGTAGGAAAATCAAGATCTAAAAGAGTTCAACAATTTGTGAAATATATATCTGACCTAGAAACCAGGTATAAAGGATTTCATAGGGAATCCTTTTGGATATACCATACAGAATTTCTGTTGTACTTTTGCTATTAGGCTTCTCTTATTCCTATTTTCAGTTTCTATTGCTGCTCTAAAGATTTATGTATAGTCTGTTATGAATAATCAATCATTCATTATGGAAGGGGAACTGCTCGTATGGTGCCAGAGTTTCCACCGAAACTTGACTGGTTGAATTCGGCCCCCCTTAAGTTTAGTAAGGTGAATTCGACTTGACAACTTCATATTGGTGCAACCAGGATATATTGTATGGTAACATATATATATATATATTGTATTTTGGCAGGATTTGAAAGGAAAGGTGGTTGTACTGGACTTCTGGACGTATTGTTGTATAAATTGTATGCATGTGCTGCCTGATCTGGAGTTTATAGAGAAAAAATACAAAGATATGCCTGTAATTTTCTCTCCCCAGTTATCTGAACTTGTCAGAAACATCAAACTTTTAATGATGCCAATTGTTGGTTCCCCCAAATGATTCTAATTAATTGATAAATTTACAAGTTTATGTGATTCAAACTACATTAGGAAATTAAAAGAAACAGAAGTTCATCTAAAGTAATGTAGTGATCAGCGCATAGTTTATACAGTATTCTTCCCTACGCAGTTTGCAGTTGTAGGAGTACATTCTGCAAAATTTGATAACGAGAAAGATTTAGAAGCCATTCGCAATGCAGTGTTACGCTACGGCATCACTCACCCAGTAAGCTTCATCCTCAATTAAAGAATTGGACTCCAACTTACTGTTGGAAGTACTATAAAAGTATTCTAGAACTTTGGTCTTCTTTTCTCTCACTTTTCCATAAGAACTGTCAGATGATTTTTGTCATTTAGCTATGAAATCGTTTCAATTGCTAGAGACCTGGAAGCCATTGCCAGGGCCTATGGGTGACATCATAGTTCTTGTGTTCCTTGTTTTATCTTGTTAATTTGTCCCTATTAAATTAGATTGATTTCTCATTTTTATTCTTCATACTTTCAACCATAGACTTTACTTAGTATCATGGATATCGAACCTGTAACATTCCTAGAACGTTTTTTAAACAGCACCCATTTTTAGTTTTGCAGCATAAAACTCTCATCAAAATTCGACAATTGTTGTGCTGACTTTCAAATCAATCACAAGTCATTGCATCAGCTCTTTGTGGCCTATTATGCAGGTTGTGAATGATGGGGAGATGCAGCTATGGCGGGAGCTAGGGGTGAATTCATGGCCAACATTTGCTATAGTTGGACCAGAAGGTAAGCTCATTGCACAGCTAGCAGGCGAAGGTCGTCGAAAGGTATTCCTTGTTCTGCTCTAAGTTTCCCAACATAAACACAGGCATGCATTTGTCCTTTGAACTAGGTAATTGGTAGTGAGCAACAAGAGGGCTCTCTTCTTGCAGGATCTTGATGATTTAGTGGAGGCAGCTCTTCAATATTATGGCGGAAAGAAACTTTTAGACAACACTCCATTACCATTGAGTTTGGAGAAGGATAATGATCCTCGCCTGGTTACATCTCCTTTGAAGTTTCCGGGGAAGCTGGCAGTCGATGTCCTTAATAACAGGCTCTTCATTTCCGATAGTAACCATAATCGCATTGTAGACTCTCTCTCTCTCTCATATGTGTTGATGAGCATGATGAATTAGTAAGTACTTACTAATTGACCATCTTGGCATGCTTGAACTTCAGGTGGTAACTGACTTGGAAGGCAACTTTATTGTCCAAATAGGAAGCACAGGAGTGGAAGGTTTACGTGATGGTACTTTTGATGATGCCACCTTCAATAGGCCTCAGGTAAGGAATAAATACAATTTTTTCTGTCTTCGAGAAACAATCATTGAGCTGGAATTGACTTGCCATACTTCCAGTCCATTGATATGGGACATTAAGGCTTTTGGAGACATTGGATTGACTTTTATCGGTAATGAATTTAAGTGCAAAAACTTGCCAACACCAAAATGTTGCAATTACTAATATGGTAGCACACTATGTTACACGGATGGTAGACACCAGATTATCATCAGTGACACAGGTGAAATACTCATGTGCCAATGGTATCATACCGTATTACAATCAACAACCAAACAAAATACTCTAGAGTCGATGATAGAGCCCTTGTGTTTTTTCATCATGCTTATGCACTAGTATTTCATGGTTGAAATGTTTTGAATTGGTTGTATGGATACTAACACTAGAGTTTCGTGTTTCTAGGGCCTTGCTTACAATGCAAAGAAAAATATACTTTATGTAGCAGATACTGAAAACCATGCATTGAGGTAAGTATGCTTTATATGAATTTGGAAGTGCTTTCCATTACTATTGTCAGCGTAATGATCTGTTACGAAATTGGATTTGTGAACATAAATTCTTTGGCTAATGTAGGGAGATCGATTTTGTTAATGAGATTGTGCGTACTTTGGCTGGAAATGGAACCAAAGGCTCTGACTATACTGGAGGAGGAAAAGGAAGTGTTCAGGCAAGGCTGAAATAATCAATTTAATTGGATTACACTTCTCATTTATGACAGTCAACATATTATTATATGCGTCTGTGTGTGTCTGGAGAATTTATATTGTATGCACAATTTGAATTATACATCTTTATGTTGTATTAAAGAGTAATTCAATATTATGTTTATGATTATTGTATTACTTATTTCTAAAAGTTTAGCCTTCCTCTCTCAGCTCCTGAACTCTCCATGGGATGTCTGCTATGAACCAGTTAATGAGAAAGTTTACATTGCTATGGCTGGGCAACATCAGATCTGGGAGCACAATATATTAGATGGAAGTACCAGAGCAGTTAGTGGTGATGGTTATGAAAGAAACGTAAATGGGACCAGGTATAATTGGGTATATATGCTCAACAGGTTCATAACTTAGTTCTGTTTTAAGTTATCTTTAAATTCTTTTCTGCTATTTTATTTCTTTTCTTGAAGGTGTTGCGTATAGATACGTAGTAATCTGATAAGGGTTTGAACATTTGATATCTGTGCAACTAGTATGTTAAACCATTATCAGCAACGATCAATTCAATGTGCTCCTTTTACTGTTCACCTATTTACTTTTGACTGTTTTCTGCTAATATGATGCTCTGAAAATTTTGACAACATCTTTGCGTTTCGCCCGTGAGACAGCTCAACGAACACATCGTTTGCGCAGCCATCTGGAATTTCATTATCTCCTGGTAATAGTTTAGGGCTTTGGAGTTTTAATCACCATTTATATAAGGTAGTTTGAGACAATTTCTGGACTTGACGGAGGCATATATACCATACTTTTGTGACAATTTCTAGATTTGACGGAGGCATACATTGCTGATAGTGAGAGTAGCTCCATTCGGGCACTCGATTTGAAAACTGGAGGATCCAGGTTGCTAGCTGGTGGTGATCCAGTTTTTTCAGACAATCTGTTTAAGGTGATTTGATCTCGTCTGCAGAAATCAGTTCCATTGGTGGTGGATTGCCTTTTCATGTTCAATATTTTCCTCTTTCTTTGTCTGTTTTGCAGTTTGGAGACCATGATGGAATAGGGGCTGAAGTACTCCTCCAGCATCCACTGGGCGTCCTGTGTGCAAAAGACGGTCAAGTTTACATAGCCGATAGCTATAACCACAAGGTAGCTTGATGATGACTCAATAACCCAAGAACATATTATAGCTGGCCCTTAAGCATCTTATCAAATATTTTGTTATCTTGATTCTTCTTAAATTGTTCTGCGCCGTATTCACTTTTAATAAATGAACTTGTATAGTCTCTTCTTTTCGGAGGCAAAATTTTAGTCCCAACGCTGAAAAGCCAATGTCTGCATTAATTTTTTTCCTGTTATAAGAATCTAAACTTTTCGATATCTTATCGAGTAAAATATCATCGTGACACACGTTTTCACCATTACTTCTGCATTTTGGGCTATTTTAATTCCTTTATTTTCTTCCAAATTCCAGATCAAGAAGCTAGATCCAGCTAGCAAACGAGTTACTACCTTAGCTGGCACAGGGAAAGCCGGTTTCAAGGATGGACCTGCTCTCCAAGCTCAGGTTGGATTTTTTTTTTTAATCTTCATTTACCAAATTCTCTTAGGAAGTAATGGCTCACAAATCAACGACATATTCAAATGTAAAAAGATTGAAATAAAACAGAAAAAACAGACTCAGCACACACTTAGACTATGTACAATTCCATTAATGAATTTCTGTTATTGCAGCTTTCAGAGCCAGCAGGCATCATTGCAGCAGAAAATGGTGATTTTTTTTTGCTTATTTTTTATTAAAGATTTTTTGAGAATGTAGAATCACTTGTGGTTCCTCTTACCTTTCTTCGTAAAAAGTGGACTGAAAGTTTATTTATTTATTTGTTTATTTCCTCAGGAAGACTTATCATTGCTGATACAAACAATAGTGTAATCAGATATCTGGACTTAAACAAGAAAGTACCCGAACTTTTAACTTTAGAGCTGAAAGGCGTACAGCCCCCAAAAAAATCCAAATCGCCAGTACGACTCAGGAGACGAGCACCGGCAGATGCACAAACTGTTAAAATTGACGGCACTTCATCCAGTGAGGGCGACCTGACTATTAAAATATCATTAGCAGAAGAGTATCATTTTTCAAAGGTGACTCTCTTTGAATGCATCAATACTACTATCTGTGATTTTTCAAACCATTATCGAATCCAGTTACAGTTAGGTGATCTAAATGTTGTTTCTTTTAATATTTCAGGAGGCTCGCAGTAAATTTAGTGTAGAAACTGAGCCCGAAAATGTAGTGAATATTGACCCCTCGGAGGGATATCTTAGTCCAGAAGGCTCTGCAGTACTACATTTTAAGAGGTCATCATCCACAGCTTCAGTGGCAAAAATTTATTGCAAGGTAACTTGATTCATTTTTCGTATAGTCTCACTATCTTTTGACGTCCAAATACGTGCCCTGAAGGATTTTTTTGCAATCACGTACCTCTCGTGATACCAACTTGGGGTTGTTTGCACAGGTTTACTATTGCAAGGAAGATGAGGTCTGTCTATACCAGGCATTGTCATTTGAAGTGCCGTTCTTGGAGGAAGATTCAAAATCCAAACCAGCCGAAATTGTACTCCCATTTTTTGTGAAGCCAAAAGCTTTAACAACCAGCTTGCAGCTACCAGTTGCCCCATGAAGTTGATAACACGTGTAAGTAACAGTAAGGTCTCTCACTTATTTGTTATTATTTCTTGCACTCTTTTTTACTTGATTCTTGAAAATATTTTGATGCACTAAAATAATAAAAAGTGAAATATCCTATAGAGATTGCTACAAATAAAGGTGTCGTTTCTGGTTGGAAAGTGGAAACGAATATTGCTCATCCATAACATAAATGTCTTTTCCATTTATTTATGTACATTTTTTTCTCATTTCAAAAGAAGAATTCCATGCCTTTCCAGCTTTCTTTTTTCATTTTCTGCTAACTGCATGTCGTTTCTTGTTCATAGACTTTTATTGTGTTTTGAAAGTCCTGTCGTTTCACTGTAAGTCAACAAACGACATGTTGATCATCACTTGATAGAATATTGTGTGTTTAAAATTGGGATTGTTGTGTTTTATAACACGTCATTCATGATTGGGCCTTTTCATGTCGTTTCAGCTGAAAACGACATTTCTAATGTCAAGTCATTTGCACTTTAAATGTTTTATGCCGATTTAGGAGGAAAAAACGACATGTAAATGAATTTCTTAGAAGTTTGTTGTTTTGGAAAAAATGACGTGTCTCAATTCCTAGTTGTCGTCGTTTTGTATAAGCAATATGTTACATGTCATTCGTAGTCAGTATGTCTGTATATGCTTCACAAGCTTAATCTCGTTTAATATGTAATTTTTTTTTTCGTTGTTTTTGGAACTAACGACATTGACAAGTCGTCTTCAGAGTTTTATGTGTTAAAAAGACAAATCATTTTCGCAACATAAAACGACAAGTACTTAGAACTAACCTATAGAATAACAGCTAATAAAATTTCTTATTTATATTGACTTTTTTTTAATAATTTTCAAAAAGAGTAACTGACATCAATGGCCCTTAAATTTTTTTCTTGGCAATTTCCACCCTCAACTTCTAAAATTTGGCAAATTAATCCCTATTGTTAACAAAAGTTCAAATTTTAACAAAACTTGACGGAATGGAGGATATAAATTATTAAAATAAACAAAGTTTAGTGATATTTTGACAAATTTAGGTGCTATCGTTGCAAATCATTCTAAAAAAAATTGATATCCATTATCAATTCAAAATTATAGTTCTTAAACTTGTCAAGTTTTGACAAATTGCATCTTGTTTAGTAATATGCAATGACATCCATTTTTCATTAAAATTTGAACTTCCATTACCAATAGGGATTAATTTATCAAATTTTATAAATTTAGAGTGCTATAAAAAACCAAGGGCCAATTTGCCAAAACACGACAAGTTTAGGGGTCATTTGTGCCAAATACTCTTTCAAAATGTTTCTTAACCAAATTCATCCAAAAATGACAGCATTATTCTTTCAAAAACCTTGCTCCCTGATCCAAAAACAAAGACATATATATTCCATCACAAAAACCTTGTATCTTTTCTGGCACCTTAGAAAATTCACAATCGAAAAGAAACTTCGTTTTCTGACTCCTTAGAAAACGACACCATTTTTTTTTTAATCTTCAATATAAAATTTCATTGTAATCGTAATCAAATTACACGTCCAATCATTTTCGGTGTTACAATGTATTGTTTGACTTGTTATTTTAACTATACGACGTTTTCAAATTAACAAAACCATACATCGCTTTCTTGCAAGTTGCAACAATGTGCCATTCATGAATCATGAGTTATTTTTATATTTAATTCTTTATTTTCTAAATAAACGAAAAGGCAAGTTTGAATCCCATGAAAGAACTTTTATTCCGTCATCTAAATTTGGTCCTTTTTTATTTTTCTCTTTTAGATGTTCCATTGTAGTTTTCTTCTTCTTCAAAGCGAGTGAAAAATGTATAGAAGTTGGAATAATGAACTGCCAAAGCTTAGAAAACGAAAATCTATAAATGAAAATTTGACATATAGGGAATATGCAATTCGTTACCAACGACGTTTAAAATTTCTTATCACTTTTTGTTCATAGTAATGTTGCTATATTGTTCCTTGTGAGGTATAGATACTGCAGTTTGCTCACATTTCTGTTCTTGACGTTGAAAATTTCCAATAAAAATTTATACTAACTTGTAGAACAAGCCAACACCAAGTAATTTTAAAAAGGCTATAAATTAGGCAGGTCAAACGCTATCACTAGGAACAAATGGCTCAACAAAATATTCTTGCTTTTCAATCTATGTGCGAAGATGGTCAGTTTTTCCTTTTCATATTAGAGTTAAATCTTGTTTATATAGCATCGAAGAGATAATTTAAAAAACTAGAAGCATTTTTATTTAGTTATGAGTTATGACAATGGGGCAAGACGGGGTCAAGGAGTGCTTTCCTTTCAAGGCTTTGATACAAAATCACATAGCTCAGTTATATTGTTTTTTTTTTTTAGGGATAATGCTTTTTCTTTTTTTTTTTATTACTAACTTTATTAAAATAAGAGTGCTTTTGCTTTTTCTAGTATTATCACAGCTACTAAATTCGTTTAAAGTTAATTATTACAAAGGAAGGCTAAACACAAAAAAATAGTTTTTCAAGAATTAACATTTAACTCTGAATATAATAAATGTCATATGATCTTAATATTATATATCATGACGAATTAATAATTTGATAAACCAATGCATTTTTCTTATTTCATCTAAAAACGTCACATTATACTAGTGTAATATAACCTCTTTTTCCTTCTTCTTCTTCTTCCTTTTTTTTTTTTTTTCCTATGAATCGATGATTTATACTTTAATTAAACATTTTCATCACTGTTCTTGGCATAATCATGGGATTAGATTGCTCACCAAGGCACGCACTCGTGCACTATTGTGTCTATCTGACAAAATGATTACATCCAAAAATGAATTATTTATGTCTAACTATATTTAATTATATCCATTCATTAAGCAGACAACATATTAGCCTCCTACATACCTAGCAATATATGGACAAAATCTTTTTAACAAGCTAAGAACCAAATCATGTGAGCGCACTACATTTGTTTACTTATGACGATTATGAGCTCTAAACACATTATTTTATTTATAAAATTAGCCTTGTAAAGCGCGTTTGTTCAACCAAATCCCATGTTTATCTCCTATCCAACACGGGTTTAATGAATTATTTAATTGATTTGAGAATGCAACTTGGTTTTGTCCACTGACTTTTTCCTTATCTACTGGTCATAGTGTGGCTTGACCTTAATTAGCTCTACTCATGGACCAATTAAATAAAATTTCTAAAGATTATTTATGGAAATAAAAAAAAGTGCATGCCATGTGATTTCATGTTCCCTCACAGAGATCAATGGCTGAGAAAGCAACATTTGTGAGGAAAAAGTCATTGCCTTGGAGATCTTGAAATTTGAAACACCCTTTTTATGGTGTTTATTTAGCTGAATGAAATTTCTCAAAAGAGTAATTGAGGCAATTTTGTAAGAAATATGTTGGTGACTATATAGGGAAACATGATATTATATATATGAGTCAATTAATCTTCTAGAAACTTGAAACCACGTTGAGATTCATGCTACTAATAAGTAGTATTGGACTTTTGGTTCAGTCATGAACATGTAATATGTTGCTACACAACATTAATTACAGAGTCAATAACCTAACAATTTAGAAAACCAAACCTAATCCGTGACAGATGAACCAAATGGACGGTTTTCTTGTCAAGTTCAGGCACCCATTAAACTATAGTTAATTAATTAATTAATGAAAACAAACATACATAAATAGACAACACTAATAATTAGAAAAAAGTAATACTGTGCCGAGCATGGTAATATTTTAATCGGAAAAGCCATGTTAGGGGGCAATATCGCATGCCACAAGTAATCAAGGTTACTTTGTCTTATGTAGTCACTTGAAGTTAATTAATCATTCTTATAATCATTTGTCCTAAATCAATTTATTTTTTATTTTGCACAGGAGCACTAAATGAAATCTCATTGGCTCCTTTATAGGAAGTGGTTAAGGAAAAAAAAAGGGATAATATTTCATAACAGTTGGGGATAGAACTGTTTGACTTTAATTACTAGATAAATTTATTATGAGAAATTATAGCATACTTAATTTTTAATATAAATATAACAAAATATCCAAGTGATTCGATTATTTACACATGATGATAATTGATTGAGTCGTAAAAAATATGCGCAAGTAATTAACAAAATTACTATATAAAAAAACCTTTGATATTTATTTTTATTATTGTATAAATTTTGAATATTTTCTCGCTTCACATGTACCATTAATCAAAAGATGAACAATAGTAACCATTAACCAAGAATTTAGAAAACGAAAAATATAGAATTCCCAACATGAATGCCAATATAGGTGGATATAACTTATATTAGAAGCTCTACATTATCAATCTCAGTTACTAAGATCACTTTTGATCTGATCTTACACACTATTAACCTTAATCAAGGGCAAAACACAGAATGATCATTCGTGTTAATTAACATATAAATACATAATAAATGAATTGAGTCTCTCTATGACATTAAAGCTTGTCTCACGCAAGGAGGCAAGCCTTCTGGCATGCCATTAGTTGATCAGATTCTTCCATTATTATCTCTCTTGTATTGAATAAATAAATAAATAAAAACTGTGTCTTGTTTAATTTTGTTGAAATGGAAGATAATGTAATCAAATTTTTTGATGGTCTAGTGGGCAGTGGCTTATAGCTAGCAAAATCATTGTGTGGAAGTAATGTAATTTCTTCATCCATTCCATCATCTTAGAACCACACAAAGAATATATATATATATATATATATATATATCTTGATTGCCAATTTGCCATACATAATAAACCACAAATGTCTTCTTTCTATTAGCTATTGAACTAATTTATAGGTGTTAAATTTTAGTATGTACTTAGAGTAAGCTAATTAAGAGTTGCCCCCGAAAAAGAGTTTGAATTTATCAAGAGTTATTATAAGTTAAAATTTTATTTTGGTCCTTAATTTTAAAATACACTCTAATTAGTCTTTCTAACTAGTTTATTGTGGTCTCTTTGTCAACAATTTATCAAAAATTTGACCAAAAATTCATAAGAGCAACGTGTGAGGTGACGATTAGATATTGGCATAATCGATTTATATATATATATATATATATATATATAAAAGCATTAACTGAAATCCATACCAATTATAACAAATTATTGGCAGAGGATCAAAATTAAAAAATTGCCTAGATTAGAGGCTAATTCAAGAATATATTTTAAAATAAGGGACCAAATGAGATTTAGCAAATATTTTGATGACAAAAATATTATTAAGTACAAAAAAGAAGGTATTCTTGGTTCGAATTCACGTAATTAAAATTCGCCTAAGCAAGAAATGTAATCAATTAAATTCATGAGAGAGAGAGAGAGAGAGAGAGAGAGAGAGAGAGAGAGAGAGAGAGAATGTCGTGTGTGTGTGTGTGTAGCATTAAAAAAAAAAAGAAGAATATTCTATTTCTCGTTTTCTACCACACTATTGCATTAATATAAGTGTATATATATATATATATATATATATATATATATTACACATTCTAAGTTCATATAGAGAAGCAAATGAAAAGGGGAATTAGGACAATTGCATTGGAAAGTAGGCAATGTGGATGAAACCTGGCCACATTCATAAAAGGAGGTAAAGTCCAACCCTTGTGACAAAGAAAACAAAATAAAGGCTCATTTGATACAATGTGCCATGAAAACAACCACATGCACTCTCTCTCTCCTTTATTTTTATTTTTATTTTTTCTCTATCCTTAATTTATATTTGGTGCATTACCCACTAATCATTGCACCACTAAAATACAAAAGAGCTTTGACCCCACTGCCCAACCAATCACCCAATGACAATATATACTTGCTATCCAATAAACCTTTCATGCACTATCATGTTCATGCCATTCAAAAGTTGACAACAAAAGCAAAAAAAATACAATTAGTTTATTGTATAAAGTAGTGGTGATAATAATTTGATTCATTGCTTACCTCAATCCCTAACTTTTGAATTAATTAGATAATTAAAGGTGCTATCTAGTACCGTATTATATTAATGCAACATACTGGCCTTACAAGACAAGAAAAATGAGACCTATTCCTTTGCTAACTTTTTTTGTTTTTTTTTCACCTTTTTCACCTCATAAACTGTTATTCTTTTCTCCTTAGAACTTTATACAACAACTTGCAAAACTATTTATTTTGGACAGTTCATTTGTACATCTCATTTCTTCTTTTTAAACAAAACAAAAATTTGCTTGATTGTGCTTGTGAAAGTATTTTAATTTGTGTTATTTAAGAAAGAATTGAATAGTATATATAGATCTTATAAGAGGTGTATCAGGATTTGAACATATGCTTTTTCTAACCCCAAATTGTATAATTATATGTTTAGATATTTAAACATTATTTCTTCTAACCCCAAATTACAATCAATAATAATATGAAGCCTGTAACACAATTGAATATGCATTCACATGTTTGGTAAAAGAAGTTAAAACTGCTTTCCAAAAAAATAAATAAATAAAGTAAAAACCAAGTAAATGATGACTTTCTTATAATGGCACGTTTGAAATGTTTTTTTTTTTTAATTTTTTGGGGTGATTATTTGAGAGACGCGAAATTGAAATGTACTTTTTACCTGCCTTTTACGTACAGTTCAAAACAATAAAATAAAACAAAAATTACACTTTTTTAATTCTCCAATAAATAAATAAATATATATATATTAATATATATATGTATATTCTTATAAATAAAATGACGCACCTAATCTCTATGCTTTGTTTGGCCTAACCTAATTTCCATTTCACGTGTTTTTTAGCAAGCACATGGACGTCTAAATCCTTATCTTTGATTGCAAGATAATATGATTAGATCAACATGCCTTCCACATTGCATGTTAATAAAGTCATTAATATTTAATAATAATACTTATTTATTCCAAATGTTTGTGCAAGTGAGTGTTCAATATCTTTTGAATCTATCTACATGGGTAATGTGAGAAGCTGTGATTTAGCTTTGTTTTATTTTGCGTTTTTTAAAGCCTTCCGTCACAATAAATTTGTCAAGTCTAATTGAAAAAAAAAAAGCTAAAAATCAACGCCCCAAATATTATTCAAAAACGTTTTTAAACACTAAAATTAATTGGCATGTTGTCCACTACAAAGATTTGTCCAACGAATCAAATATTTAAATTTTCTATATTGGAGGATATAAATGAAATCCCTTCCCTACCATGTTCAATGTTTGTCCTTTTTTCATTCTTTTGTTTTTAGTATTTTATGTCTATACATTTATTTCTTTTATGTCACGCAAATCTCTCCTTCATAAAATGAGATATAAACCTCCACGTCTAATCACAAATTACAATCTTGAAGTTGACAAGAAAGACGATCAAGGAAATTGGTATTATGATATGAAACAAAGTAACAAAAAGGGTTACCATACTTTTTATGCTTGAAATATTCAATTAATTAGCATACTCTAAACAAAAGCGATATATTCAATAAACATCAATATTATATATAATGCTCTCACAAGAACATAGATCTACATGCGAGGTTATATCACATATGGGAACAACACAAATATAAAAAGCAAGAACTATAAATAATCTAAGTTCATACAATATTTTATTAAAATAGTAATAGTTTAAAACAGCTAAAATGCATGAAAGTTGGAATAAAAATTAAATCTACAGTCCAAAATCATTTTCTACTATAAAACATATATTAGTCTTATCCAAACGCATGAAAGATTACACCCGACAAAATTATTGAGTTGAATTTTTTTTTTACTCAAAATAGAATATATATATATATATAATTAAATTTTACTGATATTTAATAAAATTTCACATGGGTGACTCACTTATATTTTTAAGTGGAATTTAGACTTGAATCAATTCGAACAATAATATCCGTAGCCCCATTTACCATATCAACCAAAATGGTAATTGGGTGATTTTTTTTTTTTTTTTCCTTCTCGTGATGGCGCGTGGTTCCTGTCCTGTGACAAGCTTTTGGGAATTTTTTTTTTCTATTTTTTCATAATCTAATTTAAATAATATTCATCTATTTACATTGTCATATTTAATATTTATAGAGTTTTATAAATTCATATATCTGATATTCCATATATAACTTGCCTCTCCCCTCCAACAATAGCATCTCTCTAAACCATTTCAATCTCTCTCTCTCTCTCTCTAAAATCGCCTCCTTCAAATCTCTCTCTCTCTCTCATCGACTTTCATTCAAAGGTAAATTCTCTATCTCTGCATATTCACACACACATATGTATATCTATATACACGCGTATGTATCGGAACGAAATTCATTCTCTTTCATCGCTGAGCTTAACAAAGTTTCGATCTTTTGCAGGTCCGTGATTCGTCGAGCGAAAGAGATTGATTCAAATTCAATCTAGGTTTTCGCAGAGCTTTGCGATTTCTTCGTTGTCTTCTTCTTCTTCTTCTTCCATGGCGTCTTCGTTCGTCTCAAACGTCGAGTCGATCCCCGTCGATTCCGGCCGGAAAAAGCGCCGGAAAATCTCCGGAGAAGATTCGCCTCCGATTCCGAGCCCTAAAGCCTCGACGATCCGATGGAAGTCCGATTCGGAGCAGCGGATCTACTCCTCCAAGCTCGCCGAGGCTCTCCGCCACTCTCGCCGGAGCTCCGGCGCCGGCACGGTTCGCGAGACCGCCGACCGAGTCCTCGCCGCCTCCGCCAAGGGAACGACTCGGTGGAGCAGAGCGATTCTCGCGAGTCGACGCAGTCTGTTGAGGAATCGCCTAAAGCACCGCAAGGTCGCGAAGAAGAAGGTCACCGGCACCGGCACCGGGAAGAGCCGGTCGCCGAGACCGGACACAAGGCGGAGATTACCGGCCGTCCAGAGAAAAGTCAAGGTTCTCGGCCGGTTGGTCCCCGGTTGCCGGAAGATTCCCTTCCAGAACCTTCTAGAAGAAACCACCGATTACATTTCGGCCCTTCAGATGCAAATTCGAGCCATGACCGCTCTCGCCGAGCTCTTAGCCGGTTCGCCAGCGAACCGGACCGGTCCGAGCGTCAACGCCGCGAGCTAACAAAAACATAAAAACCGGTTTTAGTTTTTTTTTTCTTTTTCTTTTTCCTTTTTTTTTGTTTTTTTTCTGAATATATTTTTATTTTATTTTTTGTGGATTTTTAGATTCATGTATTCTATTGTATACATGTCCTTTTCTTTTCTTTTCAGCTCTCCACTATCAAATTCCTTTATTATTTTATTTTTGGTCTTTTAGATATTTTATTTGATTGATTTATTAATTTAATTGAAGATGCCAATTTGCCACCTAATATGAAAGTTGGGTCATGAATGAGAATCTTCAACGAAGCTTTGTTCATTTCATTTAATGATATAATTGTATTTCGTAAAGTTGAGGACTAAAGATGAAGTGTCACATGGCAAATTGTTTGTGGTTGAAAAATGAAAAGAAATAAACAAGTGCAATTAAAATTTTCTATATATTCTTACAACAGAAATACCGCCAAACAACAAAGGTTTTAACATATTAATATTCCTATTATTTTCTCCTTCTCTCGATATAGGGATGAACAATAATAATTCATTTAGTTTCTTTTTATTGGTATGCAATTGAGTGACAATAATAAATAAAAATATATATCCCATTTTGGATTTGGAGTTAGGTTTGAAGGGAAAGAGATTAGTTAAGTTTAAGATCCGAAGCTAATTATTTAGATTACAAGTATTAATCGATGCTTAATTATTACTTGATATCGATGTTTTTAGATAGATTGAGACAACGGAGAGATATTTCTTTTTGTTTAATTTTGTTGTGATATTAGCTAGTTTCACAAACAACTAATTATGACCAACTTCATGGTTGTTTACCTATCCAAGTCCCTAAGCAATCTATTTTGGTTGCCTTTCCTAACAAATTAATGTGTTTAGTTAATAGTTATGCTTAACTTTATAACTAATGAAGTTTAGGGAAATGGATATTAGTCATGATAACCGCACAAGTTAGCTTCAATTACATCACATGAACTTCATAATTGCTTACCTATCCAAGTCCCTAAACAACCTATTTTGGTTGCCTTTTCCCAACAACTCAATGAGAAATAATTTCATTAATGTTTTACTAAAAAAAAAACATAACGAATGGAGGTTTGCTTATTTATTATTATTTTGATGAAATCAAATTATGATTGCCTTACTAAAAATCTATAATTAGAAGCTTATGAAAAGGATAACAGGATTTACAGCCATAGACCTATGGGACAAAATGAAAATAAAAAAGTGATATATATATATATATATAAAACAATAAGGAAGTTAAAAAAAAAATCAAGACAATCATGCATTGACAATATTGGACTTGGGATTATAATAGTACCAAATAAATAATATCAATCACTGTACTGCAGGGATTCACCTTTTTGTTTTCAATGAAGAAGATCAAATATCTATTTTGCCTCTGGTAACTTTGCTAAGTTAGATAGAGATTACATCGCAAATATCGAAACTTTAAGCACTAAACCTCAAAAAATTAATTACATAAGATATATTTCCATAAATAAGATGTCTTTGAACGACCAATACTAGAAAACAAAAATAAAATAATTTTTCTTAAAAAGAAAAACAACAATAACAATTAGTGAAAATGAAAAAATAAAAGAAGAAGAAACATGTGGTGGTTCTTCGGATATTTGCGAGATTCGAAACGAAGAGAAAGGGAAAATGGTCGGAGCAAAAGTAGCCCCACAACCTAGAAATCAAAAGAAAATTAAGCATTAATGTTATAAATATATGGAAATATATAAAGAGAAATTAAGAAGCCGGCCAAGTTGGTCTTATGAGGAACAGTCTCAATATCATGTGCCTTAGTGACCCTACAAATTCAAGTGCACTGACCCTCCAAGTCTAAGCCCCACCCATTTTTTTTTTCCTTCACAAAAAGCCCTTTGCAATTGCATTTGCATGTGAGTCTGTGACTTTCCTAAGAAATCCATCGCTCACGCCAATCCATTCTCTCAAAAGAGCACTATTTGGAACTTGGAAGCATATGCCAAATGCTAGTTGCTATATTAATATGTGTATCCTAATGAATATATATGTCTCCTATTCATTATTATTATTGTATATTAAAAGTCCATACATTGTTCTAAGGACAAACATTACTATGCATTTACTAATTAAGACAAAGGGCAATTTGGAGACCAACCCTGCCCACTATTACTAAATTTAGGTATATTTTTAGAAATTGCCTCCAAACTTTAAATTTGTCATCTTTCCCCATAAATTTTGAGAAATTTGAATTTATTCGCCAACATCAGAGAAAGGTCTAAAACTTAAAATGTGACTATTTTTTTTACATTATTAAGTCAATGACTATATTTTGAAGGGTGTTTTAATAAAATCGTCAGTGTTTCGATTAGTTAAGAAAATAGTTATTTTTTAACTTTTATGATGTCTTGATTTTACCTTTATATTATTAACTTTTGCATTAACTAATGGCTAATTTTTATTTTTTAAAATGTTGATTATTTTTAAAAACATAAATAGAAAATGACCGAATTTCAAAAAGATATATATTTTTTTTGGCAAAATTGTGCAACAACGATGTATGAATGAAGACACGTGATATTAAAGGATGAATATGATACATTTATCACTATTAAGATTAGTGACGAACAACGACTTGAATGAATACGATTTATACGGTAATTATCAAAACCAATCAAAAACCTACTTCTGGCGTTAAATGTATTTTTACAGACACTATTATGCATGTGATTTTTTTTAACCCGTGCAATTTGTCTTGCATGATTCTATCTCAACATATATATATTAGTTTTAGTTTTCGAGGTACTTTTACTTAAACGTCAAAGGAGCAAATTGACACTTTTCCAAAACTTAAGGGACAAAACCATATAACACCAAAGTTGAGGAGAAATTTCAAAAATTCAGTCTCCAAATTATAGCTAGGCAAAAGAAGAATTTTGACAATTGGGTCACTTTTGGCTTTTGCATTTGGGTAACTCTCAACTCATCCTTTGTTGCTAATTAAAGTTATACACGTGTGGTGACATTGATCACCAACCTGTCACTTTGCCTGGATGGAGACACACAGATGCTATGTGGCATCCCTATCAGGATTCAGGAGGGTCTTCTTCATCTTAATATTATTATTATTATTATTTTTAATTGGGCCTTATTTTGGAGCCTAAATATTGGTCATGATTGTTGAATCAAGGACCACATATATTGGCTGCTTTCTTTTTTTTTTTTTTAGCCTTTTCTGTCTAACAAGTCACATTATTTTTGTGCTTCTTCTACTGATTTCTATGCATTCCCACATACACCATATTCCCACATGCATCCATGTGCCTTCCTTTAAGAGGCCTATCATTTTCTCTCTTTTCTTTTTCTTCCCAATAAATTACCATATGTACTAGCTAGGGCAAGGCCAACTTTATTTATTTATTTCTTTTCCTTTTAGGCAATATCCTAGTAGAAAGAATAGTGCTCCCACGTTGTGGTGCTTCTTTGGGATAGTGAGAGATTTATACTAGGAATAATTAATTAAGTTACTTGAAATAAGATAACCTTTTTTTTTTACCATGTTCACACTCAAATTATGGCATCTATATGTAGAGGAGGGTCACATGAGTAAAGTTGAGGCTAATTTGTTACTGAATTTTCTCTGTATTATTAGCATAGATCCAAATGAAAAAGGGCAATTCAGAAGAATTAAAGAAAGAGACCTCACGGATTATGGGAATCCAAGTTCTTGGAACTTCCCGGCTTTTTACAGACACAAACCACTCAGTTGAAAGACATTTTTTTGTCCAATTTTTAAGTCTTACACCATATGCTTAAACTGGGCTATTTGTCTTTGCAATTTTATGGGACTTTAGTTGAAGGGAATATTTTTTGTTATTACAAGGGTCATGAATGAGCTAAATGGGGTCAAAGATTTGTTTTGGGTTTTTTTTTATTTTATATGCTTTATAATACTATAAAGCAAGTTACACTATCATCATTACTTCAAAATTGTACTTCAATTAAGTAGACTCAAATGATGTTGACATATTGATCACAAACACCATAGTTTTTGAAGTACCTAGGTGAGTATGGTGGTGATGACTTTTTTTTTAAAATTAATGAATAATAATAACACGAGGGAGCAGTGAGATACAGTTGAGATATTCAATATATAGTGTTATTCTAGGGGAAATTTTTTTAACTAAAAACAAATAATTAAATATAGAGCGTTATTAGTCAATACTACGTACTCCCTCATGTTATTATTATTATTATGAAGTACAGTAGTATTTATTAGTCACCACCACCATATTCACCTAGGTACTTTAAATCTTTTTATGGTGGAATATGAATGAACAACGTTGAATTATCACAAATTACGTTCTGTCTCTATTTGATAATAGGAACAATAATAAATGTCTTTAGTTGGAGAAATGTTTAAAATTTAGGACTCTTTTCATAAATGAGGCTCTTCATACCGAGACAAGAAATGAAAGGACTTCCTTCTGCAGGTTACACTGTTGTTATTTCCTACATTACATTTGAATATGATCATTATTTTTCACAAAATGTGATTTACATAATCTTTTAAGAGAAATGATAGCGCACTTAATTTAAATTAATATTTAATTTTTTGAAAAATATAACAAAATATTCAAGTGATTCAATTACTATCATTATATAGTGGTATGTGGTGGTAATTATCTTAATTACCAGAAATAAGTGCAAGTAATTAACGAATTAACTAATTACTTAATTACTTCAAAATTTAATTATTGTATAAATTTTGAATATTTCTTTACTTCACCCATCTTTTAATTACCTAGAGGACTTTGAGGCCAACTAGCCTTGCATTAATTCGTTGGATAAGAAAAAAAAAAACCTAATATTAGTGTACTTGCTTACAAAAGGGGCACTACTAAGTAATAAATACTAATAAGCTAAACAAGCTAAAGATAATGTAATATTTCAAATTTCTTTCCATTAAACAGCACTTAACTATATATATTTTAACCCTTTTACTCTCCCATATTTTTAATGATGTCTTAAGAAAATTGTCAGATTATATGATATTATGATTTTATTTTTATGTATTTAATTTTGTATGAATTAATAACTAACTTCTATCGGTTATCTCTTTGAAATATATACTAAAAATAAACCAAATACGACCATATATATATAGGGTACTTCTGTGATGAGTTTTTTTTGTGGTGTGAAACAATTCTGGATCGTCAGATTCATCTTTTCGGTGGGTCCCGTATCTTAAAATTGTGAATCTCACCATTCAAAATTATTTCCCACCACAAAAAAAACCCACTACAGAATTTCCCTATATATATATATATATATATCTCACATACACAATCACATTTCTTTTGCGATTTTTTTTTATCTTAAATGTTTTTATTTTATTTTTAATTTTATCGTATTAAATGCATCACGTTTGCAAGTTGGCATACTTGGTTCACCATCTGGGAGTGGGAGTGGTCACCTGATTCTGACGTATACATGACATGTGGCGACTTACAAGGATCTACCACCCAAACGACATGTCATCACTCTTGAAAAATTCCAAAATACCAGCCAAATATATCCTTGTTCATTATTACTTATTTTATTTATTGTTTTATTCGTTGGCCATTTCTCTTCCCATAATGGACATTGGACATGCATGTGGTTGTTTAAACCACATTACAGACTGTTCTCTTATCTCTACTAATCTCATTGCACGTGAAAATGTTTGGTCATTTGAAACAAAACAACATAACATAGTCCTTTTGAGTTTTTTTTTTTTTTTTTCAAATACTGTAGAAACATTTTTTCAGGTAAGATATAATCTATCAGGAAGAAACTAGAAAGGGGTCTATGGCTTTAGATAGGGTCATCATGAAGATAAATAGATAATTGTGTACAATTTTCTGATCCACCCAAACTGCATATATATGCCCCTTTTTTTTTTTTTTTAACAAGAGATTGGAATTGTCAAAACGACATAAATGAGGCACTAAACGACAAAAACAGAGGCAAGCGCTTTTGAGCTGTCCAAGTCCAACAACCACCCCTTTAAAAAGGTCCCTACAACATTGGTCACATTTGGTTGGTCCCATAAAACAATCAAACAAAAAATAAAACAAAATGGCATGAGAGAGGACAAAATGTGTGTCAAAGCAGCCTTTTTTTCCCTCTCTTTTATTTATTTATTAATTCTCTCTCTCTCTCTCTCTCTCAAGTTTTGCTTTAAGTTTCCGTGTGTGGTGCAATATGGGAATAGGGAATTTGGAAACTCGTGGCACAATATATGAGCACAAAAATGATCTCTCTCTCTCTCTCTCTCTCTCTCTATTTTGATACCTTGTCTTGAGACAAACTACAAGTTGACTGAAAAACACCAAGAAAATTGTTTTGGTTTAGTTTTGGGGCCATATTTGTTATTTGCCACACGTGGTTCTATGGTGGCTAAGAAAACGACCACTTTTAGGCGTGCCTCACCCAATTCCCACTACGCTAAACATGGACTTTGTTTGGGATAAGGGCAAACCCAATAAAAAAAGAGAAAAAGTTAATTATTCCCTAGAAAGAAGGAGAGTCCATTTTCCAATTCTTTGATATTGTCACAAAACTTTGAAATTGGTAAAAAACGACATGAATAATTTGGCTCTAGCCAAAGAAAGGATAAAATAAGTTGTTGAATATATTTAAAGTATTAGCAACCCAAGTATTCCACTAAACTAGCTAAGGTTCAACCCCTTTAATTATATATATATATATATATGTATGTATGTATGCATGTATATATATATATATGTCTGCATATATATACACACACACACAATTAGCACTTTGATGCATTTGAACTTCCAAGTAACACCAACTTTAAAGGGATATGTTTTATTGGAAATACATACTAGGTGCAATATCAAGCTTTAGAAACCCATATAAACCACTCAAATTGTGATCATACATTTTAGAAGGGCAAATGTTTTAATCAAGTCACTTCGAGCAAAGTACACAAAATCATGTTTGTTTGTTGATTTTTTTGTTTTGTTTTTTTTTGTTTTGTTTTTTTGTTTTTCCATATGGTTATAGAGTCTTGTGGTAGTTTATTGTGAATAGACCAAACGGAAAGTTAATTGAGAAAATCACAAAGATAGCATGATAGAGATAGAGTACTAAATATCAAATTCATCAAGTCTCTTGGAACTAAGATTGCGTGTTTTCTTTGTTAGGTTCTTGGGGTTGAGAAGGTTAGTATTATTAAGATGAAAATGTTGTACCATGAGCCTTAAATTGGGTTGTAACGTGTCTTCACCCCTCAAAAAAATGACTTCTTTTCAACACTTAATGTTAATAAAATTGAAATTCTATTGCGAAGTAAATAATGTTATTGCTGACTATTTTGTTAAAATTGATAAGGTTGATATTAGGAAGAGTCTGTGGTAGGGACCAAATCATAGGGACGATCTTAAATTTTTTTTAAGAGGTTAAGATCTTGAATTTTAATTTATCTTTTTTTTCAAAGCGATTTCTTGGATTTTTTTTTCGAATTTATATTATCCTTATTATTAATTAGGCAATTACTTATTTATCTTTTGTAGATCAGTGTCCACATATTTAACGTGGCAAACACGTTTGATGGGGCTTTCGTCACATTTTTTTAGACGGTTTACAGGCATTTTTCCTTTTCTCTTTTTGCAAAAAAAATGTGTTTTTAGGAGGTCAGAATGATTTTTGTTTAGAAAAATAGGGTACAACTATATAAATATATAATTGTTGAGAAAGAAAAAAAAAAAAAAAAAACAACAACAACAGCAACAAATAAGGGGCGCATGTAAAAAAAAAAAGCCCAAATTAAATGCAATAAAAGGGGCTGATCAGCCTTACAGTGCATCAAGCCCCCTAGATACGCTAGATGCAACGTTTTGAGAAATTTTGAAAAATATTATTTTTTGCATAACTTATTTTAAAAAATATCATTTTAAAAGAAGGTTATCGAATTGTTTTTTTTTTTATACAAATAAAGAAGATAAAAGAAAAATATTAGGGACAACATAATAATTTATTAATAAAAATGTGATATGACATGTAATAGTGATATATGTTGTAAACTCAAGGGTGAGTTACAAAAATAGGCTAAAATTAAATGTTTGTTTTAAATGATAGCCTGTGTTTCAAAAAATTAAAAAATTAGCCATGTTACGAATTGTATAACAGAAAAGTGTCACACAAAATATAACACATTTATAAATATTTGTAAGATATTATTTAGCACTTCAAAAAATAATGAGTAAAACTTGAAGTGTTACAAAATTTCTTACAAATATTTACAGATGTGTTATATTTTGTGTGGCACTTTTCTGTTATATAATTCGTAACATGGCTATTTTTTTTTTTTTTGAATATAGGCTGGATTTTAAAAACGAAATTTTTTTTAGGCTATTTCCTACAATTTCCCTAAACTTAATACCAAATGTGACATGAGATCAAATTTTCTCTAGCACAACCCTTTGTGGGCCCCTCTTGTTTTATTTTCTGTTTTATTTTTTATTTTTTTGGCTTTTGCTTTCTTTGTAAAATTGTTTAAATCTTTTACACCATTTCATTATGATTTATGGCTGTACTTTGTTCCGTGTTGGCCTTGATTTTTTTTTTTTTTTCGTTGCACTTAGTTAGACAAACGGCGTATATTTTGATCCTTCTTTTATGGCTGAAATTGGAAGAGCCTTCGGTAGTTTTGGATCCTTGATCTAGATTTTTGTTTTTTTGCTGTTATTTTATTGGGTACTTCTGCCATGGGAATCAAAATAAAAACTCACCCATGGGAAATGATGCTGATTGGAAGCTATTGAAAGTGTTAAAAATAAAAAATGTATCTTGTCACACCTGATTATTATTTATAATATCATTACAAAGGGTGAAGTAGGCAAATACTCAGAATTTATATAATAATAAAAATAAATACCCAAACTTTTGAAGTAATTGAGCTTCTAGTCAGCTTGTGAATTACTTGCGCATGCGTTTGGTAACAAAGTGAATTACCACCACTTATCACTGTGTAAGTAATTATATAATTTGGATAATTAGTTATATTTTTCAAAAGATTGGAAAATAACTTATATTAAGTTTTAAAAATTGAGTATTCACTATAATTTCTCCATTAAGAATATCTCTCATTCTCCGTCTCACCGAACCCAACAAACATCCATTATAATCAAACCAACCCGATTTTATCAATCTAAACCCATTGTGACCAAGAAGACGAAAGTGAAAATTAAAATGTTGCTAAACTGCATCAAAAGAAAGAAGAAAAATGTCTACAAACAATAATATTATGCTAAAGAAAAAGGAAGACCCTTGGCATTCCATGGCATCGGAAAAAAAAAAATTAACAAAACCTCAATCATGACTTTTATCAAACCATTGATAGGCACTTGCAACAAATAAAACAGATAAAAAGAACACTTCCATCTGAAAAAAAAAAAAAAAAAAAACCATTTTAACAACAAAAAACCTCCAATACAAAGTCATCATCCATAAATTCATATTACATGTGTATCTATTATTATCTATATATTACACACTTCCATTTTTTTCTCCCCATCCCTCATTTCAAACACCATTGAGTCGGAGTCGACCCCGTCGCGCGCAAATGGTAGTCAGAGTCAGAGGACGCCTACGTGGCGTGAGGTGATCGGCTGAGCTGGCAAACCGATGAAAGATTTTGCGCCGGCAACGGGAAGAAAAGAAAGATGGCAACTTCCGTTTTTGAGCCTTAATAAAAAAAATGGAAGGAAAAAATTATATAAGGTAAAGAGCACATTACGTTTCATACACTCTGGTTGTGATCCAATAAAAATTCTTTAAATTTCTCTCATCAATCTATTTATATATCGTTTCCCACGCCAGAATCCTATTATTATTTTTCTTCTAATTTGGTTTTTGGCTTTCCAAACGACAGTCAAGAAGTTAATCATAACCTCATTATTACTCGTGACTTTCAAATAATCGATTGAACTACTCGAGTCTCTTGACCGCCTATGCATGAATGAAAAAAAAAAAAAATATATATATATATATATATATATATATATATTGTACGTACATGCACTAAACGCATCAAATCCCAATATATTGCCAATACTAAACCCCAAAAACCCTAGTGGATTAATTATTCCACCTATATATATATATATACACACGCATAACACTTCTAATTATAAATCAAATTAGTACCTAAATACTGATGATTATAATCTTAAAATAAAACGCTGTTGCATGCCCATGGCGTTCGCATCAATACTGAGACCATACCAAATTGGTTTTGGCAATGCCAACAAGGTCAAGGTCGACGTGATCGACCGTCACATGTACCATTCTCCCATAGCCCTGGAGAAGCTCTCCCAACTCAAGAAACAGCTAACTAAACGACGTGTCGTTGGGCTCGGCTTCGAATGCGACCAAATGTTTGGCTATTACGGGTGGTTGCTACTCTGCGCCGGCGATCATTGCCTGATGATTAACTTGCTTGGAGCTAATTTTATAAATATGATATTCGTAATAAACCCCCGGATTTACTTTTGGAAAGCTTGAACAAATTTTTGTCTGATCCAACTATCAACTTCGTATTTTCAGACAGAAACGCGATAACTCATCACCGAGGGTTTGAGTGTAAAAGTGGTGTGAGTGTTGGTTATTTGTTGGCTAGGGCTCGCAAAAATCCAAGTCTCTTGTACGTATCGTTGGAAAAGTTGGGTCAAGTGTTGAGGTTGGTTTAGATATAAAGCCCAGAAGCACTACTGTGATCAAGACCTTTGACTGGAGTGCCCAAGTGTTCTCGGAGGAGGGTATCGAATTCGCTTTCTACAAAGTTTATAATTCCTACCTCATTGCGGACAAGCTCATGGCCGATTTATCTGCTTAGGAAATAAGTAGTAGTGTGTTAAGTTATGGGTTCTGTTATATTTATATGTGTATTTTCAGTTTGCTCGTGTTACTGCAGTTTCGTATACACATGTTCCATCGAACTTTAAGAGAGAAAAAAAAAATGTTATGTGTGGTTACCTTGGTTATATAATTAGTAAACTTTTCAGTTTGATCATAATTTTTGGCTTTGAATATTTAATATACCAAAATTCTTTCTTCATTTAAGTATTACTATTTAAGGTATTGATCTTGACTTATGATTGACGTGGCTATTCTAGTAAAATTATTTCGGTTAGGTTCATCACTAGCCTTATAAATAAACATGTGAATTATAAAAACCTCGTTGATATATATATATAACCATGTATGAGTTTTTACTTTTTAGTATTTGTACTCAATCAAGAGAAATTATATATATCAGCGTAATTTTTATCAGCGCAAAAAATAGCGCATTATGTGGTATCTTTATAGGGCCAATTATCTATTGAAACATATGGAAACAACCCACGCGCCTATGGCATAAAAATTTTCCACTAAATGCAGTCACTCCTTTTCACGTGCAAGGGCAACATATTTTATATAAAATAAAATAAAAAAAATACCAGACCGGGAACTTGGCTTTTGGCTTCCAAAATCAACCCATTCATCTTTCAAAAATTTACCCAGTCAACCCATTGTCGTCTTCCATTAAAACAGGACGAAATCAATTTTTTATTGAAAAGTTGACACAAAAGAGATTACTATTGGATTGAAAGGCGCAAATTTTCTAGCCAAGGAGGCGACTCTCGCTCGGGAGATTGTCACAACTTATTTGAGATGTTTGGAGAAAGTGCTTGTTCATCGAAAAAAGGTTTAGACTGTGAATGTGCAAGTGATGATAAAATAGCTCTTGAAGTTGGGATGTGCTTTGATCTAAATGCCTATGACGGTGATGTCTTCGACAACAACCTTTTTCATGCGAAGTGAGGAGTATGATTTATTATGGTGATCTATTAGAGTATTAAGCAGCATTGTCTCAAATTTCTTTTTCAATTGAACACTATTTTAATTACTCTTTAGTTATATAACTCTTATGACTTGTTCTGGTTGTATTCACATTTCTAGGAAAAATAGATTTTTGTATTGGAAGAGACAAAAGAGTTGAGTAGACAGCCTCTTTTTTTTTTTTTTTTTGAAGAGCAAAAGTCAAGTTCCCATTATGGTATCTGTTTTATTTTATTTTATAGTTTTTTTTTTAATATAAAATATGTTGCCCTTGCACGTGAAAAAGAGTGATTGCATTTAGTGAAAAAAATTTATACCATAAGGCGTGGGTTGTTTCCATATGTTTCAATGAGAAATGCTAAGTACAGACGCGTCTATCCAATCGTGACCGTCCGTGGACGTGGGTCCCATGGTAGAACTCGTGTGGGCCCACGTCCACGGACGGCCACGATTCGACAGACTCGTCGCCGTAGCACGCCCTATATTTCAATAGATAGTAGGCCCTATAAAGATGCCACATAATGCGCTATTTTTTGCGCTTACGAAAATTACACTGATATATATCATTTCTCCTTAAGAAATGATGTTGAGAAAATTACTTTCACATTTTTTTTAATTAATTAATAACCATTCATCTGACATGATATATAAAACCTTACTGATAAACATACTTGTGCCGGTCAATAACAAGTTGTATTGAACTAATTAAATTACAAACAATTAAGACACTAAATCAAAAAGTTAAGTATTAGTGGAAGTAATTTATATACTATCAATCGATATAAAATTTTATTATATGGGTTAAGTTTATGTTGAATAGAGAAATCTGCTGTTCTGTCATTTTAATAAAAATCTGAAAACTCATTTATTTTTTTTTAATATATTTTAAAAAAACTCAAATAATAATTAAAAATTTGAGAGGGCACTTTAAAGTGACAATCAAATTGGACAATAGATTTTTTTTTTTCCCCATTTGTTGACAATGATAAAAGGCGACTTTTGTAATGAATCTTTTTGGTTATTGCGTTTTATATGTCACAACTTATTTTATTCATTCTGTGTTCAATTTTCTTTATCCACTCTATATGTAATAATTAGCCACTTATTTCACTCCATATTATAAAATAGTTTAAATGCTTTTTTAACAATTAATCTTCGCCACCACTATTACGCTTAGTTCCGTTTGTTCCATAATTCTTGTCTTTTCTGCTTTTTGTCTTCAGTTTCTTAAATCAATCTATATCAATTCAACGTATATACGTACATATACCATCTCCTCAATATTCTCCAACATAAGTTTAGGGGGAAATAATCCTCCACTTTTAAAGCTCCAAAGTTGAGCAAAAACAATTTCTCAATCAAAAAGAAAGAAAAATTTTGACCCTTTTAACTTTGTATTCCCAAAATAACTCTAGGGTCAGTTAAGAAACCAAACTATCTGCTTCGTCGGTCCAAGAATGAGTAGCACCATTAGCAAGTCGAATTTGAAAGGAAAGGAGTGAAAAACTGGGGTGGAATTCTGCCGCCTGGCTGCTCAAGTGCTGAAGAAACCTCATCTCCAAATCAGCAGTTTGTATAAGTTGCTATCTGCGGTTTGTCTTCAAGTCGACGCTAATCTTGTACGACCAACGTTGGGCGAATAAACTGGTATGCTGAAGTGGTCTCGGAGGAGGAGATGCCATGTGTCATCTGTGATCCTTATTACACCTATGTTGGTGGTGACAAGGTTCTGGGAATTCTCTGAGTTTGAACTGTCCAGCTTTATCGTGTGTGCCTAGTTTCGTGTTTCTCGAAGTTCGTGTCGGTTTTCACAGAGTGTGTGTTGGTTTGGGTTTGATGATTCTCAGGTCTTGTTTGAGTTTTATAGTGAAGATGTTTTAATGATGTTCTCTTCCACTAACTATTTCATCATTTGGCCTGATCTTTGTTTATATGAATCTTCATTGCTCAAGCCAATCATTCATAATATGGACTGATCATTGTTTAAATCGACTCTCCAGTATGGTTCAGCAAAAGATATGAACGAGGAAAAAAAACTACACCTCGTTTCATATGCGTGCATGAACACGAAGTATGCAATCAACAATATTCAAGCCATCTATTTACTCAATATGTGCTATTAGTAAAAAAGAAGCTTGTGATTAGTGAACTCTATAAAAACTAATCCTTGAAATAATCAACATAATACCCTTTGCTCTGGTAGTTGAGTTTTGCGGATCACTGAGAAAGTTGGCAGCTGAAGTTGCTCTTGAAGTCAAACCGCTGGGAGAAGAAGTGCTTTTGATAATTACTGCAAGGTTTTCCAGGAGCAAATGAAATTTGTTGGAATTGTGCAACGATCGGTTAATAGCCATTCCCTACTCTCAATTGCAGAAGAAAATGAAACAGTGATATGTATAAATATATAATATATTTTACTTTTTCCTTGGATAATTTCTACGGATTAAGCAATCTGTTTTAGCAGAGGTTATACTTTTGTGAAAAATAATCTCCTAGACGAACTTAATATAGCGCTATAAAATGTTTTTTTTTTTTTCTTTCCTTCCAGTAGTTTGTTAGAAGCATAGCTTTGCTTTGAGGTTGTTCATGTCCAAAATTCTGTTGTCCACAAAGCAGAGAGAGTACAAAATTGACAAGAATTTGACACACACAAGAAGCAAAATCTCTTATTCGATTGTAACAATTACACTGTCGAACTTGATCGGTGCACTGACGCAGTCAACTACTAGTTCGGTCAATGAAATTTGAATGAAGATGTAGAAACTAAGAAATCGGTATTCTTGATCAATATAATTCCTCATGTAAAACAGTTCTGCGCTAACCCGAACAGAAAAATTATGCTTTTACTGGTTGTGCTCGAGGTCTCCACAGGCCAACCCTATACTTGTGGGTGTATTTTAAAATCAGCTTCCTCTGTAACACAAAGATCAGGCATATCTCTTAGTCAAAAAACAAACTTAATCAAAACAAAGTCAACCATGTTATGCTCTAAACCTGCCTCATGAAGAGAGAACAATGTTTAAATAAAACTATAAGTAGCAAAAACAGGCCATTTCATCTCTTAAAAGATGTTGAGAACTATTTTATGAGAGAAAATAGAGAAGCGGCTATCTCAAGACAAAAACTCTACAAGTATGAGAATTTCTCTCTTTGAAAGTAGAATCACGCTTCTGATCAATTTAGTGATAACATATCCAACAATAAACACCACATGCTTAAGCAATATATTCAACTTGCTTTAACACTTTTATCTGATCCCTAGTACTTCTTTCTCCGGAATGAATACCTATACTTCTTTAAAGTAACGATCTGAATCCCCAAAACTTTTACGCAACAAAACTCGGAAAACATATCCAAAACTGCTATTGCAACAGAATATTGTAACAAGAATTGGGATTGCTATAAAGAAGAATATGTAAAGCTCGGCTTGATACATTTCATACGATGGACCCACACGAAAAACTTAAAACTGATTGAATTTTTGGTAAGAACAGTTATTCTGACCCCCATATTAACTAGAGGTTCCTACATGGCACATAATGCCACACCTCAGAACAAGATAGATTAGATTTCAAATATATTCATTCGTATATTAGTAAAATGTAAAGAGAGTATTTGGATAAAAAAAAAAGATTACGTGTTTGCAAGGGATGCCGAGCTTCTTCAACTTGAGAGTGCGAGTGACGAGCAGTTTTTGGAAGTCACCAATCTCGGATTCGAGTTTCGCCACATGGGTTTCAACTCCGTTGCCTATTCCATTCAAAAACTCTGGTATTCCAACTTTCACTGAAACAACACAATAACAAGTCCAGGCTCTTGGTGAATATTTTTTGACTTATTAACTAATTTTTTTTACAATTAATGGGCTTTTGACATTTCAAGATACAAGCCTTACTAAGCCTAAAACATCCAACGTTTGATCTTTCATTTTCTTTCTTCACCAGCTATAATTAATAAACTACAATAAGATGAATAAAACCCTTAGCAAAACTAATAACAGCGTAACTGAACTGAACCGAACCAATGTCTCTGTCATATACGAAATAACTAATAAACAAGAGCCAAAAAAGCTCAAAGTTTAATATTTTTTGACCATTTCTTTTGATTCCTTTCGATTTTGACAGCTTCGAAACAAAACCCCTAGAGAAAAAAAAACAACGCAATAGCTAGCTCACTCACTCACCTAAAGCCCGTATTTCTAAAATCTGAAAAATTATCAATATTAAACCCAGAAAGAAAATCGCAGCTTTAATCAACCTGGTTGAAATTATGAAAAAGCAAAAAAAAAAAAAAAAGGAAAAGAAAAAAAGCTGGCTTGCCTTCATAAGCGATAGATTTGGAGAAGAATCTGGATAAACCAGGCGTTGAATGGTCTGCAAGAATTGGAGATTTGTTGAAGAGAATTTGCCTCCACGCCATGAGTTTCTTCTTCAGCCTTCGTCAGAGAGAGAGAGAGACGAAAGAACAGTGAGCAGAGCGAGAGACGAGAGAACCAGAAACTGGTTTTAGCCCTCAGGTTTTACTGTACAGAAACGATCTGTCGTTTTTATGTAGTCAGTGTTTGTGATCTTATTACTCAAGAAACTGTGTCGTTTTAGAATTTCACGCACTTAACGACATGTCGTTTCTACTTGCAAGTAACCCTTTTCTTTTTTCCTTCTTTTTATCAGAGAAACTTATGTGTCGTTTTCTCAAGACTGTTATTCCTGTTATTCTTCTCAGTTATCAAGCTATCATATGGACCATGGGGTCTGGATGTTTGCTATCTTTTAATCTAGAAAATAATACGTGTCGTTTTTTTTTTCCCCTAGATTGTTAGAGCCTGTGTGTGCTTTATTTCCCCTAGATGCCTTAAAATAAAAGAAAGGACGTGTCATTTTAGTGCAACAATAAGATGTAGTGCTTTTATTATAAAGGAATTAACATATCTAACTTAAAGCTCCGATGTCGTTTCTTAGACATGAAAAACGACATATACCATCATATTTTTTAGAAATGAAAAACGACTTATACCCTCATATTTTTATTAAAGCTTGCTGTTGTTTTAGGATTAGAACTGCTTGTCGTTTTGTCAAATGCCTTCATTTTAAAGAAAGCACGTGTCATTTAATGTAGCAATCCTCTAATGTCGTTTTAGGAACATGAAAAACGACATGTCGTTTATGGTGTTATCAAAGCTTGCTTTCGTTTAGCTCTAGGCGTATCGTTTTAATGTAAATTTGTGGAAGAAGCGCTATGTTTATAACGACATTTCGTTTCTGACATAAGGAAAAACAACATGTTTTGTTTACTTCAAAATCTAACGACGATTCCAGGATTAAGAACAACGTGTAGTTTTATAAACATTCATTTGAGTGGATGTGTGGAACAATAATGGAACTGTGAATGTACACCATAATAGTAGAAAATGTTTTTTTTTTTCCCACAATTATTATTATGATATTAATTTGTCCTGTTTTTCTCCAAGATTAGACATGTCACACTCACACGTAATATTTGTCAATTTTGCATCGTGCTCGAACATCTTATACAATTTACTTGCATAAAAATGGGAGTTCAATAATCAATATCCCATTGATCAGTAAGAGTTTGCGTGCATGGCCATCCAAGGTAAAGCGACTTTTCAATGCCCAAAAAGGGTTTTGTTAGTTGACATTAACATAAGGTTGTTTGTTTCCATTATGATTTGAATTAAACAAGAGAAATTAATATAAAATAATAAAAAAAGAGTAAGCAAATTGGTTTTTTCTTCCATTCTCAAGCAACACTAAAATGAATGGGGTTTTGCGATGCCATGGTTTAACATAAATTCCAATCATTATTCAATTAGTGCCCACATTAATACATGTACAACATAAATTGTAATAAAAGCTTTAGCTTGTTGTTAAAAAATAACCATTTTAGAATGTGTGTTTTAAAAAGTATTACAGTTTTAAAAAATTTTAAAAAGAGTCGTAAAAAATTTATTATCAAGATAAAAAATTTCTTATTATAACAAAACTAAACATAAAATTTATTGTAATTAATAAATTTCTTATTAAGGTAATAAAATTTATGAATAATTATTTTCTTAAATTTTTGAAACATTGATTATTTTTTAAATCATCCTCTAAAAATGGTTATTTCCTTAAAATCTCATAATAAATTCATGGAAAATAAGTTTGCAATTCATGAATGCCTTTTCAGTTTTCTCTATCTTGTTCTATTCTGTAGCAATTAGCATCAATTGTTATACGAATTTACACAAGATCACGGACTTGTCACGCTCCGAAACAAAAATTTGTGAATAACAAGAGTTTAAATAAATAAAAAATGAAATTTTTAAACAGTATTACACTTTAAAAATTTATCAATCGAGTCTGTAATAATCGAGTCTGTAATATGGTTAGTATACTCTCCAATAAAAGTTAGTTAAAAGAATATACCAACTGCATTTTTTGGTATTTTGTATACTACATAAGAATTTATGTGAATTCCGATTATTACTTCATAATTATTACATTTGATATTTTTATATATGGTTCACCTTTTAAAAGACTCGAGAACAAACTTATATATCAAATGAGAAGTTTATAAAGTTGAAATTTTTTTAAATGTATTTGTGTTGAAAAAATTTATTTTATTTTATTTAAATCTTTAATAGCCATTAGCTCATATTTTGGGCGAAAAAATATACTTTGAATGTTCTCTTTCACATCTTTAATTATTATTTGAGTTTTTTTTAAATATATTAAGTAAAAATATATTATTTGTTAGATTTTTATTGAAAATAGAGACAAGTCACGCTTTCCTTTGAAGTAAATTAGTTACAACTTTTTTTTTTCCTCCATGGCAGCATCAAATCAATTGCTGCTATACAAATTTATACAAAGAGTACAGACTCTCTTTCCCTTGAAGTAAATCAATCCTTACTACAAATGTACACCAAAAAAATTTAAATTAAAAAAAGAAAAAAAAAAACCAGTCCTCTCACAATCTTGATGATAAATATAAGAATTACACAGACAAATTCTTCATCCATGAATATAAAATGAGTATGTAAAAAAAAAAAAAAAAAAACCCTCTAGAGACAAACAACACATGAAATCTTTTCAATTGCCTCATCATCATTATCTTTTTTATAATTACTTTTTTTTTTGCCTCTTTATTTTGTGTCTCCGCCTAGCTATTATAGTACTCTTCCCTCATTCCCTGCCAACACAATGTACTTGTCCTTCCTCGTCAAGTTGGTGCACTCAAATCCCAAAGCCTCACCAATCCTTGACTGCACATAGTTCGCCACTTCAAACTTTGACTTCCCTCCAATTCCACAGGTCAACTCTTGTGGCAGCCTCTCAAGCACCTTCACGGCGCAATCCGTCAAAGGGTTGAGCAGCAGAAACACGGGGTCCATGAACTTTAGCCCGCCCGCCGTCGTCCCGTAGAACATCCCGACGCGGTAGTCCATCGCGACGGGGACGATCTCGTCGGTCAGCTCCGCGAAGAGCGGGCTGAACCGCAGCAGGTAGGGCTCCCTGCAGGTGGTGCCCTCGGGGCACACCACCAGGTCGCTCTGCCTCAGCAGCCTCTCCATCGTGCCCGAGTCCCTCTCGCGGTCCCTCGTCAGGCGCACCGTCCTGATCGGGGACAGGACCTCGCTCACCTTGCTTAGGCTGTACGTCACCGCCATGAGGGGCTTGTCCAGGACCGTGGAGAGGTAGATTGGGTCGAGGAGTGTCCTGTGGTTGCACACGTACAGCGTGCCTTGCGATTTGGCTTTGCGATTTCGCGCGGCGAGGGGGCTTCGGCGTGGCTTGTGGGCCGTGCCGTGCATGCCTGTGAAGGACAGGATTGGGATGGAGATTTTGTGGGGGAGCGAAAGCGCGACGGCGAGCCTTGTGGCGAAGAGGACGAGCCCGAATGGAAGCCATGTGAGCATCCACAAGGTTGCGAGGAAATCGGGCTTGAAAGCCAATCTTCCATCGTGGAATATCAATGGTTTTGGGTACTTTTCTCTTGGGATGGCTTGCCAATTTTTCTTCTCGTTTTCACTCACCATGTAAACCACCTATTGCCCCCCCAAAAAAACAAAGAATTTAAGACCAATTATAGCCACTACATAACAAGAAAAACAATGGAAATAATAAGTGGAGATTGATTAAACCTTGCAATTAGAAAGTAATTGTTGATGATGATGATGATCAAGTGATCTTCTCAAGCCACACAAGCCTATGAGCCTAGACTCAGCCTTCTCTTCACCAAGCATGTGGTTGATCAAAGCCATTTGATCACTCTCCCTCTTTTCCTCCATAAGGCCAACAAAGTAGCCACAAACCTCCTTCAACTCCCGCCCGAAAACCGCCTCGACGCCGAGGTAATCCGCCATGAAGCCTTCCGCCATGAGCCTGGGCAGGTTGGTCAAGCCTACCCGCCTCTCGAACCTCGTCACCACGTCGAGGGCCTCGGCCGCGGCGTCCTCGAGGAGAAACTTGGGCAGCACGGCACGCCCGGCCCTGAAATCCCGCCTCCTGATGCCGAAGAAGGACACGAAGACCATGACCTTGAGGCCGAGCTCCTCGCCCGCCAGGCGGACCAAAGGGTACGTGAGGAAGAGCACGAGAGCCCTCAAGAGCCCGCCGGCTTCGAACGCGACGAGCATGAAGTAAGGGAAGAGCGAGCACGGCCTCAAGACCGCCTCTTCCAAGTGGAACAACAGAGTGTGGCTTGAAGCTTCCTCTGTGGACGAGAAGGACAGGTTTTGGAGCCTCAGACGCGGCGGATTGTTCGCCGAGGCCGTTGCGGCGGCGGCGAGCTTTCGCGGCGGAGGGCTGAATTGGCTTATCATTCGGGTGATCAGAGCTTTGGCTCTGAAGAAAAAGGCCTTCATGTTGATGACTTCTCTGCCTGCCATTTTTTTCTCTTTTTTTTCCTTTCTTTTTTTGTGGTATGATATAAGAGCTGTGGTTTGTTGACATGATCAATATGGCTAGGCTTTTTGTGCAAAGGGTGAAATTGAAAAATCACATGTTTGTAATAAAAGCAAGGTATTAAAAAGAGAAGTCCCTACGTGCGGAGAAACAACAGTATTAACAAAATACTCAGATAAAGAAAGAGAGAGCGTTTATGTTAAATCCGGACCTCCTACTCTTATATTATATTAAATCACCATTCATCCCAAAAAAATTAAATCGATAGGAAACATGCCAATAATAACTTTTATAACTCAATAGTTTTTATTTTTTATTTTTTCTATTTTTGTGTTCACCCGTTACTGACTTTTATATTAGAGCTTATTTAAGCAAATATTCACTTTTTAAATGATATTTGAAGAAAATGATTAATATTTTTATTTATTAAAAAAATAGCAATTACTTTAACTATACAAGATGTTGTAATTTTATCTTTATATCATTAATTTTTATGTATTAATAATTAACTTTTTAATATCTAAAAATATTGATCATTTATTTAAAACATTGATTAAAAAATATCGAATAACAAAAGAGTCTAATTTCTTAGCAAAAAAACAAAAGACTCTAATTATTATTAAGCTTTTTATTTTAGAGGATTGCTATGCACAGATGCGACTGACGCGTCTGTCTGATCTCGACTTTCCGTAAACGTAGACCCATATGGATCTTATTGTGAGATCCACGTCTATGGACGATCGAAATCGTTCAGATGTGTCAGTCGCGTCTGAATTTAACATATTTCTTATTCAGTACACGCTTTACTATATATTAATACACCGATGGTATAGAATAAAAACGTTATTATAATTATTATTATCATTATTATTATTTATCTCTTCTGCCTCAATCAATCAAACTGACTTGCATTAAATTCAATTGATGGGACATTGAATATATGAAGACCAAATGTCATTCAAGCAGTGCTTGAGAAACTTCATGATATTCATGTTTCAATAATTTCACTCTCAATGAGTTGAATAATAAGCTACACATAACTCGAGAAAAAAAATCCTGTCACGATTTTTTTAGAGAAAATTACTCTTTTACCCTCTTTTTTGTGGTATTTTCAAAAAATGCACTATTCATCTTTAAAGGGTTACACATTTTTATCCCTTGATATATTAGAAAGTGTTCAATTTACCGGCTCCGTCTAAATTTGCTAGTTAAATCCTGAAATATCATAAGAAAAGTTAAAATTTGATGTCTAAATTTTTCTTAAAATTTCAAAAAAAAAAAAAAACCTCTAATTCAGTAAGTTTTTAGCAAATATTTTGAAATTACAATTCCCCCGCTTTCACTGAGAAAAAAGTCAATTCATGTTCTTCTCTTAATTCAAATTACAATAATAATAATAATAAATCATATTTTGAACAAAATCAAAAACTAAATTCACAACAAAATAAAAAACCAAAAAAAAAAAACAACAACAACAACAAAAATCATTTAAAACTCAGATATCAAACCCAAGTCAATCAATCATTGTTCCGCATCATCCAGAAGGAAAAAAAAAATTATTGTCCAAACACAGATTCAATATCGTTGCTCCATCTTCATCAATGTTAGTACAAATTATAAACTTAATTGTGATTTTTTATAGTTATATATAATTAAAACAATATAATGGGATACATACATGCAGATAAAAATCTATTATCCGGCTTTTTTTACGAATCAAACTTTAACGACTCACCTACTTTTATTTATTCTTTCGTTTAAAATCTCACATAATAATTAAAAATAAGTGAGTTGTCAAATTGTGATTTAAAAATACATAATTATTAAAATATTCCTATGCTATCTTAAGAGTAGTTTTATATCTTAAAAATTTGAATCAACTTTTGAAAAGTAATCACAAATATTCCTAAAAAAAAAAGAAGAAGAAAAGTAATCACAAATAGGCTTTTCATCGTCTTTGACCTTTTGGTAGCATTATCGCTATCTAAAATACAAATCCAGAAAGAAAAAAATTATCCGTGTATCTCGTCTGGCGACTCAGCGCGTTGTTTAATCGGAGCCACTGCATCATGGATCGAAGCACCACTTGGTCTTGAGTGAAACTTGTGCAGTGCGGCAAGTCCTGATTTTGGTTAAGAATGAGAAATTTGAGAGTGTAAGAGTCTAAGAGAGAGAGCGACAAATTTGGGTTTGCATATCACCATTGGAGAGGGTGAGAGAGATTGAGGGGCTATCCAAAGAAAAGAAGAGAATGAAAATAAATAAAAAATATAGAGACAAAAATTTCAATAAATTTAGAGGTGAAATTTTAATTTCTTTTGATGATATATCATATTTTAACTGACGAATTTAGACGAACGTGGTAAATTTGATATATGATATATTTTAATATAATATATCAGAGGATAAAAATGTAGTTCTTCAAAAACTATGATGCATTGTTAAAAGGTTGCCCAAGAATAGAGGGCAAAAGAGTAAATCTTCCTTGTTTTTAATATCAATCTCGAGGCTGTTAATTTGAGTCTTGCTTATAACAGTGTACTATTGGAATTTATATCAAAGAGACACAAAAGATTATCTCTTCTTTAGCTGCATGGATTTGAATTCATGCCATTAGTTGCTTAGTAATGAATTGGACAGCTTTGAGGAGTCACAATCATCTTAATCAATAATCACTGCATAGTTTGGCTGAAAATATATTTTGATTATGAACATAATTGGGTGATACAAACAGCTCAACAATGATTTGATCACAATTTTTTAAAAATGTCTCACGATACATAACTCTGTTTTGGCACATGGAAAACTCAAGAAGGTTCTAGTTATGAGTCTAATCACAAATATAAAGCCACCAGAGAAAAAAAAAGTCTAATATGGGAACAGTAAAAAACCAATCGAAATTGAAATTCATGATTTTCAGTGAGAAATGGCGTGATGGTTATTAACTAGACATATAAAAATGTAAAAATTAATGATTTTATTTTGTAATCATTCTAGTAAAAAATTCTCACCCGCCATTACTCAATTTAAAATCATGCTATGCCATTATAAACAACCAATCAATCAATTTAATTCTGGTAAAAAAAAATTAATAACACCATTACTCAGCTTATATTAAGTGCCAACTAACAAGTACATAATTCCAAATTCTAATGAAGCAATTAACTCTGTCAAACCATAAGACTTCCATTCAACGCATGAAGTAGACTTCATAACTAATACATACATTTATACAAATTAATAATTTGATATATTTATATGTGTGTGTGGGAACGTGTACATGTTTACGTTTTTACATAAATTGACAATTATATGCGATAAGATTCATTAAAGTCCCTATGAATCATAGTGTGAACTGTGAACAGAAACCAATTTTTCAAATTTCAAATAACTACGCAATTATTAATTAACAAATAAATAATCTGCTTTAGTGCAAGGTACCTTTTTCAACATAAATTGACATTATGCTTCTCCAGTAGAGAACACTTGCTAATACTAGAGACGTTGATTGGATTCGAATAATCACAAAAAAAAAAAAAATAAATAAATAAAAATAAAAACTATATTTCTGAAAATGAAATGAATTATTAGTATTCTTTGTTTAAGGGTAGATTATGTGCAAAAATTTGTTATATTTATGAGTAAATCTTTTGCCAAGCTGTCGGTAGATCCAAATCCAATCCCTTTCTTTTGTTTATTTAATTTGTCGAACATGGTATTTTCCAGACATTTGTACAGCTATGTAGCGTGGCTTGTTGGTTTTAAGACGTGCCCCATGAACAACTCCAAGAAACTATAAAAAAGAAACTAATCTATAAAGTGGATATCTTAATTATTGCCAATATTTAAATCTTTTTTTAAATGATTAATCTTTTTCTTTTTTCTGAGAGGCTACAAAATATTGAGGAAGCAAAACTAAATGCAGTGGACCACTCTTTTTTTTTTTTATGAGAAAAGACAATTCATATCATAAAATCTAAAAGCACCTATAAATTCAATAATATATATATATACACACGTACATATATTGGTAGAAATTGTATTAGAATGAAATTAAGCGCTGTGTTGGAGGTCAGATACATATACTTAAGTAGGTTTAGTTTGGTTTGGTCTTTTATGAAGGTATACAAATCAAACCAAACAAATTAATATTTGAAATTTTTCAAACAATACCAAACCAATAATAATCGGTTCGAGCTTGATTTGATTTGATTTAGTTTAATTAAATCGGTTTGATTTGATTTCATCAGTTTTTCGAACACTCCTACATGCATTAATACCATAGCAGCTATAAAATAATAAAAATAATAAGAACAAAAGAATTTTGTGGTCAAGTTTCCACAGCGTGCTACATTACCAAACCATACAAATGAAATTGGCTCCAAGTTTAATTGAGTCCAAGTTAGTTAATCAATTACTCTCGAAAAATTTACAAAAATAAGTGAGATCAAGAGAAAATTATGGAAATTCAAGTTTTTTTTTTCTTTGTAAAATTTACCCTAAACTATTTTTATTTTTTATTTTTTATTTTATGTTCTAAATGGATTTTTTAATTAATAAAATATTTATAAAAAAATGTGTACAAATTAAATGTTTAAGAAAAGTATCATTACAACCATCCTCCGTATCCGTAGCAAATTTTTTCAAATCAAAATTTCAAATATGCATGTATATAATTTATATTCAATGATATAATTTATATTCTGCCTCATAGTACAGTGTTTATTCCACGATATAAGTTATATTTCAACTCAGATATAAACTATTTTCCGAACAAAAATATGTGTACAAATTAAATATTTGAGAATAAAAATCGTTATCAACAAAGCCCTATATTTTAGTAAATTTTTTCCAAACCAAAATTTTAAATACGTTTATATTATGTTTCATAATATAGTTTGTATTTCAGGATATAATATATATTTCATCTCAAAGTGTAAGCCGTTATCCAAAAACAATATCAACACCACAAAAAAAAGGGGTACAAATGTGATGAAATTGTGTATTCAAAGAGGTTTTGTTAATTAACGTAAATTGTTTTCGATTATTAAATTATGAAATTGTACGCATTTTTATCTTTAAAAATTTACAAATGAGTACTTTTCTTACATATGTAGTATTCTAGCAACCCCTTTAAATCTACAATATTTTTTGGAAACTAACTTATATATATAATTTTCTCATTATGATTCCCCTCTCTTTGAAGTGGTTTAGGGCCCGTTTGGATATGACTTTAAACTATATTTTACTGTAATTATAAGATGATTTAAGTTTGACTTTTTGTTAGTATTATAACTATAACAAAAGGATATAAACCCAATTTTTTTTATTCGGATTCCTATTCAAACAGCTTAACTTTCTAGCCTTATATTTAGATAGCTCCAAGAAATGGGTGTTTAATCCACAGAATTATACTTAAGAAAAATGGCAGTGAATTATTCTGCCGTCATTCATGTACTCATGAGCTCCTTAATTCTTGACCAATGTATTTATTAGTGAGCATGGAATTATGCCAAAATATTTATTGTGCAATTGATAAATTGATACGACCTAGTAACTAGCTAGTAACCTTGGGCTAACTTCACATTAAAAACAATGACTTATAAGTAACAATCATAGTTAAAAAATAAAAAATAAAAAATCTCACATTCTACAAACCCAAAAAAAAAAAAAAGAGAGAGAGAGAAGAATTTAGTCTTAGCAGTGAAAATGGCATTTGATCATCTTGAGGGATTAACTCTTAAGGATCACAATTTGCTCAAAATCAACTATCTATTTTTCTTTTAGCATGTTTACTGAGTTTTTTTTTTTTTTACTTGTAATTTCACAAAAATCAACAGGAAATACCCTAAAAACACACACACACACACACGCTTTTACAGAAGTTTCTTTCAAATTTCATGAATCCAAAGAACAAAAAAAATAAAAATGTTAGAAACATGTATTGCAGATATATCATGAAACTAAATGTGATCAATACAGAGAATATTGACTTGTGAATCTACATTAACAGCTTGGATAAAAACATGTGTGAGTGTGTACAAATTAAAGCTGAAATGTCCAGATTGAGACACAAATTTTCATGCTATTGTATTTCAAAACTAATTAATACATCTGTCATCTAATAGTAAGAGTCAACTAGCTAAAATGAATTGTAGATTTCTATCATTTTCAACTCTTAAATCCTGTTTAAATGCTCTCGTCATAGTGAAAAAGAACCCACAACTTGTACCTATATATATGTCTAATATATAATATCACTGCTTAATGTGATATTACAAAAAAAAAAAAAATTCTAAATAAATTGGTATACGTAGCACTACTCTTCTCCATTTATGCAACAATAATATTGAACTTCATACAATCAGAGTGGCAAATACAAAGTCGTATAGGCAATTACGCAATTTACACTTACAACTATATGGTTAATTTGAACGATGATAGACTTTATCAAATTATTAAGCATGTCAATATATATGTCATATGTGTCTTAGTATATACATATATATATATATATATATATATTTATATGTGCTAGTAAGCTATAGGCGCTATAGCTTTTAGTTTCATGATGTGTATTGAAATTATTTTTTTAATAAATATTCCAGATAATTAATAGAGACATGTCACGACTATATTAGCAAGGTAAACATATAGTGCAGACGCCAACTATATTAGGGTTTCAATAGTCTATGAAATCACATGATTTTTCCAACCCTAGCTGGCTAGCTCTAACAATCTATCAAATATAGAGAAGCTTTATTTTAGGTGATCTAGTCACGTCTCTTTGTTTTGTTGAATTGTTTCTTTCAATTTATACGTACAATAGTATAATTTTGAAAAAGCAAATTCATAAAATGAAAAAATAGTATTTATATATAAAGTCAAACTTTACTTTTAAAATAATATAAAATATAACGTTAAATCTATAATTTTGTGAAACTATGGCTAAAATCTTCAAACTTTACTTTTAAAATGTCTAATTGCTTAACTAGCCCTTTAAATAAATACCTAATATTTTAAAAAATATAACAAAATACTAAAGTAATTTAAATACTTACATAATATGACAATTAAGTCCCACTATTCTATAACAATATCTCGAAGAGGGAAAGCAATTGTAGTAATCCACTATATCATGACCTATAAATTCCATAAAAATCTTATGTTCTTTAAGATGGGAAAATATCTACTCGAAATGATAGCACGAAACACATGAGATTAAGATATGTTCTTAGACTTTGTCTATTGACAGGAATAAGGATAAGAAGAGGAAAAAAAAAAAAAAAAAAAGAGGGTTTCTTTGGTTTTGAGCTTATTGCGTATTACGGACTTTTTGACTAATAATGTGCTTTTTGAATAAGAGATTTACCAGAAAATGCCACACAAAACTGTTGGGTTTTGGCGAAATTTCAAAATCCTCTCGTGAGTTTGTCAATATTTTTAAATCTTTCATCAATTTTTAGTTTTAATTCAATAATATACCATGAGTTGATTATTGAACAACACAAATTCTCTAACCCACGAACAACACAACCAAATGAGAATGAAATCTCCTTTAATATTTCAATCTAATATTAGTGCATGATATATTTTTAGAATAAAACTAAAAATTGAGGAGACGTTTTAGAATATTGACAAACTCATATGTGGATTATATAATTTCTCCAAAACTCGGAGACATATTTAGTATTTTCTCTTACGCTACCTCAACATTATATTTGAATTACTTAAGCTAACCTTTTTTTTTGACACACTATAAATCTATGCTCCTTTTATGTTGTATTTTTAATTTCCACCCCTACTTTTATGTTATATATGAGCATACAGTAGAAATTAGTGATTTTGAAAAGCCAAGCTCAAACCAAACCAAACCAAGCTCAAACCAATTACTATTGCCTATTGGTTTAATATTTTCTTATTATTAATTGATTTAGTTTGATTTGTGTTTGACCTTTCTAAAATACCAAACCAAACCAAACTACTTCAGCATAAATGTATTTTCAGAATTATGTAAAATATACATATAATTTATATAAAATATTTCTACTATACGTTTTTACGAATATATAAATGTTAATTTATAAACTAAAAAAATCATTTACTTTTTTTATACTTAATCATTTAGTTTTATATTAATAGATATCATTCTCGTATTTAATGCACTTTAATTTTGTAACTTTTTTATTTGAGTTTGATTATTTTGTAGTTTTTTTTTTTTTATTAGTAGTATTATTTTACTAAGACTTAAATTAGTATTCGTTCAAATTTAAGAGAAAGTTCAAAATGATTAGAGAACCAAACCAAACCAATTATAGTTGGTTTAGTTCGATTTGATTTCAATTCTTCAATTAGTTTGGTTTATATTGAAAAACCACTAAACCAATTGAAGAGTGATTTGGTTTGAGTTTAGATAAAATAAAGAGATTGAAAAAAAAAAAAAACCATTAGATTCATCAGCGAGGGGTATAATTGGAAGTAAGAATTATGGCACATAGCAGAATGAGTACATCTAACATTTAAATAGATTTTGAAACATATCGGTAATATATGGTAGAATATTGAATCATTGTATAAGTCAAACTCAAAAAAAAAAATCATTTTTTAAGTGTCACTCTTTTGGCGCATCAACAAGGCAACAATGTATACTTTTAACTTATGTCTGTTAAAAAACGGGCATTCATCAAAATCCCTAAATTAGGATCCTATTGGCCCAGCCCAATAACCAACCTTACGCATCGCGGAGGATTTTTTTTCTTCTTTCGAACCATTTCAACTATTATTTTGACACTCCATAGTTCATTCTTCATATCACTTTTCTTAAGTGGCAGTAAGAACTAATATATAACTAAATAAGAACTTATAGTATGACACTATTCTTAAATTTCTCAGTTGCATTCCAACATATAGCCTATCAAGGCTGAAATCCCAACTTCCTAAAGAGCATTATTAATTTATCTTATGAGACATTTATATTATATTACTTTAATTAAGACGTGTTTTATGTAAAGAGACTTGTATGTGGATGAAGAGGTGAGTGGATGGAGAGTTGAAAGGAGATATCGAATCCTCTTTGTTGGTTTGGTTGAAGGGAGGAGAGGAAGGAGGGAGCTGGGTGGAGGGAGATGCTTTCCTTCTAGGCCTATCAAATTATACATTTTTCCTAATGAAACGATGCAATCTCTCCAACACGTTTAATGGATCAAAAGTGTGTTTTGCCCTATATAATAATTGAAAATAAATAATAAAAATGGACAACATAACAACGCAACTTCTGGCATGGGAAATAGTAAAAGGACAGACTGATAGGAAATGTTTGTACGATATTAAGTGGATGTTAGGGCAGGTACATAAGAACTTATATGTTCTTTGCTCCACTTGATATTTGTGTGTGTGATATTTTATAATTATTATTTATTTTATGCTTTGGGTCTCTATTCTCTCTCCTTAGCACATCTGGTCGTGAATAATGGCAGCAGCAGAATCGCCGCCGCAGCAGCCGTCGCCGGCAAACCCTCTAAAGCACTGGGCGACGTCAACGGATCATCTCCCCTCTCCGGCCAGGCCTTCGATTTTTTTTTTTTTTTTGCCTTCTTATCCTTTCTTTATTTTTTGTTGTCCTTTTCTTTTCCTAAGGTTTAATCTTCGCCACCGTCGACGACATATCCGACTTAATCTACACCATAGTATTAAAAGCTGAAGAACTATAAATTCATTAAAAAAAAAAACTTAAAACCACACTATTAGATTATAACAAATGGGCAAGATTCTAAAAGTACCCAACACTTGATAAATCAGCTTGCTTTCTCGTTGGTATTATAACAAATTTGATCGTGGGTTCTAATCTTTTGGTGAATATGAGTCATGTTTTTGTGTCCAAATTTCAACCTAGTAATTGTTGCCTCCGCCACCGCGTCGCAGAGGTGGAGATTGGCGTTGTGCATTGCATCACTTGGGGGATAAAGAACAGAGTCAAAGAAGGAGAAACACTCTTTTATTTATTTTTTTAATAATATTTAAAAACAATCAAGTGTGGCAAGATGCATATTATTTTTCACGCACTTTCAAGTACTGTCCAATCAAAATCATTTCCCATGAATGGGTTTTTATTTCAATTCCCATGGCAGAAGTACCCCATAACAATTGCACAAATAATTATTCTTCATCATTTTAACTTCTCATCCTTCATATCAAACAACTTGAAAGACTATGCGCGCTCATTTCCTACATTTGGGGACCCGATTCCGTTAAAACAGGTACGAGTCCACCCGTTTTTGTTTTTCACTCTGAACTCACAGGGGCACAAATCCCTTAGTTGATCCTCTATATTTGCATGTCTACTTAATATTATATAGGGAAGATTTAACATTGTAAAAAATTATTGTAACAATTATTTTAGATTCGTTGCAACAATAGTGTTACATCTCTCCTTATAAAAGTTACACGGAACACTACAAATTTGGTCTTAATTTATATGAACAAATGTAACACGATACAAAATTATTTTGATACTAATTAACGATCATGTTAACGGGCAACATTAAGTAAGCGTCAACATAGGTTGAATTGAGGTAACTTTAGGCATAAACTTGAGTCAACATGAACTCATTGGATTAAAAAAAATCTAACCCAACCCATCCAAACGTTCTAAACACTTCGATCTAATCTCATGAAAATGTTTAAACTTTGATTTTGTTTGAAATATTTGACCTAGAACTAGATATTTTTTACTACAAAATAGTTGGATTGGGTTGTCCCATCTGACCTTGACCCAAACATACACTCAATTGTATTAGATTAAACAGATTATTTAAGCACGTTGATTGATTCCAGTTGTTTGGGGCGAAAATACAAATTGAGGCTCATCCCTAACTTCGAGTATTTTTTTTTTTTATATAAACTTTTTAAGAGACCTTAATACCTTATCATGTGGAAGAAAATGGGATGACTATAAGACTCTAAATCTTGAAAGCTTTCTATTTAAGGCTAAAATTTAGGACCAAAAACATAATTGTTCAAAACTTATCCAAACATGAATCAATAAGGAGAGTCATGCCTGATGGCTGATGCCACCATTCCTTATCCAATTTCCACCCTTCCAAAAGCGCAAAAAAAATAAAAAATAAAAAAAATGTAAATTGATAACTTTATACAAAATCAAGGGACAAATCACAAAAGTTTGACGGTCCAAGAATATGCAACTTAATACAATAACACAATATCAGGACATTATAATAATTATAAATAAATAAAAAAAGAAGATAATAATGTGCTGCTGTAATTGGGCACAATTAATTGCATTGCCAAATGGAACGGTTTGGGCGTTGGGAATAAAACAAAATAACATATATTAGGATACACATTATTTAAAAATGAATGCGACTTTTGAACTGAAAAATGTCGTTTCAAACTCCAATAGACCCGATCGGAAGAGATATTATGTGTGTATTTACGAGCACGTGTAGCAAAATATGTGAACCCAGCTCGCTCATCCTCTTGCTCTTAATGCTTATAATACGACCATAATTAATATCATTAATGACGCCAATAAAAAATAATAAAAAAAACTCCAATGTAACGAAGGGTATTCGATTTCCCAACAAACATGGCAACAACAAAATCGGAAAATAGTTGGTTCAATATCAATACTAAGTGAAAAAAATTATTATTATTATAAAGGCCTTACAAAAGACGGAAAATATTTACAAAAAAAAAAAAAAAAAAAAAAAAGTATCTAGCACTATGCTCCAAAGCTGTAACAGCTAATTTGGCCAAGAAAATTGACCACACACAAGTTCTTCACTAGTCCTTGCTAAATTAATTTACGACGGGAAAAGAAAAAAAAAAAACGAAAGCAAAATCGACCTTTGGCTTCGTCGGAGTCGAAATCTCCGACGCCGGAGAATCGGAATCGGGATCGGGATCTGAGTCAGACGGTACATCCGCAGAAAAGGAAGAAGAAGCAGAGCATGGAGACTAGAGCGACGGACTCGAAGGCCGTGATGAACGTCCAAACGACGTCGTCGACGATCGAGACGGATAGGGTTTCCCAGCCTCGGAGAAGCCATTGGCGGTCCCAGCTCGAGCTACTTCCTCCTCCGCCGAGCACGTACGTCGCCACCGAGTCCGGCCACCGGAATATCGTCGATCGGAGCAACGCCGTCGACGTCGACCACCACCACCGCGACATTCTCTCTATCTCTGTAAAAGTCTCTGGTTCTTTCTGGGAGCTTTTGTAAAAAGAGTGAGGGTATATATACAGTAACGATGTTGATGAAGAAGGTGAAATGATTGGGTGTGCGCGAGTCTAAACGGCTGTGGTGCTCTTTCGGTTTATGGGGTGATCTCGATCGTTGGTTTTGAGCGTGTCGTTGATGGACGGTCGATGAGGAGCGACTGACAGCTGGCGGTCATTTAAGGATTAGTGGGTTTTGAGGTGAAATGATTTTGTTGGCGTGAATTAAGGAGGGTTTTTTGTTGCAAATAAGACAATTTTGGTGTACTGTCAAGCGAGAGAAGAAGAAGTAAAAGACAAATATGGAGTATTTGAAATTTTAATTTTGGAGGGAGATTTAGAGGTGCCTTTTAAATCTAGGAATTTTATCAAGGAATATATTATTATTGATAAATGACAGATTGTCATAATTTTCAAAGAAAAAATAAGTAAATGATCTGGTTTCAAAAAAAATAAAAAAAATAAATGATCAAATTCAAAATGATGTGATAACTGTTAGAGAAAATAAAAAATACGTATTGATATTTGATAATAGTATTTTGTAATTTAAATAAGACTAATTCTATTATGTTCCACCAATGAATATAAGAAAGATGTAAAGAATCATTACTGTACATTTTTTTAGTGTTATATTAGCACACTACTAAGTAAGACATTGTAAAAAAACCCAATAAATAGATGTCACATTATTTAGATACGATATCGTATTTTGAAAATAGGCACGAAGACGAATAGTTGATGAATAAAAATTAACCCCTTGTTAAACATCCCCACATTTAATTTTATTTTTTTTCAACTTTTCTAATCCTAATATAATATCCTTAAATTTTAATTATTTATACCACATCAAAATTCGCAAAATCAAACCATTCTAAAATAAAAAATTATTTTAGGAGACATATTAGTAATAATATATTTTCGGAAGATTCAAATTTTACCCTTTTTTTTTACAGGGGAGGGGATATACATAACCCTTTGTTTGGGATACCCATTTTTCTCATTCCATTCCATTTTTTCATTTTTTTCAACTTTCCTAATTCTCCAAACCATTCCATTCCATTCTATTTTTTTTCAATAATTTTTTCAACTTTCCAAATCTCTATACAATATTTTTCAATCTCAACCATTCATATCACCTCGAAATTAGCAAAGTCAAACTATTCTTACATCATTTTTACAAATCATTTTCAAACAATTCCAAACCATTTTCAAACCATTTTTTTCCATCCCAATAAATGGGATAAAATGGTCAAAATGACCAAACCAAACAAAGGGTTAGCAAATTAATTTCAAGCCAATGAGATTGTAGAGGAGACTTCTTGTCCTATTCTATGCATTTTTAGGAGCGACTATATATTTTTTATCACCCGTCCATAACCCATAAGTCAAATATTTCCCTATCACAATTTTGAAATTATTTTCCCTCTGACGGGAATGGTGTAGATTAGATACAAACAGTAATAAAAATTATTATCAGCGAACATGGAAGCACCATCCTATAATTTTGCAAACAAATAAACACCGATTTCCAATCTTGAGCTAATTTAGATTTGTTGTGCTTATGTAATAAGTGTTGTAAATTCTCAAGGAAAAGCCACTATATTTATAAACAGGTAAGACATTTTGTAAAATATACACACTTTTTTCTCCATTGTTAGTTCACTTCAGTACATAATTCAATTAATTCCTATAAGAGAAATGATAAATTATCATAATTTTTTGTCAGAAAAAATTAGCTAAAATGATGTGTCAATTAATTGTGGGACAAAATACATAAAGTACATTATCATGTGTGTTCTGTAATTAAATAAGTTAAATGCCATTTTATTTTGGCCATTTTTCTGATCAAAATTTCTAATCTCATAGCATGACTTAATATTAAAATGTAGTTCGGCATCACTCTTTGTGTAATACCAAGCTACATTATTACCAAGCTCCATTATTATATTAAGCCATGCTATAAAACCAAAAATTTTGGCCAGAATAATGTGGCAATACTTAATTCCAAAATACACTTATCAATACACTTATATCCAATATTTAACTGACAAGTCATTCTGGCCAACATTTTTGGCAAAAAAATTATGGTCATTTAGCATTTCTCTATTCTATTAGCAACGTTACAAACAAATAACACAACACAATTTTAAAACGACAGCACAAAGGATACGACATAATCTCAGAAAAACGACATAAAATTTTCCAAATACAAAAACTACATAAATAGACAACGAATTGCAAACAAACGCAGTCCCCGAAATGACATAATCCTAAAAACGACACAACACAACAAAGTCGTCAAGGAAAATAATACACGCAAAGAAAAACCCTAACATCATGTCAAATATATGCTCGGTTTTAATTAGAACAAGCAGTTGGAATCGGTAATTTAATAACTTATTAGTATGAAATGTCACAGCTTTAATCACAGATCAAGAAGTTTCTTATATGAAAACTTTGTCTGTGATAATTGAGTAAATCAACTGTTATAGAAAACGTTGGAGAAAATCTTTTACCTCGTCAATATACGGAGATCGAGTAGGGATAATATGTCCACAGTCATGTTGGATTCTAACAAAGCAACCTTCGTCAAATAGCGAAGCCAGTTCCATGCTTGCTGGGTTTGCTATCTGTCTGTCTTTACCATGGTCACTGCCAAAAATGTGTAGTGACGGGCATTTGATTAATCCTCCTTGGAGCTCAGGTAATTTCAGAGCAAACCCAGAACACAAAATCGCAAATCTAAACTTCATTTCGCCTTCCAGTGTCCCTAATTGAGCACACAAAGCAGCAGCCATTGCAGCTCCTTGAGAAAATCCCAATATTCCATCAAACGGTCCTTCCTGAGAAAATACTTCCTTCAAGTATGCTGTAGAAACGTCAAAGCCACCAGTCTGCTGCTGGTATTGAAGGGCATCAAAGGGGCAATCTGCAATTTTCCAGTCCGTATCACCACCGTTGCTGAGATTGGGGTCCACCAACCATGCAAACTTCTTCTTGCATTGCTCTGGCGGCAGGAGGGGAGGCTCTTGCAGTGAAGGTGATGTATAGTTGTAATATGACTCTGTTACACTTGGTTGGTATATGAATTGTAACTCATGCGGTGCATTTACAAAGACAAATTCAACAATGTTTTTTAGTTTCTTGGCTAATGATGCTGTTCGGCCTTTGAAACCAGATGCGTTCTGTCGAAACCCATGCAAGCATAAGATTCTGAGTTTTCTTTGATGTCTGATATCTGTGGCAATCCCAGTCACCAGCTTTTCAGTGCAATGATATAGGATTATTCAAAACCGATGATCAGGAAAAACTTGGAAGTGAATAAACTTCATTACATTAACACAGCATGTTAGTTATCACTTAAATAAAGGATAACGTTTCCAAAATAAACCACTTCAAAGCACGCATGAACCCAAAACTCAGAGTTCTGACAAATTTTTTGTATGTACAAGGAAGACAGAAAATTCCAACTACTTTTGATAAGACACTTCCATACACATCTATATGTGTATATTTAAAGGCAATTCAGTTGTAATACCCACCAACGATAGACAACAAGATCAATCATGAATTTAATCTAGGTACGAGCAAATGCAAGGTTGTTAATCAAGAGATAAAGATACAGACCTTACCCTGTCTCGGAGGAATATGAGGTAAGATTTTGGTATCTGAGCAAGCAGTTGTGAGCTCACTTTGTGCTGAAAATTCCTCTGATCTATCATTTTCAACTGATGAAATCCACCCATCATCCTTGCCATGTTTCTTGCATAGTTCACATACAAAAGCCCGGCCCTCCTTCTGCGAGAAGAGATGAAAAAGAATCAGGCAAGGGTACAGCATAGAAAAAGTCAAAACAAATAAAGCATTGGTGAATATATACTCATTTCTCAAAGAAATTATGTTACGAGTCAATGACTGATTAGATATACCTGGCAACTATAACAAACCAAAACAAGCATTCTACAATAAGTGCACCGGAGGCGCGGAGAATAATCATCAAAGGGTATGTCACAAAGAAGACAGTGACCCATCATATCTGTTCCTAAACTCCCAACTGATATCCTGCGGTCACAGTGGAAATAAACAATGTAAAGTGCATCAACAACTCGTCTATTTACAAAATTAGGATGGGCGATAAAATTTTTCCACAGCTTATAAGAGAAATTGATAAGCTAAAAAAATACCGGTGATCAAAAACAAAATTCTTTCCTTTGAAAAAACCACCGTCTGGAAACTGCTCCAAGTAACGTTGTATTCCTCCAAATAACTGCAACGAAGCCGAAATAATAACAGTAAGAGAGAGTTTATTTCCAATATCATAAGAAAGCGAGTACCTCTATTCCTGAAATCCAAAATTTCATATAAGCACCAAAAAAAAAAACCTAGAATAAAGCAGCAGCAAAGTACACCACTCTCAATCAGGGTCAGAAAAATTAAAAGCATTCTCCTAAGAAAACCAAAATACCAACACGGAAAAAACGCACTATAGAAAGGTATAAATTCTCTAGGTTCATCTGCAGCTTTATAATTCCCACAAAAGGCCATATTTTTCCCAAGCTACAAGAATATCTTCTACAACCAACTTGGCTTAGAGTGACTACAAATAGCATCTTGTTATTGATTTTGGAGACATATTCAGGTAGTACAACTTAGCAATACATGGAATAAAATGACACTTTCTAGCAGGAGCAAACCTGAAAAACATTCTCAAAACCAGCACCTTTTGACCTAATATAGGCTGATGCCATCTCGCACCTGATTCCTCCAGTGCAATACCTGCAACATAAATCAGAGCAATAAACGATTAGTATCCATGAAGTAACCACCACATAATCAAGCCATGGATGAAATCAAATGGCATGAGCAGATATTGGATCAAATTCTGATCAAGCAAGATACACAGTGAAAGTGAGGTAGCAATTGCTATCACAGATTCACAGGATTAGAAAAACTCCAAGTAAGGTCTAGAAACTATAAACTACGAAGAACTGCTGCATTAATAATTTCCAAACAAACATATCACTGCAAAAGTTGACACGAATATGAGGGCCACAAAAAAATGACAATTTCCTAAACACTGTTACAAAATTTGTCAAATTTATAACTAAGCATGAGACTATGTAGGGGGACAAACCGACAACATTTAAAAACTGCTAAGCACTCACATGAGAACATTCTTCCCCCGCAACACTTCAGAATTATCATCGATCCACAAGGGCAGATCGCTATATTGTCTTATGCTGGGATCCAAAGTTTCCACATCCGGAGCATCGAACTTCCCGATTCTCGTCTCATACAAATTCCTCGCGTCCAGCAAAACAAGCTGTTTATCCTGCAATGGACTCTCATTGTCTGAACATCTCCCTGAGAAACACACACCAAATCAACATTTGACCATTACAACCCATTAATTACTTAAACTGGAAATTAATTGATGGCGAAATCGAACAACCCACTAATAAGGATAAAAAAAGATTTACCCACCAGCATTTTGAAGAACAGAATGAAACTCCAGAGCAGAAAGATGCTTCCCGGCATTGGAAATCTCTGGCGGCTCTAGCAGAGGATTAGAGTGCAGAGTAACCAACTCCTGGCAACAACAACACAATACATTTCACAACTGTTCACAAATCAACCAATGTCAAATGTCTCAAACTGAGAATCACCTTGACAATGCGAATCGACAGCGAAGTGAATCCACATTCCCTGGCGACCTTGTCGTTCAAAGGCCGTGGACAGGCCGCGAGCTTGAAGTCAGTGCCGTGGAACAAACTGTTACAAGCCTCGAGCTCGGCTATGTGCTTCTTCAACGAGCTCAATTTCCCTCCGACCTAATCCAATCCATTGCAAACAATGTCGAAACCCTAAGAACCTCGACAAAAGACTAAACCTTTACCAGAATGACATTGAGGACGTCAACGAAACACACATATACAATGGCACGCACACGCACACATACATATATACATATACAAATAGAGAAAGAGAGAGTACAGTGACGTTGACGCCGAGAGGAGAGAGTCGGACACGGCCGAGAAGGTGGAGCGATTTGCAGTTAGAGTCGTAGAAGGCGAAGAGGCTATCGAGGTCTGGGATTTGGGCGTACTTGTAGTATAAAAGGACGCCATGTTCGTGGTCTTCGTTTACGTGTTGGTCTCTGTGATTTGACTCCATTGTTGAGTGTTGAGAGTTGTTTGTAGGTCTTCTTCTTCTTCTTCGAGTTGAAGTGGCTGTGACTCGCTCTGCAATGGATGTTAAACGCCCTAACACGAGCTCTTCTATTGCTCCTTAACCCGGCAAAATATGGAAATTTCTCATTTTGGTACCCTATTTTTTTTGTAATTATTGAATTAGCACCCTAGTTTTAAATATATTAATATAGATAGTCTGACGAATTGAAAAAAAGGCATGCAATTGTCAAAGCTTGTGTTTGCAGAAATAAGTATTTTGTTTCCTCAAAAAAAAAAAAAAAAGTTATTTTGTTTGTAGGTAGATTTTAAAATTATAGTTATGGTTTTAGAAAGTTTAAAAAAATAGTTATCATTATAAATGTTATAACATAAATTGTTCTTAAATTTTATTGTTGAGGGAATTACAAAACAAAGGCATTCGTAATGTCAGTTAATAATCTATACTCCAAGTGTGTGCTCCTTTTATTTTTATTTTATGTTTATAGTGTAAATTTTAGGTATAAATTAAAAGTGTAATACACATTGTGATAAAAGAGGGGCATTCCTCAAAATCTCCTTTTTATGTTTACTAGTTGAAATTACGCGCAAAGCGCGTGTGAAGCACATTTTAATTTTATGTGGTAAATTTTAAAATTTATAATTTAAAGTGATTATAATAAAATAATAATTTTTATTTTAATTTTATGTGATAAATTTTAAAATTTATAATTTAAAGTGATTATAATAAAATAATATTTTTTTATAATTAGAACAGTTCATTTTAATAATATGAAATGAAAAAATCTCAAATTTCAAAAATCTAAAAGAGAATTAATTTTTTTTAAGTGAAAAATATGAAACTAATCAAATTAGAAAAAAAATATATAACTAACAATAGCAAAAAAAAAATAACAATAATTTTTTTTAGTTAAATACGGAAAAAATGGGTTTTTAAAATTTAAATAGGTGGTTAAAACAAAATGAATTTAAATAGATTTTGAAATTTAAAAGAAAAGAAAAAAATTTAAAAAAAAAATAAATGAAAAAGGGGAAAAAAACGAAATTAAAAAAAAGAAATGAAAAAGAAAAGAAAAAAAGGGAAATTAAAAAAAATGAAAAAGAAAAGAAAAAGGAAAAGAAAAAAATAAAGAAAAAAGGGGGGAGGGGGGGGGGACGGGGTTGGGGCGCGCACGCGCCCCAAAGAGAGTGAGGAGAAAGAAAAAAAAAAAAAGAGAAAAGGTTGGGGGGCCTGACGCGGTGGGGCCCGCGCGTCAGGCTTTTTTTGTTAATTATAAATAGGCCCGTGTTTTATACTATTGTAACTTTATTTATTTATTTATTAGTCCTTTAATTTTTTATTATTTATATTTAAGCCCAATTTTTTGAATTTTTTTCATTTTTGCCCCCTAAAAACGCGTTTTTTCCTAAAAAACGCCTCTTATAAACGCCCGAAACCGGAACGAATCGGCCTCCAAAAACGCCCGTGCGCCTTTATATTATGTAGATTAATATTGAAACGAGATCCTCTAGTTATCTTTCTCTCTTTTATGGCTTCTTCTCTCTTTTGAACCATCACTATATTCTGATCGCGCGAGGCCGGAGTCAGGAACTGTTTTAAGCTATCAGATTTCCGACCAATAGAAGTAGTCATGTATCTTTGACTCGAAGTGATTATCTTCAACGAATGGCATTTCACAACAAATTAAAAAACGATAACAAATAAGTTTCATAAGTCGTCCGTAATAAGCTCTCCTAACGTGTCTTTGGAGATTGTCACATTGTTGCAATGGATGATTATATATTACTGTTACTTGCTTGTTCAGAATAAATTAATTAATTTTTACGCTGTCTAAGTTTCATTATGTACTTTACTTGTTTATGCTTATGTTTGTAACACTGAAGATTGTCCATACACTAGTTACGATACGGATACGATACGTTTATCATGTTAATTTCCAAGTAGTTTTCATTTTGAGAAAACTACAATTGTGATATTAATTAAGCCCTTACGGCATGAGGAGATCTGAGAATTCATCGTGATAAATTATAGAAAATATATTTTGCAATTTGTACAAACGTTCATGACGCAAATGACCAAATTTTGCAACAGACATAAACAGTAAAATGGATGAAATGGAAGCACATATCTTCAAAGGAATATAATAGTCGCTTTGACATAAAAATGCATAAGTATTCCTATTGCAGTGTGTAAATTAGAAAGGGAAGAAATAATATGACAAAATAAAATTGCAGACTCTATAACATAACAAATTCCATAATAGACCAGCCTATGTGCGCCATACCAAAAACCCTGGCCCCAGACAAATATGAAATGTAAAATTGGAAGTTTAAAAGAATTCATCTCGGGAAATCAAAAACAAGAAAATAACGGGAAAAAGAAGCAAGCTAGACGGCTTTCACTGTACTATGTTTTCAGCCAAATTTGAAGCCACCAGGGGGAAGGGTCGGCTGGTTCCCTCCGAAATGAAAGCCTTGTTGGCTTCCATCCACACCAGCCTCGATGGTCTGTTCCTCGTCTTCCTCAGCCCAGTATCTCTCCAAGATCCTAACAGCCTTCTCATAGATCTCGTTGTTGTCGTGGTTCTGAAGATTCTCGATCTTATCCAACCCCTCACATTCCTCGACCTTTTGCGCATAAAGATTGATGCCGTCGTTAAGCCCCATATCCTTGTCGGCTTCGCCAACCTTCAGAATGTTCTCGAGGCCTTCGAGGCAGACAGTTATAATCCGTGGGTCCGGACAGACTAGAAGGTCACAGAGTGGTGGAATGCATTCTTGGCTGACCAGAAATCTGTGAGAAGGTAGATGTGTAAGTGCAGTGCTGAATAAAATTGCAAGATGACAGACTTATCCAAACTAAAAACGAATGTCTAAATGTTAGACAATGAAGCAGTCGCCATCGGAGTTGTAAATGATACATTGCTTTTAGGCCAATTGCAAAATCTGAAGTTCTTGATGTATACTTGCAAATGCAAAATAGAAAAACGAAGAAAACAAAAGGAAACTGATATCAACGTAAGTAGCCAAATAATTCCTGTTCTTTTCAACTCTGTTTCATTGACATGGATATGTATAAGCTACAATAAAAAAATAAAAAATAAAAAAAAGAGGCTATACGTACTGGATTTGTTCATGAGAGCCACCAGAAGTAGCATTTGAGATGGCCCAAGCAGCCTCCTTTTTTATTTCAAATTCAGCATTTTTTAGAAGATGAACAAGAGGTAGAATGATATTTGCCTCAATTACAGCCTGCAAAACAGAATTCAGTAGATAACGGTTACAAGAATATTATCAAGTAACACCCTCCCGGACTCTAATTTATCAACTGATACAACATCAAATATATACCTTGAAAAGGTAACAGCACGGATATTGTCGAAAAAGGTGGTGGATGTCAGAACTCTCATGCATACAAAACTATAAGGTACATATTTGGACAAATTTAAATACTTAAGGAGGATTATATACCTGTATCTGAGCTTTGTTTCCTGCTGTGATATTTGATATTGTCCAACAAGCTTCCTTCTTTATGCTCTTTTTGTGATTTTGCGTAAGAAGTTGGAAAAGGCAAGGCAGGACTTGTTTATCAATCACAAACTGCAAAAATGCAGAGCAGGTTATTTTGGTGGTTTGTTCTAGTGTAAACGTAAATCATAAACACAAGATGAAAAAAGAGGATCGAGATAGGGTTTCTATAGTCTCTTTTAGCTCTAATTTACTGAAAAGATCAAGGTGCTAACTCCAAGGAGATTTCATCAATAACCCTTCCAATTAAACTACTTTTACACCCCCAATAAGAGTCTAACTTAGTAAATCAATCACAAGCCAGCAATTGCTTTTTAGTTGTATCCACGTAGCCAAAACATGTACTTGAGATGCACTTATTTTATTGATTCATTAATTTGTATTAAGTATATGAAGGATCGTCAGAGGGGAAAAACACAAGTTTTTTTTTAAGGAAAAACAAAAAAGAAGACGTAACGTGATAGACTCCGGTAAGATACTGGAAAGCAATACCTGAGTCTGAGCATCATCACCAGTGACAATGTTCCCCACTGTCCGAAGAGCAGGAACAAGAACTGTAGGAGACGGATGCCTTTCACACCAAAGAAAAAGATCTAGTCAATTCCTAAAGGGAGCTAGACAGAGTTAACGTGCATACACATGTATATATTAACTGAAGTAAAAAAGAAATGCTATAAACACTACATTGTCAATCATAAAAATAGGATAAACCACCATTCTAAAACACAATAAGGTGAATGGCATGGAAGTTCAGCGCAATGGTGAGAATTTTATATGTAAAGGAGCTTACGTCAGAAGTTCCACAAGTCGTGGGCAAACCCCAGACTCAAGCACAGCCTGAATTTTGTCATTTGGGCCATCTGAAAGATAAGAGAGGGCCCAGCAAGCATCTGTCAGAACTTCTTCATCATTCAGATAAATGAGCTGCCGAAGAACTGGTAAGGCGGGTTTAACCTGAGTGAAACAAAATACATAAGAGCTATTCAGGTAGCTATATTGTGGCATGATATACTATTCACTACAACTGTGCTTGGAAACAATATGATCCAATCCTTAAAGCCCAATTCTGAAAGATTCTAATTAAAAATATATATAGAAACACGCGGAGATGCATCCACCTGTTCAAATGCCGTTGGAGGCTTGCCCCTACAAAAGTTAGATAAAGTCCATGTGGCATTCCTCAGCATGGATAACTTCGAGCGTTCACTCAATTGAGCTAGTAAAGGCATGAGAGCGCCATGACTCAGAACGAGATCCCTGCAACTTGGTGAATCACCAGCAACGTTACCCAAAGCCCAGACCGCCTATTCAACACCAGAATAAGGAATGGAGAAGTTAATATCACTGGGGAATATTGATTTTTACTTATGACGGCAAGCACTATGCATGATCAAATCTACAATGATACAGCAATATTCCGAATAAGCCATCACTATCTAGATAAAGATATCAACAGTTGAGAAACTTTAGCCACAACGTTCTGCAATAGACAAGAGGTATCAAGAAAAAGGGAGAGGAAGTCAACCTGCTCCCTAACATCATCACTTCCTGAGCTAAGAAGTTGCACAAACATGGGAACAGCACCCTGATCAATCACAACTCGTGTATGCTCTGATGTTCCAGATGCAACATTGGTCAAAGCCCATGCAGCCTCAAACTGAAATTAAGAAGTGTCAGGCTTAGCATTTAATTGTTGCCCTTAAATGCCCAACTTATATAGGAGGAAAAAATTAATTAATAAATAGCCCTAAGAACTCCTTACTTGCAGTTGGGGCACATCCTGCTTTCCAAGAAACTCGACAAAGCGAGGGACGACACCCGCTTTAATAACCTCATCAATCGGAGGGCTGCGCTCTACATATAATAGAAAACAACAGTCAGGACACAATTGCCATTCTCTTTGTCCTTCTATCACAGAAACTACAAACTTTTTCCTCACCAATTGATAATAGCTTTCTAAACTGAGTGGTCGCTTCCAACTGTAGAGAAGGATCGTCAGACCACACCCCTTGAACCATGGCAGGAATACTTTCCAACTGCAAGGAGAACATTAGTTAAGCATCAAATAGAGTCTTGTTCAATCAAGAGCAACAAAACAATTCAAAAGCCAATGTTCTGAATACATCTACTCGGCAAATGGTTTAATTCAATTCACGGATCTATGAAACGGTAGTGAAACCAGCAATAAGAAACACCCTAAAAAGAGCCCACTAAGCTGTTTAAACCGAATGATATTGCACTTGGGTTTTGAACAATTACACCTAAATGATTGCCATGATCCTATAACTCGAGTTATAACTCTTCTGAATCAAAGATAAAATCAACTAAAGCAAAAACCACTCCAAATCACATCCGAAGTATTCTCGATCCGCAAGTTACTATACGACCAAGAACTTATACATACACTTACAGATCCAAAGAGATCAAACATCCTGTATTGCTCCACAAACCATATCTTAATCGGAGCAACATACATCCTTAATTAATACATTAAAAAAATTTTAAAAACAAAAACAAAATATAAAAACCAATTTTTTTTTATTTTTTTTTAAGCACTGGCCGACACGCACAGAGAACCTCAAATCATTTGTCCGGTAATCAACCTCGTATCAACAGCTAATTTTCAGCTTCACAAAATCACTTTTCCTTTAAATTCCATTTCAAATAGATCCACATGTAACTAAATACCCCTTCTTCCACTTCTTATTGAACATTCGCTTAACCAAAAATTCAAAACTAGTACCAAAAACCCACACACAAATCAGTACCATTAAGGTTTTTTTTTTTTTTTAATTCCCCTCTCGCCCTAATCCGCGATTCAGATTTCCAATCAAAATTCCTCTTCTCTACACTCGATCTTCCAACTAATTAAAAAACAACAACAACCAATACCAAAACTCGAACCCTAATTCCACCGATTCCACCACAAATCAAACCAAAAAAAAAAAATCAAAAGGGAGAGAGAGAGAGAGAGAATCATAATAGAGCACTACTTTCTTCTCGATAGCGACGGCGTTCTGCGAAGCATCGAGCGAGTGCTGCTGGGAGAGGGTGAGTCCATCGCGGCGCTTCTTGAGGAGATTGTCCTCGCGCTTGTTCTTCCTGATCTCGTGGAGGTTCTCCTCGCGCCGCCGCCGAGCGTCCTCGGCGTCCACGCCGGTCTTGTACGCCTTCTTGCGCGCCTCCGTGCGCGTGCTCGGTCGCAGAGACATTGTCGCTCTCTCTCTCTCTCTCTCTCTCTTCGCTCTCCTCTCTCTCTCCCCGCTGGACTTTTGCCTCCAAAGTGTTCGACGAAATGACTCCCAAAGAAAGGAAAAGAAAGAGAGAGAGAATGCAAAAGGCGGGTTTGGGAGTTTTTTTTTTTTTGGGGGCCTCAGGTGTTAATTAGGTCATCTGTTTGAAAAGTTAAAACAAATTTTGTTTTTATCTCTACTACTTATAGTTATTGAATAATGCATACTAATTCTTTAACCAACTTTTTAATATCAACTTACGTGGTAATTAAAGTATTATATTTTAATTGGTATCTTTCTAATTATATGATAAACACTCACCAATGATAATATGACACATGAGTTTGTATTAAAAAATTAGTAAAAAAATTGATATATCTAGCACTTCTCATAATTATTAGTCTAATTAAAAAATAAATGTTTTTTTTGTTAAAAAAAATACATGTTTTTTTTTGTCGTATTTTTATGGGAGAGATTGAGAAGAAATCTATGGCTAGAAATTTAGATACCAAAATTATTTGAAATGTATTGCACTTATTAATTTTTATTTGGGAAATTGTAATTTTAAATTTTAGTTTAAAAAAATAGCCCATGTTTTTAATTCTTTCTGTTCTTCTTTTTAAAAAATAAATTAAAATACTATTGTAACAAATTTTATGAAACTTAATTTTTTATTTAAATTATCTTTCTGTAATTTATTTTTACAACTCATTTTAATGTATGAATGGTTTTCATTATTTTATACATGAACGAAAACTACACGTTGAATGACTTGAAAAAAAATTGTTAACAATTTGGTTTTGGTATTTTTTATATAAAAAATATATTACAGAGAGTTATTTTTGAGCCGTTAGATTTATATCACGGCTAATCATATGTAGAGTGTTTGAAGCTTTCCCATAAAATATATATATTTAGAGTGTTTAATTTCAATAAGACGGCTAAGAGATAATGGATTAATTTCAATGGAGTGTTTAGTATAAGTAGTGTAACCCTAATCTATATTTTCCAAGTACTTTTCTTGAACAAACTAATCTCATTCTAATGGGAGATTTGATTAGTTTGGATTTTCTGTTTTTAGCTTCGATTGGGTGATAGAGATGGTTTTTCCTTCTATTGGTATAGTGTCAATTTTTAACGAGTAAAAGTTCCAATTTTCATGATTAAAATAAATATATTGTCTGTTATGAAAAAGGCCCTCTATTATTAAAAAATGAAAGAAAATGCAAGTTAGATTATGTAAGTTTGTTAGGATTTTTTTTTTTCATTTTTTTAAATTGCTTTCTCAGCGTAGTCTTGAAACAATGAAAATGATGGAATTAAATTTAACTCTTAATAGTAATAGTTAACCATAACAATTACAATTATAATAATAACAATGATTCTCATTGCACTAATTGATAAGAAGTTCTCGAAACGTGGTTGAGCTATGTATTTTTGTCATTTATTCCTTGGATTTAAAGAGATTCTATATGTTTGACATTCTATATAATAGTTTATATACTTTTTTGTTTCTTTGATTGCTTTTTTTCCCCTCTTCTCTAATAACATTTGTTCTTATGTTCTTTTGAGGAGCATTAACTCAAACACATGCTAATAGGATAACCTTTCAAATATTAAATATTTGCTGAGTTGAATTTTGTTTGGAAATGTTAGTCACACCTGAGATATATTTTTTTAATGTTGTTTTGGATCAAATGTCTTATATTATTTTGGTTTAAAAAAAATATTACATTATGCTTTCACATTTCTTGCAAGTTTAGGTTACTTATGCTATTAAATAGACCAATGGATGGCTTAACTAATTTCCACCAATTTTAATAGATTTTTAAGGAATTAGCCAATTTTTTGGTTAATTTTTAAAATTAACTATAATTTTATGAAATTAAAAAATTAACAATTTAATGATACACGTGTATCAAAAATAAAAATGGCTAATTCATGGCCATAACTAAGCGTGAAATATGGAATACCGAGTGTTACCTAGAAATATTTTAGTGTAATAGCGGAGTAAATCCGGGTAATTAATCAGTTTCCTTTTTTTGGTTTTTTATATATTTTTTAATAATAAGGTTTTTAATCGGATAATTCCCGGGTAAGAGGCAAGATACTTTGGAATGAGAAAATCCTAATTGAATTCGAGTAATACCCAATTTTACCACCCAAGTAAAATTCGAGTAATACCTAGATTTTACCCGAAAATTCTATCGGGTAAAAATTACTCCGATTTATTCCACGCGAATTTGCATGCCTAGCCATAACTCCCATTCATTCCATAGTTTTTGAAGTGCCCTGCATCGACAAAATTATCCAATACAGGGTCTTTTCTGTCATTCACACAAAAAACAGGGGTGACAGTGAAAATTTAAATTTCACTCGCACCAAAACGCAGAAATTTGCCGCCGTTTCAAACCGTCCCCGCCGGAACTAGAGAGAAAAGAACTGAGCTCATCAGTTCAACAATCCTTCGACTTCTCAAATACAAAGCAAAACAAAACAACGTTGATTTCTTCAAGCTCACCAGAAGGGTGATTCCGTAATTTCGATCCCAATCTCTCCTATCCTTAATGTTATTATCGTCTATGGTCTTAAACCCTAAAAACCCACTGAGAATTCGGCTCAGAAAGTCTGAAACAGACTTGTGTAACCGATAGTTCTATTGCTTAGAGACTTTAAAATGCATTTTTTAATGAGAAAACTGTCACAGAGGATTATTCTCAGACAGGTACGTAGTTCTGAGTCGAAACAGCTTCTCAGACTATACGAAAGTTTCAAACTTTTTTTTTTCTTTAATCAGAGTTTAGTTTTTGTTTTTGTTTTGCTTTGTTTTTTTTTTTTTTTTTGTGGATTTTTATTTCTGGGGCGAGATATGAAGTGGGTATTTCTTGAATGTTTCTAGAGAAGTGTAAATGTTTATTCTTTTGAGAGTAGTTCATATAAAGTACCAACTTTGGTACTGTTTGAACTGTTTCTTAGTCAAGTTGGCTATATTTTGATGAGAGCTTAAAGGTTATTCTAATTATCTTAGCGTTAGCTTTTGTGTCATTGCATTTGTACGTAGAGATTCTGAAATGTGATTATTGGTCATGGTTTGTAGTTTAATTTCTTGTGTTTGATACGCTTGTGTGTTTGATTTTATATTCAAATGGCTCCAATTATATAACAAATGACTTAGGGAAATGTTTATGACTTCTGTAACACAATGTGGCTGAGTATTTGGTCTGGAAATTTTTCGTCGGAGTTTGCATAACATGAGCATGTCAGTGCGTTACTCTTTGTTCTCGTTTCTGTTCTCCTTAGTTTTCATATTGTTTAGAAGCCTAGACAATCTCCTTTTTGAAACTCCAGTAGTTTTGCATGAAAGTTCGTGTCTTTTGAGCTTGCTTCGCAGGCTACCGGACGTTATGCATATTCTACGAAGATTATTGATATTGGCCAGCCTAGTCCTGGAACTCATTCGCAGGTATGGGTTATTGCTACTAGGCAAGGTTTACATATTAGTATGTTACAAAAATTTGCACTCTCGCACAAGTAGCTATCTTAATTGTGCTTCTTTTGTTATATAAAATAAGGTTTCGCTTCCTTTTGTCAGTTGTTGAAAGAAGGGGAGATCACGCCAGGTATAAGCTCCGAAGAATATGCTTCGAGAAGGAAAAGTTTTCTGGATCGTCTCCCCGAGAAGAGCTTGGCCATTGTCGCTGCTGCCCCCGTAAAAATGATGACTGATGTCGTGCCTTATACTTTTCGTCAAGATGCTGATTATTTGTATATCACCGGATGCCAACAACCCGGTGGCTTAGCAGTTATAGGCCACGAGTTCGGCTTGTGCATGTTCATGCCCGAAGCAAGTATTCATGTATGTCCTGGCTTGTACGAGTGAATCTTCTTCGATTCTATTGTTTTCGAATTATTCTTTAGTCTCGACTTAAGCTTGTATTTTGATTTCTTGGTGACATATGTTCGGAAGTAAAACAGTACACAGAGTTTGATCTTTTCCTTTTTGTTTGTTTATAACTTGTTTAGGACATTACTTGGCAAGGGAAAATGGCTGGGGTTGATGAAGCATTGGAAATATTCAAGGCCGAGAGAGCATATCCAATGCGCAAACTAAGGGAGGTACGTTGTATTCGAATGTCACTCTACTTATATAAAGGCATCATCAATAACGAGTTAATTGCACAATAAGGTTGCTACGATTTTCCCCTGTTATTACCTATGGTTGTCCATTGATAACATCCTCGATTATCCAATAACACGACCTTTAACTATTGTGAAACAGCTTCAAACATGTCTTTCTCATGTATGTTATTTTTTGTTTTTTTTTCGGTCCAATATTACTGAGTGCAGATTCTGCCTGATATGATAAGGAGCTCGTCTACATTGTTCCACAATGCAAATACTGCCATACCGGCTTATACAGATTTGGAGCCCTTCCAAAAAGCAGCTTATGACGGCAAGGTTAAAAATGTTTCGAGTATCACCCACGAACTACGACTAGTAAAATCGCCTTCAGAACTTAAGTTAATGAGGGAAGCCGCTTCTATTGGTTGCCAGGTACCTAAATAGTATCTGATATTACTAGAAGCCTGTTCTAAGCTTTGTTTTTTTCTCTCTTAAATTATTCCTCATTTCTTGGGGCTTGTGTAGGCTCTTCTGCAGACAATGCTTCACTCAAAGACGTATCCGTACGAGAATATCCTATCAGTGAAAGTTGAATACGAATGCAGAATAAGAGGTGCCCAGAGAATGGCGTAAGTGTTTAGTGTATGATTGGATCTGTAATTTAAATTATTTGTTTAGCTCCGTCTATTGGTCTCTCCTTTATAACTGGAAATGCTTATTGAATTGGCAAACGAGCTTGCAACGGGTCAGTGGCTAAAGTTTTATACAAGATTTTTCAGTTTCATTTTTCGTTACCAGGTTTAACCCTGTGGTTGGTGGTGGGGCTAACGGAAGTGTGATTCATTATTCTCGAAACGATCAGAAAGTGAGTTCAAAAAACAATGTGGTTTCCCCACTGGTAACAATTTAAGCAAAAACCACAAATTCATTAACTTACACACCGGGCCTCCCATAAACACACCTATAAACTTGTCCAGGTTAAAGATGGAGATCTTGTTTTGATGGACATTGGTTGTGAATTGCACGGATATGTCAGTGATCTTACTCGCACCTGGCCACCGTGTGGTAGCTTTTCTTCTCCTCAAGTATGAACCAATCTCATTTTGTCTCTTTGAGTTTTGTGTAGCTCTTTAACTTCTATTATAATTACTGTTCCTTTATGTATAACCCGGTAGATAACTCTCACACCTGAAAGATATCATGTCCATATTTCAGGAAGAACTTTATGAACTTATTTTGCAAACAAACAAGGAATGTCTGAAGCTCTGCAAGCCCGGAGCTAGTATTCGACAAATACACAACTATTCAGTATGTAATGTTTTTTTTTTTTTTGTTCTTTGTTTTTGTTTTTGTTTTTGTTTTTTTCAGTTTCTTTTGAGATTAGCGGAATGAAATTTCATCTCTGCTGTATTTTCTCTAATGGCTGCATAAAATTGTTGAATCTTGAAGTCCATATGCTTGTCCAGGTTGAAATGCTAATCAAAGGACTCAAGGAGATTGGTATCTTGAAAAGTAGAGCTACCAGTACATATTATCAGCTGAACCCAACTTCTATAGGTTCTCTTTGCATATCCCTTGAGATAAATTCCTCTTTTGCTACGTTACAATGCTACCTTTGAAATATGGCCTTGTCATAAAAGATATTGGTTCAATATCAATTCCAAAATACGGAAATTTTAATTGTGTTTCTTCATTGCGTAATTGGGATATGCACAGCCAAATCGGTCTCCTGCTCGATTTGAATCTTTTAGTTTCATCTTTGGTTACGCAGGTCACTATCTCGGGATGGATGTCCATGATTGTTCTACGATCAGCTATGACCGTCCCCTGAAGCCAGGTGTTGTAAGTTCTCTCCCTTATATTACACCGCCTTTGCCAACTTTATACTTCATGGTATTTTCTTTCTCATCTATCCAATAAAATCAAGTATTGTCCATGCTGCCTCAATGTCTGCTCATGCCTTGCAAAAGTGGGATGTCAGTATCGAACACGCATACATGTGTCACAATGTCTTCTACTCATGTTCTAATCCTAATTGACGTTAGTATAATAATGTCAACATCTTTTCTTGGTCCCGGGCAGGTGATAACAGTTGAACCGGGGATCTACATCCCATCTTCTTTTGATGTTCCCGAGAGGTATGCTGGGCTTATCTCTGCTCTGCAAACTGATCTTTCTTAGCTTGGAAAAAAATTATACTCAAACCTGATTGTCTCTTATGAAATCACCGAAACACATATTAGACAGTCCTCCTGACTATAAGCACTAGCAAAATTGCACTCATAGGCAAAGCAAAATTTCTCGGAGTCATTGTTACCACAATCATTTCTGTCTTTTATTACTGGACTTTGAATCTACTATCGAGCGATCATAATTAATACGTTCATTTGGAATCACAGGTATCAAGGCATTGGGATAAGAATTGAAGATGAGGTTCTCATAACTGAAACAGGATATGAGGTAGACTCGAACTATGTGCATTTAGGAAGAAATGTTGCCTTTCAATGTTTCTTTATCTTATCATTCATGTTGATAGTGACATTATTTTCATCAAGTGATTGTTATCATTGTTTAGCAAAGAAAAAATTATCAGTTCAAAAAAAATAAAACACAACTATTATCAATGTTAACTATGGTTTTGCTGGCAGTTTTGTTTACATTCATTACTATTTTATATTAGTCGGGAATCCATAAAAAACGCGGTATCCTTGTCCATTCCAGGTGCTCACCGGGTCACTTCCGAAGGAGGTTAAACAGATCGAGTCCTTGCTAAACAACTTTTGCCATGGAATGGCAATTGGATCAGAGAACCATAGTGATATGAGAGTTGCTTCCAAGTGATCCCTGTGCATTACAGACCCCGAACACCATTATTTCTTCAGAAAATGTTCCAAAATTTTCTACCACAGTACACAAGTTTTCGTTCCATGCAAGGCTTGGAACCAATGGCTCTAGAGCTTGCCTTAGGTCAACATTTCTTTCATTGATTTTTCCATAAAACTAGACCCCAAAAAGAAAGGGAAAAAAATAATAATAAGGGGCTTGGTGCTTGTTTGCCATATTACTATTATTATTTTTTTACAGAAAAAGCTCTGTAAATTGTGACCAAATACAACTTTTTTTTTTTTTTTTTTTTGCTTACAGATGTGACTCATTTTATTTTTGTAATTTATGACTTCCCTGTTCATATGTTTATTGTATATTTATTTTATCTTTTCCTAAATGGCAAGTCAAAGCCACCAAATGGTGCTTGTGGGAGCCCCTGGCCATCAAGTCTGTCAGAATGAAGGTCCAAATTGAGGATGATTGTCTCAACACATTGACCAAAAGCCATTGTTTAACCCCACTTGCCATGGATGATGAATTGGATTAGACTTACTATTTATGAATTCATTCGCTTCAACCACTCGAACAAGTCTTTTATTTTTATGCATGAGACTCACGAGTAGGATTTGTATATGCGAGTGATTTGAGCTGATATTAATTGAGTTGAATAATATTTTTTCTAATGTAAATATCATAAGATTCTACACATATATAAGATGACGTATTTTGAACTGAATGGCATTTTCCAAATTGAATAAATTTATACATTCGGAATCAGTACGTTGAATATTGGGTACATATTAATACCTAATGACAATTTAGATAATATCATATCAATACTACTATGATGAAAATCTGATAGTTTGTAATAAATAATACTAGATTTTTGAAATCTACCAAATAGGGTGTGCTCTTTGGTATTCAAAATGCATTGAAAATATATTTTACCAATTAAATGTTTTTACTTATTAAAATTGGTCGATTATGTGATACATGCATAATACAATCTTCATATGTATGTATGTATGTATGTTAATCTTCAAAATTGGCAACTTTATGGAATTAGTTCAAGTACTAACAAACTGAGCAACACTTGATGACGAATTATGATTAAAACCTGGTCCTTTTATTTTTTTTTTAATCTCCCATAAAACAGGCACAGAAGTTTAGGTCCGTCCAAAAACATTGCATAAGATCACGGACATTTTTCTGGTTTGGGATTTAATGCAATTTGCTCAGTTTTCTAAAGGCCATTAAATTGGCTCAGATAAGGCCAAGAGATGACCAACTAACTAGAAGATTTTAGTTGTGGTGTTATCAGTTGTGTACCACCTTAGAACAATTATTTGGTGTGACCATCATTCATGAACAACACTTTTCTAAGGTATGTTTGATTGGATGAATCGGGAAGACGAATGATGGGAGATATTCAAATGATGAAAAGTGTGAAAAATTAGAAGGATTATAATAATCCTATAGTTGTTTCGTTTAGAAGAATGAGTGATACATCTAATAGATAATTGAAAATTTGTGTAATTATTATATTGTTTGTTTTTAAATTATTTTAAAAGATGAAATAAACTTTTGTACTAATAAAGATGAAGGAGTTATTGCATTCTTACACTTACCGAATAATACAATTTAGTCGGCCGAATAGGTGTGCTCTCCCCACACCCCTCTCATTGTCTCATTTCGTCCTTTCAACAAAATAAGTGGATTCTAACTTTCCTTCGTCTTTCGCATCCTCACACATTTTCATTCATCAAATCAAACACGCTCATACTCTTCTCTCTCTCTCTCTCACTCTCTCTCCTGTGAACCCATGATTTGACCATGTACATGATTTTTCCCTTTCAATAGTTTTTTTTTTTTTTTTGCCAGAAACATGTGCAGGGTAAGACGTGTGAAACATGTATAAAACTTATTTGACATGTTATAATCATAAATGATCTTATTCTTATTCGGATTTTTTTTAGAATAGAATACGCAACCTTTTTTTTTTCCTTTCTTATTGCGTGACACCGAATTCAGGATCTAAAATATTGATTCCTAAAGCATGAATAATGATAGTATGACGTGAATAGTAGAAGGATATGAAATACTTTTGAGTCTTGTTGTAAATAACACATAATTAATAAGAATAAATTGCTCTAAAAAATAGCCAACTTGTTTTAGGTTCTTCTTTCCGTTCTTGATGCCTTTGAATTTAGATCCAAAAGTAGTGCCTCTTAAAATATAATCAATGGTAAACACTGACGTAATAATATTTTTTTTAACATGTTATGAACTTATGATGCATCATTCTAAATTCTAATAAATTAAATTTCTGACGCATCATTCTTAAAATTTTTGTTTGTCTATTCGGAAATTATTATTCAGTTGATGTTAGTACTCGAACAATTACTAGATTTAAGAGGTTGGTTTAATTGGACAAGGTTAGCGTTACAAGTAAATGTGTTGTTTATTTCATTACCCTCCAAAACCAATCAACACTTTTAACACAACAAATACACTAAATGTTACACCACCTAGACCTCTTTACCTTTTATGTCTTCAATGAAAAGCTAAGTTTAATTATTATTATTATTTATTTATTTACTTTATTAGCAATAGTTGTAAAATCACACTTATTCCAAATACCAAATGTAGCACCGCGTAAAACGTACACACATTTATGCCTTTTACCTCATTCCTTCAATGCCAAGTAACAATTTCTTTTCTCATCTTTAACAATCTGTTTACCCAAAAGTCTATTTAGGTCTTTAAATGAACTTGCTTTTGTTTGATAATCAAATCTATATTGTGCGGTTAGAATAGGTTCGATTTGTCTATGTATCAGTATTTGTGGTCAAAATAACATAATAATAATTAGACAAGTTTGGATTGATAATGCACTTTAGCTTAAGGAAGGCTATTTTTAGACGTGTCTTACTTATGTTATTAAAAACCATGGGTCTATAACTATTCTATATTGTCTTTGTACGGATGATGGGAAAATAAATAATTTTAGGAGCTAGTTAGGGAGTGAGAATTATTATGATATTGGAGTGACAATTAGATTAGTTGACTATCACAAGTCACACCTTGTGGTGTTGTTCTTTCACCCATCTAAATCTAAGTCTGCTCAGCCACAATAAATAGGTTTAGAGTTCCCAACTACGCAAAACGTGGCGGCTTTGCATTGGCTAACTGCCCTCAACCCCACCGTTTCCCCTTTAATTTGGCCATAATTCCTCAACCATATTAATTAATATAGTTGGCCACAACAAAGCCCAATCCTTCCCCATGAATTACCACTTTGCCCAGCATTTTGTTTTTCAAATGGGTGAAGTAGGCAAATACCCAGAATTTATATAACAATAAAAATAAATACCCAAACTTTTGAAGTAATTGAGTTTCTAGTCAATTTGTGAATTACTTGCACATGCTTTTGGTAACTAAGTGAATTACCACCACATACTTTTGGTAACTAAGTGAATTACTTACACATACTTTTGGGTAGTTGGTTACATTTTTCAAAAGATTGGGTAATAACTTACATTAAGTTTTAAAAATTGGGTATTCATTATAATTTCTCTTTCAAATAAAGAGCATCTAAATGGACGTGCAACCTCTTATTTGGGGAGTTCATCTATTCCATTTAAAAATAAAATTGTTTGATTTACTAATTTTAATGTGGTATAAATTATTGAGATTTAAAAATAATATATTATGATTAAAAAAGTTAAAAACATTGTTAAAAAAATTGAAATGAGAGGAATGAGAGAGACAAATAATGAGTAAGGGAAAAAAAATTTCTAAGAGTCAATATTATTTGACATCAAGTATAACATAACATCAAATTTAGGCATTTGAAAATGAACATTGATTAACTATTTTTTCGTATTTTAATGTGAGATAGTGAGAGTAATTATGATTATAGTTTTATATTATAAAAAATCTTTTTATATCACAAAATCGTTAATATCGAATCTAATGTTTATTATTATTGGCTAGCATTCGTTGTATGAGTTGTGCAACTAAATATTATAATAATAAAAATAACATTAAAATGTCACTAATGTATTAGAATATTCAATGTTACATATGGAATTTTGATTTTTGATTTTTAGCCAAATTTGGCATTGACATTAACTAATTAGAGATGGTATTGTGTGTCAAGATATGGCAACCATTTACTTGCAAAATGCCATCTATGCAGCCATAACATACAAAACCCAAAACGAAAACAAGTCACATGTTTCAAATTTAATTAAGTTTGACATGATTTGATAATTAAAAACGCATAATAATTTAGAAAATTGATGTCCAAAATCGAAAGAATCTAAAGAATTTTACGATAAAAAAACGATTCTAGATTGTCTATTAATCCTTTTAAATAATGCTTCTCATATATATAAAAAAGAGAAAGGGCTAACTCTATCACAGATTTTTCTCCCAAAATCGCCTCAATTAAATGGAAAAGAGAGTTAGTTGAGCTAACTAAGCAATCCCACATGAATATTCATGGGTCTATTTTGGAAACCTACATTTGGCTACACTCTATTCCATTCCCCTACAAGTGGCACATCCTCGGTTATAAGTAACCTCAAGGGGCAAAATTGTGAAGGCAATTTGGAAATTTTTGACAACCCACAAGGGCAAATTCCAAAGCTCACAACTATATTAACCCCAACACACACCCTTTCCAATCCCACCCCATCTTTTTCACACAAAAGAAACCTCTCTTAACAAACAAACCGCCCAAGTTTGTTGAAAAAGAAAAAGAGAACAAGAACAAGAAACATGTCACTGGTCACAGAAGAGATCAAGTCCAAGGCAGAGGTGTACTATGGGCATGAAATCTGCAAAGAGAAGTCACAAGAGTTGCTGAAAGAAGTTGGGCTTCCCAATGGTCTGTTGCCACTTAAAGACATAGAGGAGTGTGGGTACTTGAGGGAGACAGGGTTTGTGTGGCTGAAGCAGAAGAAGAGCACAACCCACAAGTTTGAGAAGATTGGGAAGCCAGTGAGCTATGCCACAGAGGTCACAGCCATTGCTGAGCCCAACAAGATCAGGAAGCTCACTGGGGTCAAGACCAAGGAGCTTCTGCTTTGGATCACTCTCAGTGACATCTATGTTGATGACCCTCCAACTGGCAAGATCACCTTCAAGACCCCTGCTGGGCTATCAAGGTCTTTTCCTGTCTCAGCCTTTGAGGTTGAGGAAGACCCCAAGCCCAAGCTTGCCAAGGGCAAAGAAGAGGAGGCCAAGGAAGTGGCCAAAGAGAAGATCAAGGAAGTGAATGGAGAGATTGGTGCCAAAGAGGACAAGAAGGAAGGCAATGTGGCTGTGGAGGTTAAGGAAGTTTAGAACTTTTTTATTTTTATTTTTTCCTTCCCTTCTTTTAAATTTTCAATATAAGAAAGATGAAGTTATAGGGCTGGTCTTGTTTTTTAGGCTCTTTTTTATGTTTTTGGTTGTTTTGTCATATCATGCCTTTTAAAGTTACCCCTTTAGTAGTGTTCTACTTAAATGAAATAAAGTTAATTGTTTCATGAAGAGCTTTCATTTGTTCTACTTTGATTATCAATGTCAATTGTTGTTAATCTTAGAATCTTTGTTTGTGGTAATCAGTTCCAGAGAAAAAGGAAAAGTAGAATTCCCTTTAAGAAGAACCTAAAATTTCTGCTACTAAGAATGGCTATTATTCCTTGATATGGCTTCAAGTAAACTTAAATAAACTTTTTAATCACTTTTTTTTTTTCCCAGCCCTCTATATGCTTATAGTTGTGTGTATTAAGATCTTTCTATATTAGGAATGTCAAAATAGGTGCCAAAAATTTATCCTGAAAGGGAAAACTCCATAGGCAAAGACATTTCCAGACTAAATTTCTGCGTAAGTTGAGATTAAATTATTACTCTGTCTAGCTGAATCTTGAAAGTAGAGCCCCTAAAGGCTCATGGGTTATGGACATTGAATCTTGAAGTAATGGCTCAACTGGCAAAATTTAATGTAATGCACCGACATAGTACTGTAAAATTATTTGATCACTCTGTATGAAACAAGAAAGAAATCCATAAGGAAAAGGAAAGATTTAAAAAAAAAAAACCAAAAAAAAAACCCTACTTTTCTAAGGTCTGACCAGCTATTTGATGACATAAAGATCATATTAATATTCATATTGCAAGTAGGTAACCCAATTAACAGAACACTTAAAAGCACCATTTTAGGTGTTCACACGTATGGAATTATTCTACATTGTTGTTAAAAGTGTTTTTTAGGTGAACAAGTCTACTAAGACTTGTGTTGAAGGCAATGAAAACGGACAATCCAAAAACATGTTTGATTGACAACAAATTGTTAGGAAGCAGATTAAGCAATGACCAATATGGCAGAAAGCCAAAATTTTACAAACTAAGCATCTAAATCTCAAAGTACTCAATCTAACATTGTGTGAGGAAATTTAAAAAAAAAAAAAATTAGTTATTAGATTTGACTAAATCAGACGGTCTAAAAAGTTTTGTGCGCACGGTTTTGTTGAGTTTCCTGAGAAAGCATCTCATTTGCATATAGAGAGTTGGAATGGTTGATCCAAAAATGAGAAAAGATGATATTGAACAACATAACTTTCAAAGTTGCTACATTTACATCACAAGCTTTCTACATTAGTATATATGAGTTCTACAAGAAGCCAAACATTGTGGAAAGAAAGGCTGTGAGCTTTGTTTTCCTTACTATGGTAAGTAATGGCTTGAAAAGACAAGTTTAACCGTGCTTTTATCGTCACTTTCGTCGGCGATCACAACTTTAAAGCCTGCCAAGGACCGACAAATTAGGACAGAGTTGGAAGTATGACTTAAATATAAGTTCTAGAAAGCAATTAAGTGAGCTAACAACTATCTTCCATGTTTGAAAACGAGATTAGAACGGCAAAAATTAAATAAAATGCAATAAAAAAATCATGTATTTGGAGTGGTTATTAGTTGGCAGGAGAGTCTTCCGCTAAAGCTTATTCGTTTCATGAAAATAGTCACAAAGATCTCTCTGCCATTCTTTTCGAAACGTTTCCCAAAGATAGTGAAAGCAAACATTTATCAGCTCGTAACTCTACTTGTGATTTAACTCCTTTCTCATCATTTAAATTGTTTCATAACAGCAAATAAAAGAAGGGCAACATTTGTTGTTTACTTTTGAAGAACGATCAATCCATAGCACATGGTTTGTTATAACTTTACCATAACCTAGGAAACTTAACACAAGCTAGGCCACAAAACAATCCCCACATAAATGAGAAACTTGATCAAAGAATATAGTAAAGTTACATACCTGAGAAGCCACAGCCCATTTCCCATCAATCCATTCCTGATGAGGCCTCATCTCGGAGTGATGAAACTCCATTTCTTCCTTTGTGTCCTTAAAGTACACTCTGTACTTCGACTCACTGAGAACCTCCGAAATCACGCCGACCCACCACCCGTCATTGTACAAACAATCAACCTCTTCAAGCAACTTGAACCGACCATCGACCACAGTGTCTGGCGGACAAGGTCTTATGTACGGTGTCTCAATCTCTTCTATCAGAAAATTTTCATCGTCGTCTGTTCTCAGGCTCTGATATTGAATAAGAAACTTGTCCTTCCCCAAATGCTCGACTATGGTCGCAGCAAACCAAGCACCTTCGAAACCGTCCTCGTCGCTGCTAACCTCAACCAATGTCCCCTTCTCAAACTTCTCATTTGTTGTTTCTTTGTTACCATTTACGTTCATCCCAATTTTCCTTTTCTGCCATTCCATGAGAATTAGAGCTTGTAAGCTAAGAAATCTAGAAGCTTATGACATTAAGAACAATGTGAATTCTGACAATGTGAATTCTGTATCAGATTTTAATACAGCTGCCAAAATATATCATTTTTTTTTAAGCATGATTAGATTACAAAAACTAACTTAATGCCCGCAAATTTTAGATAACGCGGCATGAATAAGGAATCGAGTTCCATGGCAATATAGAGTTTCTGTTCTTCATAAGTATGTTTAGGAGTTGTAATCAAACACTTGACAGTTCATAATTATACCCACTGAACTAAGATTATTGTTCTGACATTTCAACTTGCTCAAAAGCCATGTCAAAAAACACCAAAAAAGTAAGTATAATTTTACCAAAAAGAAGCAGAAACTGTGTCAAGCTTCAGGTCCTTATCATTTCTGCTCACAGTTCTAACATGACACCATGACAAAAAGCAATATATTTCAACTCATCACCAAGTTCCAACACATTGAACGTCAAGCAACTAAAACAGAACAAAGACACGTTCCAACCGAAAAAAAAAAAAAAAACACACACACACACACACAGAGCAATCAAAGAGAGGCAATAAAAAGAAAAAACTTTAGAGAAGAAACAAACCAAGCCTCGCGTCAATATATATTTATGACACAACAAACCTTAAACATGTGACATGTCATGCAAAAATAAAAAATAAATTTCCCATTGGCCATTTGCCCATATAATCTTAGAAACTCTTCTAACACTTGGAAAGTCCACAAACTAAAACACACAAACCAAAAAATAAAATAAAATAAAACAAAACCTTGAACAGAAGAGACAAAACTGACCACGTTTTCTTGTTCCTCGAGCTGTGGGACCCAAACTCCGTCGACCCAATTTCTGTGAAGCCTCATGTCACTCTCCGAGAACACCATTTGTTCCTTGTACACTCCGAAGAAGACCTCGAACCTTCCGGCGCCGCGGACCGCCGTCACCACGGCCTGCCACCAGCCGTCGTTGTGGTACACGTCGACCTCGTCGCCGGGCCCGAACTCCCGCCGCGGCTCCGGCGGCGGGCGCGGCCGGAGCTGCGCGGCGGCGGCGACTTCCCGGAGGGGCTGGGAGGCGTCGTCGGAGACGAGGGTCTCGTACTGGACCAGGTAGGACTCCGGCGGAGAGGGGAGAGAGGAGACGACTCTAGCGAGGAAGAATGAGCCTCGGAAGCCGGCCTCGTCGGAGCTGACCTCCACGGCGGAGCCTGGGCGGAACTGGGGTTTGGGTTTCGGTGCCATTTAGGGTTTTTGATGGCGTTGAGAGAGAGAGAGAGAGAGAGAGTATACAACTGTGTTTGTATGGTCGGAGAAGGTCGGAGAGAGAGAGAAGAGGGATTTGGAGGGACGAGACATATAGCATTGATGCTTAACGACAGTGTTAAAGAACGAACGACAGATATTGGGAAACGACAAAAGGAAAAACGACATATATTTGGGAAACAACAATAAAAGAAAAACGACAGATATTAGGGAAACGACAATAAGAGGAAAAACGACAATAAAAAGAAAAACGACAGATATTTGGGAAACGATAATAAAAGGAGAAACGACAGATAATGGGGAAACGACAATAAAAGGAAAAACGACAGAACGACAATAAAAGGAAAAACGACAGATATTTGGGAAACGATAATAAAAGGAGAAACGACAGATATTGGAGAAACGACAATAAAAAAAGGGCAGATATTGGGGAAGCGACAATAAAAGGAAAAACGACAAACGACATAAAATAAAAACGACAGATACTGGGGAAACGACAATATAAGGAAAAACGACAGATATTGGGAAAACGACAATAAAAGGATATCGACATTTTAAAAAGAGATTATTATGGTTTTTTTGTTTGTTTTGTTTTTTGCTTTTTTTTATAAAGGCCCATTATACTTGAAAAGGGACAGTAAGAAATATTGAAAATTTTAAAAAATGCCATTTTTTGAACAACTTGTTGCCACTTTAAAATAAATTGTCATTCTTTTTTTTCCAAAATGGGAAAGACAAGTGGGGGAGAAGGGGGACTAGGTTGGCATGACATGACATGCAATATTGACATATATTATAAACTTTAATTTCAAATGTGGCATGAGATCAAATTTTCTTTAAGAAAAGAAAAGCTTAGAAAAGAAAATATACGAGCAAAAATATATTTTAAAAAAATACAACGCTTCAAGAAAAAGGAACGATATTGGGAGATAAAAGACGTTGGTGAAAAAAAAAAAAGGATTTGAAAATGACAATGATAAGAGAACATCAGCAGTTAAGAAAATGAATGGACAGTTGAGTTCAAGATGTACATCTGAAAACAACAGCTAAAAAACGACAACAAAAAGAACGACACTGCTTGAAAAACGACAGTAAGAAACAAACAACATGCAAAATGCATGATATGATAAAAAGAAAAGAACAACGTTAAGTTTTAACAAGGGGAAAGACACTAGAGGGTAAACGGTTACAATATGAAAAAACGACATCGAGTGAAAAAAAAATGCAGGAAAACTAAAGAAACGATATTGGGAGATAAAAACGACAATGATCTATAAACGACACCAACATAAAAAACGACACAATCCAGAAAGCAAGAAAGAAAATACTTAAAAACGATAGAGAACTTATAAACAACATCTAAGAAAATACTTAAAACTCGCATGCACGTATGAAGTAGCAATAGTTAAGAAAACGACAAATCGGGTAAAAACGACAGCTATACAACGAAAATGATATAAAAACGACAGACGACAGTAAAATGAGAAACGACAACATACAAAATGTTACGAAAAAACGTCACCAACCTAGAAAACGACGCAATCCAGAAACCACCAAGAAAATACTGAAATCGACATAGAACTAGTTAAGAAAAGACAGCACAAAACGACAAATTATATTTAAAAAAAATACAAGTAAAACGATAATGATATAAAAACGACAACCAAATGAGAAGCGACAACATATAAAATAACAATGGTACGAATAACGACAGAACCCAGAAAGAAACAAAAAAATACTTGAAAGCAACATCTAAAACTCGCATGCATGTATGAAGCAGCACTAGATAGTAATCTAAAAACATTATCAACCTTAAAAACCACAACAATATGAAAGCAGCGCCAGTTTAAGAAGAAGGCGGTAATTTTGAAACATTACCGAACTTAAAAATATATAACTGAGCGACAAGGCGGAAAAAACGACGAACATAAAAGTAAACGACAATAATTTTAAAAAGCGACACCAACACCGAAAAAAACCCAGAGAACGCGAAACGAGAAACGACAAATACTATGAGAGAAGCAGCTGTTCAGCAACCTAGAAAGTAGAAAACTAGAAATCGACAGAGTCGAGAAGCAAATCACCCAAAAAACGACACAAAAAGATAAAACCACCTCCAAAACTCGCATGCAAGCAAAAAACGACACAAAAATATAAAACCACCTCCAAAACTTGCATGCACGTAAAAAACGACACAAAAACATAAAACCACCTCCAAAACTCGAATGCACGTAAAAACAACACTCATTCGTACTTTGGATTTTATGTTAATCTCTGATAAACCAAACCTTCGATGAGTTTGGTCCGACTGAGACATGTCTCCTCAGCCACGAAATCGACTCTCAGCCCCAACAAAACCCATCTCCGAACCACCATAGATCTCAGAACCCTAGAGACCCATCTGAGCCAATGCCAGAACCTCAGCCAGTTCAAGCAAATCCTCTCCCAGACTGTCTCGACCGGCTTCGTCGGCGACACTTTCGCCGCAAGTCGCCTTCTCAAGTTCGCCTGCGAGTTTCCCTTCGTCGGCGTGGACTTCTCGTTCCGCGTCTTCGGCCTCATCGAGAATTCCAATGGGTTCATTTGGAACACCATGATGAGAGCTTTCGTGCAGAGAAATCGACCCCGAATGGCTCTTTCTCTGTACAAGCTCATGTTGAAGGAGCAAGTGGGTCCCGATAACTATACCTACCCTGTTTTGGTTCAGTCCTGTGCTTTGAGGCTGCGCGAGGTTGATGGGAAACAGGTCCATTGCCATGTCGTGAAGGTGGGGTTTGGTTCGGACGTTTATGTTCGCAACACTTTGGTCAATCTGTATTCGGTTTGTGAGAACATGAGCGACGCTCGGAAACTGTTCGACGAAAGTCCTTGCTTGGATTCAGTCACGTGGAACTCGATTCTCGGCGGGTACGTGAAGGCGGAGGCGGTGGAGGAGGCGGAGGGGATTTACGAGCGAATGCCGGTGAAGAACACGATCGCGTCGAATTCGATGATCGCGTTGTTCGGGAAGGCGGGCCGGGTGGAGGAGGCGCGTCGGTTCTTCGATGAAATGCCCGAGAGAGACATGGTTTCGTGGAGCGCGTTGATCTCTTGCTTCGAGCAGAATGGGATGTGCCAATGAGGCTTTGGATTTGTTTGCGAAAATGAGCGGGAATGGAGTAAGGTTGGACGAGGTTGTGGCGATAACGGCGCTTTCTGCGTGCGCGCGCATTTTGGCCATCAGGATGGGGAAGTTGGTTCATGTCTTGGCTGTGAAATTCGGGATCGAAAGTTACGTTAATCTTGGGAACGCTTTGATTCACATGTACTCAAGTTGCGGAGAAGTAATGGCTGCCGAGCGCTTGTTTGAAACAGCTCAAACTTTGAATCAGATAACTTGGAACTCGATGTTATCTGGGTACTTGAGATGCGGTTCTGTTGAAGACGCCAGGGCGTTGTTTGATTCCATGCCCGAGAGGGACGTCGTGTCATGGAGTGCGATGATTTCGGGGTACGCTCAACTCGACCGATTCTCCGAGACACTAGCGTTGTTCCAGGAAATGCAACATTTTGGAATTAGGCCTGATGAGACCACTTTGGTGAGCGTGGTCTCGGCTTGCACTCATTTAGCCGCGCTTGACATAGGCAAATGGGTTCATGCTTACATAAGGAAAAATGGTCTGAAGGTCAATGCCATTTTGGGTACAACTCTCGTAGACATGTACATGAAATGCGGGTGCGTGGAGAATGCGTTGGAGGTTTTTCACGGGATGGCAGAGAAGGGAGTTTCGACATGGAACGCACTCATTCTCGGGTTGGCAATGAACGGGCTCGTAGAGAAGTCGCTGGACATGTTTTCAGAGATGAAAGCTTGCGGTGCTATGCCTAATGAGATCACTTTTGTGGCGGTTCTTGGAGCTTGTCGACACATGGGGCTAGTGGACGAGGGACGCCGTCACTTCGGCTCGATGGTTCGAGAGCACGGTATAGAACCCAATGTTAAGCATTACGGATGCATGGTTGATCTTCTGGGGCGGGTGGGAATGCTCAAAGAGGCGGAGGAACTCATTGAGAGTATGCCTATGGCGCCAGAAGTTGCCACATGGGGCGCCTTGCTCGGGGCTTGTAAGAAACACGGAGGCATGATATGGGTGAGAGGATCGGAAGGAGGCTCATCAAGCTTCAGCCTGACCACGACGGTTTCCATGTGTTATTGTCAAACATCTACGCTTCTAGAGGTGATTGGGACAATGTTCTTGAGATCAGAGGAACAATGACTCAACACGGCGTGGTGAAGACCCCCGGTTGCAGCATGATCGAAGCAAATGGAATCGTCCACGAGTTTCTTGCGGGAGACAAGACGCATCCTCTGATCAACAGGATCGAGGAGAAGTTGGACGAAATGGCAAACAAAATGAAGATTGAAGGTTACGCACCGGACACAAAAGAAGTTTCCTTTGACATCGACGAAGAAGAAAAGGAATCTGCGCTTTTGAGACACAGCGAAAAGCTTGCGATTGCCTTCGGGCTTATCAGTATGAGCCCTCCGACACCAATAAGGATAATTAAGAATCTGAGAATATGTAATGACTGTCATACAGCAGCAAAGTTCATCTCGAAAGCTTACGACCGCGTGATTATAATTAGGGATCGACATCGCTTTCATCACTTTGAACAAGGCTCTTGTTCTTGCATAGATTATTGGTAGCATATTAGAACACAGAAACCTGTTTGGTTTCCAATTTTTGCAGTCAAAAGTTTTATTGTAAATGTTTTGAGAAATTTAAACGTATGCACAAGATCACTTGCTCTTAATTGTTATAAGCTCCAATAACATTGTTATAACAATAGTTAGCATACTGAGAAACCAATGGAACTCCGAAAGATACGAGTTTACGTGGAAGGACATCTCAACAGCCCAATGTAACACCAACTTCTTTGGTTAGTTCTTATTTGGTTAGCAAATTCAATCGATAAGTTAGATGGTTAATTTACATAATGAACCTAAAATGTACAAGTAACAAAACATTATCTCAAGAAAAAAATTGAACTTTTCCGATATGTTGTATCAGCTTCATACAAAGAAAATCGAATCGAGTTCATACCAAAACCGCCAACTAGGCTCGGTTCCCTCGCGGATTATCCGGCTCCTCAACTCGTGCGCCAGTTAAATTGGCGAACAATCGGACCTCGCGGCTCCCTTGAGTCCATAAAAAGTTGACCTACTTTGGATCTCACTTGAATCATCCCATATAGTCAAAAGTGCACAAAAATGGATTTATGATCCAGGCTTTGTGTATTTCTGAAGCTCTTTCTTTTCTATAATTGTTGTCAAAAACCTCGACATCGACTTCCATTCAAGTTCCGTCTTGTAGATCATGTATCAAGCAATCCAAATCGGGCACAAACTCTGCCTCTTCTTTCATATCCCAAATCAGCAGTTCCAAAATTGCATATACACACTTCGTATGAGAACCTTTCTTATCTCTAACAACAAAACTGTAAACCTTGTTTCTTATCTCAATCCAACTCCGGCCGGCCTCCCTCTTGTTCCCCATTCTTCTGATCAACCTTCTCGTCTTCGCGTACTCTCCCCATTTGCCTTCGGCTGCGTAAATATTCGACAGCACTACGTACGGCTCGACCATATTTGGATTCAAGTTCAAAACCTTCTGGGCAGCCACATTGCCCAAGTGCGGAAGCTTGTGAGCTTTACAAGCACCAAGAAGAGCACCCCAAACGGACTCATTAGGCGGAGACGGCAAATTTTGTATGAATTTGTATGCCTCTTCAACACGCCCAGAACGACCGAGCAGGTCGACCACACACCCGTAAATCTCTTGATTGGGAGTGACCTTATGATCATCCACCATTGATCTGAAATACTTCAAGCCCTGAAGAACAAGGCCGGCATGACTACAGGCACTCAAAACCGCCATGAACACTACCCGATCAGGCCTTATACCCGACCTCACCATCTCGTCAAACAACCCGACGGCTTCTTTACCGAACCCATGGGCTCCGTACCCCAGCATCATGGCAGTCCAAGACACCAAATTCTTCTCAGACATTTCGTTGAAAACTTTACACGAGTCTGCTATGTTCCCACATTTCGCGTACATGTCGAGGAGAGCATTGGCCACTTCCGGGTTCTGCTCGAAACCTCTCCGAACAATCCCCCCGTGAACTTGTTGCCCACAGGCCAACGCCGCCAAGTCAGCACAACCCGCTGTCACACTGCTAAACGTGAAGCTATTCGGGCTAAACCCTTCTGATTCCATCCGTGAAAATAGGGTTAGACACTCGCCAGGATCCATTCTCTGGTACCCGGCAATCAAGGTGTTCCAAGTGATCAAATTCTTTACACTCATCTCGTCGAAGCACTGGTTAGCCTCTGGCAAAGAGCCGAGCCTGCAATACATGTCCAGCACCGAGTTCATCACCGCAAGGTTGGACTCAAACCCGCACTCGATCACCAAAGCGTGTATCTGCCTCCCACAAGCGCGCGAGCCCATCGAAGCGCAAGCTCTCACAGCGATCGACAAGCTAAACGGGTTCAGCTTCGCACCTTCCTGTTTGCCAAAACACCAAAAAGCAACTAAATCACTCCTCAACTCAACCAACACATCATATCAACTCATCAACTTGCCTGCAGCATCTGCCGAAAAGCTCGAACACCCATGCCGCCGTCGCCCCTGTGCGTAAACCCCGTGATCAAGCTCGTCCACGACACGTCGTTCCTCGCGCGCATCCCCCGAAACACCCTGCACGCGTCGTCCATGCTCGAGCAACACGACGCGTACACGTCGATGAGCGCGTTGCCCACGTACACATTGCCCTCGACGCCATGCTTGACGAGCAAGCAATGCACCGAGCCGCCGCAGTCCAGCGCCTTCATGCCCTTGCAGGCCTTGAGGACGCTCGAGAACGTGAAGGCGTTCGGGCCCACCCGCCGCCTGGCCATGTCGCGGAACAGGGACCACGCGCGGGCGTGGTGGGACCAGCAAGCGTAGCCCTGGATCATGGCCGTCCACGCAACCACGTCTCGGTGGGGCATTTCGTCGAACACCTCGCGCGCGTCGTTGACCAAGCCCTTTTCGAGGTACGACTTCATCAGATTGGTGGCCAAAACGGACGGTGATTTGGGCGTGAATGGTGGGGCCGATCGGGAGATGGGTTTTTGCAAGGAGTTTCGGATCATGAATGGGATCGAATGGGAGTGAGCTGTGGATGATGATAATGACAACAGTCTCTTCGTAGTCATTTCAGCTTTGCATGAAAGTTTTTGGTTCTTTGAGACTGAAGAGTCCCGAAGAGTGACTATATGGTACAAGCGAAATGATGGTATGTCAAACGACACAAAGGATCACTGATTTTGAAAGAAACGACAACGATACTCATCTGAAATCGGAAGTGAAAAGGTGGAGAGTGGAGGCTCGAGTTTTTTATTGGCCCATTTTACTTTAAACAAATGGAGGATTCGGAGGAACGACGGAGTGATAATCTTGTGCGTTGTATTTTTAATTTATGTTCTCAAATTTATATTATAAAGATAATAAAAATAAAATAGGCATATTATTTGAGATATAAATTATAACGTGACATTAATAATAATTTTTATTTTGTAATTTTCTTTTAAAGTAATTTTTTGACACTTTGATAATCTATGTCATATAAATATTATACTTACGAAGTATATTATTTGTGGTATATATTATTAAGTGGCACTTAAACAATATGTCATAAAAATATAGGAAATTTTAAGAAAATAGTCACTGTTTACAAAATGATTTTAAAAAATAGCCACAATTTCAAAAAATTTAAAAATTGGTCATTTCAGAAATTTCTGACACGCGTCAGAAATTTCTTACAATAATTTTTATGTGTAATTTTGTTATTGTCAGAAATTTATTACATTGTGTTATGATTAGTTTTTAAATTTTTTAAAATTGTGGTTATTTTTTGAAAACACACAGTTTAAAATGACTATTTACCTAATTGATCCTAAAATATAAACAAAATATTACACATATAACATATTTATGTTACACATATGTTATGATTAAATCTTTAATTTTGACATTCTAAAACTAAATTCTTCAAACGATAACTTTAAAATGGTAAATTTCTTAATTGTTCCCAACAAAAATGCTAAACCTACAATATTTAAAATTAAATTAAATAAAAAAAAGGAAAACTTTTACAAGATGACATTTTTAATATAAAAATGTTAATTTTCCAGTGTGGGAGGGCACACATATCTTTTCATGTAGACGTGCCACTTCTCTCTCCGCTGCTACAACGACGACTCTATAATAATCTCGTTTTTGTCCCATTCTTTTTATTTATTTATTAATTTTTGCATGTTCATAATCTTCACCTCCAAAAATTCACTACATTTATCTCAATCCCCGAACCTTTTCTCTCATTCTCTCGCGCTTTCCCGGCAACCAAACATCAGGTAACTTACCATTTTATTTCCTCTACTGTTTTTATCACATTTTGTACGTTATTCTTGGTTTCTGGACGAAAACAACCATAGTGCTATCGATTCCTAATGTCGCTTTTTTTTTTTTTTTTTTGAATTCTAATTCCTTTACGATTTCTCAGCAACCAAACAAACAAGAGTTTCAATGCCCAAAGTCGGCTCTTTTATTTTTCTTTTTCCTCTCTTTTTCTTGGTCTCTTGAAGAGGTTTTTTTTCTTCTTTTTTTTTTTTTTTTTGTTTGTTATTCCCTTAATGTTCTCATGCTTAGATTGCTATTTTTAGGGACTGAAGGTATGTGGATTTCTGATTAACAATGGGTTTCAATTCTCTCTGTTCTATCGTTGATTATGTCATAATGAGTTTGTGTTTGGTTCATTTTGATTCTTCATTTTCTGGGAAAATTTGAACTAGGTAATACTTTTGCTGTGATGAGCGAAAATCCATTTTTCTCTTATGTTATTGAACTTGTTGATATGTCATTGCTAGTTTTAGGTTGAGAGAGAGAGAGAGAGACGGCATGTTCACAGCATAAAGGAAGGGCAAAAAGAAAAAAAAATCATGGCAGACTTGGAATACTTGCTTCTGGAGGCAGCTGGAAGGACGGATGCGGCTAAGAAAAACCGGCAAGCGCGTGCGATTCCTAAGAAGAAATCGTCCGGCGATAGGAATGAGTCTATAGATGAAGATTCGGAAAGAAAAGCCTCTCAAATTCCTCTTAAGAAGAGGTATGAGCCGAGTAAGAGAGAAGATGTCGAGGGAAGCGATGAAGAAGGTGATGATGGCGTGGACGACAGCGACGAATCCGATGTTGGGAGTGACCTTTACAAGGATGAAGACGACAGGAAAAGGCTTGCGGAGATGACTGAGCTTGAAAGGGAGATGATTTTGTCTGATCGGGCGGCCAAGAGAGATGACAAGAGTTTTAAGGAGAGGTTGAAACAGAAGTTGGGCAGTGAAAGGTCCGAGCGATCCGGGAAGGAGAAGTCACCAATGGCACCGACAGTTGGTGTTCGGTCGTCAGCCAGGAAAGCTGATAGGGCAGCTGCAATGGGCGATGTGTTGAACCAACTGCGGGAAAAACGGCTAAAGCATCAAGTCTCAAAGGGTGGAGGTGCATTGGGAGGAACCAAGGAAAAATCTCCGAGTACAGAGAGTCAGAGTGGCTCCAGTGAGGGTGAGAGCAGGTATCGGAGTGAAGACGAGGTGTCGTCTGGGGACGGTGAAATGGTTGACAGTGATGATGAAAGGAGCCTTCCTGGATCGGAGCCGCCGTCGTTCGATGACATGAAGGGTATTACTATCCAAAGGTCAAGGCTTGCGAAGTGGTTTATGGAACCATTTTTTGAGGACTTGATTGTCGGTTGCTTTGTGAGGATTGGAATCGGGATATCGAAAAGTGGGCCCATGTACAGGCTTTGTGAGGTGCAGAGTGTTGATTCTTCGCACCCTGAGTTGCAGTATAAGCTAGAGGGGAAGAGCACACACAAGTGTCTGATTTGCTTTTGGGGAAATGAAAGTTCGGCCACCAAATGGCAGATGGCTTTGGTTTCAGATTCTTCTCCAACCGAAGAGGAGTTTAACCAGTGGGTCAGAGAGGTTAAACGTAGTGGAGGGAAAATGTTACGGAGACGAGATGTGCTAGAAAAGATGGAGAACATAGAGAAAGCCCACACATTTGTTTATTCTGCAACCACTGTGAAGCAAATGCTGCAGGAGAAAAAACATGCCTCGTCCAGGCCATTGAACATTGCAGTCGAGAAGGATCGGTTGAGGAAGAAGTTGGAAGTTGCGGAAAGCAAATCTGATGAGGCAGAAGTCGAGAGGATCAAGACAAGGCTTCAAGAGTTGGAAGCGTCGCGGCAAGGCCTCGAGAATGATGCCAGGGCTATTAGACTAGCCGAGATGAACAAGAGAAATAGGGCTGAAAATTTCAAGAATGCCTCGGAACTGAGGTCAGTGAACAAGAGTTTGAAAGCTGGAGATGCCGGGTATGACCCTTTCTCAAGGAGATGGACCAGATCAAGAAACTACTACAACGCAAAGGCCGGTCAGGACGAGGCTGCGGATGGCACCGCTGACAAAGACATGGAAACCGCTCTGCAAGCTGCGGCTGGTGCTGGAAAATTGGTCGACACTAGCGCTCCGACGGATCAAGGTACTAAGTCATACATGTTGCACAACTTTAAGCTGGAATTACCCTTGGATGGGCTGGAGAATTTTGGACCCCAAGGTTTTCTGCTCGGATACATGACCAGGAAACAACAGATAGAAGCAACAATTGGGTGCCGAGTCTTGGAGAACGACGGGAAGAGACATCTTCAGACATTGTCGGTTGGTGACTATAAGAGAAGAAGAGGACTGCTCTGAATGTCATGCTTGTGCCGAAGTATCGGCCGGTATGTGTTGGGGGTGGGTTGGTTGTGTTTTGGTCTTGCAGGTAATAAACCAGTTATCTGTTTAAAACTTTTACTAGGTGTCTGTAGTTGAATGTAGTGTTTTTCTTCTTTTTTTTAAACCTTTTTCCTTGTACATGGGTTTGTTTCAACGACTCATTCTAGACTAACATTTCAGAATAGCTATCTGATTTTGTGGTATTCATCCACACAGCTTAAATAATGCAGTGCTTAGCTTTTATATGTTGACCAAATGGCCGGAAGAGTCGAAATATAAAATTTCGTAACTATGAAACTTAAAGCAGCCCTGAGACTGGTAATAATATATGATGCTAGACACGCCCAATAATCTCAAACAGCAAATGGGAAACATATTCCAAAATTTGGAGGCTAGTTGTAAAGTAACTTTTATTGTTGAATAGATATACATATACAGATGTTAGATCACCAGGTGAACCAAAAATATTCTGAGGTGACTCCATCATTGTAAACTTATTGCTGTAACCGATCAACTATACTTGATCCGATCATCAAAACCAATTATTCTGTTACAGAATGTGTAAATGGAATGTTGTTTGTAATGAGTGATGAGTAAAACCTATGTCTGAACTTGCAGCATCTGTACACTATAGATAACGGTATTCTTCCCTTAAAAGTAGAAGGAATACCACGTGCCAATGGCACCATTCTCGTCGAGGCAGCTTGTCAGAAATCCACGGATTATGACGGAGTCATCTCCGCCAGCTATCTCTGCGGAAATGGTGCAAAAAAGCAATGGTTTTGAAAGAATTGGAGTCTCTCATTAGATCAGAATCTGAGACCTCGCAGCTCCTCGGGAGCATTTTCGCCTGCCCGTCTTGTTAAGAGCGCAGACACAGATCTCAAGAAGCTCATAATCCTCGTCCCAGAATAACAAGGAAGCCATCTCAGGATTGTCGAGGAGCATCTTCGATGTGAGGAAGCCAGCAATGGTCCACGTTTGGTACAGTCGGGATTGCTTTCCAATAAACTTCCCTGTTCTGGTGTCATAATATTCAGGCCAACGGTCGCTCATTAGCCTCTTCTCTGCCATGGCGACTGCTTTACGAGCTAGATCTAGTTTTCCCATCTTGATACACGCCAGTGTGAACTAAGAACACACAAAATATATACTGTTATATAGCGAAGGCACAATAAACTCAATATACATATCAATCCATAACTAAGGCATAGCATCTAAAGTGGAAAGACATTCTCAGGTCATATTCCTTAGAGGTTTGAATTTGTAAATCAATCTTCAGAACAAAACTGGTGTAGCTGAATATAGGCTTACCTGCCACAGAAGCGTTGGCCAAGACCCGCCGTTGTGGTACGACCAAGGACTGCAAAGAGAAAGGAATATTTTAAAGGCCGCGAACAGAGCTAAAAACCGGTGAGGTACTATGGTACTTTGGTTGTAGAAATTAAAAATATTAACCAAAACAATCGTGGTATTACACTGTAAACTTACGTATTTTTTGGGTCGCTGCCAGTTATTATGCGCCATTCCTCGAACTCCAATGCAGGATAACAAATCTTCATCGGCATATGGCCTATGAGATCGTCCCATTTGGCTTCGATCAGATTCAGTATAGATTCGTTCTGCCTCGGAGTACTCAAAGATGAAACAATGGACCAAAGATTTCCTAGAGTGAAAAACCTAAAATCCATGTGAGCTGGCTGCAGATTGCCAATGAGATACCCGCCTTCCTCTGGAATCCAATCCATCAGCCATGACGGAATTTGTTCGGGGTAGATATTGAACTTGTTGGTGGCATCCAAAGAGTACTCTTCGGTCTTGTACCGGTAGATCTCGTTGATCTTCTTTATATCGACCCAGTAATATTCCCTGATGTGGAACGACAGAGCACTGAGCCTGTTGTTGATAGCCCTGATCAAATTCTGGGATCCGTCATTTACAGAAAGCATCTCGCGGGAGCAGCGCAGAGCCGAGTAAAATAACGCCTGCGGGCAGTCATCGGGGATGATATAAGCCAAAGGTCAGGTAACACAACAATTAAAAATTAAAAATAATAATAAAAAAACAAAAAGAAAAAGGAAGACCACTCAACATCGTTCGTAGTATCTAGACACGATTTGAAAAACTGGACATCAAATTTATACGATCATAACTCGAAAATGTATAAGCTCCTAAAGGATTCTCAAAAGAGCAATTAAATTATCAAACATGTGAAACTCACTTGGATTTCAAGTGGGTGACCGTGAATGCCCATCCGACGGTCTATCATGCAGGAGCCATCGGTGACTAACAGAGAAGGAAACATGTCAAAACCGTCAGTTAAACACAGGTTAAGGATCATCTTTAATCCTGTTTGGACATCTACCCTCTCTTGTAAAGCGTAGTCGCCGGTAATTTTTCCATAAGCCCTCAATAGTATAATCCACCACAACCCTGTCACGAAACAAAAAGGCACAAATGAGAATGACAAATAAAATCTCATACAATTTTCTCTAAATTCAAAAGCACCAAAAGACATTCCATTAGGAATCAGTATGGACATGGGATGAAGTTGTGGTACACCGACCTGAATCTACAGGTGCAACACGGCCGATGGCAGATTCTCCAAAATCTGGGTCAAGAACTTCTTCGAACTTATTGCCATCGAGAGGCACACTTCGAACTTTAAAACTTGCAGGCATCAAGCCTTGCCCTGGGCTATAGCAGTCAACTGTTTTTTCCCAACTCTGCCGAAGGTAAGAAAACTAATTAGTTGACATGAATGATTTGAGACCTCCCTCAAAAAGTTTTGAAAACAGTAAAGGGGTGTAAAAACAGAAAACTCCAAACAAAGAAGCCCATTTTCTGTCTCTTAGAAGTTAGAATCATGGAAGATGTGTCTCTCTAGTTAAGTGACAGTCAAATTACACATAAATAATTTTTCTGTATCCTTTTCAATCTTAATAAATAACAATGGGCAAAGGACTAGCTTAAAATCATTATCTTCGTTTAATCCCTTGTCCTGTAGAGCTATGGTACCTTCTCTGGACGTATCTATTGAGATATATCATTCAAAACCAACTATATTCTGGACCAGAGCCGACAAAATATCACATATAAGGATTGTTTCAGAAAATGACAACTTGTGTAGAATAAGCTAGTCACAAATCTAACAGCTTTCACATGTTAATCTATGACGAACAACTATATAAAATTTATGATAACAGTACAAATAGGGACATGGAATATCACCTGCAACTGCAAGGTATGGAGGAGGAAATTCTCACAATCTCCCCTTCTCCCTTGAGCAAGAAAGCAAGCGCCGAAGGCACAAAGTCCCTAATGAAAACCTGATCATAGTTCAATGGCGTCTTGTCACCCGGATCATTGGCGGCCACAGTTCCCACAGGGCTCCCGCAATACGTCACCACCGCGCTCTCCAGCAACTTCCAGGCCTCCTTCTCAATGTCCGACACCTCCTTCTTCTGGCTCTCAACCTTGACTTCGCTCAAACCCTCTTCTCCACTCTCTAAACCCGCCCTCTCGCCACCAATACTCTCATCCTTATCAATTCTCTCCACCACCAAAGGCTTCACATTCATGCCACCCTGAACATAGATCCTCTCGAAGTTGTTCTCGTTCACTCGGGTCTCCACCGAAGTCGACATGTTCCGAAAATCCGACGCCACATTGGTGATCACCGAAACGCCCTTACTTCCGGTTCCAACACTAATAGGCCTAGACACAACCCATGATTGGCCAACACCCCAACTGGGCACACCCAAAGATGTTGGCTTTTCAGTCGAAAACGCGACGAAAACCCGATGACCGATAGGAATACGGGTGGAATTTGCAATTGTGGTCAACACTACGGCCTAATTTGGTTGGGTTTATATTGATAACTAAGCTATGATAACGGCATTTCGCAGGCGAAAACCCGGAGATCGCCGAGTTTCGACATCGAAATAGGATTCTACAAGTGGGTTTCATAGCTGAATTCCCAAGAAAACTAACGGAATTCATGGCTTCGAACAACAACAAAGATTGGTATTCAACAAAAATTCAATCCGAAATCTATGAATTAGAGAGTAAGCTATGAATTATGATATAGAGTCTTTTGAATACTTATTGCAGAGAATTCAAAGATATAGAATAGAATTGAATTTTTTGCAAAACTTACGAAGAGATAGCGAGGCTGAGAGACGAAGGTCGTTAAAGGCTAATCTGGGACGACGAGAGATGGTTTAGAGGACGAAAGTGTTGCCCTGAAATTCAGAGGAAAAAGCAAAGAATTAATGGCTCCGAAAGTTTGGAAATGCATTTTATAAAGAGGCGGTGAAAAAGGAAAGGGCTTTCTTGGAATTTTCGAAATTGGAAATTTTCAAAATTCCAATGGAAAAAATAAAAAATGGCAATTTTCCTTAGGATTTTTTTTTTTAAAAGAGGAAATAACGAAGAAAGGGATTGATTGACACAAAAAATTCTCATTCAGAATGTTAAAACAACAATAAATAAATAATAAAAAAAACTAGATAATGCACTTTTTTTTTGCTAACCCCCGTTTGGGGAAACCATTCCAACTATTTTTGACCATTCTAAATGGTTTAGAAAATGGTTTAACTTTACAAATTTCGAGGTGGTATAAATTGTTGAGATTTAAAGATATTGTATAGGAATTTGGGAAGTTGAAAAAAAATGGTTGAAAAAATTAGAATGGAATGGAATAGTTTGGAATATTGAAAAAAGTGAAAAAATGGAATGGGTAGAATGATTGGGGCAAACGGGAGATAAATATATATTTTTTAAAGCGGTGTTTCTTTGGTAAGTTTTTTTTTTATTTTTTTTTAGAAAATGATTTTAGATCGTTAAATTTATTTTTTCAGTTGGCCTTACATAAATTTGACGATCCAGAATCATTTTCCACCATTAAAAAAAAATTCCCGTTTTTAAAGTTGATCAATAGGAGTCACTATCATATTTATTTTGTGGGTTTTTTTTTTTTTGTAATTGATTACTTATTATTTGAAAAAAAAAAAAAAAGTGTTCATTGACTCTTTTGATTTAGGAGAAAATATATTCAATGCAGCATTTGAAGATCCGTGACTTGGTCATTTACGCAAAGAAGAACAAAAGATGAGTTATCGTGTAATTATTTGGGAGTTGTTAAGAATACGCTTAATGATTGGGTGACTTAAAAACTCCATAATTTTTATGTACTTTTTTTTTATATATAAAATCACTCGTATGCCCATAAATAACAATATTATTTTTAGGATAAATAACAATATTAACACAAATGATCTCATTTAGTTGATTAGTTTTATGTAATTTTTTGATATTTTCCACTTTACCTAGGTTGAGAGAGAAAAATGATCTCATTTAGTTGATTAGTTTTACGTGACTCGATAATACATTCAAATACATATTTAATGTGAGAGTAATTGATGAAAAACAATTTACTAGTTTTTTAATGGAAATTTTCGCAAAAAATAAAACAAAACAAAAAACCCTATATTTTGTCACAATTAAAATGCATGAAGCTATGAAAAGTGACATGGAATTTAGAGGAATTTTGATAAATGCATTTTTTCTTTACACAATTATAATTCATATAATTTATTATTTATTTTTATAGTATAAATATAAAATAAAAATAAATAATATTACTTAAAATATAAACTATTAAGTAGTATTTAAAAATTAAAATGATATATATATTTTTTACAATAGCTCTGGAATTTATGCTATAAGCCAAAAATTGCCACAAAGTATCACACACTTCTCATGGTCATTGGCTAGGACTTTAGATGCAAAATCTTTTCATAATTCTCTTCTATTAACCTCTTTTTACTTAATGCCCTTCCTTTTTATTTATTTTTATTTTTCTTTTTCATTTGCCTGGCGTGTAAGACCTAGGAACGTATAAGACCTTCCTAGGTCTAAGCAAATTGCACGTGCAAAGCTCGTGTGAGTTTGAGTCTAGACAAATCACAAATGGTAGATAGAGATATGACGTGTCCTAAAACTCTTATCCACGATATTTTGCTCCCAAATCCCAATGTCCTAACATTTTGCAAAAAAATCAACCAATTTCAAACACTAACATCTGCAACGTGGCAATTTCTATTTTTAGAGGCTGAATTTTATTCCTAGAACTATAAAAATCTTGGGTACCAAATTTTCTCATTTCAGAAAACGTGGAAAAAAAGGATAATTAGAAGCCAATAATATTTAAGATCTTATCCAGAAAAAAAAAAAAAAAAAAGTGCAAGTGGCACTGAGAAAATGATGGTTAAACCCCAACATGCACATTTAACACACACGATCTAGAAAAAGGGCTCGCAAAATGTCCAAAAAAAAAAAAGGGCACACAAGTGGTCGGCCAGGTTGACATTACTTGTGGAATTTATTTTTAACTTATAAAAAAATCTAAAGTACGCGTTTAGTAATTATACTTTTCAAAGAATAATGTAATAGTTTCTATTTTTACGTTAATGTAATTTAAAAAACATATTAAAGATTGTCTTTTTAACCAAAATGCTTTTGATTTTAAATTATTAAGATATCTTTAATTAATTGTCTATTTCAAGGTTCAACTAATTGAACTTTTTAAAATTATTTTTGGTAATTTTATATATCAACAATATTTTAATAGTAAAATAAAATAATCAAACACCCGACATGTTTATAATTTCAATAGTTTTTTTCTTTAACTTAATTTGAAATATTTTTCTATAAGCACAACAATATTAAACTAATGTGTTGATTAGTTAGAGAATTGTGGATCGTGTAACGTGTATAAACAAAGTGGATATTAATGATCAAATTTGTGGTTCATGAATAAAAGGACTTTCGAGTGAAAACAAAATAAGGCTATTCAGGCTATGATATTTGTAGCCTGTCGTATATGTTATATTTACATTTTTTTTATTTTGTTTATTACACTTCAAGTTTGGAGACAAAAAAAAACGGGACTAGTGTTTGAAAGATAGAGAACTAGAAAAACTCCTCTAGAAAGGAGCATCAGAAAAGAAAATACACATCATGTAGTGTATTTTTTAGATATCTCTACATTTTAAGTGAGCCATGGACATTTCTCCAAATATTACCCCAAAAAACAAAACGTTTTGGTGAGTTTTTTTTTTTCTTTTCTTTTTACCATAACAACAATTATGCATCGTCAAATTTACTTAAAGGGAAATATGGCTATCACTATAGAATCTCCCAAGAAATAGGCATTGTTGAATTTGTTGAACAATAAATATGAGCAATAATCATGCTTATCAACCAAGATCACCATTTGATTTCAAGAGCATTTGGACAAAATTAAACAGTGAATGTTCATACCTCTAATGTTGGGGATTATGACTTGATTCACCATCTTCAAGCTCTTCCATTAAGCTCTAATTGCTTCAAGAAGACAAACACAAGAGCAAGAAGAAAAATGCTAGAGGAAACCCTATGAGAGCATTCCATTCTACACACACAACACACTGAGCCAAAAACAACTCACTAAACCCTTGTATTCATATAATTCCCTGAGAGGAAAAATAAGGGCATGTTTGGCTAGTTGTTATAATAATGTGCACTATGGTTTAATGGGCCAACACATAGTAATTTGGTGCTCCCATGTGCCTCAAACGCAATTAGTATAATTAACCATCCTATTATGGTATTTAATACATAAATAGGCACTATAGTAATGGTTGAGATTATGTAATTATGTTAGTGGTTATATTAGTCCATATAGAAAATTCCAACATGCATGGCATACATTTTCTCTTCAAGAAAATTTAATCCAATGCCATGTTTAAAATCAAAATTTATAATTCACATTACTATTGCGAACCATACCATTTTTTATGAACAGATTACTATTTTGTCATTTCTTTTGTCTCTATCATTTGCAAAAAATGGAAAATATTATCAAATTCGTTGTTAAAAAATATTATAGAGTCATAGACTGCAATATTTATTTTAAAGTGATAATTTTCAAAACAAAAGACATTTTTTAAAATCTCCCACTTGCTTGGGCCAAAATAGAAAGTGGATAAGTTCGTTCAAATAATGAGAATGGGCTCTAAAGCCCCACAAGAAAAGCTGGCCTTAGTGAGTTCTAGCGTCTTAGCAAAACAAAACCCAAAAAGACTTTCTTTTGTAGATGGTCTATCTTCTTTGTTACAGGGCAATTGGGTAGAGCAAGATCAGGTAATGCTGATATGAGATAGCAAGAGGCTCTAAATATATATGCATATATATATTTACAGAGAGAGAGAGAGAGAGAGAGAGAGTGAGTTATAGTATTTTGCAGAGAATAATCAAACAAAAATGGCAAGATTGGACTTGGTAATAGTACAACATCATCACAACAAACACCCATATCTCTCCTCTTTCCATTCTCTTCCTTCCCAATTCAGTGCCACTACATTTCACTCTCAACTCCAGGTACTCTCTCTCTCAGATAGTGTTTGTAAGATTTTTATTTCCAATTGGGTCCAAGCCAGAATGTCACTTTAGCCATTTGAGAGGACAATTCTAGTTGAATTGCCTGTATAGTAATAGCTGGTCCTAGGTAAAGTTTATTGCTTTCTTACTCACTATTTACTGAATTGCCTGCATAAGTTTGTTTTTTTATATTTTATTTTTTATTTTTAATGTAATTATGTGACAAAAAGTAATTGGCTCTGGTTTTAACATCACCTTGTATTATATGGTTTTCAGTGCAAGAAAAAGGCATTGAAGCCAAATGGAGCATTACATGTCACAGCTTCAAATGAGCACAAGGTAGTTACCACACTTGTTCATACTTTTGTCCCTGTAATTTACAGGTCAGTAGAGACTTTTAAGGATTTCAAAAAATTATTCTCAATGTGAATCATGTAGATATTTTCTATGTGACCAAGATTTAAACTGTGTGTAAGGTATAGCAACTCTGAACGCTTTTACATTTCTAATATATAATCAGACTAAAGCTTTTGCAGTTCCCAGGAGGAATGCAATGGCCTTGATCTTATCAGGTTGCTTCTTCTCACAAGTCGGGTTTCACAGCATTGCGTTTGCTGATCAATCTGTTGGCTTCAGGGAGTACATAGACACTTTCGACGGCTATTCGTTTCTGTATCCTCAGAACTGGATTCAAGTGCGAGGCGCGGGGGCAGATATATTCTTCAGGGACCCCTATGTTCTCGATGAGAATGTCTCGGTGGAGCTGTCCTCTCCCTCATCCTCGAGGTACAAGAGTGTTGAGGACTTGGGGCCACCGGAAGAAGCTGCAAAGAAGGTACTCAGGCAGTACTTGACTGAGTTTATGTCCACGAGGCTCGGTGTTCGCCGTGAATCAAATATTCTTTCTGCATCATCAAGCACCGCTGAAGATGGCAGGCTCTATTACCAAGTTGAGGTATTGTATAGTTTGTGATGTTCAAAATGCTAATTGCATTGCTACTATGAAACATCATTCATTCTCAAAGAATATTTTAAGAGCTTCCTTTTGGTTTCATAGAAAAAGTTGGCTTTAGAAGGAAAAAAGATGCTATGTTGTGACCATACTTTCTTCAGTAACCTCTAACCTTTTTTTTTTTTTACTTTTGTATTCCTTTCTATGTTTCAATTAGTGTTTGTTTGGCCGTGTTTTCATCAGGTGAACATCAAATCATATGCAAACAACAATGAGCTGGCAGTCATGCCACAAGACCGAGTAGCTCGGCTGGAATGGAACAGGCGGTACCTTTCCGTTCTGGGAGTTGAGAACAATCGTTTGTACGAGTTGAGACTGCAGACGCCGGAGAGTGTCTTCGAAGAAGCAGGAAAACGATCTTCGCAAAGTTATGGATTCCTTTCGAGTAAACAAGGTGACGATCTAAGGTTGTCATTCCCTCTCTGGATGCCATTTTGCCCTTTTGGATGTAACCCAAGTAATTGTTGAATGATGTGCATTCTTTAATGAAGTTTCTGTAAGCTCATTTCCTTGTGTATTTAATTGTCCAAAAGTTATTGCTCTTTTGAGTTATTTCAAGTTTCTGAGTTCATTTTCTTGTGTAAGCACTAAGCAAGGAAAATACAATCAAGTGATGAGAAATTTTGTATCATTACATTGGAAAACTCTTGCTTTCGTCTCTAAATACATTTAGCTTCATTCTTTTTGCTCTTCATGGCCGCATAATATTGACTCGCCTTGAAAGAAAAAAACTCTTGAAGATCACAACACAAAAATCCCAATTGTAAGTGTTGCAACAGCACTTGGAATATTCTCATTAAAAAAAAAAAAAATCACTTGGAATAACTACACCATTACACTGGACAACACAAAAATACAATTTGAGCAGCACCCAAAGGAGTGAATGTCGAATTTGTTGATTATGACCGGACTTCGAATTCCCCGGCACGTGTGAGTGCCCGGAAGCCTTTGTAAGGTTTATTAGGTAAATTCTTCAGGTCTAGTTTGTCTATTTTGACGCCAGAAAGGGCAATTCCCATGATCCTAAAACCAACTTCAAATGTGGGAAACACATGTAGCCGCTCTAAGCCTGTCTCAAGCACTAGCGTCCCGGACATTGAAGGGGTTTTATCTTTCGGAATTCGGTCAATTGACCAAGAGCATCTCTGCATAAACAAATTGGTTCATAAACTTCTCACGATATTGAAAACAGCCCTCATAAGAAATAAGCGTAGCAAAGATTGCAAAAGGAATAAACCACAACACGAGTACCTTATTAGAAAGGATGTTCACTGTCCCATGATTTGCGGTGAAATCAGCGATAAAATGCAAGGAGGCAGTTGAAATTGGACTGTAATAGAGTCAATCAATTTTCCTGGATTATTTCGGATTCCAACCATCAGACTGATTTTGCATTTCCCAGCATCGGAAGTAAGCTGTGGCTTTACATAAATCGGAGTGCTCTTCAGCTTTCTAACCCTGTAAAGGAGAAAAAAAAAAAAAGGTTCCAATTTCATCAGCATCTACAGATTTCTTAACACAGTCAAGGCTCTTTCGGTCAAGGAAAAAGAGGATAAATGTGTTCCTTAGTTTAATTCCACACACACCTATAACTCATTAGCTTAAACTGTCCGTCAGGAGGCACAAAGGACAGAACTTGATCGGACTCCCATGGCCGAAACCGAACGCAGGGGTGGAATCTTACATCGTCAAGAATAGAAGGATTTGCAAAGGACAGAGTCAGATCAGGGAGACCTGAGAGATGAGAGTTTACTTGAACTTCACCATATATCTCGCATTTCACCAGGTTCCCGTCCCTATTAACATCAAAGCGGAGAGAAGTTGATTTAAATGCCAACACCACACAACATAAGCAAGTAATCTTTTGTCAAGATAAACAAAGTAAAACAATGATGCCTCATATTAGGCACATTAAAATATAATATCCAAAATTATCAATAGGATATCAATCCTGTTCTCTCTGCTGGGGAACATATGTTCACTCGACGGGATATACTCTCGAACTCAACAATACATATATTTTGTATGTGATAGACATAGACAAATCTAAACAGGTAAAGATTCATTCAACATGAAGTAGTTATGGATGAAGCAAAATTTGAGCAAGAACCTGTTTATAATTGCATCCATCTCTTCGACAAGATCAACATAAACTTCGTTGTTAGCGTACTTTGTGTCCGTAGTTCTCCAAGGAACACATGACGCTGTTGCGCCTGGAAGGGTGTCACTCACATTGGAGCTGCTACCAGTCACAACACTCAACACCTTGCTAACAATATTTGGCGGAGCAATCATCTCTCGGAGGATGTTAGGCTCTGTGGTGAGAGGGAAGCCATTGTCTATCATCTCATCCAAAAGCTAAGCATTGCAATACAATCGTCACATTCAATCCGAGCATGACTTAAGCAACATAAAAATTACAAATGGCAAATAAAGGCTTTTTAAAATCCATCCCCCTTCCATTATCATAATGTGAATATGACGAGAGAACCCAAAGACGTAGATAACCAAAGAAAAATGAAAGCGACTTTCATTTTTCCTTAAAAATATTCCAGGGATATAAAATCCCAAAGAAGTTGATGAACAAGAAACCCATCAACACAATACCTCACAAACAATAACTGCAATAAGTTGTTTACGTAAGACTATAAACAGTGGAAGATAAAACTTGTCCATGCATTAAAAGGAATTCTATGAGGGAAACGATAGCTCACAAATACCTCGTAAACAATGATGAAGTTGTCCTTTATCAAATCTTCATTCAGTCCTCCAAGGTAATCCGAGAGAACATTGGCTACCCTGCAAAGGAACTATGCAGAAAAACAGTTGAATGTCAAGCATCTCAATCTTCTTCTAGTGCAAACACGACCACAACATAATTACAATGTAAAGAAACATGAAGCTAAACGTTACCTCGATAGCCATCAAAGGCGGCATCTCGACTTGACTACACGCTAAAAACGTGATTCCCTCTCGGAGAATTTTGAAGAGATAATGTGTTGGTGAAGCAATCACTGGTTGTAACTATCAAATTAAAAAAAAAAAAAAGCATGATTATAGAAACTTCTTGCAATAGGGTTGTTCCGTGATTCCACATAGATCATCGATCACATTCTAACAACTTAACAACAAAGATTAGAAAATTTAAAAAAAAAATACTAATCATACTCCAATTATGCAACGAAAACCCAAAAAAAATGAGAGACCCAAGTGTTAAGATTACAAGCTGAAAGTTATATGAAAATCATCAATGTCAGTAAATTGAAGATGAAACTGGAGACAATAATACATAGAAATGAATCTTAAAAACAAAAAAACAAAAAAAAAACAAAAAACCCCATAAAAGTACCTTGGAGGAATCACCTTGAGAAAGGGCGTGTTCCCAAAACCAATCACAAATCGATCGGTCCACTCGATGCCCCGTGAGCTGCTTCTCAAGCATCACTTCACTGTTCAAGTTCAATCCAATCCACCAAAAAACACAATCGAAATTAAAACCAAAACCACCCTTTTTCCAATTCAGACCATATGGATTCGCGTCAATTGGGCAGTCTCAAACAAAATTAAAAGCGACACGTAAAGCACAATGTTTCATCGATGAAATTCAGCAGAAAAAGCAAAGCGATGAGGATTTGATTTCGTCCGTGAAAAGTTAGAGCTTGTGAGATTAAATGTTGGTCTCACCCGGAATCTGAGAGCAGAAAAATGCACTGCAACATTGTGTGGTCTCTCTGGAAATTCCCAGTACGGTCGGATCGGGATTGGCGTCGGAGAGAATCGGGAGAAGAAGGGAAAAGTTTTGCAGAGCTTCTGAATCCTCTCTCTCTGCAGCTCTGTAAGAGAATGTGTTGTTCAAGAGGAAAGACGTGCTTGAGATAAAACGACGTGTCGTATGATTGTATATTTGTAAAAAAAAAAAAAAAAAACCGACGTGTCGTTCAAGGTTTTGCTAGGGTGATTTGTCGTATTGATTGTTGATTGAATATTTGTGTCGTTTACCATGAGAAACGACATGCTTTTTGTTGACTAGAAGTTTGCTACTTCTTGACTGAAAAACGGCATATCCTTTATCAATTGTTGATTAAATTTTTGTGTCGTTTAGATGAGAAACGACATGCTTTTTGTTGACGAAGTTTGCTACTTTTTGACTGATAAGCGGCATATCCTTTATCAATTGTTGATTAAATTTTTGTGTCGTTTAGGATGAGAAACGACATGCTTTTTGTTGACTAGAAGTTTGATACCTTTTGAGTGAAAAAACGGCATATCCTTTATCAATTGTTGATTAATTATTTGTGTCGTTTAGGATGAAAAACGACATGCTTTTTGTTACCTAGAAGTTTGCTGCCTTTTGAGTGAAAAACGGCATATCCTTTATCAATTGTTGATTAAATGTTCGTGTCGTTTAGGATGAGAAACGACATAGTTTTTGTTGACTTGAAGTTTGCTATCTTTTGAATGAAAAACGACATTTCCTTTTTAGTAGACTCTGCTGGATCAGTAGACTCTGCTGATCAACGATCTCTATTCAAATCAAAGGCTTAGCCACTGAATAAAAAAAATGCTTGCGAAAAAATTTAAAATGGAAATTGTACAAGTAGCTTAAATCGAACTTTAACCATGTTTATCAACCAAACAATTAGAATTCCAATATAACGAGCACAAAAAACCTCTGTAATCTGCAATATTGTATATCCCTAAACAAGCTCCGAGAGAACTCAGGTTGTTAAAACTGGCCAATATAGTAATCATTTACATTACGCGTCCACTGCAATTGAGTATATCTCTTACAAAAAGTGTGATCTCTTCCACATTGTTTCAATCTTCCAGCACCGATGACCGCTCAGACCACTGTGAAAGCTGATTGTATGGTTGACGAAAACCGCGATGCAATTGTCTGGGTTGCAAATTGTTGGAGCTGCTTTTTCGCATCTGAGATAGAACAAGACAATATTTATACTTATACTAGAGGATACAATGAAAAATGCTATTATTGTGTTAGATTTTCTTCGTTTACGTTACAAGATCAAATGAACTACTTGCATACCTTTGCGGCATTTGGTGAAGCCCACAATGTTTGCAATGCTGAGGGTCAAGCAAACCGCGACGACAAGGAGGTAATCAGCTTGAAACCTTATGAGAGAAAATATTCCGAGCACGATCCATGCAACAGCCTACATAAAGTATATGAACAGGATGTTATAGATTATAACAGCTGGAGGAAGCAATCTGTGAGCGCAATAGTTTAGATATCAAGATTAATACAAGTCGACAAAAGCCCTAATAGTATCAATGTATAAGAAATTCTCCCACATTGGGCATGCATTTTTCAGCTCCAAGAGTCCTCTTATTCTGATTTCGTATATCACATTCAACACACATTGTGTACCATATAAAAAAGTTCTCAACTTTTTGTTTTCATATTTATTTGATATGAATCACATAATTGGTGCATGTGATAGATCTTTATAAACAATGTGTCATGGTAAAATGCAGTTTACACAACTCGTAGTGAAGTCAAATTTGCTTACCGTTAGGTACAGCGTCCACCAAAATAGCCAGGAGTCTTTCTTGTTCATCCGAGACAATGACTAAATGCAAACCAACAATCAGTTTACATGAGGACAACAGAATAGAAACTAAATCTAGACAATTAGGAAGAATCATATACAGATATAAGTGGGACAGCAAAAATAAGTTAATCCCGATTTAAGGATAATAGTAACACTAACCTCTTGGTCAAGGCATTCAAATTTCCAGACACTCTCACCAAGATCATTTATCTCATTCCACCACCTCAACCCAACTAAAATACGGCCACTCACATTCTTAACTACCCAAAAGTCGAGAGCAGCAAGAAGCACAGTCACCACGAAAATGATAACGAAGCTATCAAAAAAGAGCGCAGAAAGTATGTAAAAAGCCAATGCCCCAGCCTGCAGAAAACAAGCAACGAAAACTTAACATAAAGAAGAAAATACAAATCATTAATCAGCAAATGCCAAAAATCAGTACACTCAACCTTGAAAAGAACATGAAAGAAGCATGTCTTTGGGTTGGCATAGTTCTCCCCTGCAGGCTGCAAACAAGATTCATTGTTATCGCATATGAAGTATCGTGTTAGAACAAGCATCGATAATTAGCACGACCCGATTAGAATTCTTCGTTCGCAAGAATTCAATTCGATTTGATTTCCTTAATTTTCTGAGAAACCAGAAGGAGACAGATAAAATTCCATTCAGCAACGATTAATTCAGATCATTGACGAACGATTTCACTAGTCAATTTAAGCCATTTTCAAGATATGTGAATTTTATTTGTTTTTCCAACTATTAAAACTATATATCTGCATAGAAATATTTAAGCTCAAGCTATGGATCTTTAAAACGCGAAGAGGAAAAGCAAAATCAATAATACCAAACCTTTCAAGAACCAAATAAATGATATTTTCTTTACCTTTGTATTACCTACTTTTCTAATCCAGATATTTTTAACTAGTGCTAAAAACCCTAAAACCAGAGAAATCCACAAATCCATATATCAAACCAAAACTGAACGTGCCAGCATTTAATCCCGTATAACACCAAATTGCAAAACACACAACCTAACAAAAATCCCAAATCCCAGTCACTTTCTTCAATTGCATGTCAATATTTCCAACAACCAAACAAAGGACTAAGTTCAATTTCCCTCATTCTCTCCCATTTTCCGACCAACCAAACAAACAAATGAGCGAAGCTCCTCAAAGAACGAAAACACAACAGCCACAACTAAAATTCCAGATCCATTATCAACACTAAATCTCGATAGCATCAAAAGGGCATATCACAAAATCCAAACCTAAACCCCTAAAAAGTCCAGCAGAAGAAATCGGAGGTCGAACCGAGTCGACTCACCTGGTTGAGATCCATATCCAAGGAAATCGAGAGCTGAGAATGGTTTATCAGCGAGATCGGAGAGCTTTGGGCGCGAATTCACGAGCTCGGCTATGGAGATTTTGCATTTACAGGTTCATAGATCTCTCTCTCTCTCTACGAAGAATGAGAAAGATCTGTTTATTATGTTGTATCGATGTCGTAGTCGTTGATCCTGTGAAACTTTTCGGATATTTCAAAAGAGCCCCTGAACTTTATGAAATTCGCGGAAAATGGAAGTTTTGTCCTAAAAGACTAAAACGCATCGTCGTCCGTATTAATACCAAGTCTATAACTATATTACTTCTTTCTTTTTTTTTTTAGATGGAATTTTTTTTTTTTAACTTGTGGGTCTAAGTTTATTGAAATAATTTTGGTTCTTAAATTTTCTTTTAGTGATTTTTAATTTTGTATCTCGATTATAGTTAATTATTAACATTAGTAATTATTCAAATTTAGCTGTGAAATTTATGATTTTTTTTTGGTTGAATTTTTCAATCCTTAAATTAATCACAAGATTATTTAAAATGTAGATTATGTTTGTGACATCTTGCCAGACATTGGACTATAATAAGGAGATTTAATCGTAGTTCTCAACTCCAAGGTGAGAACAATATCAAAGTGTTAAGCCAGCCTGTCTTTTAGCTAATAAATTAGTCTGTCAAATATAATTTTGTCACTCTATCTCATAATTCTATATAAAAAAAAATTGAGAAATTATAGTGAATACCCAATTTTTAAAACTTAATGTAAGTTATTACTCAATCTTTTAAAAAATGTAACCAACTACCTAAGTAATTCAATTACTTACATAGTGATAAGTGGTAGTAATTCACTTAATTACCAAAAGCATGTGCAAGTAATTCACGAGTTGACTAGAAACTCAATTACTTCAAAAGTTTGGATATTTATTTTTATTGCTATATAAATTCTGAGTATTTCCCTACTTCACCCAAAAATAAACAATTTTGACATTAAAATTGAGACTTTTTATTTAGTATATCAGTTGTATTTGTATATCAAAATAATGAATTGAAAAAACGAAACAACGAAAAAATAAATGACTGTAACAAAATATATTAAATGTGTATTAAATTCGTTATAATCATTTTTAATTTTATTATTTTATTTATGTGTACTGTATATAGACCAATGATTAATCATTATGATCAATTAAGCTTTTAGTTGCATAGTCTTTGGATATTTGTGTGAACTATATTAAAAAAAAAAAAAAAAGTTTGAGGCTAGTGGATACCGTTACAAAAGCAACCATATGTTATAAGTTTATTATAGCCAAGAGAAAGAGAGGTGAGAAGTGAGAGTTGGGTGGGTCATTGTCTTATCTGATCTGTTAGAATGAGGGAGAGCCAAATAACCAGAAATGGGCACCAAAAGCACATAGAATTTAAAAAGGCAGTTCCAAAGTCCCAACAAAACAAGTTTAAGAGAAGTAACCAAAGGACTTAGAACAACAAAAACAGGAAGAAAAAAGAGGAGTTTGTAGAGAGAGATATGGCAAGGTTGGTTGTGGTTCAGCAACAACACAAACACCCTTCTTTCTCTCTCCTCCCTTCTTCTCTCTCTGACTTCAATGGCACCAAACTCCATGCCCAAGTCCAGGTCTCTCTCTCTCTCTCTACACACACACACACACACATATACACACATGCTTAATTTGCTTGCATGTAATTGCCTCTTTTGGGTTTTTCTTTCTATGCACATATGTAAGGTGGTATTTTGCATTGGATATGTAAGATGGTTTTGGTTAGTTTTTGTCACACTAACTTTTTAGAGAACAATTCTGTTATGGGCTAGGCCTAGTTAACCACTTTCTGGTAACTTAGAACAATGCTGATCAACAACACATGAGATCAATTAATCCAAATAATACTTGTGGGTGGCCACACAGACTAGAACTCATGTTTTTTTACCATAATGTTTCTTGAAATGAAAATAAGCAAGCTTTGATTTTGAGTCACATACCTATGTTTGGTAACACACATTTGCTTGCAGTTCAAGAGAAGGGTCTCTCAGCCAAAAGGAGGGTTACAAGTGACAGCCTCAAGTCAAAAGAAGATTCTGATAATGGGAGGCACTAGATTCATTGGTATATTCTTGTCAAGACTTCTTGTCAAAGAGGGTCATAAGGTTTTTACTTTCTTAATCCCATTTTGATTAACAAATTATAAAATGTGATTATATATATATATATATATATATATATATCTTTAAACCAAGTCACATTTTTTGCCAGGTGACTTTGTTTACCAGAGGAAAAGCAGCAATTGCCCAACAATTGCCAGGCGAATTAGATTCGGACTTCTCCGATTTCTCTTCCAAGGCATAGAAAATTTCACTTGAAGTTCTTCATAACGTTTTGTCCAATTTAGTATAGTCTTAACATTTTCTGTCAAATTGCTTTACTTGCAGATCTTGCATCTGAAAGGAGACAGGAAAGACTTCGACTTTGTGAAGTCTAGCCTCGCGGCCGAAGGCTTTGACGTTGTTTACGACATAAACGGTAAGCGTAATTCTGCTCTTCTGCTCTTTTGCCTTACATTGTTTGGATCAAATAAATTGCTCTTTTGCTTCGATATGAATGTTTTTTTTGCGATATGATCAGGACGAGAGGCGGATGAAGTTGCCCCGATTTTGGAGGCACTGCCCAACCTCGAACAGTAAGCTCTAAAACCTTAGCGAAACCGAAACATGTCACACTGTATGATTACAAACCAATGCATATATTAAAGCTTTTTCTCGTACTTGAAATTTTGGTTTTTGTGCTGGTGACAAAGTTTTCTTATAGTCTCATTATGTAACTTTGTTAGTTTTTAAGAAAATTCGCGGTGTAACGCCGCAAAATTTTGATAATTCTCAGGTACATTTACTGTTCTTCGGCTGGTGTCTATCTAAAATCCGATCTATTGCCCCACTGCGAGGTGAGCTCTTCCCATCTGATTGATTTCTCAATATCATCAAGTCTTTTTCAAGTGTTGAATGACTTCTTTCATTGGCTGGGAATAGGTGGACGCGGTTGACCCCAAAAGCCGGCACAAGGGAAAGCTAGAAACCGAGAGCTTGTTGGAATCGAGCGGTGTTAACTGGACTTCTCTAAGGCCGGTCTACATCTACGGCCCCTTGAACTACAACCCCGTCGAGGAGTGGTTCTTCCACCGCTTGAAAGCTGGCCGCCCCATTCCCATCCCCAACGCAGGCATACAAATAACGCAGCTCGGCCATGTCAAGGTCATGTCATGCTGAAAGACATAAAATCTCACATCTATGCGCGATTGAGCAGTGATTTTTTTCTGAATTGCGATGCTCTTTTTGAAATTTGCAGGACTTGGCGACAGCTTTCATTCAAGTTCTTGGCAATGATAAGGCGAGCAAGCAAGTGTTCAACATCTCGGGCGAGAGATATGTCACGTTTGATGGACTAGCAAGAGCTTGTGCCAAGGTAATTCTAATAACTCTAGCTCATGCCTTGTAATTGAAGCAGCCAAAAAATAAACTTCATAATTTTGCTCAATTTTTCTATTTTCTTTCAATAGGCGGGCGGGTTTCCTGAGCCGGAGATAATTCACTACAACCCCAAGGAGTTCGATTTCGGCAAAAAGAAGGCCTTCCCTTTCCGAGACCAGGTATTTAGCCGTATAAATTGAGGTGTAATTTAAATCAATATATGGCGACATGCGAGTTTTTTTTATTCGTTTAATCATTTAGACCCTACAAACAAATTTGATCCTTGTTTTGTTTTACTATTGTGTTATTCACTATGTCGCGCTTTTTTCGTGACATGATGCAGCATTTCTTCGCCTCGATAGAGAAGGCGAAGAGCGTTCTCGGGTGGAAACCCGAGTTTGATCTTGTCGAAGGTCTGGCCGACTCGTACAACCTAGACTTCGGCAGAGGCACATTCAGGAAAGAGGCTGATTTCTCTACGGATGACATTATTCTTGGGAAGAGTCTTGTTCTTCAGAGCTAGATAGCTTAAAATGTAATTTTTTTTTGGCTCACTTTTGTTGCAAGTGAATTTTATTTTTCAGATGAAATAATCCATATGTGACATAGATCACATTAGTCTTTATTAGAAGAAAGATTTCCACTTGGTCAACATTATTTCCGTTGGAAAATATGCCTCTCAACTCAATGTGTTTAGAATTTAATCTATATTTACAAGCCTTTTTCTCTCTTTTTTATTTTTCTCCCATTCATGGATTTGGAAACATCAATAAGATCAAAGTAGGTTTGGCCAAAAACTAGTATTGTTTTGTTTAAGACTTTTAGCACCAGTTATCTAAAAGTAATACAGTGTCAGCTTATTATGTTGTTGTAAACTATGAGGAAAACATTCCGGGAATAGATAAAATATTGGAATTGACTCGTTGATTGTCCAATTCTGATCTAGAAAAAAAAAATAAATAAATAAATAAAGACGAAGATAAACTCAGCTATATGCTAAGACCAAGAAAATGACTCAATACATATTGTTATAGTGGAATATGCTCTTGCAAGAAGTAGATTCCATTTAGTCCTTGGTAAACATGTAGTCTTGAGATCAGACTACTGGTATAAATTTCAAACATTATCGAAGAGAAGGTTCCATTACTAGTTGAATTCTACTTCCTTACGGATTAACACGAAGAAAAACGATTGGATTATTTCAAAAAGTTTAAAAATAAAAACGATTAGATTTGTATGAAACATGTAAAAATCTGATTTCAAAATAGATATTTATGCACCTGTTTAATTTTATTTTTCTATTTTTATTTACTGAAATTTCAGCCTTACTGTGGTGTAAATGTTTGTTTTGGGCCCAGAGAGCCCATATTATAGCTTATAGGCCTACATCTACAATATAGACCAGAAGTTCGGCCCCATTTTGTTTCATGGCCCAAATTTATTTGAGAAATATATATAGGGGAATATATATATATATATATATGCATTTAAAAATAGTCAGATTTTGAACAATATTTTAAATAGATAAGTCCAATATTTAGTAAAAAAATAAATGATCTAAATCATGATGTAATGCTTACATATAATATATAATGAATCAAATTCAATTACCAAATATAAATAATTATTTATTTATAATTTTAAAAGGTTATTATTCAAATTAAGTATTGCAAATGACTGAGTTAGGTATGAATTAAAAAAAAAAACAAAGAACCTTTGATAGAAAGCAATAGGATAGTACCACAATAATATTTAATAGTTGCTAAAATTAAGGAGTGGAACGAGAAAGACTACTATAAGATGACCAAGATCTCAATTCTCTAACCCTTAATTGATGCACTATGGTAAATAGAATATAAAAATATAGAAAAAAAACAAACTTACCATGTCCAAAATGATAGAGAATAGAAGTCTCCGATAAGGAAACACCCCCAAAGAATACGATAGAATATTCTCAAATGTAAAAACTCTTTTTGGTCAAGCTTTTTTTTTTTTCTTTTCTTTTCTTTTCTTTTCTCCCTTATAGTGCAACATAGTAGGTCGGCTGTCTACCAAAACCATTGTAAGCAATAGCCAAAAAAAAAATTCGTTTTTAAAGTCCAGCCTATGTTTCAAAAAATTAAAAAAATAGCCATGTTATGAATTGTATAACAAAAAAGTGTCACACAAAATATAACACATCTGTAAATATTTGTAAGATATTTTGTAACACTTTAAGTTTTACTCATTATTTTTTGAAGTGTTAAATAATATCTTACAAATATTTATAGATCTGTTATATTTTATGTGACACTTTTCTGTTATACAATTCGTAACATGGTTATTTCTTTAATTTTTTGAAACATAGACTATCATTTAAAAAAAAAATTTAATTTTGGCCTATTTTTGTAACTCATCCAAAACATTATCTTTGAAAACATTATCCAAAAATTAAAAAATAAAAAATAAAAAATGTCGGTTCTTCAATCTCTACTCCAAAGTCCAAAAACATTATCCTAAAATTAATTAATGTGACCCAGTTAAACAAAATCGACACAAAATCTCATCTAAAGAAAAAAAAAAAAAAAGGAAAAAGAAAATCTTTGCTTTAAATAATAGTCCTTTTCTATCTCGGACCAACTAACATAACTATAACCAGCTAGTCTCTCTACAAAAGACCCAATCAAAGCATTGTTCTAGGAAATTCTTTGCGTGCCACGTGGTCGTCCCAGGTCGTCCGAATTGCATGGGAACACGTGGCTCTATTTGAGAGAGTGAAATTGACACGCAAAGCACGGTGGGGTGGGACCCACAAGAAATCAAAGAAGCTACCACGGGCTTCGCTCTGATGGTTTCTTTTCTACGTGGCAAAGGTTGGGGTGGGACCCACCTCAGGCTTGGGTACGTACCGATCAGGATTAATAAACATGAGCGGCGTCTGGATCGACGCCACGCGTCCCTACAATTTTGCATGCGTGGCTTGAATCCGCGTGACTTTCGTGTCTGCGCTTTTTAATTTTCTTTTATTTTTGGGAATTTTGACAGAAGCATTTTAGGGTTTAGGTGTGTGTACTATTATATTTGGGCAATTTTTCAGTATTTTGAAGAGTTTCGTAATATGACTAAAATTTTAATTTTGAAACAAAAAATGTCCAAAAAATAAGGTGGATTTCGTTATTTCGGTTCAAGTCGATATTTGAACGCTTTTTAACAACTTAAAAGTTAAGTAAAATAAAAAAATTAAGTAAAAAATTAGTCATTTTAAAGATAAAGTTTGAAGAATTTAGTGTTAGAATATCAAAATTAAGTAAATAGCTATTAAATACCTTAATGACATAAGTATCTATGATAATTTCTTCAAAAAATCGTCCAAATCAAATAAAAAAAACTCTGAAAATTTAACTCATTCAACTTAAAAAAGCAAACCAAACATACTATTACCAAAATTTTCATCGAATGTGATAAAATAAAAAAATAAAATAACTAATTTTTAAAAATTTTAAAACTATGACTAATTCCTAAAAAATTAGTCTAAAATTTGGCTAAATCCTTAAAAAATTAAAACTTTTTGATCCATAATAAAACATATTCATTAAAAATAATAGTTAATAAACATAAAATACATCTATAACAAAGACATAAAATAATAATTAATAAACAAACTAATCTCATATATATATATATATATTTATAATATGATATTTATAATATAAATAATATTATAATATAATATGATATTTATAATATAAATTTATAATATTTATATATATAAATTTTAGACGGTTTTCAGCGTCAAAAATTGATTTCCCAAAATGAAAAATCACCCAAAAATTTGCAGTAATTAAAAAAAAAACCAAATAACCATGAGAAATAATTTCTCTTTTTTTTTATTTTAATAATGGACAGACAGTTATTTGGTTTATGATATTTTTTGTGAACAAGTCTATTAGGATTTCAATTAATGATTTTTTTTTTTTTAAGGATAGCGTGGTAGACAATCCAAACACACAAACTAATTAGTTTGATATGAGTTATTTCTTATTCGGTAAAAGTTTATTATTCAAATCAATATTTAAATAAGAATTTAATTGTATGATTTGAATTGAGATTACAAATAGAGTTATTAACGAACTACGTCGCTAAAAGTTCTAGGGTTTGGCTCGTCAAGTAAATGAGTCAAACTTGAGCTTAGTGCTCGTTTGATAAACAAGCTTATCAGTTTGAGCTCAGCGCTATTTGACTCGTTAAAGCTTGTGAACTGACTCATTTAGGAGATCGCGAGCTTAAACATATAGGAGCTAACTCGTTTAAGAGTTTAATTTGTACCCTATTTTTTTGTTGGTAATTTTAAATATATCATATTATAAATATGACTTTAAATGTATCATAGTATTAAATATAATTATAAATTTATCGTAATTTTAAATTTCTAATTTTTTGGAGTCTAAATTATTTTTATGTCTTGTTTTATATAGTTTTGAAGTTTTCTATGTTTTTGTACTGTTACTTTTTGGTGAACTACATGGCATTAAATTTTTGTATTCATTTAATATTATTATACAAATTATAAAAGAATTGAGTTCAAATTGAAATCCTTTCAAACTCGATCCTAAAATATGGTTTTTTTTTTTTTTTTTCAGACTAACACTGAGTTTGTGCTCTAACATGAACTAACTCAAACCGTTCAAAAATATCAATTATTGCCGAGTTCAAATTCAAAATTTTGGTTGTGAGTGGAGCTTGAGCTTTACGAAGTTCCTCGACTCAAATCTTATTAAGCTCGAGCTTGGTTTTGGGCTCGCCAAGCATGACTTTTATAAAGTTTGACTTATTTGAATTACACCCATAATTGTAATATATATAGAGAAAAATTTGTATTAAGAATTTAAAAATGTTATTTTTTTAATATGGTAAGGATATTAATACACTGTATAATGATTAATTAAGCTAAAAGTTTAGGTATTTTGCCAAAATATATTGATATTATAGCAATAATATTTTTATATTTTGATTTAAATTTTTTAATATAATATTGAATATTAATTAAGTGAAGATATTAAATATTTTGATAAAATATTAATATTGTAGCAATGACAGTTGAATAAATTTTTTAATATTTGAATCTCTCTTAAAAAATGAGTTTGACTAAATTATTTTTCGTAAAAGAGGTGACATAATTTGTAAATCGTTTACTTACTGATGTTGATTTTAAATTTGGACAAAGTAACATTGATCATTTTTTTTCTTTTTTTAATTACTGTCTCGTGTTAGGCACTGAATCCAGAATTCTAATTCAGTGAGGGCACAATAATATATAAAATTATAGATAAGTAAAAAAAAATTATAAATTATATTGGGTGAAATAAAAAATTTTACAAAAAATTATAGGTAAAATAATAAATATAAAAAATTAAATGGGAGCACAATAACGATTTATCTGAATTTTTTATTTATTATAAAGGTAAAATATAAATTTTAAAAAATTCAAGGAGAGAGGGGCCTATGAAAGATTAATTTGAAATTTTTTCTTTAAAATAGGGTTAAAATAAAAATTTTAAAAAGTTTAGGGGGCCTGTGCCCCCATGTGGATCCGTCTATGGCGGGTGAGTCGTGTAGGCCATGGTCAGTTTGTGTTTGGCGGTGGTGGTTAAGCTGTAATATATGTTGTTTTCTAATTTCCCTCTCAAGAAAGTAATGATGAATATTTTTTAATTTCCATATAACGATTTTTATTTTTATTTTTAATTTAGGGATATCTATATGAGGAAGTTTCGTAGGATGTTTGCTCAAAGGTTGGCGGTCAAGGTCGTTGTCTCAGCAACTCCAAGTGAAAGTTTGACACCAAGTCATCAATATTGTAATTGAAAATCACAATATTAGATTTTTTTTATTTTTTATTTTTTGTCCTTTGCACAAAAACCACACAGATTTGTCCAAGTAAATATGTACTTTTTTTTTTGTGCAAATAAAGTAAATATGTACTTATTATCTATGAGATCACACCCAATTTTTTCAAAGATAAACCTTAAATAACTTCTGGATCCCCTTTCTATCAGTAGAATATCCACACGTATATTTTGTCAAACTTGTAAATTGCGTCAATAGATTTTAGTTTTCAAACTTATAATCAATTTTATTCCTTTTGAAAGAGAAGTATTATTCCATGCATTTATGACATTACATGCAGTCTTCGCAAAACTTCGACTTTGTAATTTGTATTTAATTTCCAAGTCTTTAATAGGATAATTAAGGATTTAATTTAGACTTTTAATAGGGTTGAGAGTAATTAAGTTCATCTATTTATTTATTTGTTTCCTTTTGAAAGAGTGGTTGTTGAAAATAACGTTTGATGAAGCATTTTTTTATGGCCTACGTGCATGAATATGTGTGATTCCACTTTACCTTCTTTTTTTCCTCCAGAAGACGTGGAGATGTAATGTGGTGCAGATCTCTTGCTAAGCTGAGCAGAATTAGCGTGTATAGAAAGTCGTTTAGTTTCTTTCAAAAAGAGATGCAAAAAAAAAAAAAGAAAAAAGAAAAAAAGCGGTTGTTGGGTGGCAATTCGTGTCGTGGGTCGTGTTCGTGTCGTGTCCTATTCGTGTCTACGTAATTTTGACTAGACCCAGACACGACCCATTTATTAATCGTGTCTAGAATGAAGACCCAGACACGACCCATTTATTTTTTAACAGACCCAGACACGACCCATTAAGACACGGTTACTATTCGTGTCTAATCGTGTCTTAATGGGTCGTGCAGACCCACGAACCCATTTATTTAAATGGGTCCAAATGGGTCATAACCTATTTTTAAATGGGTTTAAACGGGTCTTGAACCCATTAAGACTCATTTATCCCAAAATGTATTAAGTATAAAAAACAATTAAAAATGAAGTGATTAATACATCAAAACATAATTATAGTCTATCAATATTAAACATAGCCACAAGTTAATCCCTTAAACATAAATAAATAAATAACTAACTAACAATCCATCAAGTAAAATCATAAAGTATAAAACAATCCATACAATCCATCAAACAAAACCATAATCAAACCAAAGTCACAACAATCCATCAAAGAAATCAATAATCAAACTTAAGTCATAACAATCCATCAAACAAAAACATAATCAAACCTATGTCACAACAACAACAAGAAAATTAGATAAATAAAATGCAAAAGAAAAGGGTGAAATACAAAAGAAAATGAGCGTTCGAAATTGAAATTAAAAAAATAAAAAAATAAAAAGAAAAAAATACAAAATAGTTAAGAAATATAATGCAAAAATTAAAATATATATATGGGCATTAAACGTGCCGTAATCGTGTCTACCCATTAAGACCCGTTTAGTAAACGTGTCTTATCGGGTCTTATTGGGTCGTAATCGTGTCTACCCATTTAAGACCCAATTATTAATCGTGTCTAATTGGGTCTAATCGTGTTTGCGGGTTCGTGCCGTGTTCACCCGTTATTTAATCGTGTTAATCGTGTCCGACCCGGTTAGACCCAGACCCATTAAGGGAGGACCCAAACCCGCTTCAATCGTGTCGTGTTCGTGTCGTGTCTCGTGTCTGGACCCAGATTGCCGGCCCTAGTTATAGTAACTGGGACGGTCTTGGTGATATTATATGGTCATTGGTCCACAACGCTATTAGCAACAGAATTAAGCTCTAAATGGTGATCTTTACAAACAAATTGAAAATTCTAATGGCAAGCCAAAATTTTCAAACACTGTCCCCTCAAGAATCATTTATAATAATGAATCACTATCAGTAATATTTCTTTCCCACTAACCCGCAAAGAAATTTTATTTAATTAATTAGTGACCACCCAAATCTTTCTAATTAATTAACCCCTTTTAGAATCATACCGATATCAAATAAATAAAAATATAATATTTCCCATAGCTACCCCTTGGCAAACCCACCATTTTCAAACTGACAACTCTTAGAGAAATCTTTAATAATTATTAATTTATCATCACTACCTATCACTATTTCTCTCTCACTAGCCAAATTAAGAAATATTTTAACAAAACCACCCCAAAATCTCTCCTACTTTATAAAATTAAGATATTTCCCAAAAAATCCTTCCCTCTACACCTCCCAAAATCCCCTATATAAACACCCCCAACCCTCACCATTCCCTTCATCATCACACCAAAAACACAATCACTACTCAACAAAACAAAACAAAGCAGAACAAAAATCCTTCACTCTCTCTTTAACCAAACACACATACACAAACACCAATATTCCCTCAAAACCCTTTCAAAAAAAAAGAAGCAAACAAACACTTCAGTCTTCACTTCACTAGAAATTAATCACACCCCACAATCCATATGGCTCCCGACATCAGCACCGCGATGGCCGCGCCGAAGGCGAATAAGGCGGCGGATGAGGCGAGGCGGGCGTACGTGACGTTCCTGGCGGGGGACGGGGACTACGTGAAGGGCGTGGTGGGGCTGGCGAAGGGCCTGAGGAAGGCCAAGAGCGCCTACCCTCTCGTGGTGGCCGTGCTGCCGGACGTCCCGGCCGACCACCGCCGCCAGCTGGCCGAGCAGGGCTGCGTCGTCCGGGAGATCCAGCCCGTCCACCCTCCCAAGAACCAGACGCGGTTCGCCATGCCCTACTACGTCATCAATTACTCCAAGCTCAGGATATGGGAGGTACGTACCAATTCATACGATACATATACGTACGTATATTGTAGTGTATATACGATCGTTATTACATGTAATTTGTTTAATCTGTCACTACTGGTTAGTTAGTGCATGACGCTTTTTTTTTTTCTTCCTACCACGTGTTGTGTATTGTTACGTTACCGTGGCATGTCGGGTCGATTAAGTGGATAATATTTGACCGCTTGTTGTCGGTTTTGATATGGATATGGGTAATTTGGTAGTTTCATACTTTCATTTGGAAAAATTGTGGTTACCAGTGCGAAATTAGTAAGAAGGAAAATTGATGCACCTTTTTTAAAAAATTAGTGAAAATGGAGTAAATAGTTATTATTTTAATTATATTTTTTAAAAATAATTAATATTTTGATTTATTATGTAATTAATTATTTTATTAGTTAAATAATAATATATATATTTTATATCTATAATTATTTTATGTATGAGTGATTAGTAATTTAATTTTTACATGTTTGGACAAAAAAATAACTGAATAGCAATTTCACCTTTATATATTTTTTTAAAGCAAATTACACCGTTAATTTTAACGCAGATATATATAACGCGTGCAGTTTGTGGAGTACAGCAAGATGATATACTTGGACGGAGACATCCAAGTGTTTGAGAACATCGACCACTTGTTCGAGTATCCGGACTCGTATTTCTACGCCGTGATGGACTGCTTCTGCGAGAAGACGTGGAGCAACAGCCCGCAGTACAAGATCGGGTACTGCCAGCAGTGCCCAGAGCGGGTCCAGTGGCCCGCCGGCGTGGGGCCCAAGCCACCGCTCTACTTCAACGCCGGCATGTTCGTCTTCGAGCCCAGCCTCCCCACCTACCACGACCTCCTCCGCACCCTCCAGCTCACCCCTCCCACGCTCTTCGCCGAACAGGTCAGCGCGACAAAAAACGACGAATAAGATCGTCAGAATTCGAAAAATTAAATAGACATAGCTAGTCAAATTTTTTTTTTAATAAACTGAAGAATGATTTTGAGTTGATTAAATTTTTTATTTGTGTGGGTCATACATGTCATCGTAATTTATTCCTTGCACGAGATACACGTATGTGTTAATTTGATTAGGGATTCGAACGTCATATTTTTCTAATCATATAATAGTCTTTGCTCCTAGTTTATAGATAGCTCAATTCTTGCTATAAAAAATGGTTTGTACATGTGGTACTAGAGGTTGCTTAAGCTCGAAGGGTATTATGGTGTAGTATAATGTGTTGAAATTATAATTAACATTTTGGATATATGGGAGTACAAGTTGTTAAAGTTCGAGTATTGGAGCAGTGAAGATCATTATTTACTATTTCAGTGTGACAAATGTTGGATTATTGATTTGATTTTTATTTTTTTAATATGGACAGGATTTCTTGAACATGTTCTTCAAGGACAAGTACAAGCCGATCCCACCAGTCTACAACCTTGTTCTGGCCATGTTGTGGCGTCACCCTGAGAATATCAACCTCGAAGAAGTCAAAGTGGTCCACTATTGTGCTAATGTAAGCACCAATTTTTTTTTTTCCGTAAATAAATAAAATAAATCAAAGCATTCGAGTACTTATTAGTAAAAGTCACATGACTAGGTACATTGTTAATGGTTGCAATTTTTATGTGTTTGACAGGGGTCTAAGCCTTGGAGGTACACTGGCAAGGAAGAGAACATGGAAAGAGAAGACATCAAGATGTTGGTCAAGAAGTGGTGGGACATTTACAACGACGAGTCGTTGGACTACAAGAATATTGTCGTTTCAGCAAATGCCACTACTCCGACGCCGGTGCCGCCGGAGCCGGTGCCGCGAGTGAGCTTGGAGTCCTTTTTGGCGGCTATATCGGAAGCCGGCGTCGTCCCCCACGTCCGAGCCCCATCGGCAGCTTAATTAACTAGAAGTTGCTTCGTAATTGAGGGCTATAAGTTATATATATCATATGATGGTCATGATAGTGAAAAGATTGTACACTTTTTTATTTTTATTTTTTTGGTGGCCTTCCTAATATTATTTGGAGTTGGAGGGCCTTTTTTTTTTTTTAAACTTTAAGAATTTAGCATTGTTGTGGCTTTTTAAGTGTGTGAAGGGCCTTTTTTAGAGCCCCTTATTGTGTCCCTTTTGTAATTGTGTTGGATGATTATTGAATAGAAAAGAAAAAAAAAAGTATATTTATGTAGATTATGATCTCCTTTCTCTCGTCCACTTTTATACAATTTGCTCTATCTGGCCATGCTTGGATGTACAAGGCCAATTATGGACTGTTCGGTTTTCTTCAAATGTTCTTTTCATTGAAACACTAATTTTAATTTGCAATTCATACGATGATGATGTGATGGGAAAAAAAAATATCCGACTTTAATTACGAACCAAACAATACAAGTATTTTGCTAAGGCCAAGTTTCTGATGTTGTTTCTCATACTGCAAAATCTTGTCGTTTTTGCATGTCATTTTTGGCATCACTTTCAGGGTATTTGATTGGGTGAATGGAGAAAGTTGGGTAAAAATGATAAGTTAGAATGATGTACTTAACTATTTGTGCAATACTACAATTACTATATTGTTCTTGTTTTTAATTATTAGAGAGAGTAATATAGATTGTTTTGTATTAAAATTATTTGAGAGGATGCATGTAATTTGGTAGACCAGTGAAAGAACATCTCTCCCTTGCTCTCTTTTTTTCAACTAAACAAAAAGATTAATTTCTCTTGCATCTTTTCATTCATCGCCCAACCCAACACACCCTTAATTCAAACTTACATACAGCTTTATGTTGAGTATATGTTATAAAGTGATATACTAAAATACAGTGTCCTTGTTTTATGTGGCTAAATAAATCAATCTTCACTCCCACAAGTTTAAGATCTTGTGGCTAGGAAACAATCTAGAAATGGTTCTACCTTTACAAGAGTCACCACAAGTGATACCAATAATATTAATATATATATTATCATAATTATACAAGTGCCAATTTTCAAAATTAATTAAGAGCAATTTCTATACAATATCTCTGGTATAATCGTCCCACTAGCTTAAAATTTGTTTAAATATATTAAATGAAATTACCACTCGACAACGGCCTATTAGCTCAGCTGGTTAGAGCGTCGTGCTAATAACGCGAAGGTCGCAGGTTCGAGACCTGCATGGGCCAAATGACCAATCATTTTAATATTTTATTTTACTTTTTCATTAGCATCATTACCAATGACGTGGCTCATTTTTATTGGCCAGCGATTGTTGAGCCCGTGGAATCGTCTCCACCAAGCAATGGTCTCTCCCGAGACCTGAGACGCAGAGCGCGCCACGCTACGCCACTCCGACTCACTGAGTCACCAACTCACCGAGTCAGCTCTCCCACCATCTCTCTAAACTCGCTCTCGCTCTCTCTCTCTCTCCGTACTCGCAGAGCAGCCATGGAAGCTCGAGAGAGAACAACTCCGAGCCAACGATTGAGATCAACGGCCTCAGATTCACCTACCCGGGCGTCGACGGCCTTCCTCCGGCCGGCTCCAAGCCGCTCATCGACGGCTTCAGCCTCTCCCTCTCCGCCGGCGACCGCTGCCTCCTGGTCGGATCTAATGGCGCGGGTAACGGATCTCTCTCTCTTCTTCTCTTTCGCTTCCGTGTTTGGCTCGGCTCGGCTCGAATCGGTTGGTGATGAGTCGTTTTGTGACGATTCGCAGGGAAAACGACGATGTTGAAGATCCTCGGAGGCAAGCACATGGTGGAGCCGCACATGGTCCGCGTGTTGGGAAGGTCGGCCTTCACGACACCGCTCTCACCTCCTCCGGCGAGCTTTCCTATCTCGGCGGCGAGGTTGGTCGAAGTTCTCGATTCTTTTTTTTTTTTAATTTTGTGTTTACGGTCATAATAGAAATGGAAGCTCTAATTGTTGAGGAGTTTGATGGATTTTTTTTTTTTGTTTTTGGGGCAGTGGAGGAGAGATGTTGCTTTTGCAGGGTTTGAGGTTGCTATTCAAATGGATGTTTCGGCGGAGAAGTTGATATTCGGAGTGGCCGGAATCGATCCCCAGCGGCGATCGGAGCTAATCAAGGTTAAGATCTCGCAATGGCTCATTCTTTAGACTGGATTAGTTAGTTTGAATTGATCAATCAAAATGACTGTGTTTGTTGAGTGCTAATCGTGTTCGATTGATCGATACAGGTTCAGAATTTGCGTTGGTTTGGATGTTACCATGAGTGTTCTGTTACTGAGTTTTCTTGGTAGCTAAGGTACTAGATGTTGTGACTAGTTAGGTTCGGCTAATCAAGATGGTTGTGTTTGTTGAGTACTAATCTTGTTTGATTGATCGATAACGGTTCATAATTTGCGTTAGTTTGGTTGTTACCATGAATGTTCTGTTACTGAGTTTTCTTGGTAGCTAAGGTACTAGATGTTGTGACCAGTTAGGTTCGGTTAATCAATATGGTTGTTGAGTACTAATTGTGTTCGATAACAGTTCATAATTTGCGCATAGTTTGGTAGATATCATGTATGTTATGTGAGACGGTTTAGGTGTTGGGGGTTATTTAGCAAAATGTGAGCCTGGTTTAATGATGAAACTGGGTTCAAATAGTTACCTGGGTATAACAATTCTCATCGACACAAAAATTTCTCCCGGTTGTTCAATCATTTGATAACCAGAGTCATTCTTTGATAAATGATCATTATGAGTCAGACTCGATAGAATTTGATCATTGTGAGTGTTAAGCCAGATTTGCATTGTGGTTGTGCATTTTGTTACGTTGTTAGATTGATTAAGCTTCGGGTTTTCTGAGCTTAGGTCCTAGATATTGATCTGTCATGGAGGATGCACAAAGTATCCGATGGCCAGAGAAGGCGGGTGCAGATATGCATGGGTCTACTCAAGCCATTCAAGGTATTTTCCTCATTTGTGTAGTTTTCAGTGTGCAACAAATTGTTCATTTCGATCTGATTACATGTTACTTGATGTCTGTAGGTTCTTCTTCTCGACGAGATAACAGTCGACCTTGATGTGCTAGCAAGGGCTGATCTTCTAAAGTTTCTAAAAAAAGAATGCGATGAGCGAGGCGCCACAATTATTTATGCAACACATATATTCGATGGCCTCGAGCAATGGCCATCGCACATTGTATGTCTTGATGTATTTTTGTGCCAGCCTTCCATTATTTTCTTAGCAACTTCAGATGTGTTAAAACTTAGTTGTGTTGTGCTTTCAGGTTTATGTGGCTAATGGGAAGTTGCAATTAGCAATGCCAATGGATAAAGTCAAGCAGATGAGCAAAATGTCCTTAATGGTCAGTATTGCATTTTATTCTTTGTTCTGGACTTATTTTCGCAGAATCACTATTGGTTTGATTCTTTAATGACCTTTGATCTGCAGAGAACCGTCGAGAGTTGGCTCAGGAAAGAGCGAGATGAGGAGAGGCAGAGAAGAAGAGAGAGAAAGGCGGCTGGTCTTCGTGAATTCGAGGGCCAAGTCGAGGTCAGCCGCGTAACAGGGGATCCGGCTTGTGTCGCTGCGCGTGCTCTCAACAACGGTTGGGCAGCAGGACGGCTGAACTCCACCATTGCTGGGGAGGAGAACTTCGTCTTGAGCTCAAACAGAGTGTTGAGACTGTAGAGCGAGAAACAAATCCAATTCCAATATTAAATGCTCTGATATTCTTGGGTATAATATCTAAATATCATTCGTGAAAAATAATTAAACTCAGATGTTATAGGCCAGCAAAAGTCCCCAATTCTTTTGAGATGTATTCATTCAGAATAAAATTGTTTTGTAACGATGAGTTTGTAATGCTTTGATAATATATATAAAAATTTTGATATTGTTTCTTTCCCTTATTGGTAAAGACGATCTCCTTCTGTAATATCGATGTTAAATTTGGTATTAAAAAAAATAAATGATATATATATATGATATTTATTACGCAGATACAATAGTGCCAGTTTACATATTATTTTTATATTTGATTATTATTTATTTGTAAAATCTACTCGAGGTAATCAGTGTTAGTCAACTAGAAGTTGTAACAATAATTTTTTTGCTGGAGACAACTTCTTAGAATATGAATTATGAAGTGGCCGATTGGGTTTCATATAGTGAAAACTCAACGGATCAATGCTTATATGGTGTCGGTGGCACCAAATTTCATATTTCTAGCACTGAAAATTAACGTGGTAGAACAATTTTCTTTTTTAACCAAATGTCGAATTTCAACATTGACAAGTCAACTTGATGGTGCATTAATTGTCTTAATAGTATAATTCCCTTTACCAAATCAATCACGTTTATACAGTAGTAGTTGTTGTTTTGCTTTTTGCTCAATCGTTTACATAGATATTGATATGCCTGAAATTAGCGCCACCACATACCGACTTTCATCTAATACCTTTAGATGTTTTTTGAATTTCAGAAAACGCATTGTTAGTATTTTTTGCTGTTTTCATAGGAGAAAAAAAAAACAAAGGTATAGTATTTCCAGTACACTTTCTTTGTATATAATAATGATACACGACTAATGGAAGCGCAAAAACATCTCATTAGAATAATTTGTTGGTTGAAAGGAACAAGGTCTTTGAAAAAGGAAAGAGTGCTGAACTAGGGGAACAATTTGTTGATCAGAGAAATTTGAGTTTTAATTGTTCAAGCAAAAGAAAGTTTTAATTGTTGAAAAACAATTCGAAGGAGAGATTGGAATGATGACATATTCCATCCAAATTGCCTCTTGTTTGACCCTTTTAAACCTAAGAGAAATAACACCAAAACCACGATTGTTATTGACATTATTAAATGCCAAGAACAATTTCAAGTTGAGAAATTTAACGAAATGTCAATTAGTAGAGAAAAAAGAACCTAAATTTGTACTTTATAATTGGGACGATAACATTAAATAATATGACCAAAATGGAGCAAAGTACAACACCTTATAAAGAATATAGGAGAATTTGACATGGTATGAAATATAAACAATAGAATGACCAAAAAAAAAAAAAGAACGATTCAACCAAGGCCAAATTGTATGGCAAACTCTAAACATGAAAAAGATGAATCGTTTATATATAATCTGAGAATCATGAATTATTTTAGAATCCACAGAAAGAAATGGCAAATTTCTATCTTGCGGTGACAATATCTAAACAGGTACATTAAGGGCAGAGTAAGAACATAAAGAATTTCTCAACACCAAATATTAGAGCAGCACTCCATGATGACATTGACTGCAACCCAAAACGGTTCACCGGAATGAACTGACCTCATGTTTGTTTTTAAGCCTACAGAACAGACGCATCAAAAGCATAAATACACGTTCGTCGCAAAATGAAAAGACAAGCAACAATTAGTTCTAGAGAAGTGGGGCAAGCCTACCTTGTTAGCGATATTGTTGGAGAGCCAGTCAAGACCCTCGTAGAGCCCTTCACCAGAGGTGGCGCAAGTGCTCTGGATATACCTGCAAGAAAATGCATAACGATGATTAGAAACAAATTATGGAACGACAAAGGATGATGCGAGAGAGTGGGATAGGCACGCTACCAGTGACGTTGGCGGAGAGAGTGAAGACCAAGTTTGTCGGTGATCTCAGCAGCATTCATGGCATTAGGAAGATCCTGCTTGTTGGCAAATACAAGCAGCACAGCATCCCTCAATTCATCCTGCAAATTTCAAACACACAATATAATTAGGTGACAAAAAAAAAGAAGCGATTTTCAGAATGTGAACATTTCATTTCTATAGTTAGTTAACTAATTATATTATTTACTAATACGGCGCATTTCAAGAAGTTGAATAGCAGGATATTAAACACTTGCAAAATTTGGTCATAGTTTGTTCAAACAGAAATTAACGAGATTAAATCGTTTTGGTTCCTTATTACTCAATTAAGGTATATTGCATGCCAAAAATAAAAAAAATAAAAGCCAGTGTCATGTTCAGGCATATAGTACCTCATTCAGCATCCGATGAAGCTCATCTCTGGCCTCAACAACACGATCACGATCATTGCTGTCAACCACGAAGATCAGCCCTTGAGTGTTCTGGAAGTAGTGTCTCCATAGAGGTCGGATCTGGATGGGTTCGCAGAAAGTATAAAAGACAAACATATAAGTGGAAAAATCAATTTGCATCTAGCATTATCAATAGGGGAAAAAGAAAAGCAAATAATAGAGTGAGATATGTCTGCCACCGCATGCAAGGTTTCCCATTATGCAGGAAAGAGAAAAAGAACATTTCAACAAAGAGTGGCATTTACAGTGTAGCTTATGATTATGTTATGTGCTGATGGAGAAAAAACTAATCAGCACAAGACCGTCAATAAGCACATGCACCACCAGTATCGACAGGCCATACAAAGTTCACAAATAGAGACAATCAGCAAAACATGCATAACAAATGAACACAACAGTGAAGACTGGGAACTATGAATTAACATATGCAAAGATTTTGCAAGGCAGGAGCATTTTTATAAATAAATGTCTGCCACCTCATGAATCAACATCTCACGTATAATAAAAGACGAGAGAACTAAAACACAAGGTGGCTAAAAGGAATGTAGCTTATGATTATGTTGTGTGCTAATGGTGAAAATATCTAATCAGCACAAGACCGTCAATAAGCACATTAGCAAAAAGTGAATACAAGAGACATATTGGAGTGAGTACGTAGATGTTGAATAATTATGTTACATGCTGACGGAGTAAAGACTAATCAGCACAAGACCATCAATAAGCACATGCATAACCAGTATCGATAGGCATACAAAGTTTACAAATGCGCACATCATAAATAACAAATAATCATTTATTATTAAAAAAAAAAAAGCACATGATAAAACAGTAAAGGCTGGGAAGTGCAAAGAACATGCACAAAGATTTTTTGCAAGGCAAGATATTTCTTAAATAAATGTCTGCTACCTCATGAATCACCATCTCCATATAATAAGAGATGAGATGACTAAAATACAAGGTGGCCACAAAAAATGTAGCTTATGATTATGTTGTGTGCTAATGGTGGAAATATCTAATCAGCACAAGACCGTCAATAAGCACATTACCAAAAAGCAAATACAAGAAAAAATATATTGAAGTTAATAGACATATGTTAGATGTCCGCCACAAATTGGATAGTCTTCCTTTGTATAACCCAAAGAAAAACTGAAAGACAAGTAGCTATAATGATATAGCTTATGAAATTGTTATGCGCTGAAGGGCAAAGTTAAACCAGCACAAGACCGTCCATAAGCACATACATCAACATTGGAGATCATATTTGTGCTTCATAGTGTAAAGTAAATGGTTATCACTGAAATTCCCACCATCATTAAGATAAAAAATGAAACCATAAGTTGCACGGAACAAACCTTGTCCTGACCCCCGACATCCCAGACAGTAAAGCTGATGTTCTTGTATTCCACAGTTTCCACATTGAAACCTTCATGTAGAAGAAAACAAGATTAATATTGGGACCCGCATAAATATACCAAGGAAACCAGTTTATAGAGTATGACAAATCAAAACTCCACACTGATATATAAGAGATAACAATGTTAACAATAGTAAATAAATAAGTAAGTAAACTGCACAACGATAGATGATATGGAGATGGCATTACCAATTGTGGGAATGGTAGTCACGATCTCTCCTAACTTGAGCTTGTACAGAATGGTGGTTTTACCAGCGGCATCGAGACCAACCATAAGAATCCGCATCTCTTTCTTGGCAAAAAGCCGGCTGAAAAGCTTGGTGAAAGACAACCCCATCTTTATCTAGGCTGTAACGAGTGCTTCAAATGTCAGATACCGATCGCAACGATTTGAGTCGAATAATACAACAACGAGCAAACCCAACAAATCCACGACGAGCATTTGGTATCATTAAATGAAAACTTTATTAGAAATGCCACGACAAAGCTAACAACCGAAACCCAAAACTCACAATCCTTTCAATTAACAACAAATCATCGTCCATCAAACCCAGCATTTTCCACTTCGACTCAGATCGATTCCCAAACAAACAATGCGAAAATGACCAAACACGATTTCATTTGACGCCATACTCGGGCATTACTTATTACTAAAGCTTTTTCTTTCACAAAACCAACAACCAATCAAATAATTTTGCCCTCTTACACCCTATTTCTCATCCAATCCCCAAACCAAAACCACAAAAAAAATTCAAACACGACCAATATTCTCGAAGATTCTCAAACCACAAATCCAGATCGACAAAACGACAAGCAAATCGACAACAAGGTACAATCAATATCCGATTCACAAATCCATTTCCAACCAAAAAGAGAAGAACAATATCAGATCTAAACCCAAAATCCAAATCGAGCTTCGAAAGCCAAAATCGAAACAATAAAATAAAAAAACAAATCAACAATAAACTCATTTCGAAACCAAAACCGATCTACACATCAACACACATACTCAATAACAAACAACAGCAAAAAAACACACAACAAAGAGATTGCATAATAAGGGCAAATCAGAGAGGGCGATTTTGGACGAACCTGGAAACAGGGCAGATCTGAGAAGCTGCCCAGAGAAGAGAGAGAGAGAGAGAGAGAGAGAGAGAGAGAGAATGAGGCACAAATTGAAACCGAGATTCAAAAACGAAATAGGGTATTTATACGAGGATTTCGGAGATAACGGCCACTTCACGGCGTTAAGGAATCGCTGGGTGGATCCGGGTGACGTTGGCGTTTGATGCCGTTAGGGTTTGAGTGGAGGGGAATGGAATCCTGTGGGGCGTCAAGTTGCGTGGAACCGGTGGGTCCCACTTTGATATATTCCTCATTGTCTATACGTATGTAATGGGCGTTTTGGAATTTGGCCCTCGAGATATGTCTGAATTTCATTTTTTGTCCTTGTATTTCTCGTAACGTCTCTAAACGAGCCGTTTGTGCAAAATTATTTTGTTTGGTTCCTTTTGTTGACAATTCGTGGAAAAGAAATAAGCAAATACAGATCAATGTGTGACAGTGAAATTTATGATATTACTCTCACACGTGTCTTAAGGCGATTCGTAAGTGCTTGTTTTTAATTGTTTCTATATGAAGAATTGAAACGCATGGCTAAAATAGACAATGTTTTTTTTTTTTTAAGACATCAATTAAATGGGATTTGCTCAAAAGCTCACGGACCAAGCTTTGTTATAACTTTTTTCTAGAGAAATTGACTATAAATACATGTGGTAATTAATGCGTGAATTGAGTAAAAATAAATGTATCAACTATCAATTACTTTATTTTATAATTGATGAAAACTTGTCATATAATTTGACAAATTCTTTGGTCAATTTTTTTTATGGTGTGGCCTGTAACATTGTTCTGTAATATTCTATATTATATTTGACCATGACATAAAGAAGGATGACAAAATCAGTTAATTTGTTTAAAATTACCAAAATGAAATGTATATGCTCTTGAACTTCAAAAACATTATATTAAAATCAATAAGTCAAAGATCTAGTGAACCGATGACGCCATAGTAATCAAGAAAATAGCAAACATTAATTAGTTTTTTTTTTTTAATTAGCAGTGAATGATTCTGAAATATTTGTATTTTTAATTTCTAAAAAATACATGTACATAAGGATCAAGAAGTATTTCCTTCTTGTTTAATAAAAAAAATGAAGTATTTCCTTCTTGTCATTATTCTATATAAGAAATTAGAAAAATAAAAATAGGAGAAACATTTTCATTTTGAGATTGGAAAGTGCATTAGTGCACGATATTGGGTAGAGAAGATCAAATGATATCAACCTTAATTAATTATCGTCCATTTTAACTGTTTTTTCTCATACATACCCCTAATATCTTAAGGGACCTGAGCGTCTTGTTTGATGTAAATTTTTATCTTATTGAAAGTATCAATTCCAAATACTTTTACATTCCACATATTATCTTTGTTGTCATTTTAAAACGAGTACTTTTAGATTAATTTTATATACAACATTCATTTATCATCATTTAACCGAACAAGAAAAAAAAAAAGAAAGAAAAAGAGAAAAAACGATAGTCACCTAACAAACTTTGTTGATGACTATTTTTGAAGTATTTTTGCTCCACAGGTACAACATTAACTAACTACTAGCAGTACATAGTTTCAGCCACGGCGCGATCTACACATAAGAGCTGGGTTCTCGTTATGCGTAGAATCGCGCGAATTCCATTATACATGACGACTTAGGTGGCACGACTCGTCACAACATGCTTAATTAGACTCATCAAACCCAAATCGAGTGTACCCGACTAGAGTCACGCTCCTATACGCTTAGCTTTCATTTGCGACTCTAGTTCGACGACTCTCTCACCATCTTCGAGCTTTATTTCTTCTTCGATCCCGATCCGATCTTCTTTGTAGCATTGTTGTTTCATCTCTATGTTTTTAGCCCAAAGGACACTGTATAGGCCTGCAATGATTAGCATCGACCCTAGCACCCTACAAAATTTAATAAATAATATGTACTAATTCATTAGGGCAATATTTAAGATGTAAAAAAAAAATTTATTAATTATGGAATGTGTATATAATTACTCACGTGCCAACGTATATTTTCTCAGAGAGTAGAGCCCAGCTGAGAATGGCCACAACAATGAGCAACAATGGGCTAAACACTGACGCGTAGAGAGGACCTTTTCTTTGTATACTCCAAGAAGTTAGGAAAAAGGCCACAGCTGATCCCATAATTCCCTAAAAAAAAAACACAACACAAAAAATTATTACTAATCGTGACTAATTAGTAATTTTTGTGTATTTTCCTAAATAGATATGTGTAGTTATGATGGGGAGAGAGAATTTGAATTTTGGTGGTTACATACGGAATAGAGAGAAGCGACGAGCTTGACGGAGTCGCGCAACGACCAGGCGGAGACGTTGTGCTCGACGGCGAAGCCGATTGCCCCGCACTCGACGCTCGCCATCAAGCACATCAGAGTGGTGCTTGTGTATGGAGCTGGAAACTTCTCACTCATTCCCGCCTGAAAAGAGAGAAAAAAAAAATGCAGTTTGTATAAATATTTAGTGTGTGAATTTTCAAAACAAGGTAACATAAGGTCCGCGACTCAACCTAATAAATTATTTGGTAACTCCGTTCCCGTCTTATTTGCAACAACAAGAATTTATTTAAAAAAAAGTCGTGCATATATAGTAGAGCTAGTAATTAGACACTTTACTTGTATACAAGGAAGAAAATCATAAATTACGTTTACAGACCAATCAATTGTGCTACTAATGGCATTAAGGATGAGGATTAAGAAATTAATGACATATAAATGTGGAGATCAACTAATTAAGGTGCTAGGCGGTAGGATAATAGTTTGCTCTTCATTTTTTTTTTTTAATCTTCATACGTGCAAGCACACCCTTTTTATTTCTTGATGTCTTTATTTCTTTTATTGTTGATTTGAAATACTTGAGAATTTGTTTATTATATTGATAATTTACTCATTGGTCATTATGGTGAGTATGATTATTCTCAGTGCTAATAGTTATATGGAAGGTTCCTTGTAGAGACTATAGATTAGGTCCTTTTGGATATGAATTCATATTCAAAATTAAGATCATTTTAATTTGAGTTAATATTTGATAAAGTTTTAAATTCAAATTGATTTTTTTTTGTTAGGAATTCAAATTGATTTTGGATATAAATTTGATTAGTATTTGAATTAGATCGTAAAAAAAAAATTTGATTTAGTTTGATTTAGAATTCAAGTTTTTTTTTTTTTTTTTACCGTAACAAGAATATTTGAATCCAAATTTTTTGTATATGAGTTAAAAACATTGATATTATAATAAGAATATTTGAATCCATTTTTTTTTTTTTATGTTTGAGTTTCTATTCAAACATGCATAAATATTCAAACTTCTTTATTGCTTTTCTTGTTATGAATTTAGGCCCTACATGTAATAACTAATTGACCACGAGTCTGCAACTAGATTAACAAGTTTGTTTGTTTTTTTTTTCTAATACTCAGGGAAGTATATAAATACTTACTTGGAGAATGAACCATATAGCCCAACCAATGGTGCTCACAATGACAAAAAAAGGCCCAAGAGAGGGTTTGGGTGAGCTGTATTGGCAGTGCTATTCTGTTTGGCTTTCAACAAATATGACCAATTGATGTTCATTTCCCTCAGTCCAATGCTTTGTCCTTGGAAAAATGACAACAACATTGCTCCTCCAACACACAATATTGTCCCCAATATTTTTGCAATCCCATCCTTCTTAATATTCACTGACTCTTGTCTGTGTAATTATGTAATTACCATTGTTGAGTATAAGTTTGCATATTAATTAATTAATGAAAGATCATAGTACTGCAAGAATAGAAAATAGAGTTGATTTTAAGACCTTGACATAACTGCTAGGATAAATGTGACTGCTGGGAGAATATTGGATAATGCACTTGTTATTATTGCTGAAGAGTATTTTAAACCCACAAAGTAAAACAATTGGTTTGCCACAGCCCTGCATTTTTTTTTTGAATTAATGGGAAATATTAAATTAATAACATTAAGATGAATAATTGCTTGTAAATAATAATAATAATAATAATCAAATAGTTGGGATTAGTTGTTCTTACCCAGTCAAAGAGCACAAGAAAATCCTGAAAAGAATGGGCAGTGTTATCTTGCTCCATAATTTTCTGTCACGATAAAAGAGAAAATAAGTTAAAAAAAAAGGAATATGTTTGTTAAGGAGTTGATATTTTCATTTTGTTATTACCAAACCAATCATGATAAGAAAGCACTCATGTAAAAACAAAGGAAAAATAAAATAAAATAAAACAAAAACTTGACATTAAAGCTATATATAGCAAATTAAGACGATAAGGACAAAAAAGCATATACACCTAAGACATGCACACAAAGTGCTCTCATTGTAGGCAATGGTTGGTACGTTACATTAAGTCCTAAGGACAACCAAAGAGTTCACATGCACGGCATGCTATATTTGTGCTCTTTATAATATAATATATTGTATACTAAAGTATATATAGTGTATGTATATGTGTTTTTTTTTTATATATTATATGCATGCATCGGAAATCATTAAACCAGCTTTTCAATTTCAATTAATATGAAGCACCGTTCTCTACAGTCTTTTGACCCTTCCCTAGGAGCTTTTGAATTAATTACGTTTCTGAATTCTAACTTCTAAGTGTGTTTTTCAATGTGTCTCAAACAAGGGAAGGAAAGAGTTTCAACATGTCTTCTTCTACTAGATTGTTTGATTAATTAATTAGCTAATTAATTAATCTAATTTGCCACGTTTATGTAGCTTGGTTCGACCTATTTTTCATGCTTTAATTCAGGCTTTTTCAGCAAGAAAATTAAGAGAAGAACAAAAATACGCAAGAAATTAAGAGAACAAAACTAAAAGTGCTTGCTTTTATCATGAATTTTTATTTTCCGTGCAATACAAGAAAAAACAAACGCATTACATTCTTTTACGCCAAAAAAAAATTATAAATAAATTTTCGTTATAAAAAAGGCAATGTGATTCAATAATAGAAAGTGTAAGCTCTGTTAACGTGATTCTAGTGTGAGACAAAAGAATCATAACGGAAAGGAAAGATAATTAAAAAAAAAAACTCTGTCTTTAGTTATATTAGAATGAGTTTGTTATTGAATTATAAAGGCTATTTAAGGAAAGAGGCAAATTAGCACTTTCATTTATCTTTTTATTATTCCTTCCCTAAAGATATGTAATAGCCAGAATGATAGAACATTCAATAAAACATGCTATCATGATCAAGACAAATATATATATTCCCATTTAAACTTCTAATAACCTGAAAATTTCCCTGATTTCTTCTTAAATTTTCCAGACAAACCGAGACATTCAATAATTGAACTTCAAAGCAACGATAGCAAAATATATATATGCATATACATTACACGTCTTAATTTTTTTCTTTTCTTTTCTTTCTTTTTCAAAGTATATTATAGTGCTTTTCGATAACGTAAAACAACGGAATATTGCCAAACTAATAAGGTTAATGACTAAACGAGAAAATTGGATGTTCTTGAACTTCAAGAATGATATCAAATCCAACTATATAATATCAAACGAAAACAAGCCAATGCATGTACTGATCAACGAAGACTACTAAATTAAAATTAATTAGTAATTTATAACCTTGAGAACAATACAGAGGAAAGGGAGAGATAGAAAAGAAAACAATTTAATATATATTGCATTATAACGATCTTAAGAATGGAAAGAAAATACTTGTCAAGTACAAACCCCCAATTAATAACAATAGAAAAGTTCAGAAAAAAGAGAAAAGTAAAAGAAACACATATGAATATAATATATCTATATATATATATATATTATATGGAAAAAGAATTTTGAAAAGAAAAAAGGCTTTTGTTTTGTTAGATAACAGTACACTCAATCAAACATGTAGTCGTGTAATATATACTCATATCAACAATGAAAAAAAAAAAAAAGAAGAAGAAGAAAAAGGAAAATAAATAATATACTAAATCATTTTCTTTCGTTGCGATTCGTTAAGTCAACAAATCAAAGAGCCAGGTTAAAAGATACAAGAGGTTCTTATATTTAGCTTTCTAACCAGAAAAAAATATTTTACCAACCGTGAAAATGAACATCAATTTCTCAAACTTATAATCAATATTGTATCAAATCACTCAGAGAAGTAACACGATCGAAAGCAAACACAAAATCATCCAATGCACATTAATGTGTTCTATAACACTACTACTCGAACGACATTAAAAGAAATAATTAGAAAAAAAAAAAACAATCACAATGCAATAACTAGCTAGCTAGTCATCAAGAAAATAAAGTGATGACAATGATATGATTTCTTTTGTTATTGACAAAGATTTTTATTATTATTATTTTTTTAGCATAGAAACGTTACAATAATACCTCTCGATAACCAAACTGAAGGGAGCGATCGAGAGCGTGGCGAATATTTGCCTATAGGCGACGAGGACTAGAGGGTTCATGCCCGATTCAAGCGCGACTTTGGACGTAATGTTCATACCTGCGTAGCAAACTTGGACGAAAACCATCACCAAGAATGGCATACAAGCACTAACCTTTGCGTTCATTGCCATTTTAATTTGCCTCTTTCTTTCAACTTACTATAAACCCTAGCTAGGTAGAGATATATAGTAAAGAAAGAAAGAGCTTATTAATTATTTATTTTGAAAGATTAGTAATAATAACTAGCTAGAGAGAGTTGTACTTAGGGTGGTGTGATACGAATATATATATATATATATATATATAGAGAGAGAGAGAGAGAGAGAGAGAGATGGGAATAGGGCAAAGATGCGCAACGGAAAGCAAATAAAAGCGAAAATTGCATGAAAATAAGGAGAAGCAAGAAATGCCCATATTGGAAATCATGATTAATATGATAATTCCGTGCAACACTTGTGCTCTTGCATGAGGAAAAGGCCAAAATTTATTGCCACAACAACACTAAAGCCACTTTCAGTTCTCTTAAAGATAAAAATAAAATTTAAAAAAAGTGCTTTCAGTTTTGTTTTTAGGCAATTTTAGGGCCAGCTCAGGTGTGGAACCGATTGTGGCCCCACTTGACATATGTAAAATGCTCTTGAAGAATTTCCAAAATGACATTTCTATGTTGGGGAAAACTAAAAAATAGACCGGTGGAAAAAATTTTGGATAGCCATATATTATAATATTAACGGTTCAGATTAATTGTATTTTCTGTATGGATTGCAGTCTTGTTATTGTAGTCTTGTCCGTAGATTATCAAAACCCACAAACTCTTTCCCTTTTCAGTTTATCTCTTGCCACAAATTCGTTGGGTAGTGCTGAAACAATTCAAAGTTTCACCATTTTCAATATACACAAAACACATTCAACAAATGACTATGACTTGTTTAAAAAAATCATCTAAATGAGTCCTTTAGAATAGTTATTGGCTTTTTTGAATTTTGAGGTAGTATAAATAATTAAAATTTAAGGATATTGCATTTGTATTAAGAAAATTGAAAAAAATAAAATAGAAATATTTGGATGAAAAAAACAAAAAGGGGTATATATACAAATTCTTCGTTCATGGTGAGGCTAGGGTTCTTTGATGAATCTATCAATTTGGTATTAGTGAAAGATTTGATCTTGACTATATTTTGTAGCATGATAATGTGATTTATTTTTTTCTTCGTTCGTCGATGTGGTGTTTTTTATTTAAGGCATCAACAAAAGTATAAGCCATTATATTAAGAGCTTACCAAATAAACACAAGGTATAATCTTGAGTATTTGGTTTAGAATAGGAATTGTTTTAAAGGATTGAAATATAAGAAAATAATGAAAAATAGTCTAGACAAATTCTTTTCTTAGATCTTATTATACACTGAACTAGCTCCTCCGATAAGTAATACCCGAAAATGTCGCCGACAACGTGAACATTGGTGGCTTAATGAAAGTTAGTCGAGCTTGGAGTCGACAATCATGCATAGAGGCTCAAGGGAGAATTTTGGTTTTTTTTTTTTAATTGTCAATAAATTATTAAGTGCAATAGAGAGTACACCAACTTTTATAAACTCTCACTAGGTTCTAATAATACCTCTTAGATCTTTCTCTATCGGTCTATTTTTTTTGCCTGTCCCCAACGTAGAAATGCGGCTTTCTAAATTATTTTTCTCTTAAAATTAGTTTGTTTTTCCTGAATGTGAATCAACCCCTTGTTTGCCTTCTTTATTCCTCCAATTTCATTCTATTTTTTTCTAACTATTTTTTTACTTTTCTAATTATAATATAGTATTTTTAAATCTCAATTATTTATATCACATCAAAATTCGTAAAGTCAAATAATTTTATTTTATAACGAAATAAAATAGAATGGATGCACTCTCCAAATAAGAGGTATCAATGTTTTTGTGAAATGAGAGGTCATTGATATGAATGAAAAGATAGAACAATAAATTGAGAAACAAATTCCAACATGCCTGCTTGTTCCAACCTCTCTGGCAAAAATTCATTATCGGTAACTTATTATTTGTATTATTGTATAACGCAACGCGGTGATTATATTATTTTAAAAATTAATGGGCGATCTTTTTACTATTATGTTAGTTTTTAAGCACGCGTCTGTGACAAAAGACAATAAGATAACAAATTTATCAACGATAAAGAAAGAAGGTTTGCCCACTCGCGGAGTCACACTCACTCATTCACTCACACACACACACACTTTCTCTTGCTCTCTCTCTTTTCTCTCTCTCTTTCTTGTATATTCTCTCTGAACTCAGTCTGATCAAAGCCATCAATGGCTTTCTCTTCTTCTTCAGCTCTCACTCTCTCTCCATTTCTCTTTCTTCTGGTTCTTCTCTCGATCCCAATGGTCTCGCTGTGCAACAGACCGATCATCTTCAACTTCGGCGATTCCAACTCGGACACGGGCGGACTCGTCGCCGGACTCGGCTTCACCGTCAACCTCCCCAATGGCCGTTCCTTCTTCCGCCGATCCACCGGCCGTTTGTCCGACGGCCGTCTCGCCATCGATTTCCTCTGTAAGCCCAATTACCAAACCCTCTCTTTCTTTATTTCATTTTTTATTTTTAAATTTTCGATTATTTCGGGAGATTTTTTGTTCTTTTACTCTTTATTTCGTTTGAAAAATAAATCAAAATTAAATATATCTTTTAAATAATAGTTTATACTTTAAAAATTAAAAAAAAATCAATGTAAAAACTTTTGTAACAAAAAAAATGTCAAATAAATATTTATATTTATAAGATTTTATTTATATATATTTTTTCAGTGTCCGTGTCGGCACTACAGAGAATTTTGTTTTTTCTTTAAGCTAATTTATTCTTTTTTACAATAATGTACGTGAGTGTGATATTATTTTAAGTTACAGAACAGAATACATTTTCAATTGTCTTAAACTTACTATAATTTGCTTAAAAACAACTTAAAATAATTAATTTGTTTAGACAAATTTTCTAATAATAAGTGTTTAGTGTAATTTTTTTATAAAACAATAAATTACAATACATCACTAATTACGTGAATTAGTATTAACTAATAAGAAACGGTGAATTTGGCGGGTGGTGAAACGTGATACGTGCGTCGTTTTGCGTTTCGTGTGAGAGCGATACGACGTCGTTTTGCGTTTCGTGTGCGAGCGATACGACGTCGTTTGAGTGTGTACGACAGGTCAAATTGGCGCGTGGGTCCCATATGTGTATATTCTTGTTGAAAAAGAAAAAGAATTAAAGACTGGGTCCCAGTGCTTTTGGTTCTTTCTCCTTGCCTAGATTTCCCCATTTCCCGCAGTTATTATTCATGTACTATTGTACTTGATCAATATTTACTTTCTTGCCCTTGTAGGAAAACAATTCGAGGGCTTTTAAAATATATATATATTAACCATATGTTTGTATAACCCATTTCTCCCATCCCATTCCATTCCCATTTTTTATTTTTTTCAACTTTTCAAATCATTCAAACTATTCCATTCCATTCCATTTTTTTTCAACCATTTTTTTCAACTTTCCAAATCCCTATACAATATCTTTAAATCTCAACCATTCATATCACCTCGAAATTAGCAAAGTCAAACCATTCTTACATCATTTTTACAAACCATTTTCAAACTATTCCAAACCATTTTTAAAACCATTTTTTCCATCTCATTTCCATCCCAATAAATGGGATGGAATGGCCAAAATGGCCAAACCAAACAAGGGGTAAGACAACGAAACAATAAAATATTACGTGGCAAAGGACAACTCCTAGTATCTTACCTTCAGTTTGGACCAATATTTTACATATTTCATTTCATTTTATTAGAATTGTCAAAATAGTTAAAAAAATGATTTCCAATAATTTGAAATAGTATGAAAAAATAATAAAGAATAGTTTGCGAAAGATTGTTATTGATTTTTTCTTATCAATTTAACTCATTTTAGAATTTTTTTTACATAATCAAATAAAAATTTTTATAAATGCATTTTTAATATTTGATAATAATAACTGCAGTGATTAATTAATTTTCGTAATTAAAAAAATTGTTATAAAATATAATTTTGTCTTCCTTCTCATTATGTTGGAAATTTTGAATTATTTTTTTATAATTGTCACTGTTAAAATATTTTTCATATTCATGCCAACATTTGAATTTTAAAAATTTGAAACTTATTTTTATATAATAATACAACAACAATTTTTAAATGATCTAACGCACTGACTGTCATATTACATAATTTTTTAGATTTTCATATTTTTGTCCATTATTTCATAATTTTTAATGATTTAACGCACATACGGTCTCGATTGGAATGTCTCTCACATTTGTCAGTCATTTGATCGCGAAATCGCTGTATTTATGCGTGGGTAACCTTACTATGCGCCGTTCATGCTAAATTTGTCGTTGCATGATCATTCTTATCGTTTATATCTGTATTTTTTGAATTTATCTCTACCATTGGTATCGCATCGCCTTCGTATTGTTGAAGGAGCAAGTCTATTTCGATTATGACTTTGATGAAGTTGTGTATAACTGCGCACGCAATTGGGATCATGGCTTGTTTGTCTGGTGGGTATAGGCGCATCTTCTTTAGAATTGGGAACTTGGCATATTTTTTTTTTATGATACTCGGAATTTTCACCCAGGCAAAGGGACGGGGAGTTACCCGTCTCCATTTGTACACACCGAATCCCATACGGGATAGTATTATCTTTCTATCTATCTATCTATCTATCTATCATGTCACTTCTTTTTTAATTTTTAATTTTGTACCATTATGCATTGCAGGCCAAAGTTTGAACACATCACTTTTGAGCCCATACCTGGACTCATTGAGTGAGACCAAGTTCACTAGTGGGGCCAACTTTGCCATTGTGGGGTCCTCAACTCTCCCCAGATATGTACCATTTTCTTTGAACATTCAGGTCATGCAATTCATGCATTTCAAGTCTCGAACTCTTGAGCTTTTCAAATCAGGTAATTTTACTTGAGCCAAAAAACTACATAGAGAGAGAGAAAAATGGACTTGACCTAAATTGTGTTTTAGGTTTGGATAATGATTTGATCAGCGATGATGAGTTTGGGAAAGCACTTTACATGATTGATATTGGGCAAAACGACATTGCCGATTCATTTGCTAAGAACATGTCGTTTGTGCAAGTCGTGAAGAGAATTCCTCTGGTAACCACTGAAATCAGGAATGCAATAAAGGTGAGCCAAGAAATTGCACTCACATTTAGACTGAACGATTTTATTACCTAATATTAGTGCTATTAATTTGTAACACAAATAAATTTAAAAAAAAAAAATTTGTAGGCTTTATATGATCAAGGTGGTAGGAACTTTTGGGTCCACAACACAGGGCCACTTGGTTGTCTCCCTCAGAAACTCTCATTGGTTGAATCCAAGGAATTCGATCCATACGGATGCATTTCGAGCTACAACGACGCCGCGAAGCTGTTCAACGAAGAGTTGCGCCGTGTATTGCAAAGGATGAGAGCCGAATTAAAGGACGCGAAAATAGTCTACGTAGATATTTTCTCAATCAAGTATGATCTTATTGCCAACTCCACTAAATATGGTAAAGCCTAAACCTATGCACATTTCAAAAACTATACCTCTCTCACTTGCGCATTGCGGGCAATGTCCATGGCTCTGACTCGTCGCGCGTATCTTGGCAGGTTTTTCGAGCCCTCTGATGGCGTGCTGTGGCTATGGAGGCCCTCCGTACAATTACAACATCAGGGTGACGTGTGGCCAACCGGGCTACCAAGTCTGCGACGAAGGGTCGCGGTTCGTGAGCTGGGATGGAATTCACTTCACGGAGGCTGCGAATTCGATCGTGGCATCGAAAATTCTCTCCGGGGATTATTCTACGCCTAGTCTGAAGTTTGATTTCTTCCGGAGCAATTGATCATTGTGCTTGAGAACATTATTAGTACGGCTACTACTATTACAAATCACCCGTTTAGTATAATTCCAATAGTAATTGTTGAATTTGCATTAATTTTGTGCTGTAATTGCATTGCCAAGAGAGAAATGATCCTTTTGGCGTGAATATATGTGTACTTAAAGCTAAATAGTGTTTAAGACATGCCAAATTTAATGCTGTGATATAGGGTACAAGTTTGAAATGAGAACGTTATCTGATATGCTATATTTTTATTTTTTATTTTTATTTTTATATAAGTATTGTTCTTTCTCGCTAATGATTAGAATAGCGCATTCTAAAAGTCATATTTTAATGGTAAAATATGACTTTTAGTGCATATATTGGAGCTCTTAGCTACTATCAAAATGACATATCATTTATGTGAAAAATCTCGTTTAAATTTTTTTTTTTTAATGAGATTAAACTCAGACGTTTCTAAATTGATCATACTATTTGTCGTTTATATTTGATGGCGAACTAAAAAACATCTCAAAATCCCTTCCGAAGTGAAGATATATTAATAATGTCTAGTATTATTCAAGTCTAATTAGCGACATTTACGTCCCGGTCCCACTTGAGGAAAACGAGTGCCAAAAAAAAAAAAAGTGTCGTACAAAACGACATGTCGTTTATTCAACTAAATCTGAAAAGTTTCCCGCGACTTCTCAGTATGGCATATTGCCATTGCCATATATAGCTCTAAGCTGTGTTTCCAACTGTACCAAGTCGCCTAATTTATCCTCAAATACGTAATTCTTTCTTTATTTATTGTTTGATTAATTAGTAGAAGTCAAGGTTTTGGATTAACTATAAAACCAAAATCCACTAACAGTGACACAGTCTCGTCTTTGTTTCCAATACCTCAACAAGCTACAATAACGAAGGAAAAATAATGTTGGGTTCTTCAATTTCTCGCCGATCGACGAGGTTATTGTATATACCAGTTAGATTATATTTCAACAGTTCTATAAATTCCTCAAACTCCATTATTTCTCACTATGCTCGTTTGGGCCAAATCCATGTTGCCCGGAGAGTGTTTGATCAAATGACTGAGAGAACTGTTGCGTCTTGGAACTCCATTATCGCTGGTTACTTTCAAAATGGTCAGCACTGGGAAGCCCAGAAGCTGTTTGATGTAATGCCTGAGAGAAATGTCGTTTCTTGGAACGCTTTGCTATCCGGGTATGTGAAGAGCGGAATGGTTGAGGTGGCTAGGAGGGTGTTTGACTTGATGCCCGAGCGCAATGTGGTGTCGTGGACGGCGATGGTCAGGGGGTATGTGCAGGCGGGTGCGGTTTCGGAGGCGGAGTTGCTGTTTTGGCGGATGCCCGAGAAGAATGCGGTTTCGTGGACGGTGATGCTGGGCGGGCTGATCCATGGTGGGCGCGTTGACGATGCTCGCCTGATGTTTGATGCGATGCCCGAGAAGGATGTGGTGGCGAGGACGATAATGCTTGGTGGGTACTGCGGGGAAGGCCGGTTGGCTGAGGCGAGGGAGATTTTCGATGAGATGCCCGAGCGGAATGTTGTTTCTTGGACGACGATGATGAATGGGTATGTGCAGAATCAGATGGTGGATGTGGCCAGAAAGCTTTTTGAGGTGATGCCAGAGAAAAACGAGGTTTCTTGGACGGCGATGCTGATGGGGTACACTCGTTGTGGACGGTTTCAAGAGGCTTTGGAGCTTTTCGATGCAATGCCGATGAAGATGGCTGTTGCTGGCACTGAGATGATTCTCGGGCTTGGCACAATCGGCGAGGTAGACAAAGCACGACGGGTTTTTGATCAAGTGACAGAGAAGGACGAAAGGGCGTGGAGCGCAATGATCAAGGTTTATGAACAAAAGGTTTTGAGTTACAAGCTCTTCGCTTATTTGCTTCAATGCAGAGACAGGGAATTAGGCCAAATTTTCCTTCTCTAATTAGTGTACTCTCTGTTTGTGCCAGCCTTGCAAGTCTTGATTACGGTAAACAGGTTCATGGTCAGTTGGTGATATCTAACTGCGATCGTGATGTATTTATTGCATCGGCTTTAGTGACCATGTATGTGAAATGCGGCAACCTTGAAGAAGCGAAACAGATTTTTGACAGTTTTACTCGAAAGGATGTAGTTATGTGGAACTGTATGATCACAGGTTATGCCCAACATGGCTTAGGAGAGGAAGCTTTAGAAAGGTTCCACGAGATGTGCTCTATAGGCTTAGCGCCCGATAATGTTACCTTTATCGGAGTCCTTTCAGCGTGTAACCACACTGGAAAGGTCAAGGAGGGTCTCGAAATTCTCGAGTCCATGAAGTCCAAATATCTCATCGAGCCAAGGCTCGAACACTATGCTTGCGTGGTTGATCTGCTTGGTCGAGCGGGACGGCTGAACGAGGCACTGGATTTGACTAAAAAAATGCCCATGGAAGCAGACGCTGTCATTTGGGGCTCGTTGTTAGGGTCTTGCAAATCACACATGAGGTTAGACTTAGCAGAAGTTGCGGCAGAGAAACTTCTACAGCTTGAGCCTAAGAGTTCCGGGCATTACACTTTACTATCACAGATTTATGCATCCAAAGGACGATGGCGTGACGCTGCGGAAATGAGAAGCAACATGAGAGAAAGAAGCGTGAGCAAATCACCCGGCTGTAGCTGGATCGAAGCAGAGAAACGGGTCCACATGTTTACCGGGGGAGATAGCACGGTTCATCCAGAGCATCCAATGATCTTGGCAATGTTGGAGAGACTCGGTGGATTGCTGAGAGAAGCCGGGCTATTGTCCCGATGACACCTTCGTGATTCATGATGTTGAGGAGGAAGAGAAAATGATCAATCTGCGTTATCACAGCGAGAAGCTGGCTGTGGCATATGGGCTGCTGAAGTTGCCAGCTCCAATGCCTATTCGGGTGATGAAGAATCTTCGGGTTTGTGGGGATTGCCATGCTGCGATTAAGTTGATAGCGAAAGTTACCGGGAGAGAGATAATCTTGAGGGACGCCAATAGATTTCATCATTTCAAGGATGGCTCGTGTTCTTGCAGAGACTATTGGTGATTGATTACAGGGTCTTTAGCTCAGAAACTCGATATTTTTGAGCTGAGATAACCTTGATTTAAGTATATTTTTGAGCTGAGATAACCTTGATTGAAGTATGATCTTGGCAAAAAAGAGATTGCAGAGAGGCAAGTAGGCAAGTTTTTTGCTTTGTGAGACCAAACCGCATCGAACATAACTCTGCATCAGCACCATCTAATATGCATTTCTTCCTGTTTTAGGTATCTAACTCTTTAACTGGCATGTAACATTTTGTTCTTGTAATTTTCTATAAAGATACTGAAATCTTACATATTGTGCAACTTTTCCAGGTGAAACTATGATTCATATAGAGAACATGAGATCAATGAACAACTTGGTTCATAAAAGGATTTTGTTCGAAAAGAGGTCAGTTCTCTATGATCAAACTTATCGCCTTCTTGCTCGAGCTCCTGATTGTCTATTTACTTTTTATTTTTTTTATGCGGAGTTACTCAGATTTTCTCTTGTAATATACTTCATTTTGCTGGTCCGTACACCCCAACCATAGAGGGAATGCATTATAGGATAAACTCTTGTCAATAAATTAGTTAAATATGATTTTGCAAAGTGACAAATCATAAATTAATAATAAAAAAAAAGAATATTTTGGAGAGTGACAAATTGTCTTTTGAAATGTGGCTTGTTTCTTCTTAGGCAGTTTATTCATAAGTTCATGGATTCCAAAATAGTTCACGTTGAAACATAAAACGCGAAGACAAAAATAACAAGATCTTCAAACTTTGAAACTTGCCCTATCAAAATGGCTCCAAATCACCCTTTTTGTTGATATTTGGACAGACAAGCTTCAACACAAAAACTCAAGCAAGTACTTGATATTGAAACTCTTTACTATCATGCTTCAGATAGAAATGACATGTTATCTTATCTTAATACTCTTTTTCTCAATGACATATTACAATGTAAGGTTAAGATCTAATCCTTTCTCTTCCCCTTCTTTTCTTTCCCTTCGCCCGTCCAATTCCCCGGAGGATGCCTCGTACTTGTACCTGCATTGTCATTCGTTTCCGGCCCGGCGAAATCTTGCAATTCAAACACAGGAGTCCACACAGGGCCGTGGACCCTCGCCTTCTTTGCGTCCTTGTCACTCCCCGCTAGCTCATCTAGAGAATTCGCAGCCGAAGCCCGAGCTTCTCTTAACCTCTCGATTATCGCAAAGAATTTCTCGATCTTTCTCTCCTCGTCGCCGTGGCAACGTTGATGATGATCTTGCTCTACTTCAGCCGTGGCCTTCTTCTTTGTTCCATCTTTTTCCATGTTGCAAAAATCACGCACAAATACAATGGCTAATATATATCACCCACGTGTGAGTATATGTTGTGCGTTTGATCACTTTGTGATATGCATATTATTGAAGTGACTCTGATTCGCACATATTTCTAAAACGATCACATGCCCAAATAGCTAATCACCCCAAAAAAGTAAAATTATATAATTTAAAAAAAAAAAAACCTTTTAGTGGGAATAATTATTTCTTTAGATATGGACCAGTGAAGGTGTTTTTTATGAGCTTGGAAATTGGAAACTAGTGTTGTATAATGTATAGTACAAGTACGTCAACAAAAATCTTTTCCATTTATGTTACAAAAATAATAATAATAATTTGTTTCCGTCTTTACTGTGGGCTCATGTATTGTTTTTGCCACCTCGTGAAACCGCCAATGTGAGGCTATGGTTAACCATACCTACCAAAAGATTCTTCAGCGTATTTAGAGTATTTTGCACGTGCGCCCGCTGAATTAACTTTTATTTTTGACACTTAGCACCTTAAATTCACCGAACTTTGACAAATGTAAGCAAATTGATGACTTTGGTCTAATTTTTAACGGCGAAGCCACTCGCATGTGTTGCAAGCGATTTGCATAAGGGTATCAATGGAAAAGTTACTTTAAACAAAAATGGAATCTATATTTTTCTGAAACTCTCTTTCTATTTTCTCAAGTTAAATTTTCTTTTGTCGAATCTTTATCAAATAATTTTGATCGTTCTTAGCATCTGGAATTGTAACTGAAAATCGAAAGCATATATTAAAATTATAAATCAACAAAGTATGTCAAGTTAAAAAAAAAAAAAAGGAAAAAAAACAATGAACATATTTCCTAGTGATAAGTGACAAATAGCAAAATTGTTATAAGAATTAATTCATTTAGATGGTTAATAAGAAACTGAAACACACACGAACAATCAATTACTGTCCAGATTGCAAATTGCGACAGATCTTTTACATGTTCACAAGAAACTAAAGCAAACAATGGAATTTGCAAACAGAGTCGTCAATGGAATTTGTGGTAATGTATGTGAATGAGATTGCTTTTTATAATTTGGTAATTCGTAATTTTGATTTTCTGTTGTTCTATTTATTGTCTGTGTGGTGTGTGTTTTTTTTTAATTGCTAAGGACAAATAAAAAGAGAAATGGCGTCAATAGCCTTATAAAACTCATGTGTAGATCACGTGTAATCCTTTTCCATCTTATTTTGAATAGAGTTTGCCGATTTGTGTAGGTTTGTCAAAATTTTAATATTTAGGGTGCAAAGTGGCAAATATAAAAGTTCAGGGTGAGACCTGCCATTCGTTGTATAAATCAGGGATCAACCGTGCAAAATACTCTCATTTTTATGCACGTCACTTCTTAGAAGTTGGTGTCAATGCTTCTAATTTGCGCATTTGCTGATGTCACTCTATTGCATCACTGTCAAAGTAAAGCAAACAAATACAACCATTAAAAATGGTCAAAATTATTTTATATGGTATTCGCTTATTTGACTATAAAATTTATTTAATAATATATTTTATTCAATAATTAGTTAACAAATTATTTTGACAAAAAATTCAGATTATTTAGCGTTTCTCAAGACTATAAATATATCATTGATTTGCTTGAAATTCTCCGTTCTTCTATTGAGGTATTTATAACACAAGCTTTCTTTCTTATTATTTAAATTGAACAAAAAAAAATTATTTTAATTTGCGGTCCAAGATGGAGCCACTCCAAAACCAATAATTTGACTTAAAAAAGGAAAAATTAAAGCTTGTCTATAGGCCTATTTTTAAAAGTATTATTAGTATTCTATCCAATTTATGTACACGAAAGTTCGGATGATCACAACTGTAGAACTACATATAATTTATACGCAAATTCAATACAACATAATATAATATAGTTTTGTCAGAGGTGTTTTAAAATATTAAATCTGATAGGACATCTTGAGATAATATTATCGAAGGGAATAACATAGGAGGTAGGTCATTGCAAGAATCCAAATCCTGCCTCTTTTTTCTTGTCTCTTATTTTATCTCTCTAATTATATTGTGATATGTGAGTAAAAATATTGGGCATTGGAAAGAAAAATTATTCTAAATATCATTTAATAATTTATGATTTAAGTAGTTATGTTTTTTTTTAATTTTTACTTTATATTTATAATATTAAAATAAAGATACATGTTATTGATTATTAATATATTAAAAACGAGGTATTTATTAAAATTTCCTAAAGTATTATTTAAAAATATAATAAAATAGAAATAATTAAAATAATTTAATATTTGACACGAGAAAAATGAGACGGAAAAAAAAAAAGACTGCAGGCCTCAATTTCTTACCCCTGGTGAGTAGGTCATGTCATGTCGTACTAGAGTGGTTGTTTTGTTTAATAGCAAAACTGAACGTGAAAGTAAAATTTAATATTTCAAAATCAATTGATTATTTTTATAAAATTAATTTTAAAATATCTAACCATTCTTACAAACATATGACAATATCATCCAATCTAATCTTTTTTTAATTAATAATTATTTCATACCCTACATAAATAGTATGTAAATTGTCCCTTTTCATCTGAATTTCTTAATAGTTTGAAATAATTTTGTGGGAGGACATTATAGAAAGTGGTCCATGAAGTACGAATTATCAAATTTTTATAAGAATCAAACACATTTTTTTTTATTTAGATTTTTTAAAGAAACCCAATTAAAATATGACAACTAAAACTTAAATTACTACCACTGCTAAGGTTATAACCTTTGTGTACTCTATTATATTGTGTTATATATTGCTGATGTGTTTATACTGTATAACCAGTACAAATTGTGCGTCGTCTTAAAACAGTATATTAAAATGTAAAAATAGTTTTTTTTTTTGGTGTAAAAAATGTGAAAACAGTTGTAGACATAAAAAATCTAAAATAGATAATAATTTTTTGGTTATCTATATTACTCTGCCAAAATATATGTAAACAACGCATTATATTATTGACAGTTGATACAATGTGATGACTTCATATAGCACGTCACATGAGTCCTAAAAACTATTTTAATACTCTAATCATTCATGTCAAAATTCTTAAAAATTTGTTCCCGAAAATGTGCAAAATACAAGCAAAAACTGAAGGAAAAAAAAATTAAAATGAAAAAGAAAAACGAAGCTTCAACGAAGATGGCCAAATGCATGCCCTACCTCATACTATATACATTATTTTGTTTTCTTGCCCCAAAAAGATCCTAATTGAAAACGATATTAACAATATCTCAGTAAAATTTTTGAAACGCATGATTCGAAATAAAGACCAATGGCAAAAAAAGTTACCCCACAAAAAGGGAAAAAAAAAAAAGAAAAAGAAAAAGAAACAAAAGAAAACACCATTCTCTATTAAAGGTGCTAGCACAATACATATTCCTAAGTCCTAATGAAATTGCAATAATTCAACAAAACAATGCCGATCTTGGTGGAACGTGACATATTAGTCCTGAGAGTCTCTGCGAAAAATAATATTTGCTTCTTTTTTTCTTAATGGAAAAACAACATTTTTGCTTTTACATACTATACTCTTCTTGGAAATTGACATTCTTAATTTGGACTAAAACAAGACGGTGACAAATTTCCTACATAACTCTGTCGTTGTATATAATAAACGATTATAGTCCTTTTATTTTTATTAGAGAGGAAAATTTGACAAAATCGAATTAAATAGCAATGTTCTATTTTAATAAACATAATATTTTAAGACGACAAACATTCAATTATATATAAATTCACACATACACACACTATCGAAACGTGTGCAAATTACCATTTTGCCCACGCAATCAATACAAGTCCCAATGTCAACAATGTGTATATATTGAAATCAATGTCAACCATAAATACTTATTTAGTTGCGATGGCTTTACGTCAACAACTGCATTATAATGGTATTGGTAACACCTAAACACATACGGTCAACTACGGATAAACAAACAAACAAAGATCAAAATCAAATAAACAAAAACAAAAAAAAAAAAGAGCATTAACAATCAGATTAATTATTCAACTAATCTCAATTACAACGAAAGATTTAGGTCTAAATTACTAATATCATCATTACCAACTTTATCTTCTTTCCCAGTAATTTCCCCTTCCACTTTCGGCGGAGACAATAATCCACTGGTCCCACTCCCACCGATCGCCCCTGCACCTCCGAGACGAAGCGCGTGATCTTCACGATCAGACGGCCTTCGATCATCACCATCACCATCACCGTCACGATCGCGATCGCGATCGTCGAGATGATCGAGGAAATCTTCCGGCCGGAATGTCGGGTTCCAAACACCGCTGGGCTGGTCGATCCGATCATCGCGACGATCGCGAAGAAGACGGTCTTTGGTGGTCGCCGTCGACGACGATCGCAGGCGATCGCGAGCCTCTCTGGTGCTTCGAATGAGGGCGAAGAACTCCTCGACCTTGTCCTCCTCCGATCCCCGATCGGCCTCCAACATTTTCCTCTTCTTCGACCTCTCGCCGCGGCCGCGATGCCCTTCGCCTTCGTCCATGGAAGAATACGCTAGGGTTTTGGCGCTGAGACTAGCCATGCTTTCTCATTGCCATTGAATTGACCGAGTCTGAGAGCAGAGATATAGAGAGAGAGAGAGAGAGAGAGTTTTATTGGTTTGTGTGTGTTTTTGTGGTGTTGTTTTGTAATGATCAATGAAGAAGCAGAGGAGAGAGAGAGAGTGAGCTGAGCAGAGCTGAGTTGACCATTGGTCTTGCGATGACGAAAGGCACAGTGGTTTGTGTGTGAAACAAGTGGAATATTTGGCATTGACGATTATGCCCCGAGAGAGATTTCACTGTCTCGTCGTTTTCGGTGGGCTCAGAGTGTAGTAAATAGTCATTGTGTACACAACTACTGTTGGAGGATTGTCAGTCTTTGTTAATGACGCAATTATATACTTTTTGAGTTTTTTATTTTGCTTTTTGTTACGTATTTCTTTTGAGTTTAGAAAATTACTACACATATATGGCACGAAAACTCCTATTTTAATGTATATTTGTGCTACTGTAAAAAAAAAAAAAAAGTTGAAATATAACTGTGTCATTTAGTATAAAATTATGAGAATATCTTGTCATCTTCTCTTGATTATATGACAAAATTTATGATATCTTTATTCTGATGGTGTGATGCGGCAATTTTACCTTTTTGTTTGGTTTACCCAGTTCTTCCATTTCATTCCATTTCCATTTTTTACTTTTTTCAACTTTTCAAATCCTTCAAACTATTCCATTTTATTTCATTTTTTTCAACCATTTTTTTCAACTTTCCAAATCCCTATACAATATCTTTAAATCTAAACCATTCATACTACCTCAAAATCAGCAAAGTCAAACTATTCTTACATCATTTTTACAAACCATTTTCAAACCATTCAAAACCATTTTCAAACCATTTTTTCCATCCTAAAAATGGGATGAAATAATTTAAGTGGGCATCCCAAACAAAAGGTTAATATGTGTGATTAGTTTGTTCTTAGTAGTTAATTTATCAACATTTCGTCCTCTTTGTATTATTTTACTTCATATACTTTGAAGCTTTTTCGAAAGATTAAAGCTACTTTTGAAAAACAATGCTTAAAAAACTTCTTCTGGAAGATAAACAATGATGTAGTGCTCATATACCACTCAATATAATATAGTCACATGTTACATTGTATAATATTTTAAGAAAACTCAATTAAAAATTTGTAGGTTTTTTTCTTTTTTCTTTTTTGCCACGCATTAAAATTTGTAGTTTGTATTTGGAAATAATCATTTACGATAAATTATGTCTTACCCTCAATTTTTTATTTTATACCCTCAATTTTTTATTTTTATAAAGGAATATGAGTTTCCATTAATGGACGGAAATAGAGACAAGAGTTGATACCTACCAAATTATGTTTACCTCTTTTTTTCTTTCTTCTAAGGTATAATTATGTTCCCATTCATAATAACTCGAGGGCATTCTAACTTGTCTATACAAAGAAGGAGAATTCATCCCTATTTTTTATACCCAATATTACTAGAAAAAAGAAAAATAAAAAACAGAAAAAAGAAATCAATGGAATGGACATTATTTTCTTTGATCCAGTTTACTAAATAGGAATTGTTATTGTATTTGTGTGTTGCTATATTTGACAAAACATGTATTTGTTTGAGATATAATATTTGATGATCTTCAATGATGATGCTTCGATATTAATGACGGAGCAAGAGATTATGCATAAAGATTCTGAAAGATGATATTTAATTCGGTGTTTCAGATAATGTTCGTTACGAGTTATGTGGAATTTTTGTTCGTATTCTACGTATTCCATCGGATATTCCAAAAGATATTTGCTACAAATATTGTGGAAGTCGTTAATATCGTACGATCTTCTCTATGTGAAAACGACGATCTGTGAGGAGGGAGTCCTTAGCAATATAAGAATTAGTGTACTTCGTTATTATAGTAGTTAATTGCTTTCCATCATCTGGGTGTGGTCCTATGAATGTAGTTTGATCGAACCACATTATCAATTTTCTATGTCATTTAACTTTCGCATATTTTTTGTTCTCACGTTTCATCTCACTTTGGTGTTCTGTTTGTATTGTATTTCTCATTGTCATAAAACATTTCGTAAAACATTGTTCTAAGAACACCGGTGCACAGATTAGATGTTTGAGGAACGTAAATAACAACGATTATATATTAGAGAGTATATGCGGAACTATCTTTAATAACTAGATTAAGATATGTGGTAAGGCTAGTAAAACAAAAACACTCATGAAGGGTGCATTCGAACGTTCAATGATGATAACTCTGTTAATGCTGAATGATTATGATCGTCTATGTTTATTTATTTATTTGATAATTTAACCGTTCAGAATGATAATATAAAGGAATTTTTCCTTTTGTTTTTTAGAGAAGGGAACCAAAGCTACTTGCCCTCTGACTATGGAGATCTCTCTTTTTTTTTCTTTTCATTTACCTCCTCTGAGCCTTTTTTTTTTAGTTGTCAAAACCTCTTTATAAGGATTGAGGAGTCCTTTTCACTCTTTTTGAAATACGTGGAGATAAAGAGTTTTGTTTTTGTTTTTCCTTAAGTTGATCATTAATTTTGTTAAGAAACAAAAGATAATATTGTATGAAAAAATAAATGATAAGACAAAGAAGCAAATGGGAATCAATCACCCTTTCGATCCAATTGCCAAACCAAGTGGTCAAAAGAGGCAAACAAAGCAAACTGCCATTAATCTATGAGATTGAGTTGGTGGTTCAAAAATTCAAAGGAAGGCTCATTAAAAAAAAATCAAAATCAAAATCAAACGAAGGAAGCACTAATATATATATATATATATATATATATATATATATATGGAATTAATAACTTAATTAATGGTCAAGTGGGGTGAGAGTAGAAAAGACTAATTGTGTTGCGTCATGCCCATAACGTAATGCTGCCACCTACTAATCAGAACTATTCTAATGCTAACTCATCGTATATATTATATGTAGAGGGATTTTGAAGAATGCCCCATGATAATTTATAATTTATATGTGATATATTTTTAATTATACTTTAAAATTTACATTATAAATATAAAATAAAAATAAAAAAATCACATTATTTGGGATTTAAATTATTAAATAGCATAAAAAATGGCCTTATTTTTGAACTGCGTGGTTTAAAAAAATAACTATAGTTTTAAAAAATTTAAAGACTAGCCATAATTTTTTTTTTTACAATTTAATAAATTTCTGACAATAACAAAATTACACATAAAAATTATTGTAAGAAATTTTTTGACACGCAAAAAGAATTTCTAAAATTATTAACTTTTAAATTTTTTGAAATTATGTCTATTTTTTAAAAACTAATTATTTTTTTTATAATTCTTTATATATTATATTATATTATGCGATATTATATCATTATTTGGAGTATAAGAGACGATCGCCATCACCACATGTGATAATTTGGCATGTTGTGCGCAGTTCAACCTGGCGGCTTTGTTGGATATATGGCATATACATAGGTTATCCCCACCCCGGCTGCCACTTTTTCTTCCTCTATCTTGTGCTATATTATATTTTATTTTATTATAATGATAATATCTCTTAATAGATTATGTATAAATGAAAAATAATTCTGAATCTACAAATTTATTTTTTTAGTACATATTATTTTTTGAAAACATTAATTTGTCGTAAAAAATTTTATACAAGATTCTTCCTATTAAATAAGAGGAAATTCACTTGTGGTCTCTAACATCTTGTATTTTAAATTTATTTTTGACAATTTTCACTCTGAATTTGAAAACATGGATAAATCACTACAAAATTTTTGAAAATGAACATACAATTTTTAACGAAAATCGATTGTCAAGACTTTACTAACGTATTAGTGGCATTATAATGAAAATAAAAAATAAAAAATCCCGAACAAAACAAAAGGCCAAATCTTTTGATGCTTGTACGTATGTCTCCCTATCATTATTATGAATCTTAATTATCTATCCCATTTTTTTTATCTCATTCTTTATCCTTTTAATAAATTGTTATGATATCATTGAGATAGAAATAGAGATAGCAAAATAAATAGAAGAAAATTTCACTTAAAAAAAATTCTATTTAAGCCCTGTTATTAAATAAAATTTTCAAATAAATACTTCACAACCGACTCCACCCCCCCCCCCCCCCCCCCCCCCCCCCCCCAAATTATTTAAAATTTATATATCACCTCTATAATTAAGAAAATTTTCAAACAAATTCTTCTTGTGCCCCTATTTAATTTTTTGTATTTATAATTTTATCTATATTTTGGTTAAAAATTTCAATTTCACCCAATTTTATTTAAAAATATTATATAAATTTTTCTTTCTTATCTAAAGTTTTATATATTTTTGTGCCCCCATTGAATTGAAATTCTGGATCCGTGCTTGATCTAGGCTCACTTCTTTTCCTTCGTCTTTCTTAGTCATAATTCCTTTCCTCATCTTCTTCTTTGTTCTTTACAAGAACTGAAAACTTCATTAAAACTGATCTGAGTTAGTGAAATTATGTTTTATCTTTATAGGATAAGCCTAAATCCCAAAACCCCTACAAATGAACAGGATTCAAAAACCCAATTTTTGTTTGGGTTTAGTTTGGGTTTAATTCCTGTTAGAAATTTTGTTTGTGACTATAAACGAAATTGATTCCGAAGGACAATCAGAATCATTAACTTCAACCAAAGAAGTCCATAATTCCGAAAGGAAAAGAAAAAAAAAAAAAAACCGAGAAATTTCTTCTTGGTCAATGAGTTGAGCTTTGAATTTTGCATTATACATTATGCATTATTGTTGTGACATTGATGAAAAATAACAAAACAGTGTCAGTGCACTGAAAATCATTATTCATTCATGTCATACATGACATCACTTAAATTAGGACACTCGTAGATGGTGTGGTTTTGGATTCACAAATAAGTAATAATTTTCCAGAAACAAAATTTGAGAAATAATTTCTGGCCCTCCTCGAAAAAAAATTGTATTCTCTGATTTTTTTTGAATTATTATCAGTATTTTCTTGTAATATAACATGCTTTTTATCCTAATTAATTTATTCAAACAACTATAAAATTAATTATTAGAACGATGTCATTTTGGATTGTAAGTATTAAAATTTGATTTTTTTTTTTTTGCAATGCTACAGGAGACAGTTTAAACGGGCCGTCCCGGCAAAATTTGTGGGCCCGCATGCTGCACGGGCCAAGACTTTCACTGGCCGGGCCGGCCCATTTGACACCTCTAAAAAAGTATATCCTACTTTAGCTTGTGTTTGAGAAAACAATTTTGGTCATTTTTTATCATTTCAAATAGTTTGAAAATGGTTTGGAAAATTGTTAGAAAAATGAGTAGAATGGTTTGACTTTGTGAATTTTAAGGTGGTATAAGTGGTTGAGATTTAAAGATATTGTATAGGGATTTGGAAAGTTAAAAAAAATATTGAAAAAAAATGAAATGGAATGGAATTGAAAAAAAATATTGAAAAAAAAAATGAAATGAAATGGAATTGTTTGGAGGATTAGAAAGTTAAAAAAAATAGAATAGAATAGAATAAAATAAAATGATTAGGATGAATTGCCCAAACGGAGGTTGGTTTCTACAACTCCATCCCGATTGTCAGAGAAAAATGAAATAAAAAATAAAAACATTTTTTTGATATTGACGAAAAGGTATTGAAATCCACCTTAAACCTGGCGTAATGTCAGACCTTAATGGCAATTATACGACACAAATTGAATTTATTTGATATTGACGGCTTTTTTGTTTCTGGCTGAATAACACAACAATAATTAAACATCTATTATTAGAATTCAGAGATCATATTTGGCTTGTGGTTTAACATTCACAGATATATAAGTGACGACCATGCTACATTCAAAACCAAAACCAAACTTCTCTAGATGAAAAGCACTGGTCACGTTAACAACATGTAACTAATTTCATACACTTGGAATTTGAATATACTTTGAAGAACTAAACTGATTGGGAAAAAAATATTGCTAGTCCTCTGTCCATCGAACCCCGTGCTTTGCCCATAAATAGTAGGCTCCAATCGGACCTCGGCCCCCAAATTCGTACAGCTCCGGAGCTATGTTTTTCTTGTCCATCTCCTGCATGACCGGAGCCAGGATGTTCCACGCAGCTGAAACCTCATCGCTTCTCATGAAGAGATGGTTGTCCCCGTCTATAGCGTCAAGAAGGAGATGCTCGTATGAATCCGGAACCTCCACATTATACCTACAAAGTTGCCACAAAGATGAGCGATTCAAGTTCATGGACTATGGGCAAAAATATATTTTTTTCGAGGCTTGGGAGCTTACTTATCCTTGTAAAGCAAATTGAGCTCAGGAGAATCCAAGTGCAACCCCAGTCCCGGGATCTTGTTGTTGACTCTGACCAGGATGGCTTCGTCGGGGACATCGCGTAAAATCAGCTCGTTGGTAGCTTGGTCAATGTTGTGCCCCATCCGCCCACGATAGAGGTTTCCCGGCACGTGATGGAACTGGATTCGTATCTCGATCCTGACTTTTGTATCTAGGTTACAAGGAGAACCAAAAAATTCTTACCATCGTCTAGGAAAGTGCACATACAAGAATAGACCTAACCTGTGCTGGATTAGCCCTATCCCGGTTTTGATTAAGAAAGGCACACCGTCCCAGCGTGCGTTGTCGATGTACATTGCAGCAGCAAAATACGTGGGTGTCAAGCTGTTTGTATACACGGCTACCTTATCCTTTGTGTTCGCTTTGTACTGGCCAAGAATAACGTCGCTAGGTTCCAATTTCCGAATCGACCTCAAGACCTTGACCTGGACACGAAAGAGGATTTTAGCAATGCAACCAAAGCGCTTTAAAATTGTTTGTTTCGTGGAAAGTTATACCTTTTCGTTTCGAATATCTTCGCCGTCGAGAGTTATAGGTGGTTCCATGGCAAGCAACGCTACTGTTTGAAGTATATGACTATGCACTATGTCCCGAATGATCCCATAACCATCGAAATACCTTGCTGTGTGTGCACCCAAGTCCTCTGATAAGACAACCTGCAATATGGCTCAATGATCCAGAACATGTAATGATTTTGTACATAACGAAATCGCATTTTGCTTTAGGTTGACATTGTGCGTGAAAGAAATACCTGTACATTTCGAATGTATTTACGACTCCATAGCGGCTCAAAGACCAGATTGGAAAATCTCAGAACTGTGAGGTTTTCAATAAGGTTCCTTCCAAGGAGATGATCAATCCTGAGACAAGATTCATTAACATTGTACGCCTGTGGATCTATGAAATCTTGATATTATAATATCACCCAGGATAACATAGTGATCAAGACAAACCTGTATATCTGATTCTCCTTAAACTTGGAAACGAGAGACTGTGTCAACCTTTGGGACGATAACACGTCGAACCCAAATGGTTTCTCGATTATTATACGGTTCCATCCCTTTGTGGTTTGGGCATAATCAGCAAGACAAGTTGCCACATCTATAAGTGCTTCTTGTGGCACAGACAGGTAGAAAATCCTGTTCGCTTCCGAAGCTCCCTGAGATTAGTAAGCTGTGACAAAATCAATAATCAACAGCTTCCAGATTGTACGTTGAAAAGCTAAATAAAACCCCATAAACAGGAAATTGTTTCATATAGAAGTTGCTTTGCTTTACCTCGATTTTCTCCATTAGTGCATTGAGCTTTGACATACCTTCTCTGTTGTCATAACCGCCGTTTATGTAATATGTTCGATCGAGGAAAGCATCTATTTTGTCCCCACACTTCTCCCTGGAATTTGTTTGAAATACAACGGTTAATTCAGAAAACATTCGAGTCTCAAATCCATAACAAACTTTAGGATATATGCATGATGTCAAAATCCAAAATCACTATTTGCAGCCCAAAATATAATGCTTTGTGCAATGTATTAACAATCCAGACGTTAAAGCTTTCTATATACAAGTTAAATGATCACTCCAAAGGTTAAATTCCAAGTTTCCAACTAAATTTTAAGTAATAAGGATCAGAAAGATAACAAAAAGGCAATTCACAGAATTTTATATTGATTCTAAATTCCTGTAACTTCTAACAACAATTCAAGAAATTGAGATTTTGGAGTAGAAGACAAGGAATAAATAACCAAAAGGTAAAGCAAGAATCATACCTGATGATCAACACGGCAAGTCAAAGTTGAAGCTATGGTACATCTCAGATCTTCGACCGTTATATTCTTTCTTGAATATCCAAATACACCAATATTCTGCAACCAAAGTCAGAAATTCTAAGAAACGGGAACTTTGTCGAATCGGATTCAGTATATCATAGATATAATTACTAATACATTGCCAAACTAGATTACATTCCGTTGACTAATATAATCCAAAATTTCATAAACTCTATAACTCTGTTGGATCATGGATTCTTGTTACTTCACAACATAGAATAAAAAACAATAATCCTTAAAAAGAGAAAAACAACTACTTCTCACCTCGGGAAGAAAGCCGCTGTAATACAGAGCGAACAATGCCGGGAAAATCTTCCTCCTTGCCAACTCACCTGTAGCTCCGATGACAGCTATGCAGAGCGAAGGCCCTTCAGCACCAACGCCACTCGAAAAATTCGTGGAATGTGTTTGCAGTTGCGGCAAAGATAAAGGAGATTCCACTGAAGCCGAAACTTCACAGAAACACCGCATTATATTTCAGACACTCGTGTTGTAAAAATTTTACTTTTTTCCAAACCATATGATCTTACAAAAACAAGCAATGAAACTAATTGAAAAATGAAAGATAAGCATTGGCTTTGGACAAATGGATAGAATGTAAACACTAACCATGTCCCAAATCCACCGTCGTTCCATCGGAAATTTTCTCGTTGTGTGGTATATTCGTTTCAGGGTAACTTGATGAGTGATCTTTGTCTTCATTCTTTACACTCTTGAAGTCATTTGCTGGTCCGGGTTTTCTCTTGCGGTCACGCACATTTAATCTCTTACGTATCCATAGTTTCAAGCCAAGGAATCTATGGCAGAAATTGGAGTGAACAAGAACACTACCCGATCGAGGATCAAAGTTATTTGCTTGAGCCTAAATACGAAAAAAATGACAAAAGGAAAACAATTCAGTGCTATACTCAGACATTGTACGGAAATCGGAAACTGATGCTATTTTGAACTTTCAGACCAAATTCAATCATTTGAAGCTGAAATTTAACTTACTAGACCCATATTTTATACTCACAAAAAGCGCATTTTAAATTGAAATCCATATAATTCTGAAACATGAACATTATTCATGATATTCGTGTTAAAGCTCTTGTTTGAACCCATTGACAAATATGAAAGTCTTTTCCTTTTTTTCCTTTCAGATGATCACAACTCGATTGAAAAGATAAACTGAGCAATCACATGAGAGCTTATAATAATAATAATAATAATAATATATATATATATATATAAACCTCTCTGGGCTTTCAAAAATTGAACTCTAAAATCTTGAGCTGAATTTAAGTCTTCGCAAAAATACCCATCTTTTCAAATCTATACTAAAATCAATTTATAATTACGAGGTAAACAAGTACAGTTCAAACTAGTGATGAAAAAAAAAAAAAAAAAAACTTACCGGGAAGCTATTAACAGAGAAGTGACGACCATAGGAGAGAGAAGAAGCTGGGGTTGAATATGCCATAGACGATCTTTGTTGTTGTTGTTTTTTTTTTTTTTTTTTTTTTACGAGATAAATGCGAAGCCCGAGGTTTTAGAGAAGACGAGTGTAAAAGCTTCTCTGTGGTTTTGGATACAGCAGATTCATAGCTAGTGATTTTCTCCATAGATACGTTTGCATTTGATTTACGGTATTGTACATCGAAGATAATTTATACCTTGTGTATTATCTAAAATATAATATAAAATACCAAAATAAATTGATCTTAAATACTATAATAGTTAATACGGTCTAATAACCAAAAAAAAAAAAATTTACCAGACACTACAAATTGTACCAGATAAAATGTATTTTTCTTATTATAAAAGGTAGTAATTATACTGTATTATTTAATGAGTACTTCCGTGATGAGTATTTTTTGTGGTGGAAAATAATTTTGAATCGCCAAATTCTCTTTTTCAGTGAGTTTTGTATTTTAAAAATATGAATCTGACCATTTAAAATTAAAAAAATTATAATGAATACCCAATTTTTAAAACTTAAGGTAAGTTATTACCCAATTTTTTAAAAAATGTAACCAACTACCCAAAAGATAGAATTACTTACACTGTGATAAGTGGTAGTAATTCACTTAGTTACCAAAAGCATGTGCAAGTAATTCACAAACTGACTAGAAACTCAATTACTTTAAAAATTTAAGTATTTATTTTTATTGTTATATAAATTCTGGGTATTTACCTACTTTCTCTTAAAATTATTTCTCATCACAAAAAAACCCACTACAAAAATTTTCTTTATAGTAATATGTTTCTTAAATTATATTTTATATTTATAATATAAAAATATAAATATAAATTAAAAATGCAACAAAAAAAATATATGAACGCTAATTATATATCGAAAAACGGAAAAAGTACACTCATAAAAATCCTCACTCTAGAAAACCCATTTTGACTGAAATAAATTTGCCCAATGGCCGTGTCAGATTTGCTCCATCATCAATACAATCAATGAATCAATGTACACAAGCTAACCTTATCACATCACCATTTAAATTCAATGAATCAAGACAAGGTGTGCTTTTAGTACAGTGTCTGTTAATATAGAGGAGCTTGAGCTTCTTTGAAAAATCCCCTGCTTATAATCTTGTTACATTATCAAAATAGGTCATAAATCAAAATATAATATTTAAAACAATACCCATGCTAAATTTCATATAACATACTAGAAAGTGAATATAATACCAGTCAAACAACCACCACCACTACACAACCCAGCCTTTTTCAATCAAAACCAACCATGCAACTGGAATCTGTTAATTACAAGGTCAAACGCACATAATGTTGCTTAGTATTTAAGAAACCATAATGCAATTGGTTTTGGGACCCACTTCCCAAATTTTATGTTGGATACAATGCTTTTTTGACATAATATTATAATTATGCTATTTTTTTGTATAATATTTATAATTTATATTTGCTTTTTATTATAAAAAACTGGCTTTTTGTTATACTTATAATTTATACTTATATTTTTACATTATAAATATAGAGTAATAAATCAATTAGAATATAAATTCTTAAATAACACTTAAAAATCTCTTAAATCTTCGGAATATAGAATCCATCTCCCAAAACATTACATTCCTTTCATTTTTTATGAGCCCACGCTTTTGTTTATCTTACTTCAATAGTTCAATTTATCAATATCGAGAATTATAAATAGAAGAATGAGATTTATGGTGGGATATGGGATTATTTGAGAAATAACAATGTATTCTATTCCTTCCATTTGAGAATACATTGCTATAGCTTTTGTATTTTGTTAAGATTAGTTCACACATGATATCTTATTGAGAAAAAAAAAAGTATTTTTACTTAATTTACTTGATAATTACGTTGACTCTTTATTAGATTGATTTTCCTTAAAGATATTATTAAGTAAATAGCCATTTATTAAATGATGTTTTATAGAACAATCAACGTTCCTATTAAGTCATTTTTTAACTACATGATGATGTGATGTTACATTTATGTTATTTTGTTTATCTTACTTCAATTTATCAATATCGAGAATTATAAATAGAAGAATGAGATTTGTGGTGGGATATGGGATTATTTGAGAAATAACAATGTATTATATTCCTTCCATTTGAGAATACATTGCTATAGCTTTTGTATTTTGTTAAGATTAGTTCACACATGATGTCTTATTGAGAAAAAAATAAGTATTTTCACTTAATTTACTTGATAATTACGTGGACTCTTATTAGATTAATTTCCTTAAAGATATCACTGAGTAAATAGTCATTTATTAAATGATGTTTTATAGAACAATCAACGTTACTATTAATTACAGGACTAGTCATTTTTTCAATTACATGATGATGTAATGTTACCTTTATATTATTAGTTTTTGAAGGGTAAATGACTAGTTTCTTAATTTTTGTAAATATTTGTTATTTTTATAAAACATGGATTAAAAATGGCTTAATACCAAATAGACTGTTGATTAAAACTATTTTCTTTATTTAAAAAATCTTTTTGCAAACCAAAATAAATTATCCAGATATGGACGTCTCTTATTTCTTACCTATCTTACCTATTGCTTAAAACAAAAGAGATAATTGAGTAAATAATTATTTTTTAAATGATGTTTTAAAAAATGACCAATTAAAAAAATAGCAATTTTAAATGTAAAGTTTGAAGGATTTAGCCATAGAATATCAAAATTAAGAAAATGAGCATTAAATACCTTAATGGACATAAGTATCCGTGATAATTACTTCAAAAAATCGCCAAAATCAAATAAAAAATCTCCAAAAATTCGGTTCATTCAACTTAAAAAAGCAAACCAAACCTACTATTACCAAAACTTTCATAGAATGTGATATTAAAATTAAAAAAAAATGCCAATTTCTTAAATTTCTAAAACTATGGCTAATCCTAAAAAATTAGTCTAAAGTTTGGCTAAATCCTTAAAAATCTCTTTAAAAAATAGCTAATGTTTCAATTAATTAAAAAATTAGTATTTTTTTAACTACGCGATGATGTGATTTTACATTTATAATCTTATTTTTTTATATATATTAGTTGCTAATAATTTAATTTTTAAAAACGTTAGTCATTTATTTAAAAATAGATAAAAAAAATGTTAAATACTAAATGGATTCAAAATAAAATATATAGTCGATAACTAGGAAATAGGTTTTGAAGTCTTTTATGAGTTTTTTAGGCATTTAACCAAACATTTAGGTAATTTTTTAGATTTAGCCATAGTTTCACAAAATTAGGGATTTAGCCATAACATGTAATATTTTTTGTAACATGTAACATATATAAGTGTAAAAAATATAAAATTAAATATAACGTTACATTTAATGTTACATTTTTTGCACGTACATATGTTACATGTTACAAAAAATGTTACGTGTTATGACTAAATCTCTAATTTCGTGAAACTATGATTAAATACTTCAAATTTTATCTTTAAAATGACTAATTGCTTAATTGGCCCATCTTTTATATATTTATCTATTTATTTTCCAATTTTTTTTTTTTAAATACAAGCCCTAAAAAAATGACAGTAATTGGGAAAAAATGAGTGGCGATCTAACCTGTCATACACCAAGGCAGCTCTTAACAAACACAAGGAATCTTTTTCAAAATTTTTATAAATAGACAATATAAAAAAGTTTTTGTTTTTGTTTTGTTTTGTTTTTTTTTGTTTTTTTTTGTGTTTTGTTTTGTTTTATTTATTATTTTAAAGCTGTTTCTCCTTTGTACAAAAAGTTGGTTCAATAAAGGGCCATAATATATATATATAGTAAGCTAAGCAGTGATAAATCATTGGATAAACTCAGAGAGAAGCTAGTAGAGAAGTATTACTTTCCCAGTCGCAAAATTCCATTACTCCAATAAAAAAAGTTATCATTTATTACTTTAGTACCAAAATGTATAATAATATGCTATTATTGCCACTCCATCATAACTCAGCAAAGAGCCCATAAAAAAAAAAAAAAACTTACATTATAAGTTCATAACCAAACAAATCCAATTTCACAGAGCCAAACCATTTCAAAAAAAAAAAATATTTATCCTTAAATAACCTTACAACATTATTGTCATAATTCATGAAGAGATTTGTAAGAATTTGATCAAATTTTTGCTAATTTTTTTTAAAAATTAGCTCCTATTTTATAAAATTAAGTACGTATAACATAAATATATTACATCTTAATTTTAATATTTTAGTATTAAATCATTTGAACTTTATCTTTAAAATTATTAATTTCTTAAGTGGCTCGTTCATAAAAGCCCAAGAAAGCTCACATCCATAAATCACAACCAAACAGGCCATTAACAAAGAAAAAAAAATAGTATCACTAAATTAGCAATTCTAATTTTACATCATTGAAAATGACCCTCCACTACCACTCTATCAAACTTCCTTTAGTGTGTGTGTATATATATATATATACATACATACATATATCATATATGTATGTTAAATTAATATGATTGGGAATCTTCACCATTTGTAATAAATTCATCCGTTTGTAGATAAGCTTGGTGGTTGAGTCATTTTTATTTTTCTTTGAAGATTTACAGGTAAGCCAAAGCCAAACACACCAAGGCTCTTCAAATTCTCTTTAATTCCTCTTTATTTAACAAACTACTAACCCTACATGGTTTATTTCCCATTGGGTTTTCTTTGGATTTTTTCAAAATTGCTTTTTTCTCTTCTCTAGGTATTTTGACTCATCTTTGATATATATATATATATATATATATACACACACACACACACACACATATTATCTTTGGTATTTACATATTATCTTCGTCTCTGCTTGGGTTCGCGATTTGGTTCTGATCTTTTCACTTCTGGTTTCAGGTTTTTATTTTTTCTATAGATTTTTCTTTATGATATCTGTTTTGTTCAAGTAATTCAAATTCCGAGAAAGCTGTATGGTCTTTGATTAGACTGTAATTCGATGGGTTGACGAGCTTAATCTGATGCAAAATCCGAATTATGACTTCTGACTTCTGATTCTTGTTCTAGCGTTTTACTGATCTGATTATATAGCGTGGGACTCTTTTGATCTAAGAACAATACTCTGAGAATGATTTTCATGAATGGGTTTTTGTTACAAAATCTATTCAAGCTTTTAGACCACTGTGATTTTGATTGCTCAGATAAAGGTGTTAGCTTTGTAAAGTTCTTGAGCAAAACGGGGTTTGTTTATGTTTACTTAAAAGAAAAGTAATCTTTCAATACAGTTTAGGATTTGTTCTTTTTTGGGTGGCATGAAGATGTTAAAGCTTATTATGGTTTGTTATGTCAAGGAGCTGGAAAAATTTGCGAAAGTGGTTTTGTTTTGTTGGTGTAGGTGCAGAGATAATAGCTCAATTTGTGAAGCTATTAACACATTTAAGCATTATTATTAGTATCTTGTAAATGGGGTCTGAAGGGCCTCCGGCGGTGACCATCCACGTGACGGGCTTCAAGAAATTCCATGGAGTACCCGAGAACCCGACGGAGACAATCGTGACTAGTCTCAAAGACTACATGAAGAAAAGGGGTTTCCCCAAAGGTCTAACTATTGGGAGTTGCAGCATTCTTGAGACTGCAGGACAAGGAGCACTTGAGGCCTTAAATAAGACGTTGCAATCTTCAGTTAGTGCAAAGGATTCTGAATCTTCAAATTCTGGGAGAATTATTTGGGTCAGTTGTCCTGTGATTTTAGTTCGTTGCTTTGGTATGCTTATTTTCCAAGTTACTTTATTCTGAGTGACCTTACCTTTATTTGTTTCCTGTTTCCTAGCGTTTGAAAGGATTTGATTCGCGAGTAGATTTCAAACAAGGATAAGTATCTAATCACCGGGATAAATTATATTATTTATCTAACCCTATACTTCTATGCATTGAGAAACACCCCCCTGCCATAGTAATAGCAGCTCAACTAACAAATGCTTGGTTAGTGAATGATTGTTAGTTTTAACTAAGTTCTAGGCTTGTTTACGTAGACATTGAAGTCCATTGTTCTCTGTTGCACAAATGAAGTGTTTTTTATCACTCTATACTTTAGCTAGATGAGATTTGTAGATTGAAAAGAAAAAATAGAGAGAGAGAGAGAGAGAGAGAGAGAGAGAGAGAGAGAGAGAGAGAGAGAGAGAGAGAGAGAGATATTGTTAAGAGTTGAAGTCATGCTTGGGAATCATATGAGCCAGCTTGATTTTTTTTTTGTTATAATAATTAATGGTGGAAAATGTCACTTCAGTGACCAATTATTGGCATTGTTGTATAAGTACGTGTACTTTGAATTCATGCTATGCATTCTGACCTCCACTTTTGTTACTTCAGATACACTTTGGAGTTAATAGCGGTGCAGCAAGGTTTGCTCTTGAGCATCAAGCTGTCAATGAAGCTGCTTTCCGTTGCCCTGATGAGATGGGATGGAAACCTCAGGTTGGATGTAGACCCCAGAGCTTTGTTTCAACTCGTCTGATGCATTTGAATTTTGCTTAAACCGGTCCTCTAAAATCTTCTTGTATGCATTTAACTTGTGCAGAGAGTTCCAATAATTCCTGCAGATGGTGGAATTTCACACAAAAGAGAGGTGAATGGCTTCTCTTCTTTTTCCCTTCATATTCCAAATGTCCAGTAATTTTTTTTGTTGGACCATCGAAAGATGTGAAACCAAAATGAAACCTTTTGTGAAAATATAATAGATTGATATCAAAGAAGAGCTAGGACAAATTTTATGACAGATCACCAAATTTTCAAAAATGATTTTGCTGCTGAATATCTCGAAAATATGTGAATTAAACGTGTATGTTTTTCTAATTCTGGTTATATTGTTCTCAGTTTTGCACCTGTTATATATAAACACATGGCCTTTTTTTGTAGAATGTCCTACTGATTCTGAGAAACTGTAGCTGTTTAGAGTTACCATTTCATGGTCTCGGATCCTAAAAGTGCTTTTCTTGTACAGACATCTCTGCCTGTAGAGGAGATAACCAAGGCCTTGGCAGCTAAGGGCTATGAGGTGATGACCTCGGACGATGCTGGGCGTTTTGTGTGCAACTATGTATACTATCATTCACTCCGGTTCTCTGAGCAGAATGGAACAAAATCCTTGTTCGTGCACGTTCCTCTCTTCACGACAATAGACGAGGAGACCCAAATGCAATTTGCTGCTTCCTTGTTAGAGGTACTGGCTACCTTATACTAGTCCTCTGTTATACACCCTTCATTGCCGGGAGAGAGCTCCAATATATGGTGGGCTGCTTGAGCATTTCCTTGTTTGTAAAGGTCTATGGATGTATTTCTATATATATATGCATGTTAATGGACATGATTGAATAATAATCGTTATAAATAATAATGGGATATATATCGAAGGGAAAAATGTCTCTCTATTGAACTCACTTCTAGTGTATTTTCATAAATGTTATCAAAAGAATTCGGCTATAAACTCGCCGAATTTGCTCTTACAAAGCACGCTTGGATCTGGGATTGTGTATCTATTCTTATGAGTTCAGTTGCTTATTGCTACTTTTATAATCAAGAAAACATAAAAGACTTAGCATGGACAGATGAGTTTGTGGGATCGCGTACTATTTTCTTTCTCCTTTGCTGTACCAAAAGTGGATACCTTATATTGTTCATGTTAGTTCAAATCCGAATGAAGTAACATAACAAAGAAAACATACCAAGTTTTAGAAAGGAAAAATGGTATTGGTATTCTATTCTAATACAATAATGCTAAAACAGTGGTTCAGACGACGGATATTTATTACGTTATTGGCCGTGTCAATAATCTCCTTCATTTGCAGCAGCAATTTCACAACTCAAGTTAGGATTAGTACAAGGATTTTGCTCTAACACCTGGGCGACCACATCCGTCCGTGGCTGTGGGTCCCACAGTGGGCATTTTTGTCATTCTAAATTTAAACATTAAACAATTGTCGTTAAAAGTGGAGATGAATCAAAAGTCTAGTGGGAAAGTTGATTGATAATGGAAATTGATTGTTGCAGCAAAATAGAGCCAAACTTCTTTGTTAATGGTCTCCTCTTTGTCCCATTATTTTCCTCTCAAATCTCAATTCCCTTAAAGCACAATTGGCAGCTATTATTATTATTATTATTATTATTATTTTTGCTGAATCACAATTGGCAACTATTGTTTAGTCAAATTTCATCCCCTCCCAAGGTTTTATTCTAGATACTTTTGCACTTGTAACAGAACCCTTCAAAAAGTCGAAAACAATAAAAGCAGTCAAACATTAAGTGGTTGTTTGTTTCATGAGATAATGAACGCACAGTGGGAAATAGATAAGATTTTCAATCTAGAATGGGAACTCTATGGAAATGCTCCATGATTCTCACTTTTATTGTTATTGCTTGGAAGAACAATGACACAAATTATCTTTGGTTTTAGGAATTCGCATGCCGATTCTCCGATCCACAAGCACGTTGTGCTACTTGGGCAGTCGAACCGAGCTTGGCCTGCAACATAAATCCATTAGAAGTAGAGATGCTCCATTATTATTATTAGTATTATTATTATGGGGTTTATAGCTAAATGGCCTAATTTTAGAACTTATTTAAAAAAATGTCAACAACTTTTTAAAATTAGGTAAATGGCCCAATCTTGGTAAGTAGACAAAATACTATGGTAAGCGGATCAAATACCAGCCATTTTTAGCTTGAATTTTATCTGATTACCATGGTAATTTATCTGTTTACTCAAAGTTTTTTTAGGAGTATACCGATTATTTACCATGGTAAGTAGACAAAACTCAAGCTAAAAATGGCTGGTATTTCATCCGCTTACTATAGTATTTTGTCAACTTACCACGAACGGGCCTTTTACCTAATTTTAAAAAGTTGTGGACATTTTTTTAATATGATTTAAAAATTGGACTATTTACCAAAATTTTCCTATTATTATTACTATTATTTTTTAGAGATGCTCTATTTAACACATCACAATGTCTCATTTGGCGATCAAATAGGCTCTCTTTTTTTTTTTTTTTTTTAGGAATTACAGTTCAATGGCTTAACACTGCAAAAAAAAATTTCTTTGCGGCACAACTATATATAAATCCCAATTGTATGCGAGCGAACTACTTTGACAGAAAGTAAGAAGTAGAAAGAAAATCAAGCGAAGAAGGTATTCCAGAACAAATATTCTCCGAGAAATTGTGAAGAGAAACATAATTTAGGGTGAGAACAAACATACACAACTTACAAGTAACTTTTAATATACATTTATCTGTGCCTAGCAGATCAAAGAATGGTTTGAGTTTGACATCGATAGAGTGCAATACAAGCAAGACTCGAATGTAAAAAGCACTCTATCATCCCCAATCCACAAAGGGAAGACTTGGATATCCACCATCCGGAGGCGGCTGTAGCGACGGAGGTAGATTTCCCAACGACATTCCCGTCTTATCTCTGATCACATCGCCTGCAAATGTTCGAAAAACACGCAGATATTAACACGTAGATAATGCTAACAGTAAAGTCCACAACCGTTTCATCGAACATAAACCTGCATTAATCAAAACCTTATGAAGCTAATGCCAATGTCGGAGGTTTATTACAAGTAATTTAAAGGATGAAAAGATACACCCTCTAGCATGGAAGTCACAAACCATACCGACATGGAACGAACTAATAATCATGAAATCAACCCGTGTTCTTTAGTTACTATAAGTTCATTCTAGAAGCTGAAAGAGAGAAAAAAAAAAAAAAAAATCCTTAGCAATTTAACACTCGGGCTCATCTATATTCCTTGTATTATTGATGACTTAATGACTTAATCTGATGATTTTATATCACACAAGTATAACCATAAGGCCAATATCTTCCAATATTATGATAGGACCTGGTAGTAGCAAGCTGCTGAAAGTACCAACAAGCTGCTGAAAATACCAACTCCCCCTTGCACTAACGTAAAAGTCTAATGTAAACAACTAATAAAATAAAACTAATAATAATAAACTGAAATTATTTCTTCTCTGCCTTTGAAAAGATTACAATAGGGTATTTATAATAACCCTAATTCCTAATAAGACTAGGATTCTAATTCCTAATAAGACTAGGATTCTAAAACACTAAATAATTAATTCCGAAAATAATAATAATAATTATCCTAAACTGAAAATAATTAAAACAATTAAATAATTATCCTAATCCTAATCCCTCCTAAGAGGAGGAGGCGCATCACTACTCCCCGCCCAACGAGAAACCTTGTCCTCAAGGTTGAATTCCAAAAAACTGTAGGTGCAGCTCCTCAAACGACTCCCAAGTTGCTTCATTAACGTCCAGGCAATAGCACTATAACCTTTTTCAAAACGTCGGTAATATCCCCGTTCTTTCGGGATGATTGGTCGCTGCGCTTTCACGGAGACCAGCGAGTGACATAAGCTGGGGTCGCCGTTGAGTGTGCCTAGTCTCCCCTCGGTTTCAAATTGCATGGTCAACTTCTTCCAATTTACCGCCATTGTGCCCAAGGTTTGGAGCCACGCCATTCCCAAAATCAAGTCCGTACTGCCTAATGGTAGGGGTAGGAAATTGGCGTGAACTTGAATCTCCGGTAACGTCAATACCACTCCTCGACATATGCCACGGCTGCGCTCCACCGCCCCATTGCCAAATGTAACGCCATACGAGGCTCCCTTCTCGATCCGGAGGCCAAGTTTCTCTACCACACGAGCGGAGATGAAGTTGTGTGTGGCACCACTATCGATAAGTACCACCACGTCCCGATCGCCCACTCTACCTCGTACCTTCATAGTGTTACTCGGTGTTAACCCCATCACCGAATTCAAAGTCACCTCAGCCATATCGAGGTGTTGATCGTCGCCCTCATCCTCCGTCCCGTCACCCTTCTCCTCGATTGTGTCATTCTCATCGTCCATCAACAATACTTGTAAGGTGGGATTCTTACAGCGGTGGCCCGGAACGAAGCGCTCGTCACATTTGAAGCACAATCCTTTCGCTCGTTTAGCTTGATATTCTGTTTCGGTGAGGCGCGTAAACTCTCCTGCCGGCCGCATCCCCCCTTGCACTGGTCCCGCCGTCTCTACGCGCCCTTGGTCGCGTTGCCCCAACAGAGATGGCCGGCCCGATAGCGGGGGTCGAGACTCGGCTATCAACGGTCCCCGACCCGCCCGTTCAACGCGTCGTTGGTCCTCGACCAACTGAGCCATTGTCATTGCACTCGCTAAATTGCGTGGATTGAGCGTACGTACTGCCGCTTTTACATCTGGTCTCAATCCCTTTAAAAAATTGGCAATGAAATCCTCATCGGAGAGCCCTCGTATCTGAGTTGATAGTAATTCGAAACGGTCACGGTAGTCCATCACTGAGCCAGTTTGAGTAAGAGCAAAAAACTGTTCACTCGGGCTCCCGTCTTGTGTTGGTCGAAATCGCTCTATTAAACACTCCTTAAATTCCCCCCAAGAGCGCAACGGGCTCCGTAACTCACGCCAACGGAGCCATGCAAGGGCGCGACCTTCCATACATAGTCCCGCCGCTATTAATTGTTCCGCCTCAGTGAGGCCGTTAACCGCAAAGTACCGCTCCACGCGATACACCCAGTCATGCGCGTCAGCCCCTTCGAACACCGGCATTTTGAGCTTACGAGTGCGCGAGTCGAATCCGGCCCCTCCTCGAGATCCCACATTCTCGCGCGCGGCTCGTCCAAAGTCGAGCTCCGCAAAACCTGCCCCGTAGGGCCCCAAGTCCACGCCGCCGGCTCCGCCGTGGAAATTTGGACCTGTGGTCATTCCGGGCGGTCGAAATCCATAGTCCGGATGTATCGGTTGGCCGTTCCCTCTCCAAGGGGTCGTGTTACTAACCCCGGAACCTCCCCCGGGCGGCCATGGCTGGCTTAGTCCCCCTCCCGGCCAGACTGGTGCGCTAAAATTTCCTGGTGGCCATCCTGTAGTGGCCTGCCCCCAACCCGTCATAGCCCCGAACGTACCGTCCGCTCGCGGGCCATCGAGGGCCGGGGTCCAGCCCGGCGGGTTATGGACGCCAGCCCCTGGCCACTGCAGTCCCGCAACCGGTCGCGAATGGCCGACCTGCAGAGGCGTGCCTTGCATCCGTGCCGGCGCCAACGTATCGCGGGTCGAGGTGCCCGCCGAGTTTGCTGATACGGCCGCAATTCCACCGCTCGGTAGTGAGTCGGTCAGCGTCGGCTCTTGCAGCGGCCCTGCTGCTGTTGACGTGCTCGGGCCGGCGGTAGTGACCACCCGCTGATCAGCGGTCCGCTGCTCTGCCATTGATCGCAGCAACGTTTCAAGGGCTGTGAATCGGTCGTCCATGGACGAAAACCGGCCGTCCATGGACGAAAACCGGCCCTCAAGTCTATCCTCAATCCGGCCCTCCAATCCACTCATAGTGTCTTTAAAAGCACTGAATTCGCTGCCCATGGAGCCAAGTTGCTCCTCCAATGCTTCAATCTTCTTTGCTTGTGCCATGGGTCCCAGTCGACTGCTCTGATACCAAATTGATAGGACCTGGTAGTAGCAAGCTGCTGAAAGTACCAACAAGCTGCTGAAAATACCAACTCCCCCTTGCACTAACGTAAAAGTCTAATGTAAACAACTAATAAAATAAAACTAATAATAATAAACTGAAATTATTTCTTCTCTGCCTTTGAAAAGATTACAATAGGGTATTTATAATAACCCTAATTCCTAATAAGACTAGGATTCTAATTCCTAATAAGACTAGGATTCTAAAACACTAAATAATTAATTCCGAAAATAATAATAATAATTATCCTAAACTGAAAATAATTAAAACAATTAAATAATTATCCTAATCCTAATCCCTCCTAAGAGGAGGAGGCGCATCATATTACCAACCAATTCCTTCAGCCTAAGTAAACATGGAGTTTTAACTTACCCGCCATGGAAATGCTTCTAACTAATTGATTTCCTTGAAAGTTCGGTGACTGAGTATTATCCCTAAAACCTGTCACACCATATAGTTTCAAAATATATACTGAAATAAAAATTCAAGATTCTACATACATAAAATCACATCACTGCACTTTATGTAGCTCTTCTTACCTGATATCCCTCGAGTATTCGAATTCTGCAGAGTGTTCTTAGGATGAAAATATTTACAAGAATCCCCATATTGGCAAAATCCCTGTCATTTTAACCCAAAAACACCCAACAAAATCACTCAACGACTAAGGAAGCAAATGAAAATTCTGCCTCGAACCCATTAATCAGTTCGCTCAAAAACTTGATGGGCAATCAATGAAAACGACAATGGTCAACTGGTTAGAGAGAGAGAGAGATAGAGAGAGGGAAAGGAAAGGAAAAACACTCACAGTTTTGACGAAGCGATTACATACGCCTTCTGCGAAGCTCTCCGTGTGAGCCTGATTCGGATCTGCAATCAAACTCGACCGAAATCAGATTGTTTGGTTGCCGAGAAAGCGAAAGAAAGGAAAGAGAGGAGAAGAGAAGAGAAGAGAAGGTGTAGCGCATGCAGGGCAAGAAATGTGTGTATATACTTTTGAAGGAGTCGAACCAGAGAGCTTTGGCTCTGCGGTGATGAAGAGATTGAAGATGGCGTTTTCTGGCGAAAGGGGTGTCTTGGAATTGCTTGTCACAGTAATCGCAGCAATACTTTCCCAGCGGCATTTTCCTCTTCAGAGAATCTCTTCTTTTTTTGTTGGAGCTAATTAATATTATAGCTTTGGTTTTGGATCATAATATACAGAGGTGGTTGGGATTGCAATGGAATAAAAATTCTTACAATTAAATCATATTTTTGAAGTAATTACACTAATACAAAGTCAAAATTTAAATTATGTTATTACAATAAAATATCATTAAATCATGTTATTATAGTAAAATATGATCCAAACCAGATAATTTCGTATTTGATAGACTGGTTGTATGAATCTTTTTTTACCCTTGGTTTTTTTTTTTTTTTGGAATATAGTATTAGCACAATTTTTTTTTATTATTTTAAATTATGACATAAAACAATGTTGGTGGCACAATTTTAAATTGTCATATTGATGGTATTAAAATTAAAATTAAAATAAAAAAGAGTTTTTTAGGCATTTAACCAAACTTTTGGGTAATTTTTAGGATTTAGCCATAAAATATCGAAATTAAGGATTTAAACATAATATGTAACATAAAATACTACATGTAACATATATACGTGTAAAAGTAATGTTACATGTGTTACATTTTATGTTACATGTAACGTTATATTTAATGTTATACTTTTTGCACATATATATTACATGTTACGACTAAATCTTTAATTTCGTAAAACTATGGCTAAATCCTTCGAACTTTATTTTTAAAATGGCTAATTACTTAACTAACGCAAAAAAAAAAAAAAGTGAATCTAATGATTTATAATCATTCTCTAGTCAAATCTTTAGTCTTTTATTATCGAAAGTACAACACTGGCAAAACAAATTAGGGGCATAAATGACACTACATTAGATCAACAGAATTTGTTAATAAATGGAACATACATCTCAATACTCAACAATTAGAGACAAACCATCTAAACACGCCCCAAAAAAAAAAAAAATGACAAACCATCTAAATGCCTTACCCAAACAAGACAGTAAATACCTTAAAAATAAATAAAATAAATAAATCTTCTTTTTTCCGCTCTCCCATATCGTCCTCTTTAGGGCCAGGAATATAAGGATTTTTATTGTATCATATGAATTTTTCATGTTCTCTAGTATATAATCTTGTGAAATATGATGGAGAACACGTTGCTAATGGAGTGGTCATTATGTTTCTCCACTAAACTTTGTCATGAGATGTTCTGATTCTACTTTCTAGTAGGTAATAATTTGATGTCGCTGACTGGCGAAACTACATGTCGTTTAAGTATTAATGAGAGAAAAAAAAATTACACACAGAAGGTTGACTTTGTTTGAGAAAGCCCTGCTTAGCACATACATAAGATAGGAGGCAACAGAGCATTATTATTTTAGCCTTACATTAACATCAAACAGCCAAATTCACATAAACTACATTGGAATTTGCAAGTACCATTACACAGAACATAGGACCAAATACAGACCCTCTAATTAAAAATGAAAAGAAAAACAGCACAAACTAACGTTTTAAGATAGATAAAATGGTGGGTTCATTTCCTGTGTCGTTACATCTTTTAGCGATACAGCAAGGGTAACAATAATAATCATGATGATAATAATACATGTAGGAGATAAAACGACAATGGCATAGCACATCCATTTGGGACAACACTCCAAGGTTCTTCTTTTACACCCATTCTTCTACTTAATAATAATCACAAGCCAAGAAATGAGCATTGCTTTCTTGCGTGCTCCGGGATCAACTTCACCAAAATCTCCACTGAAACGCCTTTCAGTTCTGTATTGATTCAAGCCACCACACATCATCAGAGAGTCAGGATTTTTGGAATCGAATGAGTAAAGATGATTTTCAATTTAACTTTACGTCAGGGAAATGAGACCATACCATGGGCTTTAAAGTTGAATAATGGCGGGAGGAAACGTCCGTTTGGCAGGCGTGTGTTCGGGTCACGAAGCTCGTCAAAGAAAGGATGGGTCAAAGCATCCATCTGCAATGAATTTAGAAATGTTATTGACATTGATCAGGTTAAGTGCGGAGACGTCATGTATTGATAAAAGTTAACATTCTAAGACAGAAAGAGCTCACATTGTGTGCATATATCGAAATACTTGTGTGTATAGCTAAATAAAGCTTCACAAGAAGTGTTCAGAATATATTATTCGGACATAAAAGTAATAAATACTCACAGCTGAGCACCGTAAGTTAGGAGAGTACTGTAGCAGTCTCGAAACAAGATCAACGGCTTCTGGAGGCATACGTTTGTGGAATATCTAAGAAAGAAGACAAACAAGAAGTGAATATCAAAAAATCCTCAAGGAATAAACACGAGTACACGACAACGTTTCCTATAAGATACCTTGTGCCATGGGTGAGCCTTGATTTGAGGGAATTTGAATTCCGTGTAGTTGGGGTTCATGCACTTAATCTCCTCCCTTGTGGGGGTTCCCAAAACCTACTCAACCAAGAAAATTTCATTCAGCAAAGCAATAGACAACAATTTGTAAAGCAATGTCAAAGTTAAAGATGTCATCTTGGATCAAACATAATAAAAAGTGTGACCAGCCCAAATAAGTAAACGACCACTTGAATTTCTTATCTATATAAATTGGAATATTTATTTGTCATCATCACGTTGACTATACAACAGATAAATAAAAATTATCAGATGCAAAGTTGTTGACCCAGTAAAAGAACGTATGAAAAATGATTTTTCCAAATCAATACAGATTCATGAGATTGACTTAGAATTATTTATGGGCGAGTATCAAGGGGCCCACTGCAAAACCTCATCAATGTATTCAATTGTCAGCAAACGCAAAATAGTTGATATTTGGCATGATTTCAAGTTTTTAACTTATTTGTATAAGGCAACTATAACTGCTTGAACAATAAATTTATTTAGCTACGATTTTTGAAGGAAATTCACCTTGATTATTTCAACAAGCTGGTCAACCCCACTATCTCCAGGAAAAAGAGGCTGGAAAGACAGAAAAATTTCCCTGAATCAGCTTCATACTAAAAGACAGTCATCTGTAAATCACGTGCAAAAAACTACTTACTTGCCCAAGCATTAGCTCTGCAAGAACACAACCCGCAGACCAGATGTCAATCGCAGTAGTATATTCAGTTGCTCCAAAAATAAGCTCCGGTGCTCTATAATATCTAGAGCAGATATAGGAAATATTTGGCTCTCCTTTTACCTACAAAACATTGGGAGATCAGATAAAGTCGGATAACAATAATTATAATAGAATAGAAATGAAGGCAGAAATAATAAAAACTTACCAAAACTTTTGCACTTCCAAAGTCACACAGTTTAACTTGGTGAGTGTGTGGATTTACCTGTAGGAAGCAGAAAAAATTTCATTTTGAAAATTTATCCACCTGAAAACTGCAGTTTCTAGTAGTGAATAAAACTTGGGAGTAATAAATGAAACTGTTATAAACGCACCAAAAGATTTTGAGGTTTAATGTCACGATGACACACTCCAATGCAACGATGAATGTAAGATAACGCTCTAAATATCTGCCAAAATATGCAAAGATACAAATCAGGAAAAGTTATATAAAAAAATTATCAGCATGGACAATTTCCAATAGAACAATATCTGAATAGCATAAAAAGAAAATTAAATTATTCAATCAACACATACCTGGTATGTATAGAGTTTAACATATATCAAAGGCATTCTTTGGTTCAACTTGTTGTAGTGTTTAATCACACGATGAACAGTTTCAGGAACAAACTCGAGCACCAAATTAAGATAAAGTTCATCCTTTTCAGTCGTTGAAAAGAAACAATGCTTCAAAGCAACAACATTTGGGTGGTCAAGAAGGCGCATGGTTTGAAGCTCACGGTTCTTGTATCTCTTGTCTTGAAGAACCTTCTTTATAGCTACAGTTTCACCAGTCTCTAAGCATTTTGCCTAAAAACACAGGAAAGTGAATGAAAGTTAAAAAATAATAATAAAAAAGGACCACTGCCTTCTGGGAAAACTAAAAAAATTATAGCAATTGCTTAAACACCAATGACATAAAGCCTTACTTGAAATACAACTCCAAATGATCCGTTCCCAACAATACGTTCTGCCATGTAACTTATTGTCTGGAATCATATAAAATACATAATGTAATCACATTAAGAAAAAAAATTGGCAAACATAGTATGCCAGGATTCTAGAATGAAATTTCCAAAAGATCATGCCAACCAGAGACCAATTCAAACATTACACCTAGAAATGATACAACTGGTTCAGCTTCTAAGGTGTCAATAAGCATACAACTAAGAATGCAACAAAATGCCAGAAGGAAGCTCAAAAGCCGCACCTGCTTTGGTTGGCCATTTCTACCACCAATAGTCGTCACAATTATATGCCCCGTTTCTGTCCCATTACCATCAACGACAGTTGCTTCCATTTCCTACGCCATAGCAGAAATGTTGTCAGCAGCCAGGACAAACATTTCATAACAAAAAAAAAATGCGAGAGAATGCAAAAACCGGATATAAGTAAAATATTAAAACAAAGAGGATACACACCTTGTCATCCCTAATTTTCATGTCATTCATCTCCTCAGGCAGCTTATCAACACCAACAGCATGACCACTTGGTTCTCGTAAACCAGCTGGAGCCACCCCCACCGAAGCCATTTCTTAAAAAAATTTCTCTTCTCGTCTTCTTATACTTTCACCTTCATAAAAATAACCACTTACCTGTTCAAATCAAACCAGGCCTGTTAGCTCATCGGTACAATAGAAACTTATATGATATACATGACATCCACTCTTTCCTCCTTAGACAAACCAGGGGAAGTACCGTGAAAAAAAATAATCAATAACAACGTAGTCAAGCAAGCAATTAGAAGATGAATAAAATTCATCAGCTCTGCATTATATTTAGTTTTTACATGTTTATCACAATGAACTCTACCTATAAAGCTCTGTGAACACTCCCCCTCCCAAGTTCCTATTCTCGACCCGAACACCAAAACAGCTAAAACACAAAAAGAAAGTTTATCACTTTGAATATTCGTTCTCCACAGAGATATAACATCTACATGTTCACACTAAGCGAGCTTGTGATTAATTGATCAGAAGACATAGAGAAACATGAATTCGTGAAATCACCTTCCTCACGGACACACATAGAGGATTTTGAAGCTATTGCCTTGGGAAAAAAAAAAAAAAGAGCAAAAGAGGCAACTCTAGAGCTTCTAAAAATACCCACAAACAAATTAACGAATAAACACAGTTCTTGAACACAAGATAAGCACAGAGATCCAACAATAGACCAAACTAAATCCAACTAAAATAGAAATATATCCAACAAACAGAAACGTTAAAAACAAAACCAATCCTAACAAACAACAGTTCCAAAAAAACGAAAAAAAAAAACCACGAACGAGGCAACCACAACAAGCCGATCCAAACAAACCCCAAAAAGAAAAAAAAAATTGAATATAATAAATTCCATCACTATATCCCAGAGCACACAAAAATAAAAAGACCTTCAGAACAATTAGAGGGGGAAAAAAAGGCTATTACCGATCGGAATCAAATTCATAATCGGAAAAAGAAATCCGCCGAATCAAAAGCTTAGATCCATCGGAGAGATTTTGAGCGATGAGCTATGCTGTGTCGAGGGTTTTCGATTTTTTTTTTTTTTTGGTACCTGGGTTTGCTTTTATCTTTCCCTTTTGATTGGATCGTTAGAGAGAGAGAGAGAGAGAGAGAGAGAGTTGGTTTTTTTTTTTTTTTTTTTTTGGGTTTTGTTTCTCTTTTTTTGGTGTTGTGTGGTTGTGTTTTGATGCGCTGGTGACAGTCAAATACGAGCCCTAAAATAAATTATTATTATGTTCATTTCATACATTTAATCTCTCCTTTCTCTTGGTCTCTTTGATATTAATTTAAGTAAATTGAGCTGTTTAGCCAGTTTTTTTGTATAGTAAATGTTTTTTTTTTAAACAATAGTCACAACTCATAACTTTCATTTTTAATTAAAAGTTTTTTTTTGGTAGGTAATAATTATTTTAGGCAATGTGGAACATAGGAGTGAGTGACTATGTTATATTAGCATATCATAATACTAAAAACTAAAAAGCTAAAATTAGTACCTCAAAATCATACCATGTTCAAATTTATTCATTCCAGAATAGATGTATTTTTATTTTTAATTTTTTTAAAGATATATCAACAAAATATAAAATATTTGAAAATATTGTAACTATGCATTCACTCACTAATAGCAATGATAGCATGTGATAAAATATATGCTAAGTTTTCATATTAGGCTTTTTATTAGAAAATGTTTTTTTTCCTCAAAATCTATATAATAATAATAATATGACTTTTAGCAGGCATATTGCGCTCTTGGCTGAGTATTTTATTGATTTATTTTGTAATATACCCAAAATAAAGAAACCTTCTAATTAAAAACGAAAATTGTTGATATTTATATATATATATTGCTTTATTTAATTAATGATATATGATTTAGCGAAAATAATAAATAAATAAGCTTCAAAGTTCAAACCAAAAAATAAATAAACAATATATGTGGGTGATAGTCTGATAGATTAGAGTAAGAAGTCTGTGCTGTGCGGCTTTCTTTTTTGACCGTTCAAACTTGTTCAAACCAACTTTACTAATATTATTATTTTTGTCTTTTTGGGGTCTTAAAAAGGCAAATTGCAATAAATTTTGTGAAGAGAGTTTATTTTCACACCCCAATATGCATGATATTTTGCACCCAACATGATTTTTTTTTTTTTGGCCACATTTTTTATCTGTTTAAATATGGAATAGTGATGGTATGAACTTGATATCTTGTTACACATTGTTAGAAACAATGATTTATGGTCCACCAATTGATTTATTCGCACTATAACTATTGGTAAATAAAATATGTTATATTGAATCAATTAAATATTATTTGCTCATTTTAAAAGTGTAACTTGATTATGTATTATTGTCAAAAAAAAAAAACTTGATTATGTGTTGTGCCTTATATTTCAGTTTTCATATTTTATTTGTGGTAAGCTCCAACCTCATTGTCGAGTAAAGGTTATCGCTATCATGACCATCAATGTACATTATATTTTAAGTTTTAACAAAAACATTACAGATAATAATTCGAATGGATACATAGATTAGAGATGACACGTGTATTATCATTTCTCTTGGAATAGAAATAATAAACAGCAGTTGAAAAATAGGCAAAATAAATAAATAAATAAATAACAGAGAAGAGTGCCACATCATATTCACTGCCATTTGTCCATTGCTTATAACCAATTGAGCCGCACATTGAAATTACTATTCTGCCCTTACAATTCATGAAGCATGAGTCACATGTGGTAGATGGTCCTAACTCAAAAAAGAAAAGAGGAAAAGTCAATTGTTTTTTGCAACATTAGTCGTAGGAGGTGGATAAGTACAACTTACCAATACCAATCCCACATGTCATCAACCTTACGGACAAAACAATATGTTCAATTATTATAAGGAAAATAATAAATAAAAAAAATGGACGACAAGATTAAGTAAACAATTCATTTAAACCTTATTATTATTCTAGCACCATGTATTTAGCGAATATTAGGAGAGCAATTAAGCATAAGTAGCATGAAGAACTTGCCACAAAAATATTCGAAGATTACACCAATCATGTAACAAAAAACACCGTTGTATGATTAATTCGGGATACACACACATAATAGAGCAACCATTGTTGGCTCTACCGACCAAGATTCAACCAAACTTCATGATAACTCTTAACTGGCCAAGACTCTACTCCAATACTCGCCATCTTTCATTTGCCTGTCCCCACTTAAAATTTGAAAAAGAAAAAGAAAGAAAAAAACTAAAAAGAATTATCTTGATAAACAGAAACTGCAAGATTGTTATGATGTACAAAGCGAGCCAACACCTGGCATGTCTGAAACAAGGTCCTTAATTTAGTAGTCGCACAGAAAATGATTTTGAGGCATTCAAAATGGCCCATTCTTGGAATCAGTCAATCATGGAAAATTAGAGTAAACAATCAAATCAATGTAAAAAAATGTCAAAGTCTTCACGTCTAAACATAGCTTGTGGCAACACAAGACTCCGCAGATAATAATGCCATTGGGAGTTTCTATAGAGTATCTCTGAGAGATCTGCATTTTGCTCTCAGATCTGCATTTTGCAGAACTCGAAAAAAAAAAAAAAAAAGGGTTTTATACGTTTCTCCGTCTGATATAAAAGTCCGGGAAGAATTTACATATTAAGATTTAACTTGATTTCTTTCTCACCCTCGGATTCCAATCTCCAACGGTATGTTCAGAGTCGATCCTGGAAATCACAGCCAGAACTCCGAGAGTCATGATGAGAGATGGCATAGTATTCAGTCTTGATATGAAGGAAAGACAAATTCATACGAATACGGTATTTGTTACCAAGTTCATTCATTTTACTGACTAAGCACGCTCTGAGATGAGATATGGGGCGTTTGACCGAGTGGTATCATCAAATCCTTCATAACCTCGTACTCCTCGACACTTATTTGAGCACCATCCAGAACCTACTTATCCAGCAACAACCACAAGTATTGACTTAATGTTGGACGTTGGTAAAGAGTATTTTCTATCATTATCGTCCATGATCTGATCCCAATTTTTTTGGAGAGGATGGTAGTCAAACATATACAGTAACAAAAAATAACTTCTAAACCTCCCAACTAAGAAAATGTTATTTTCCATCTCGCAGGCGACTTTTATTCCAGAATGTTGATGGCGTCTAGAGATTAAAATGTAAGATCTCGTGCAACATAATACTGGAAATAAAAATACTTTGGCCTTACCTTGTGAAATAACACCCTTCTACTTGTCAAGTGTGGGGTAAGTGCAGGGAGTCTATGAACCGAGAGAGCCTCGATGAAGAGAAGTACGATTACTTGCCATTGTTTCAATCTGAACGGCGGCAATGCGTCAACAAAAGACATTGTCTCCAATAAGCGCCCCTGTGCATAGACTTTAAAGTTAGAAGTCCATCACTAACAAACAACCTATCTAAAAAAGAGTTGGTAGAAATATTCACACTAACTACAAATTCTTTCAGGGTGACAAAATCATCCAAGCTTCTCTATATAGCAACTTTCAGAAAATGTCTTAAACCTTAATTTTAGGTTAATACATTAAAAAATAATTAAAAAATATATATATTTACACAATCATTCTTTGGTGTAGGGTAGGCCTTTGCCCTAAAACCAAGGGACCAGAAGCATCTTAGTTTTGATTTAAAAACTTCAATGCAAGGTTTTAATGAGCTTAATCAGCTCATCAAATCTAAGTGAAAAAGAAAAATGGAATAAGCATAAAGGTTTCCACATCAATACCATTCCTTGTTCCAAACTAGATATTGGTGTTGGCAGCCTGAGGTCAGCTACAAGTCCAGGCAAAGCCCGAGCAAGAGAACCAGCCAGAGTCTGCTTGATTTCGGAAGAACGACCATCTCCTAATACAATCTTTTGAGGATAGTCCCTTCCATTAACCAACAGATATTCTTCGTGAAGGCTGTCATCCCTCCCATAAATATAAGCCAGAGTAGATGAGGTTGTCCATGTAAAGAGTGCATTCCACATTTTTGCAAAAGCTGATAACTGAAAGGTGGTAATTGAGATATAAGAGAGTGAACATTGAAATAGCATAAATCCACGAGACGAAAACAAAGTTACTAGGACATTACAGTTAAACTGAAACCGTCTGGAGGTGTGTCAAACCAAGAATCCTCTGGGTTAAACAGATCCGATTGTCGACTTCCAGGCTTTTTTGGCCATTTTATTGGAGATTGTTCTGGTTCAGTTACATCCTCCTCCTCCATAGGCTCTCCTTCATCCACGTCCTCCGGACGTGGCAATACAATAATACCAGCTTCAGACACTGCAACAAAGTTCAAGCAACATGTAAACTGATTATTTCAGTCACCCTATTCAATAATTAAAACAAAGAATTGCAAACTTAAAGCATCATGTAACGTACTCGCATCAGGAACTTCAAATTCTTCCGAAGCAACAGCTTCTGATGCATCTTTCAAGGCTCTTGCACATGCCTCAGCCGATGCAAAACGTAACAAGTCATCCTCGTCTCCAGCTTCCGCACTGTTTAACATATCAGATGCGTCTTTCAAATCTCCCATTTCTCTGACCTCACTAACATCCCTACTCCTGCTGCTATCACCTTTTTCATTAATCCATTTAACAGAAACTCTGTCTTTCTTGCCCAATACAGAAGGTCCATCTTTCACATCTTCGATTGCTCTAACTTCGCAAAGTTTTCTTGGACCATCGCCATCAGTTTTCTCATCAGCCCAGGTCACAGAGCGACTAAGTTTCTTATGCTTTGAAGTTTTGAGAGATGATCTAAGACTTATTTTATTCAACTTCTCTGTCACCTCGTGAATAGATTCATCTTCTGCTTTTCCAGACCTTAAATGTGAATCACCTTCAGAAGACGTCGAAGTTTCTTGAACGCCAAGCTTATCTCCCGTTATAATCTTACTATCTTTCGCTCCACATTGTCTAGACACCCCTTCGGAATCTCTCTTCGCAGGAATGCAAGATATTTCCAATAAACTAAACTGGTTCTCCAAGCTCTTCTTATCCAATTTGTCTACTGGCTCTCTTAACTCACCGTTGAAACCAATCTTACCCGAACTTGATGGCACTTTCGATACAGTATACTCATCTTCAGTGATGATAGTACTCACAAAATCCATGTCATTAATAAGAATCGTATTGTTACCTTTCGACCCTGCAATACACAAGCCTAGCTCATTTCCATAGTCATAAAACTAAGCACGAAAAAACCATCAAAAACCAAAGCATCCCCTTCAAAATTCCCTAACCAAGCAAAGCAAAACCACATTCTTTAATTACACACAAAATCAAATAACTCACACCAAAAGAAACGCACATTCCATCACAACCACAAATACCTCGCTTCGGGCTCTTCGAACCGGGCTGCTTCGCCCTCCGCTCCCTCCGCGGCACATAACCTTCGATCGCATTCGACGGCCCGGCCGGCTGCTCCGCGCTAGCCTCCCCAGCGCTCCTCTCCTCAATCCTCAGCTTCGAAATCCCCAAATCCCCTTCCTTCCCATCCCCGAACCCTAATTCCCGCTCCAAACCCTCGCCGCCGTCGCCGAGCATCGCCAGAATCGCGCCGACCCTCGCCGAGTCGAGGACGGCGACCCTCTCCTCCTGTAGGCCGTCGGCGAAGGTCCGGGAGGAGACGAGGCAGTCGGAGGAGCAGTACAGGTAGGTCTCGTTGAGGTCGTAGACCTTGTGCTCCTTGAGCGAGATTCGGTACCGGCCTTTCCGGGGCCGGTCGGAGGGGAGAGGGTTAGGGCAGAGCGGGTAGCCGCAGAGGGCGGCTATGACGCGCTCGGTGACGACGTCACCGTAGTCGGAGCGGGAGATGACGGCGCCGGCGGCGGAGAGCTGATCGGCGCTGCGGACGCCGCGGAGGAGTGAGAGCTGGAGCTTGTAGACCACGTCTTTGACGGAGATCGGTGGTGGCCGATTCTTCGCCATTGTTTGAAGACGAAGAGCTCTAGGGCTTGATCGAGAGTGAGATTTTTTGGTCTGAGGGTTTGGCGATTTTTGGTTTTGGGAATGAAAATGAAAACGAAGAAAGCGGTTTGAAGCTTTTATAAGGAAGTCGGTGGGCTCTACCGTGTCTAATATGGTCAGTCGCGGCTTATTTTTCCCGGGGAAATAGAGGGACAATGGGAAACGACTTGTCGTTTTGTATCCCGAGGCGTTATTCGTTAAGGTTTGGTGTGTCGAGACTCGAGAGTGTAGAGCTACGTGTCGTTTTATTAGTGTGATGATATCCTGTGTCGTTTCGACGATTTCGGGTTGCTAAATTTACTTTTACAATGATGTGACCTTTCGAAAACGTAAATTTGACAAGTCTAATCGTTAATTGATGAAGAAGCTTCTCTTTTATGATCGGATATATTATGTAGCTTTCAACTTGAACATCAGGTATTGTCATCATTATTGACTGATATGGTGTCGTTTTATATAAAAACGACAATTTTAGGAAAACAAACAAGCACAGATTTTGAAGGTAAAATTATTGCATCCATCGTCAAACGAGTCGGTCAGGGTATTTTTCCTTCTCTTCCTCTTAAAATATGTCCGACATCCATGTGAACACCATTTTAAGAGCCCCCAATACGACATTAAGATAGAATTGTAATGGTAAAAGTGAAACTTATCACTTCTTTGAGTAAGAGAGATTAATCCATATCGATTTTATAAACGAGTAGGAGCAGAATGACATCGGTAATCTTTTTCTTGACTTACTTTTTAATAATTTTGACTCTCAAAGATGGTGTTATCATAAAATTTTAGAGATGCAAAGATTAATCAAAAAATATAAAAACTCGAAAGGTGGCATTTCTCTATATATTAAATATATATATATATATATTTTGTACAATAATACATTATTTTATCAAATTTTTAATACCAATTGTCAAAACAATGTGTCATACTTTAATTGGTTTATAACTTATTAAAAAGTTCATATGACTAACACTTCTCCTTTCTTTTAACACCCATTCCTTTGGATGTTATCATTAATCAAATGGTAATTTTGAAAAATGCCATTTTTTGCTAAAACAATACCCGTGTGTATTGCCATTTTAATTTAAACTCTAAATTTACATTACAAACATCGAGTGTAAATAAAAAAAAAAACACGCCACTTACGACATAAATTATTAAGTACCACTAAGAATGACCTTATTTTACAATTCCCCTTAATTATCAAAACATCAACTTTTAGTCTTCTTTCCTGTTGCTGCTCAAACATATATCGCCATAATTTGTTACCCAAGTTCACTAGAGTCGAAAGACCAAATGTCTAAGGCCAAAATCAGGTGAAATTACAATTGAAACTGAATTTAGTCCACCAATTTAACAATTTTCTCACACTAGCTCCAAAATTCCTTCAAATAACAAGAATTGGTAAAGGAAAAGAAAACTGTAATACAAAAACAAAGAAAAAAAAAAAACCACCCACCACTAAGAATAATTTAACGATTGTCACAAAGCAAAAATGATTGTGTTTCTTCCTAATACGAAGAATCTGGCACAAGATTATATATATCACTAAAAGTACAATCTCTAATTATTTTGTTCCTGCGTCGAACCAAAATAACTGTTGAAAAATCTGCGATAAGAGTTCTTCCACTAAACCAACCACATTCCCAAGAGGACATCAATGGTCAACTCAAAATTATTCTCTGATATGCAACGAAGTGATCCACCCCTTTATAAATGATACTGTGAACAAGCTCTGATAAAACCTCTTCCTAAGCTGATGAAAAAACGAACGGTCGCAAACAGCACTAACCTGCGCAGAGATGCGTTTCAACAGATGTTGAACTATTTTTCAAGCAAATGACAGTATCTGGAAATTTTGTTTCATTTGTGATTTATCTTAGACAGAAACGTAATCTCTGAATTTTTGTTCACAAATTATGGAGTTAGTGACATGATAATATTCAGTTTCAGATTAAATGTTTAACTGCTGAAAATACAGATAAATTTTAGGTGCAAGACAAACCCAAGGTAAGAAGCAAAAATTTGTTACCTGAATGTGTTTAAGGATTTTGCTGGACTTGCCGGTGTATTTGTAGAGTCCACTCGACATAACCACTGGTACCTCCCATCGGGTCCTCGACAAGATTTGTAAGAAGAAGAAAGCCTTCTCGGGGTTGTTCACCTTGTCTAACAAGATGACACAGCTGATAATATGAGGGGTCGTTTTCTCTAAATTTCTCAAGTATCGTCAGTAACTTCCTTGACATTTCATTGTCACGCCGAGTAAGGGAGACCTGGTTCTCCAAAAAAAACAAAAATGCAGCAGATGAGTAACAACCAAATCTCGTTTAAGCCGGAGCAAGATGAGTTTAGAAAGACACAAAGGAAAAAGGATTCTTGCAACAAGTATCAAAGAATTTTTTTCAAGGAACCATCTAAACCAAAGAAATATGTCTAACGCGATCTGTTATACCCTTGACAGTTCTGCCGCACAATCTTGCCCAAGTAAATTCATAGCTATATCAGGTGAAAGTGCTCTCCCAAACCAAATAATGAACCGAAAACCGTCATCATATATATAGAGGCCCCGGGGATCTAAGCTTGCTGAAGCCAATGGCAACCTTTTCTCAATGCTAGCTAGATCATCTGGAGCCGATCCCTGAAAACAGAACAGCAGAAACTATTTTATGCATGCCTCGAAAGGAGCTTCATGATAAATTAATGCTCGGCTAAAGAAAAGTTTACCTTAATAAGATGCTCATCAACTCGGATTAAGTTGGGATATAAAAGTTTCAAGAGTTTTTTGACTGGCAGAGTCATCATTGTGAAACCTGCTGCACAGCGTTCGTCGAGTATAGCATCAGCATACCCACCACGGAGAGGTGTTGACTTCTGAAGTGCCAATCCATACAACAATAAGTACTTGAGAGATTCTGGATATATGATTCTCCCTGCCAAGCGATGTTGAACGGAATAGAGATTCCGATAGTCTTTGAGGGCCTTGGTGATTCTTTGTTGCAAATAGTTTCGAGCATCTTCAAGCTTACTGGACAACGTTTTCTCAATTGCTGCAAGAAATTTACGCTAAAATAAGATAAACCGAAATTTCAAACTTCAGATATGCAATGGCATATGCTATTACTAGAAAAGACTTCATTTGCTGTACCTAGCCTAGAAAGCAAGGTGACAATGGCACCAGTATCAGCATGACGATACATATCTGCGAGATCTGTAACTACTGGTGCTGCTGCTGTATGTACTCTAATACGTCGCTCACCACAAGATGCCGTGTATCTTTAAATTGTCAAGGAAACTTCAATAACTCGTAATACCCAATCTAAACTCCAGGAAACAACTTTGAACTGATAATAACTCATACAATTATGTAATCAGCTTCCACACATGATAAATAAATACACAATTAACCAAACGAACCCAACAGAAATCTAAAGAAATGAGGAAAAGAATCAAGTAAACGAACAGTTCAGAATGAGAGTCAGAGCATCCAAAATATAAGTAAAATGTTGTTCTCCTAGAAAAGAAACAAAAGTAAAATATCTTGATCCAGCAGACATAAAGGTCATAAAAGATATAGAAACTATGTATGCGTGAGTGTATACTACTCAATTCGAAGGATACAGCAAAGCAACTTGGAAATAAACTGTCTGAGTTGTTAATAAAGCCTCTTCAAGAGACAACTGCATTGCAAATGCTTTATCACAATCAACAGCTGGAAGTGCTAACAAATCGGTAGACCGTAGCATAAAGTGCCCATGGAAGGATGTGAAGCGAATGCCTTCATATATATCAACACACGTAATTACAATAGGTAATCAAATTGGAAAATTTCACATGGAAGATCTGGCACTATGATTGAAAACGCCGGGGGAGTACCACGTATACTGACCTTTTCCGCATCGTATGCGCAAGACAGCTTCCCATGCAGTTTCCCTAGTAAGGTCTCTGGCTAACTCATGTCTCAATTTCTCTCCATGAAGAGCGGCTTGGAAATTTGGATAATAATTCACTTGACCTCCGGTATACTTTGCCAGAGTACCTATATTAGAAGACAAATGACAAATATAATGAATTTTCACGCTTTTGGCTCCTCCAGAAGTTTGTCAAATCTTTTGGAGTTCGTAGTTGGTTTCTTCCAATTAGCAAAACAGAACAAACATGGGAAAGTGGGCACAAACTATACATGAAAATCCCACACAAGATCAAGCAATTACAATTTTCACCAAGATGAATATACATGGTGCATTGTATAACGAACCCCCTCCCAAAAAAAACATTAAAAAAAAATTAATACAAACAAACAAAAAAGAGCATTCTCGATTTGCAGTTCAGGCTACTTGTCTTAGAAATACAATCGAGACCACTCTTATTAAAAAGTTTGACAGCTTTAGGAACTGCAAAGTAATTTAAGATTACTTCAAGGGCCAAGATGAAATTAATAATAGATCGGATCTGGCACATTATGTATCAGGCGATAAATAGAAAATTTCAGTAAATTCGAGCCATGCATCATCAGTGCTTGTAAAGATACCAAAACTTTGAGCCCTTCAACAACCCACTGCCCAAACATCATCACAGATGTCAATTTTCAATAAAAACTATATATAACATGTGAATAAGGAGTTGCTATTCCAAATACAAACATCAGCTACAACTTTAGTACCCCATAAGAAAACAGAGTAAGATAAGATCTTGAATGTATACCTAGGGAGGCTATATCAGTGTACTTGTCACTGAACGCATATACATTCACTCCTATCTGGAATTTTGTAAATTCTGCTGCCATCTGCTTGTAGAACGGATCTTCAGGTAGTCTTAATGCATGTTCTTTATCTGTTCCATAAACACGCAGGTCATCTCCACGCAATTTTAAGCGCCCAATGCCAAGAGAGGGCAGTGTGTTTTGGAAAATTAATAATTTTCCCCCAAGTTGACTCTGCAGAAACAAACACAGAGAAAGACTAACTACTGCTGCACATATAAATTGATCAAACTCTACAAGGTTAAATTAACATTGAATTGGAAAAGAAAAGAGATAAGAGCAGTATCCGGAATTAGTTCAAATAAACGAGACGGGGAAAAATCCACACACCATAAGCATGAGTGCAGCTTTAACAGCTGGACCTAAAGCTGATTCAACATTTAGGTTGTCTTGAAACATAGATGGTAAGCTATCGAGAAATGCTTCAACCACACTTCTTGATTCTGATAAGTTTACAAGCAGATCATCTGGCAGTGGCACAAATATGTCATCAAGATCTGAGACCACCATCATTTGAGGTTGAGTCAAAGATGACTGCACAAGTCAAACTCAGACGATTAATGGCTTAAGCAGCAGTAGAACATGAACATATTAATGAGCAAAAATAGAAATGCATACCTTCAAATTGTAAAAATGTATCGTGCTGTCAAAAGTTGCAAAACCAATCTGTGTTCTAGGATAGCCAGGCAGCCTATCCAAACATGACCTAATGGTTTTGGCCACAACCTGCAAGCGTCATCATAAGTTTCAGTTAAAGGTGAGAGAGAGAGTGACTAATAGTTATGTAAAAAAACAAAAAAAAAAGGTTTATTACTTACAAAATAAATTTTAAAAAAAAAATAAGTAACCCAAAGGAAAGGATATTGGTGCATACAAGTATAAAATTTGGAGTACAAAGGTGTGTTGTTAGCCAACTGTGTTTGACATGACCACTACACTACTAGATCATGCAAGAGATTATACCGTATAAAAGGCATTTGAGGTTATGAACAATGCTATAAAATTTTCAAACGTGTAAAAACAGTACAGTAAACTAAACCCACATTTTGAAAAGCACCGAGTGCATTTTATATTAAAAAGCATACTTTTTTATCCAGTACAAGAAGAGAAAAACTGAGAAGAAAGCACTATGTCATGGGGGGGAAAAAGACTGGTACAAAAATATGTTTTTGATCTGGACTACATTTATGCTGCCCAATTGGCAAAACATGATGCATGCACTCACCTCAATCATACCACTTCTAACTGCAGATATAGAAACGTCAATGAGGAAAAAAAATAGCGGCGGCATAGGTGGCCGGACCATATATTCTGTTGGAGCAACGAACTCTACACTACCATGTGTAAGCTCAGGTCTTTGATCCAAATCCATTCTTCTGCCAGTTGCATCCAAATGGGCAAAATATTCACCAGGAACTAAGCATAACAGTTAATGACATCAGTACAAATGCATGACATATAATAATGAGGATAAATGAATTACTAAAACCAATCATGACTCTAGCACTTTGAAAACTTAACCCTAATAAACCAGTATCTCAAGAATAAGTTCCATGAAAGCAAATTAAACCTGGGATTTAACTACAATTAGTTTCTTCTTCATATATCATTTATTTTAAGTTAGCAGAACAGCTACAAAATCTCCATAACACAGCGAGTAGTTCATAGACAAGACAACCTAATTCCAAAGACATTCTGGATCTCCTTGACCAAAGTAACAAATTAACCTAAATGTGTTTCGCCTGAGAACTTAATTGTAAATGATAGGTGAAGTGAAATTTACCATCATTAAGTAACGAACACATGTTACATCGCCACTTTCGTCCAGAATCTGTAAATGTCACAAAAGGGTTCACATATGTGCGACATCTTCTACAACGAACAATGCCACAAGAACCGAAATTAATTACCGGCACTTCCTCCTACGAAAAACAAAAGCAATTAGCAAAGTGTATGTAATAGTAAATTAGTTTATGTTACAGCTAGTATAGAAACACTCACCCCATCGGGTGCTTCCGCAAGCGGACAAACAACTGCTCCAAGAGGCAAGTGCCACCTTGAAGCCAAGGATTGGGAGCTTGGCATCCCACTAGTTGTAAGGCGTAGATATCTGGGATAACAATTCAATGGGAACATCTCAGAAACAACTTTTGGCTCCACATCGCCGTCCAATGGTCTTGGCAGAGATTTAAGATCTACACCTGGTTCAATTGATCCAGGAATGGATCCAATAGATAGTGAATTGAAGTCCTCTACTAATCCTTGCATAGGATTGACAGGAGGTCCAGAGATTGGATGCTGTGACTGAAATCCCGGGGGAGCTACAACATGAGGTGGACCATAACCTCCTTGCTGAGCCCCGTAAGGGGCAGACGATGTAGTTTGGAAATGTGGACCTCCCTGCTTAGCACCAAATGGCGACTGCATAGGTGGAGCTTGTGGCTCTGCACTAGGCTGCTGACGAACATATCCAGGAAATGGAGGTTGGATATTGGACCTGGGAGCCTGAAATGCTGAATCTGATGAAGGCTGAAGGGCATTGGCACCTGGTGGTGCATAATTTACAATTTGTGGTGAAGAACCAATTGGCACCAAAGGTGCCTGCTGCTGCGGCCGAAGGAGAACTGGCGGAGGTGGTCCTTGATTGGCAGGAGGCTGAAATGGTGGTTGACCTATAGGAGGAACCCGTGAAGGAGGTGGTTGTGTTGGGGGGAATTGTGGTGTAGGAAATCGTGAGAAAGGTCCAGCAGTTGGAGGGACATATGATGCCGGTGGAGGCACAGATGGGTCATTAAACCTGGAGAGCGGTGCAGGTCTGAAAGCAGAAGGTTGTTGAACCTGTGGAGCCATTGGCGGTGCGGGTCTAAAGCCAGAAGAGTCTGATCCGACTACAGGCCCCGATGCCGAAAAAGGCGTTGACTGTGGAGCTACTGGAGCATTAGGTCTCATACCTTGGGAATCTGATCCCACCACAGGACCAGAAGATGAAAAAGGTGTCATAGTCTGAGGATTGAGAGCAAAAGTTGTGGAGTGAGGTCTTGGAAGTGATATTAGGATGCCCGAAGTTTTCAGTACCTATTCTTTACGTCAAAACCGCGTTCCATTCCAGGGGTAGTAGTAACTGTAGGACCTAAACCTGCCACAACGACTAATATTACAAATTAACTTGACACCCAATATTCCCCCAAAAAAATTATGTAACTAGGTAACAAACAACCTTTTATACAAATAATGCTTAAACTAAGTAAATGGTACCTCAAACTACTGGGAAAGAAGATCATAGAGGAACCAAAGTTAAAGAAGCATTCAGAGGGCAGTCATACATGAGAATTAGTTACAGGGGAACAAATTCTATAAGAACCTCGCATAAACGAGTGATACATTAAAAATTAAAGGAAAAGTGATGCATTGAAAATTCACAGTTTCAATTCTTCCGTTCAGAATGATTTTCTCTGGTTGACTCAGCCTAAATACCTCCCATCGGCATTTCATTATTTTTCATTACACTTAATGCAAGTTTAGACAACTCCAACAAGTACAACCACATTATCACCAGGTTCAGCTCTGACATGGCCAACCCAAAACAGTTGATTCGACAAGGTTGACAGTATCAACTATGATAATTAAGAAACTAAGCACTAAACCCTAATTCTATTAGCATAAGCAAACACGCTCTTCGATTCACGTTTGCATGAGCACAGAGATTACTATTGATGAATCAGTGAAAAAAAAAATCTAAATCTCAGAATTTAAAAGCAAATTGAGTGCAACGTTGAAAATCCATCGACGCCATGAGAAAGTCAAGATTTCACTCAATTATCAGAAGTAACATAGCCTAACAGATCTCCGACCAAATAACACCCAAAAACCAAACCAAACCCGAAATCCAAACCACATAGTTCGCAAAAACCACCATGATTGTGCCAACATTTTTCAGATTCAAGACGAATCCACAGAGCGAAATTCGAGAAGAGGAAAGATCAAAACGCAAATACGAAAATAGAATTGCGAGAAAAAGAAGAGACCTTGAAGATCGGCGAAGAAGCCTCGCTCGACTCGCCGATTCAGACTCGATTACGCGATTCCGCTCGGAACGAAATCCGAGGAAAGCCGGCTCTCCGATAGGATTTCGACGGCGGAGGATCGAGAGAGCTCCGGCGTCGGCTTCGACCGGAGAGGCAAATCGGAGACTGTAGAGAGAGAAATTGAGAGAGGAGAGAGAGACCGAGTTTGCCTTAGAGAGAGAAAAGAGGGATCGGCGATGTTTATGTGAAAAACAGGCTCTTAATAATAATATTTTATTTATTTATGGGAAATTATTTTAAAAACTGTGATTAAAAAAAAGAGGGTCTTAAATAACTAATTTTTAGCACAGTACTTAAATAAATATATAATTTTTTGAAAAATACTCAAATAGTTGTTTTCACTTGAATAAGTCGATAAAAATATATGTAATTAATTAATTATTTATTTATTTTAAAAATTTTAGTATATATTTTTAGGATCAGTTAGATAAATAGTCATTTCGACTGTGTAATTTTTAAAAATAGCTACAGTTTCAAAAGATTTAAAAATTAGTCATAAAACTGTAAAAATTTCTGACAATAACAAAAATACACATAAAAATACTGTCAGAAATTTTTGACATTAGGCAAAAATTTTATAAGAAATTTCTTACATTGTTAGTTTTTAAAATTTTTAAAATTGTTGCTATTTTTTAAAATTATTTTGTAAACAGTGGCTATTTTCTTAAAATTCTCTTATTTTTACTGCAATGTAAATTATAGGTATGTTTATTCTTCACTCCTAAATAAATAATTAAATAAATTGAGTTATAAAAATATGCCATAAGTGAATGAGTGTTTCATAAAATAATACGTGTTTCATATAATTAAGAAAACAGACATGGTTCAATTTCAAGATGAATAAATAAACTTAGATACCTTACAACTACTTAATAGTTATTTGTTTAATAATTTATATCTCAAATAATGTGTTTATGTATTATTACCTTATGTTTATAGTATAAAAATTATAAATGCAGCACACACAAAAAACGTAAATTATTATTAGAAAAAAAAAAGACAATCCTCAAAATATCCATTTATTTAAGAGATTATTAAGTAAATGGCATGTTTTTAACTTTAGTTTTAAGAAATTGACCTGAGTTTGTTATAATTAAGTTATTAGCCTTTAGACAATATGTATTGACTTTTTTGCCCTACATGAGGTTGGAAGAAGAGTGATAATGGGTAAAAATGATAATTCATAGGGATTTGAGGCTAATAACTTAATATTTGAATTCTTAGGCCATTTTCTTAAAATATAAGCTTCCAAGTGGCTATTTAACAAATGAGCCCTTAATGAGATTTTTACGGATTTAGCAAAAAATTTTGTTATTTTGTTAAGGATTAGCCATAGTTTCACGAAATTAAGAAATTAGCCATTTTCATCGTATAACAAAATTTGTTACACGTACATCAAAATTTGTCACATGAGTACAAAAAATTATTACACGTGTATCAAATTTTGTTATACACGATGTATACAATGAATGATTAATTTCGTCAAACTATTGCTAAATTTTTGAAATATTAGCCTAAAAATAACTAAAAGCCAAATCTTCTCTTATTTAATTGAATTAAATTCTCATTTTTTAAAAATATATTTTTATCAAAGATCAAAACCACGACGTAATGTTCTTTTATCATATTTCACGACTCTCTTATGGATAAATGATATGGTCACTTAGGTAAATAGTCATTTTAGGTTATGTGTTTTTAAAAAATTGTCACAGTTTAAAAAAAATTCAAAAACTAGCCATAAATCTGTAAAAAAAATTTCTGACATTGTTAGTTTTTAATATTTTTAAAACTGTTGCTGTTTTTAAAAATCATTTTGTGAACAGTTGCTACTTTCTTAAAATTCCCTAAATGATATTATTAAGACGAAAATAATGTAAAAAAGTAAATTAAACGACTTGTCGTTTTTATCGAACGATCGTAGATTTCTCCTTCAAGGAACAATATACACTCCAATGCTTTGTATATTAGACGATTTGTCGTTTTTTAAGTAAAACTCTTTCGGACTTTTCTTAAGGGTAAGTCGTGAACTTTTGCGCGGGTAAATGTTTTGTTAACACGAAACGACATGTCGTTTTTAGTAGATTGTTGATAGGACGCGAACTTTTGCAGTTTGCACAATGGAGATTTCCCTACTTTGCTTAAACATGTGGGTTATTTATTTGTACGTAAAACAACTAATCATTTATCTTGTACATAAACGACATGTTGATGACTTTTTTTTCCCTAAGGACTGCCAACTTTTTAAACAACAATATTTCCTTGCTTGGACCAAAACGACATGTCGTTTTTAAGCGAAAACAACTACACCCGTGAATAACGCGCTATAAACTTAAAAACCAAAGCACGATATGTCGGTTGAATATGTATATACATAAAATATCAAATATTGTCATTTGATAGACTGGAGATTTTAGAATAGCAATATAAACAACATGTCGTTTTAATTTCAGCAACAACCAAAAACATGTCATACAACTCTTCTTTTTCTTTTCTTTTTTTTTTTTTTTTTGTGAGAGAGAGAGACATGTTTTATGAGCTACAATTAAGGAAGCAAAAATCAGTCTATCTTTTGAATTAACCGAACGACAATAAACCAAAGAAAGATGAAATGCCTGTTTGCAATATAAACCAAACGACACATTTCAGCAAAAAAAAAAAAAGAGAGACACATTTCTACCAACAACAAAATTGAAACTTTAACCCACTTTTATTTCTCTTCTTTCTGTTAGATATTTGTTGGTTGTATTAAATCCAATTCCGACGTCCTAATGGAAAAAAATATATTATTAAAAAATATTTCCAAACCTCAAAAAAAAAAAAAAAAAATGACAGAGGGTCAACTTGGTGGCTTTTTTCTTGCTTGCTCCATTATTTTCTCTCTCTCTTTCTCTTCATACTCCAGTCTCCAATCCAAATCTTCATCGATCAACTCAATTCTTGATTTAAAATTTTCAGTTTCAGTGATTTGATTTCTCTCCGATTTTCATTCAAAGCAAAGTTTCTTTCTTTTTGGCTGATCATGAGGTTTTGTGGGTCAGAGAGTGAGCTTGATCAAGAGATTTAGTTGTTCTCTGTTGTGGAATTCACTTCATATACTTATTCGATCTGGATTTTGATTATAGTCTCAAACAATGAATCGTATGTTTAGATTTTTTATTTTCATTTTTGACCCCCAAAAAAAAAAGTTACTTAGTTCAATTGAGTAAGTATGCTCTTCAATTTTATTTATTTTTGGTTTACCAGGAATATGAGAGATCGAGAGCTTCTTTTGAGAAATTGAAGAATTAAGTTTGGATCAGTTCTTCATTTTCTCGATCTCTTTGCTCAAAGTAAGCTGTTGTTGTTTTGTTTTGTTTTTTTTTAAGCAAGCTTTTTGATATACAATTCTATGTTTATTATGTAAAGTTAGATAAATGTTGTCCAAAGAAGTTGAGCTTGTGAGCTATTTGAAATTAAACTTGAAGAATTCAATCGATTTGATGTTATTTCAGCTTTTGAGCTCAAAACTCAGCTTTAAGAGCAAGACCATTGATGGGTTAACTTGTTTGTCTATGATTTGATCAAATCAAATAATCAATTTCAGCTTAGGCAAATCTTTTGTCTAATGTTTTTATTTTCTCGGTTCTTTTATTTGCTTTTCTTTTTTTGAGTTTGACAAAAAGCTGATTGAAGTTAGTTTCCAGGTCTTAGCTTAGAAAGAACCAACAACTGATAGTTATTTTGTTGTTGTTGTTTTCTCTCAGTCTATGCTGATCTTGATTGCTCACACAACTGGCTGAGCTTTGAGCTCTGAATTGCAGTCCGAGACGGTTTCCAATGGTGGATAATCGGAATGGCAACGGAAAATCTGCGAATGGGAAAACGCCGGGGTCGGGTTCTGGGGCCAACAACCCGTATGCCATTGATCAGGACAACTTTAGTAAGAGGTTGAAAGTGCTGTATCAACACTGGACTAGGCACAACAGTGAGCTTTGGGGCGGCTCTGATGCACTTGCTATCGCGACTCCCCCGAGCTCTGAGGACCTCCGGTACCTGAAATCCTCAGCTCTCCATGTCTGGATGTTCGGTTACGAGTTCCCGGAGACGATCATGGTCTTTACAAAGAGGCAGATCCATGTCCTGTGCAGCCAGAAGAAGGCCTCATTGCTTGATGTTGTGAAAAAATCTGCCCGGGAGGCTGTGGGCGCCGAACTCGTTATGCACGTGAAGGCGAAAAATGATGATGGGGCTGGACTAATGGATAATGTGCTTCGCGTGGTCGGGGCTCGGTCGAAGTCTGGTGGCAGTGATGCCCCGGTTGTTGGGTACATAGCGCGAGAAGCCCCCGAAGGGAAGCTTTTGGAGATGTGGGATGAGAAGTTGAGGAATGCGGATCTTCAGCTGGCTGATGTGACGAACGGGTTTTCAGAATTGTTGGCGGTTAAAGACAGCGCTGAGCTTACGAATGTGAGGCGAGCTGCATTCTTGACATCGTCGGTTATGAGGAGTTTTGTTGTCCCCAAGCTCGAAAAGGTCATTGATGAAGAGAAAAAGGTTTCCCATTCGTCGTTGATGAATGACACGGAGAAGGCTATCCTAGAGCCAGCAAGAATCAAGGTGAAGCTGAAGGCACAGAATGTCGATATCTGTTACCCCCCGATCTTTCAGAGCGGAGGAGATTTTGATCTGAAACCAAGCGCTTCGAGCAATGATGATAATCTTTGCTACGACTCTACTAGTGTGATCATATGCGCCGTAGGGTCTCGCTACAACAGCTATTGCTCGAACATCGCTAGGACATTTCTGATCGACGCCAATGCTGTGCAGAGCAGGGCTTATGAGGTCCTCCTTCGAGCCCAAGAAGCCGCAATCAGCACTTTAAAAGCCGGAAACAAGATAAGCACTGCGTATCAAGCTGCAGCATCGGTAGTTGAAAGAGATGCTCCCGAATTGGCTGCAAGCTTAACAAAAACAGCGGGAACTGGAATCGGTCTCGAGTTTCGTGAGTCGGGGCTGAACCTAAATGCCAAAAATGAGAGGGTTCTGAAACCAGGCATGGTTTTCAACGTCTCGCTTGGTTTCCAGAATTTGCAGGCTGAAACCACCAACCCGAAGACACAGAAATTTTCCATCTTGTTGGCAGACACTGTTATTGTCCGTGAACATGTCCCGGAGGTGTTGACGCAGTCGAGTTCTAAAGCTGTTAAGGATGTGGCGTACTCATTCAACGATGACGATGACGACGAAGAAGAGCGGTTGAAAATAAAAGTCAAGACTAAGAGTGGAGGGGCCACCTCGTCTAAGGCAACGCTTCGGTCGGGCAACCAGGAGATGTCTAAGGAGAGCTGCGAAGGCAGCATCAGGCCGAACTTGCTCGACAGAAGAACGAAGAAACTGCGAGGAGGCTTGCCGGTGGTGGTTCAGCAGCGACCGATAATCGCGGTAATGGGAAGACTATTGGTGACCTGATCGCGTATAAGAACGTTAACGATCTGCCGTCTCCAAAAGATTTGATGATTCAGATTGATCAGAAAAATGAAGCCATCTTACTGCCGATCTACGGAAGCATGGTTCCTTTCCATGTAGCCACTGTCAAAAGTGTTTCCAGCCAGCAAGATGGTAACAGGAATTGCTACATCCGGATAATCTTCAACGTGCCCGGTATGCCATTCAGCCCTCATGATGCAAACTCCATCAAGTTTCAAGGCTCGATTTACTTGAAGGAAGTTTCGTTTCGCTCCAAGGATCCAAGGCACATAAGCGAAGCTGTGCAGCTCATCAAAACCCTTCGCCGGCAGGTTGCTTCCAGGGAGTCGGAAAGAGCCGAGAGGGCAACTTTGGTAACTCAGGAGAGGCTGCAGCTCGCTGGTCCAAAGTTTAAGCCGATAAGGTTGCCTGACCTGTGGATTCGTCCTGTTTTTGGCGGCCGGGGGCGAAAGCTCTCGGGGTCCCTTGAAGCACATGCCAATGGTTTTCGATATTCTACTTCGAGGCCCGACGAGAGAGCGGATGTCATGTTTTCCAACGTCAAACATGCCTTTTTCCAGCCGGCGGAGAAGGAGATGATTACTCTGTTGCATTTTCATTTGCACAATCACATTATGGTGGGAAACAAAAAGACGAAAGATGCGCAATTCTATGTAGAGGTGATGGATGTGGTCCAGACTTTAGGAGGAGGAAAGAGATCTGCGTATGATCCCGACGAGATCGAGGAGGAGCAGCGCGAGAGGGCTCGAAAAAATAAGATCAACATGGACTTCCAGAACTTTGTGAACCGAGTGAATGATTTGTGGGGACAGCCCCAATTCAAATCGCTTGACCTCGAGTTTGATCAGCCCCTGAGAGAGCTCGGTTTCCACGGAGTGCCTCACAAGGCCTCGCTTTCATTGTCCCTACGTCAAGCTGCCTGGTGGAGTTGATCGAGACACCATTCGTGGTGATAACTCTGAGCGAGATCGAAATAGTCAACCTCGAGAGAGTGGGCCTTGGACAGAAAAATTTCGACATGACAGTGGTGTTCAAGGACTTCAAACGGGATGTTTTTAGAATCGATTCTATCCCGTCGACGTCCCTAGACGGGATCAAGGAGTGGCTCGACACAACGGACCTCAAGTACTACGAGAGCAGATTGAACCTCAACTGGCGGCCTATCCTGAAAACCATTACCGACGACCCCGAGAAGTTCATAGAGGATGGCGGATGGGAATTCTTGAACATGGAGGTCAGCGACTCGGATTCTGATAACTCAGAGGAATCAGACAAAGGGTACGTGCCATCGGACATACAGTCCGACACAGGCTCAGAGGATGAGGATGACGACAGCGAGTCATTGGTGGAGTCCGAAGACGATGAGGAAGAGGACTCCGAAGAGGGCTCGGAGGAGGACGAGGGCAAGACATGGGAAGAGTTGGAGAGGGAAGCAAGCTATGCAGACAGGGAAAAAGGAGACGATTCCGACAGTGAGCAGGAGCGAGCCAGGAGGAAGATGAAGGCGCTTGGGAAAGCCCGGGCGCCGGAGAAGAGGAGCCTAGGTGGAAGCCTTCCAAAGAGGCCGAAACTAAGGAGATAGGCTTTTTGCTTTTTCTCATCATTTTGTGCAATAGTTTCATTACCAATTATAGATGGTTCTTTTGTTGTAAGCTATCGCTACGTTTTTACCGAAGATGTTAAATGTTGTCAAGGTCTGTTGTTGTAGCTTTTTTTTTTTGGCTAAGAGTTTTTGTAGTTTATTGTTATACAATAGAGACATCATACTTTATTTACCTGTACTATAGTTCGATGAAAGTTTTGAGAAGTTTTTACACAAGTCTTGAGTTTAAAGATTTTTCGATATGTGTTTCGAGTATATTACTCTGGATAATTTCTTTGGGGACTCTGTAATGTATGTAAAGTAAATGAATTTATGGTTGTGCATGAAACATAAGCACAGCCATTATAGATCCGCCAATACCTTTCAATTCATATAATTATGTTTTATTTAAATCTGAAGACTTAGGTGATATCAAAATGTCATCAGCAACAAAAGCAACCAAATAAACTACAAATTCTAACACAAGCGAGTTGAGAGACATAATGGGAAAACATAGATATGACGATACTAAAAGAAGATACCGATGTACAAAACAACATGGTGACAGGGTAACTCGTTTTGATCCAAAAAATAAGACTAATAACTGCAAAACAAACTAGTACAAAATAGGAGTTTCAAGCTAGGTCAGGCTGCTAAAGAGGAAATAAAGACCATCTAAATAAGGGGAAAAAGCCAAGAAATCTAAGGCTACGTCTAACGTCGCTTCACCCGCTTAGAAGCAGAACTACTAGGTGCGGCTCGAGATTTTCCAAAAGCTTTCATCTTCCTTCTCTTCCTCTCCTCCTCGCTGTCTGACTCGTCACCGTGCTCTCTGTCTGCATTGCTGGCTTCCCTCTCCAACTCTTCCCACGTCTTACCCTTCTCTTCTTCCGAATCTGCTTCTGAATCATCCTCCTCCTCATCATCATCAGACTCCACCAATGATGCACTATCGGAGTCGTCATCCTCAGACTCCGATTCAACCTCCACATCTGATGGTTCATAGCCCTGGTCCGACTCTTCCGAGTGTTCTGATTCCGAGTCAGTAGCTTCAAGATTCAGAAACTCCCAACCTCCATCATCAATGAAGCTCTGTGGGTCATCGGTGATTGTCTTCAGTATCTGCCGCCAGTTCAGATTCAGCCTGCTCTCATAGTACTTGATGTCTGTTGTGTCAAGCCATTCTTTAATGCCATCAAGAGCAGTTGAAGGAATGGAATCAATCCGGAGAACATCCCTCTTGAAGTCCTTGAATACAATCGTCATGTCGAAGTTCTTCTGCCCAAGGCCAACCCTTTCCAGATTCACTATCTCAATCTCACTCAGAGTGACTACGAGGAAAGGAGTTTCTACTAGTTCCACCAAGCAAGTTGAGCTAGGGACAATATATGCCGAGGATTTAAAGGGTACACCATGGAAGCCAAGCTCTCTCAGAGGCTGATCAAATTCGAGGTCTAGGCTACTGAACTGAGCTTGCCCCCAAAGATCGTTAACCCGATTCACAAAGCTTTGAAAATCCATGTTGATCCTATTCTTCCTGTCCCTCTCCCGCTGTTCCTCTTCAATCTCATCTGGGTCATAGGCAGATCTTTTTCCACCCCCCAAAGTTTGAACTACATCCATCACCTCGACATAGAACTGCACGTCCTTTGTTTTCTTATTCCCAACCATTATGTGATTATGCAGATGAAAGTGAAGAAGAGTGATCATCTCATTTTCCGCTGGTTGGAAAAATGCGTGCTTAATATTCGCAAACATTACATCAACACGCTCATCTTGCCTGGTGGTAGAATAGCGGAACCCGTTGGCATGAGCTTCAAGTGTACCAGGCAATTTTCTTCCACGACCACCAAAAACAGGACGTATCCAAAGGTCAGTCAATCTAATTGGCTTGAATCTGTTACCAGCTAGCTGGAGCCTCTCCTGTGTAACAAGCGTTGCTCTCTCAGCCCTCTCAGATTCTCTGGCAACGACTTGCCGCCGAAGTGCCTTAATCTGCTGAACCACCTCACTGATGTGCCTTGGGTCCTTGGAGCGGAATGAAACCTCTTTCAAGTAAATAGACCCCTGGTGCTTCAACGAGTTCGCATCATGGGGACTAAAAGGGGTCCCAGGAACATTAAAGATAATTCTGATGTAACAAGTACGGTTAGTATCTTGCTGGCTGGAAACCGTCCTAACAGTAGCAACATGAAAAGGCACCATACTCCCATAAATAGGCAGCAGGATAGCTTCGTTTTTCTGGTCAATCTGTATCATCAAATCTTTCGGAGGAGGGAGGTCATTGACACCCTTGTACGCTATCAGATCTGTTAAAGTCTTCACAGCCGAGCGGTTGTCTCCAGCTCCAGGTCCTCCACCAGCAAGTCGCCTGGCAGTTTCTTCATTTTTCTGCCTGGCAAGTTCTGCCTGATGCTGTCTGCGGAGCTCCTCTTTTGAAACCTCGTGATTATCAGACCTTAAGGTTGTCTTAGAGACAACGGCCTCTGAGCCATTAGCCTCCAACTTTCTTTCAGGCTTTTCCTCTTCTTCATCATCTTCGTTAAACGAGTATGCCACATCCTTAAAGGCTTTAGAACTTTTGCTTGTAACCACTTCTGTTTTATCAGTGTCAACAATAACTGTGTCTGCAAGCAACAATGAAAAATTCTGCTTTTTTGGTTTAGTGGTTTGATTCTGCAAGTTCTGGAAACCAACAGACACATTAAAGATCATGCCTGCTTTCACCACCCTGTCATTTTTTGCATTAAGATTCAACCCGGACTCACGAAATTCAAGACCAATCCCAGTTCCAGCAGATTTTGTCAGATATTGAACTAATTCAGGAGCATCCTTCTCAACAACTGAGAGGGCTGCTTGATATGCAGCACTGACTTTATTTCCAGGTTTCAGCGCATTGATGGCTGCATCATGTGCCTTCAGAAGAACCCCATATGCCTTGCTCTGCAGGGGATTAGCATCAATCAAGAATGTCCGAGCAACATTGGAGCAGTAACTCTTGTATCGGGATCCAATAGCACATATGATCACACTTGCAGAATCATAGTAAAGTAGCTCGTCATTGCTTGCAGCGCTAGGCCTGAGATCAAACTCTCCACCACTTTGAAGAATCGGAGGGTAGCAGATGTCGACATTCTCTGCCTTGAGCTTTGCACCAGCTTTGGATGGTTCCAATATGGCCTTCTCTGCCTCATTCATCAAAGCAGAATGTGTGACTTTCTTCTCCTCATCGATAACATTCTCAAGCTTCGGAACAACGATATTATTCATGACATTAGTAGTCAAGAACGCAGCCTTCTTCACATTCACAAGTTCTTCCTTGTCTTTAACAGCAAAAAGATCCGAGAGACCGTTGGCTATATCATTTAGCTGGAAATTAGCATTCTTCAACTTCTCAACCCACGTCTCTAGGAGATTTCCTTCAGGAGCTTCTCTAGAAATGTACCCAACCACACTGCTATCATTGCCATCTACCTTCGACTGAGAGCGAATGGCACGAAATATGGCCTCCATAAGCGCACTTCCATCGTCACCCTTTCCCTTCACATGCATCACAACCTCAACACCAACAGCCTCCTTGGCAGGTTTTTTCACAACTTCAAGCAAAGATATCTTCTTCTGGCTACACAGAAAGTGGATCTGGTTCTTCATGAAAACCATAATGGTATCTGGGAATTCATAACCCAGCAGCCAGATGTTCAATGCTGATGACTTCAGGTATCGCAGATCTTCCGATGGTGGAGGCGTTGCTATGGCAAGCACATCAGAAGAACTCCACAGGTCCGATTTGTTATCATTCCAATGCGAATAAAGAGTCTTCAACCGCTCGCTGAATTTACCCAAATCAATAGAGTAAGTGTTTCCAGCTCCAGCAGCTTTCCCGTTTGCAGGTTGGCCATTGCCACTGCGATGATCGGCCATTGTCAAAGTACTCCCACCTGCAACTGGTCTGTACAGAAATAACAGCCCTTCAACAGGTTAATAACTAATATTGCTCGGTCGATTTCATTTAAGATTTTAGTAATTTTTCTTCATTCTTCAAACGAACAAGTCAAAGACAAAATTTCTAAAATCAAAAAATCAAAACGCCAAGTACGGCAAAAAAGGAGGATATACCACATATAAATGATATATAAAAAAAAGCAAAAATTATTCACACCCATGTACGTCAAAAAAGTGGTCCTCAAGCACATACAAGTTCTAACAAGTAGCAAAGTGAAAACGACAAAATCTGAGATGATGGCTGGGGTCTGCGTCAGGGTTTCATAAGTTTCTCTACTTTCTCTTGCAAAATTAGGGTTTTCATAAAGTCGGCAATTCTGAGCTCTACCCGACAGTGAAAAAAAAAATTAAAAATACAATTAAGAAAAAAAAAACTCAAAATAAAAAGTCATCTCTCCTTTCCCTAAATTCAAGAAACCAAAAAACTAGGGTTTCGCGCACAAATATCACAGACGCGTCGAACAACAACCAAAAGTACCAAAGAAATGAACTAACAAAATCCAAAAATATTCCAGAGAAAAAAGAAATTCCAAACCTTCACTTTCCTTCTGGGAAATTCCAAACACTAGACCAGTCTCAATCGCGTTTCGTAGCCACGAATCGAAACACAGAGCCAAGCAAAACCCAGCTGCCCTCTCAAATGCGAAACGACTCGACTCGAGAGCTTCAGAAATTAGAAATGCACAATCAAAGAGCTAGATTTCTCGGAAAATTTTAATCTAGGCCATAGAAATTCAAAGCGAAAAGCTTCGCTGAGAAAATAAAAAATTCTCGGGAAAATGAAAAACCAAACGAGAGAAAATCAGAGAGGGAAGAGAGTGAGAGAAATTTTGATTTTCGAGAACTCTAGAAATGATTTATATATGGCTGAGAAGAGAGGGTAATGCCGTTTTGGGGAGAAAGTTTTTTTTTATGTGCGGACGAAAATAGCCCGCAGAGTTGAGCGATATTACGTTATAGTTTGTAGGCCGTGAGGTCTTTTGTAGGGGTATTTTGGGGACTCGGGTTTGTTTCGAAGTGCGACTCGACGGCGTCGTTTTGGATAATGATTGCTGAGCTAGAGCTTGTTGGCGCGACGACGTCGTAGTATGCGTTTAGGCGGGGGCGGGAAATGGGCTGCCTTTGTCCAATAAGTGGCGGGAAAATAGGATATTAATGAAAAAACTTGGAAATTGTTTCTTTTTTTTTTTTCGGAAAAATGTCACATTACCAAATTAAAGAATAAAGATTATCATCAAACGAATATAAAGATATATGTGTTACAATTAGATTCTATTTAAGATATTTCATGAAAAAAGTTGTATAAATCGTACGAGTTTTTGACACGTTCTTTTGAGCAGTTACTGGAGAAAATAGGTTAATAACCAATATTAAAATTTATGATACAGTTAATTACTTTCCTCGTTAGGTTTATGATCTACAAAACTGTCTAATATTAATATACTTGGTTGATAATGTGTTAAAATTATCACAGCGAATTAACGAAATAACTCGTGATGTGTAGTTGACATAGACATTTTTCGTTTATTTTTCTTTTGATTATTTTATGTGTACGGTACGTTATTGTGATTTTATAGCACTTAAAATTTCTTATAAATAAGTGTTATTCTCTCAAGTTTATTTAATTTTATGATTCAATCGGATTATTACATTGCTTGTGTCTCGTGAACCAATTTTTGTACTTGTTTTGAGATTTGCTTAAATTAGTTCCTAATTATAACCTCGTATGAAAAATTCTTTGAAACCTTAAACCCTAAACTCCAGTTAATGTGTATTATTGTTTTACAAACAAATTTTGAAGAAATGGCCTTCAAATTTTAGAATTTATTAATCCTATGCTCCAACAAACTTCAGATTAAAACATCTATAATTCTTAACGTGTCTCTAACTATCCTTTATTATCTGCCACAAAAAATTGACTTGGTAACAAATTTCATAGAACACGTGTGTTTTATGTTAATTTATTAACAATGGAACAAAGTATATGGATATCTCGTTGTTTGTTTTGTTTTGGCCCCCTAATCTCTGTTAAATGATCTCGTAAATTAAGAAACAAAACGACGAACATCTAGAGGCATTTCTGTTGAGAAATTTCGGTCGTTTTCAAAGCTTACACCTGGAGTCAAGCGAGTTATAATAATGTATTCTAAATCCATGACCACATGATTTTGTCATATTGCTAATAATCACCGTAAATATGTAACGATATTTTCATGGTTAAGATTATCTAGCACGTAATCATTTTTATCGCTGTTAACACGAGATGGTATATACTTGGTCGTTGGAACTTATATCATTGTCCAAATGAGATACACATGAAAAAAAAAAAAACATAATAAAAAAAATAACGGAGTTTGTAGCAATACCTAGTTTTTCGTAAAAAAATATATGTATTTGGAATTTAGTCATTTTTGTACAATTGTGTTTAACTCGTTGATCTAACGAAAAGCTAATCTTACAAGCTCGTGAATCCTGTTTATCGACTAAATAATATTGGGCCAATTTGGCATTTAGCAAAAATTTGAGAGAATTTCAAAATAAAGTCATTCTTGATGCCACTTAATAATCTATACCCCATGTGGTGTGCTCCTTTCATATCCACTCTATGTTTGTAGTGTAAATTTTGGGGTATAAATTAAAAGTGCAACACACATGGGGTATAGATTATCATTGTGTCAAGAATGGGGTATTCTTCAAAATCCCCCTTAGCAATTTTCTAATATAATAATTAGCTAAGAAAAACATATTAAACACTATACGTAATCGAACATACGTGGACGTAGTCTTATTTACAATTACAGCAAATGCATGACAAGCACACAATAATTAGCTTATTGTTTAAAATGAAAAATTTCATAAATAGCACCTATAGTTTGACATTGTTTTTAAGTTGTCCTTTAATGTATAAAAAAGTGTCAAATAAGCCTTCAAAGTTTAACCCGTCAATTATATAAATCCCTCCGTTAGTTGAAGTGAACGGAAAGTTGATGTCGCTGCTAGTTTTGTTTTTTTTTGTTTTTCTTTAATCCTAAATAATTTTTAGAATTTCACTTAGTACCTAGAATATATAAATCTTTTCATTTATAAACCCTAACTCCACAAACAAAACCGCTTAATGCCAAAACGCTGACAGTCCCCCTCCTCCTCATTTCATCGTCCTTGTCTCTACTCGGATCTCTCTCTAACTTATCTCTCCCTCCCCAAAACCCTAACCCGCACACCGCCACCGATCGCTACCAGCGAGCCACAACTCCATTTTCACCATAATGTGCGAAGCTCCGTCATTGCCCCGAAACCACGCGAGCCTTGTGCTGCTATATCGAGCCGAAGCTGGGCTTCACAAATCAACCAACGCAACTCTGGCCACCGCGGATTCTCCATCGTCAAGTCCTCACTAATCCCAAACCTGCACCGTCGCAACCTTGCCTCCGCACCGAACCCGATTCCGTTGTGCAAGCCTTGCCATGCGGAGGAAAATCCGCGCTAGGTTTATTGTGATGTTTATGTTGGAATATTTATGTATTCTTTTTGACTTTTCATTATAAAGTTAATAGTGTAGATTGCCATACATACTAGAGTAGTACTAGACATACCAACTTTTTAATACAAACTCATGTGCCATACTATCATTGGTGAATGTTTATCATTTAATTAGAAGGATGTCAATCAAAGCATGATACTTCAATTGCCACATAGGTTGGTATAAAAAAATTGGTAAAAGAGTTGGTATGTCTAGCATTATTCTATATACTATAGCACTTATTAGGTTTTTGTTTGTTCGGATATCCTGTGCTAGTAAAACCACTATAGGTGGGTTTTTGTTTGAAGATTTAGGAAAGTTTTATTTTTAATATTTTTTATGGCTGTAAAAAAAGTGGTTTGTTTTGATGAATGAGAAAAATATGAATCTTGAGATGATTGTGAATGAGAGTTTTATGGAATATATTATGAGGGAAAGAGAGAGCGAGGAGTCTTGGCAGTGATGCTTTGAGAGACTTGATATGTTTAGAGTGTTTGAGTTTAAAAATGGAAATATGTATTTTATTTTAGGTATTGAGTAAATTTTTAGAAATTATTTATGATTTTTTTAAAATTAAAAATAATAACGATCAAACTTTGAGAGCTTATTTGGCACGTTTATACATTAAGGGTGATTTGAAAATTATGTTAAACTATGGGGACTATTTATGAAATTTTTCCTATTTAAAATATATTTATGATTTAATGAATGTTTGCCAATTGTAATCGATCGCATAAATGATGACTCACAAATTTATTTATTGCTCTCATTTGATAATTTATCAATTTTACTATGTTGAGTAAAAAAAAAATTATTTTTTTGCATACGTTTAATCGCCAACATAAGTTTTTGTTGCAGTTTCTTTTCATCTCAATTATTTTTTATCCAATTTCACCCAAATAATATAAAAAATATTAGCCTTTCATTATTTGATGATATTAAAAAAATAATGAAATGATAATCGTCTCAACCACTCATGTAAAAATAGGTTTTATAGTGTTTTAGCTCAATCACTCACATAAGATAAAAAATAAAAAAATAAAGACGAACTTTATGTATTTTAAAATATCATAATTATTGCTCATGTTTTATCGAAATGTCATGTTTTTCCACGAGCTATTTTTTTATACAAAATTTATTTTCTGGTTTTAATACAAAATTTCGTCGAAAGGCAACTCTTGTAGAAATTAATTTGTTAAATTTTATATATTCAAAATACAAATTTCCAAAAAATAAAGATTGAGAAGCCAATTTAACCGGAGCCAAATACTACCACCTCTGATTCATTTGAAAAAAAATAAAATAAACTAGAGGGCATATCGGTATTATAAAAAAACTGGGGGGTAGAAGTAGAACGCGGTATTTATATATGGCTATGAGGCAATAAGGGCAAACTTGGAAAATGAAGAGCAAAGCAATGAAATGGCAGCCAATAGCGAGTCCTGGCGCGCTAAAGCGTCCCTTCCCACAAAACACACTCACTCTCTCTCTGTGTCCTCACGCGACCCATGACTCACCTAACCACCAACCACACCATACCATACCAAACCAAACAATCCCTCTCTCTCTCTCTCTCTCTCTCTCTGTCTCTCATTAGGACAGTCTAAAGAGAGTGGAAAAAGAAAGGAAAGCAAAGGAAAGCAAAGGAAAGGAAAATAAAATAAAAATCGATCGATAATGGCGAGGAAGAAGATCAGAGAGTACGACTCCAAGAGACTCCTCAAGGAACACCTCAAGCGTCTCTCGTCCTTCGATCTCCAGATCTGCTCTGCTCAGGTTTCCAATTTCCTTCTTTCTGCGTGAATTCCAATTTTTTTTCCCTTTCCTTTCTTGCTTTTTGGCCTAGACAAGAGTGTTTCGTGATCGTGATTGGCTTTGTTTTGGTATTCTATGGCTTCTTTTTTTTTTCCTTGTTTCAAGTCAAAACCTGATCCAATTTTTATTTGTTTGGTTTTCGTTTCTGATTGAGATAAGATTTGTGTTATTGCCTTAGAGGAGCGTTCTTTTGATTAGCTTATTATTGGTTCTCGTATGGCTTTCTTGTTTCAATTCAGAACTTGATAGATTTTTCAATATTTGTTGCTTGAGTTTGTTTTCCATTTCCGAGTAAGAAAATATTTGCATTTTTGTCTCAAAGGGTAGTGTTTTATTTGTTTATTTATCTACTTTAATTAGCTTCGTCTTGATTTTTCTTAGGATTGATAATAGCATCACGAGGTGTTTCTTTTATATATATATATAATTTCGTCTACATTGTTTTTCGATTCTTTAGGTAACAGAATCGACAGACTTCACTGAGCTGACTAACCAACAACCATGGCTTTCGTCGACAAAGTTGGTTGTGAAACCAGACATGTTGTTTGGGAAGCGGGGGAAGAGCGGTTTGGTGGCTTTGGACTTGGATCTTGCTCATGTTGCCAACTTTGTCAAAGCAAGGCTCGGGAGAGAGGTGAGATTGTTGGCCAAAAATCGATATTCGGATTTCAAACTGAAAACTTTGTGTGTATTTCCCTTCTAATTTGCGATGATTAAATTGAATTGGATTCGATTTTAGGTTGAGATGGGTGGTTGCAAGGCACCAATAACGACTTTCATTGTCGAACCCTTTGTTCCTCATGATCAAGAGTATTACCTTTCGATAGTTTCTGAGAGGCTTGGTTGCACTATTAGCTTCTCGGAATGCGGAGGTATTGAGATCGAAGAGAATTGGGATAAGGTATTGCAGATTTTTATTGTTGCAATGTCACTGTTCCATTAGTTTTGTGGATTCTTAAGACCTGATATCTTATTTATGTATAAGTCTATTTTTTATGCGAATTCGGTTTTGTTTCGTGTTTACTTCAGGTCAAGACTGTGTTCCTTCCATCTGAAAAGCCAATGACCTTGGACGCAATCGCTCCACTGATAGCTACACTTCCATTGGAGGTAAGTTGTATTATGCTTTTTTTTGGTTGATAAGGTGATTGCTGTTTTATTACTAATTCTTTTAGATATCAAGATTGGCTATCATATTAACAAAAAATATAAAACATGGCTGTCTACATGGAACCTCTTTCAAAACCAGTTGTCCTAATTGTGTGGATATATTCTCATGCCAAAGAAATAGGCCGTGGGCATTCCAGATACCTTTACTCAAATAGTTGTGTTGTGGTCTAAGATGAAAAATTACTCACTCATCGTTTATTACCTTAACCAAAAAAAAAAAAAAAAAGCCCTTTTACAATAACTGATTGCTTACAAGTTTTAGAAACAGAATAGAGATGGGGAAATGTTCTCTTATTTTATGTTTCCAAGTGTTTTGTTATTATGTTGGTTATACTTTTTTTGTGTCATTGTTGTTCACTAATGTCTATACCTAGGTTCGAGGAAAATCGGCGATTTCTTAATGGGTGTATTTGCTGTATTTCAAGGTATGTAATGCTGACAGGTAGAACCTGAATGATTACACGATCCGAATGTACTTCTCATGTAAAAAAATGTGTATTTTCGAGTTAGCTATGTTATCTAGCGTTCTCGTGTTTCATATTGAAATAATTTAAATTCTTCTCAATACATGTTGATTTTTTATGCCTCTTGTCTTTACAATTTTGTTTGAATAGATCTGGACTTCAGCTTCTTGGAAATGAATCCATTTACATTGGTCAATGGTGAGCCATATCCACTGGATATGAGGGGTGAATTGGATGACACCGCCGCTTTCAAGAACTTTAAGAAGTACATAATTACTGTTTTAAGAACTCTAGTTTATGCTTGAGTTATTTCTAAACTGTTTATTCAAATCTAGCCTTGAAGAGGCTGTTAACTTATTTGGTGACTTTATTTCCAGGTGGGGAAACATAGAGTTTCCACTCCCTTTTGGAAGAGTTCTGAGCCCGACAGAAAGCTTTATTCATGCATTGGACGATAAAGTAATTTCAGATTAAATCTCTGCTGTTTTATATAGAACATGTTTTTCATACATTAATTTAGATTCCCGAATGTGTTATGTGGGCGTTGACGTTTACGCTGATTTGATCAGATTTACTCATCGTGTTCTCGAGTAAATGTTGCAGACAAGTGCATCTCTGAAATTTACTGTTTTGAACCCAAAAGGACGCATCTGGACAATGGTTGCGGGAGGAGGTGCGAGTGTTATATATGCAGACACTGTAAGCATTCCAAGAATCGAAGTTTCTAGATAATAGTGCTACAGCAGACTACTCCAATCTCCGAGTTAAATTGCACATAAGGCTGTCGCTTTTTATCAATGGTGGAGTTCTGGGCCATTGATGTCTTTCTTATCATTGATTTCCCACCTGTTTTCTAGGTTGGAGATTTGGGTTATGCATCTGAGCTCGGTAATTATGCAGAGTATAGTGGAGCTCCAAACGAGGAGGAGGTCTTGCAATATGCTCGAGTAGTTATTGACGTAAGTGAATCTAGCTACTTACCTACATTTCAGCTTCTTGTTTGAGATGTAGTGCTTGCAATAATTCCATTTTTTTTTTTTGAAATGATTCCATTTTAACGATACCTTACTCTGTCATCACACTGTAGTGTGCCACCGCTAACCCTGATGGTCGTAAGAGAGCTCTTCTAATTGGTGGAGGCATTGCTAACTTCACTGATGTTGCTGCTACTTTTAATGGGATTATTCGAGCTTTGAGGGAGAAAGTATGTTATCACTCTGTTTTCTGTGTTATTTTGTTCTCTTGGTCCTTTGTTTTTGTTCTCATGTATCTATTCTCTCTTTTTCTGTCAGGAGTCCAAACTGAAGGCTGCCAGAATGCACATATATGTTCGAAGAGGCGGTCCTAATTATCAGACTGGTTTGGCGAAGATGCGGGCTTTGGGAGAAGAACTCGGAGTACCCCTAGAGGTATGAGAGTCCAAATCTTTTTGCCAAAAATCTCCTTTAAAGCATAACTACTCTGGTGGCCTTGTGACCTTAATTGAACACTTGTCTTTAGATCCAACTCTATTTATACCTTTGGGGTACAGTAGATGAAACCAGTTCACAAGTTTCACATTTTGAAGCATAGTGTAAGGAAGAGAGAAAAATATTTTGAAGCATGTTCCAACAACTAATGTAGAACTTGGAAGATTTTCCCTCATAGCCTTGAAGATTGTAATCAGAAAGGCCATCTATATTTGTTTTGCGGCTTGATTTCTTTCTCATGAGTTTCTCAAATTTTATTTACCTTTGCTTTCAGGTTTATGGGCCGGAGGCCACAATGACTGGCATCTGCAAGCAGGCGATCGATTGCATCATGACTGAAGCATGAAGCCGTACTTCATTCTCCTCGACCCTTGCATTGTGTGCCAAGAAAGAAATGCCGCATTTCGACGTTGACGGGGGAAAACAACTTGCCCAAGTCTTGTCTGAGCGCCAGTTCAGTTGATTCTTGTTTTTTGTTTTTATTTTTGCTTTTTCTTTTTTTTTTTTTACCAGAACGTTTCCATTCCTTGATCCTTTCTAAGAAATGCAACAAGTGTTTCAGAGACTTTTGAGATGGACTAATAAGAAACTGATTTGTGCTGAAAGTTTGTAACATTTCAAATTCCCCAATATCCCTTTTTGTCCAAGTTCAAAAAGAGCTCTAATCAGCGAGACTCTTCAACTACGAAGCTTGGATGTCTAAGAACTGGACGTCAATGAATTATCCGGTTGTGAAAATCATTCACTCTAGAAGGGCAATTGCACTTGTAAAATGAGTCGCAATCTGATTTTATGATTAAGTTGTCACATTTCATACAATACATGCGTATTTCCAAGGCAGAAATAGCGTATATGGTTAGCCAAAAAAAAAAAAAGCTGACTAGTTGTTTGATGCTATCTACTATCTCTGACTCAGCAGATATAGTAGTGGGTTTTATTTTTTTGTTGAGATATAGTAGTGGGTGTTGATAACATCATTATGTGATCAACTTTCGTTGTTTATTATATGATCATATAATATAAGGTTAATATAGATTGAAAAGTTTCTTTCTTTTTGGTCGTTTAACAAAAACTAAAAAAGGGAATGAGAGAGAGAGATGGTCCCGGCGGGGCTCGAACCCGCGACCTTCGGCTCATAAGACCAACGCTCTAACCAACTGAGCTACGGGACCATCGTGTTACATTAGACTAAAACAATAAAATAACAAAAATATTACGTGTTATTGCTAATTTTCAATTATCGTTTCGTTGCATAGAGAACTTACTAAACTTCATTAACATCATAACCACATTTTGTTGATTAACTGTGAAAATCTTTTGCTTCTCTCATGTTCATTATTTATTAACTAGGACTTAGTTGTATCTGGCTTCTTTTATTCCATAGAACTTGTACAAATTGTTCGCTAGTTTCCTTAACAAGAAAAATTGTGAGTTGTGACCAAATTATTTAGTTCATTATGCTTAATTCTTATTTGTACTTAGCTTATGTAATCTACTAATTGTGGCTTTGTTTTAAGAAAGTTAAAAATCTTTATTGATTATTGAACCTTAAAATAGAAATCAATAGAAGAAGAAAATCAGAGGAAAACAGTTGGGTTTATTGTCCTTTTTTTAAAAAATTTTAAAGATGGGTTTATAATTATTATCTAGAAAACCAAACCCCACGCGTTTTTTTTAAATTACTTTGCAGCCCAAAAAAGTTAAAATCAAGATTTATAGGTTATGTCTCATTCTTTCGCATACAAATGTCACACCATTGTGGAGAGACATAAAACAGAAGTGAATTAAAATAGCAAATCTAACTATTTCATTGATCCTACCAAGATTTTATGATGTTAAAAAAGAAAAGGTTAACCAAGCTATCTAGTTAGTCACAACTGTTTTCTTGGCCATATTACTGCCTCAATAAATAACACTTGATGGTGAAAGGTGAATTCAACCTGCTGAGCTGGCCTCATGATCTTTAATTTTATTTAGAGATTTTTAAGATTTAGCGTTTTAGAAATTAAACACAATTTCATAAAATTAAAAAATTAGTCATTTTCATATTTGATACACGTGTATCATAATTTTAAAATATATATATTATTTTTTGATATATTTGTATTAGAAAATGGTACATGTGTATTATTATACAATAAAAAATAGGGGAGAATTTCAAAATAAAGTCATTTTTGATGCCACTTAATAATTTATACCCCATGTGGTATGCTCCCTTCATTTTCATTATATGTTTGTAGTGTAAATTTTGGACTATAAATTAAATGTGCAACACGCATGTGGTATAGATTATCATTGTGTCAAGAGTGTGGTATTTCTCAAAATCCCCCAAATAATAGACATGTATCAAATATGAAAATGACTAATTTTTTAATTTAATAAAATTATAACTAAATTCTTAAAACATGAACCAAAAAATGATTAAATACCAAATACATTTATTTATATGTATATATTATATTTACCCATTTATTTTTATTAGTTTTATTTTTTTGCTTTTGTGCTTGGATGAGCTGGTCTCATATTGGTCAATTCCTTTATATGGAACTGGTTCAATAAAAAGGTAAAATAAATTAATGAAAATACAGGTGTATATTACAGGCACAGCAAATGCCTGATGGAACAGGAAAACTGGTATTAAATGATAAAAGAAAACAGGTCATTGTGGGGATTTAAAGGGCCTCTTAGATCCCCATTTCTTGTTGCTGTTAGGTTTGGCCACAATTAATTCTAGACCTATGTCAATAAACCATTGTAGTACTGCCCTACTCATTTATGGTGACATAGCCATATACATCACTATTTTTACACACACACATATATGTACGTGTATATAGAAACTATGCGTGTATGCGTATATAGAAAATAGTAAATGGCATTGCAATATTACCACTCAAAATTGTAAATTGTCTCATTGATTACCCTCCAACTGTTTTCTTTCTCTTGAGAGTTGAGACACTAATTTTTGGGTTGAAAAAAAAAAAGGTTGTTAGGGTAAAAGTTAAGTATTACCATATAGGCATATAACTATAATCGTGGTAAGGCAATATATCCCTCATTAGTATAGAGTTCATAACAAAACAGATTGCGTATAAATCCTGATTTTTTTTTATTTGACTTAGATAATAACTAATGTTATCACTCTCTAATTAGTTGTTCTTATCTATGATTAGTAATAATCTGTATAGCTAAACTTAATCTTAATCCATATTAAATCTGTCTGGTGAAGTGCAAAGAAGTAATTTCATAATGGCCTTAAGCTCTTTGCTCTCTCTACTCTACATACACCTTCAAATTTCAGTTCACTTAACCAAGCACATTTACCTAACTACCCCTTTGCCTAGTCAAAACTTTCCCTTTTTTTGAGCCTATATCAAACTACTCTTACTTAATATGGCAACCAAGGTTACACTTCTTGTGCTATATAAGAAAGGTGTCACAAGGCCAAAGCCTCATCATCCACTCCAAGCACAAACACACTCAAAGAAAGAAAAAGAGAGAGAGATTTAGAGCTTTCCAAAAAAAAAAAAAAAGAGAATTTTTTTTTGAACTCTTGGAAGAGAGAGAGACAGAGAGAGATGGAGAGAATGACTAAGGCAATGTTGATCCTCACAGCCCTTCTAGTGGCAGTGTCAGTGGAAGTTGAAGGAGCTAGGATGGTCAAGAGCAACAACAATGATGGTCAACAACAAGTTGACCAGCCTCAGAACTTCTTTGGTGGGATTGGTGGTGGGTCCATCCCAGGCCCAGGATTCACTGGGATTGGGTTTGGGCCAAGTGGGTTCTTCACCTTCCCCGGTTCGGGCGGGTCGGTCTCGGGTCTGCCCACAATCTCAAGCCCACCTGCCCATGGGGCCAAAAAGCCATGAAAAATATTAGCACACAAACATGCACATGCACTAGTTCTAGCTAGTCACGTAGCTAAGAGCTTTGCCATGTATTGATGTGTCTTTGGTTTTTTTTGGGTTGGTATTGTTTCAAGTCTTCAAAATGTTATAATCAATGTTTGTTGGTGTTTTTTTTTTTTTGATAAGAATGTTTGTTGGTGGTTTTGTGTCTTTGTCTTGTGTTGTGTTTGTCACTCTTGTTGGGGTTTTATTTTTTATTAGAGTATTGTTGCTTCTACGTTAAGGGGAAAAGAAAGTGGTGATATGTGCAAGTACTACTTATTAGCTGCCTAGAGTTGTGTTATTTTTCCGTTTGAGTTATGATCCTTAAGTTGTAGTTCTAATGTTATGTTATTGGCTAATATAATGTTGCTTTTATGTTGCATAAATTAATACCCATAATGTTGCAATCTTATGCTCATTTTCCAAGAGTGATGCAAAAAAAAAAAAAAGTCATTTTTTGGTAATATCGGTTATTCCAAAAAGAATAGTACTACAGCATTTGAAAAGCAGAGCAACAAAAACTATAGTGTAAACTGTGACCTACCCTCTTTGCAAAAAAAAAAAAAAAAAACTGTGACCTACCCACAAAAGTGGAAGGACCAAGGAAATGTATAAAAAGATTTGGTTTGCCAATGGCCAACAACCAATCTCAGAGAGCATAAATAGAGCAATAAGTGCATGGCTTGTCAGTGCCTCAGTGGTTTTGTATGTACATCATGGCTAGTTCAGGTATTCATATAGGTTGTTTGGATACAGGGATAGCTCAAAGCCTGGTCCAAGTCTTTAATGAATGTTTGTTTAAATAGCCCAAGTGGTTTTGGATCAATGGTCTAAATTATGGAGCTGCAAAAAAGGGTCCCCGTTCTCGACTCGTACCCATTTTTTTTTCTTTAGGGAAAACGGGTTAGCGGTTACGGGGGACCTGCTCTCCTAATACATGGGAACGGGTTTCTTGTAGGGTGCCCATTTTCCCCTAGCCCGGGCTATTTTTTAACTCATATATATATATATATATATTTGTCATTGGATCTCTATCTAACGGTCCAGAATAATTATAAAAAAAGAACAAAAATAAAAAGGTCGGGGGGCATTGTTCACAAAAAATGGGAGCCCGGGCACAGATGCTGGTATCCGGCTCCTCATGTTTGCAGATCTAGTGTAATATATATCCTACTTTACACGAAACATACTTTTGTAGCATAGAGGGAATTGCAAAAAAAAGCACAATCTAAGTGCCACTTATAATTTATGCCAAAAGTCTTTTTTCTTATTCTATGTTTGTAATGTAAAAGTATGAGTAGAAATTATAAATATATAAAAAAAAAGACATATTAATAGTGTGTCAAAAGATGACATTCATCAAAATCTATCGTTCATATGTTCAAAAGGGGGGATTGCAAAAAAAAAAAAAAAAACAAAAACTCATTATAAGTTCATTTAATAATTTATACTTCAAGTAGTGTGCTCTCTTGATTTCTACTATATATTTAGTGTAAAAGTAAGGACATAATCACATAAATTAAAAGTGCAACACAAAAGAGCTATAAAATTATGAATGTCCCAAAAAAATATTCCTCAAAATCCCCTGTTGAAAACAATATCTATAGCTACAATCACATGAGTACTCATTAAAAATTTTCCACTTCTCACAAATGAAGCAAATTCAACATTGGAAAACAAAAGGAAAAGGGAAAAAAAAATACAACACCTATTGTAAATTGTTCGGAAGACGGCATTCATCCAAATTTTGAATATATATATATATATATATATGTATAAAATAAGAATATGTATATATGTGGTGGACATACATATATTAGAATAAGGATTTTTAGGCATTTAACCAAACTTTTAGGTAATTTTTTAGAATTTAGTCTTAAAATATTAAAATTAAGGATTTAGTCATAACACGTAACATTTTATGTTACATGATGTTACATGTAACATATATACGTGTAAAAGTATTCTTTACATGTAATATTACATGTGTTACATATAACGTTATATTTTATGTTACATGTAACATTACATTTTATATTACATGTAACATTACATTTTATGTTACACTTTTTACATGTATATATGTTACATGTTATGGCTAAATCCTTAATTTCATGAAACTATAGCTAAATCCTTCAAATTTTACATTTAAAATGACTAATTACTTAACTGGTCTATTATAATAATTATATCTATATCATCCACCAAGTGCATAAATTTCCTAATCTATAATATCCAAACACTACCGCGACTGAAATTTTAAATGGTTATAATAATATTAAGCCGGTTTGTTCTAGAGAGCATAAAAAATATATAATTTGATCAAAATATATTATATTAAAATTTACGTGGTAGCTAAAAAGAGTGCTTTTTATATAATAACTCTGTTTTGTAATTAACATATGCCATTAATCCATATGGTTAGTTAATATTTAAGACTATGTAGTGTTGTTTAGAGAAAAAAAAAATTCACAAAGAAAACGCACATTTTAATTCTCGAATTATATACTAAATTGTACTTTGATTCGTGACTTTTTAAAAGAAAATACCATAACCATCTAAAAAAACTGCTCAATTTAGATTCCTATGGACAAAAAAAATTAGAAAAAAATATTTTCATCCATTGCAAATTTAATTTAAGAAAATTTTAATTGCTAAGATCTAAAATGAAATTGGGTCAGTTAGGTAAATAACTATTGTTGTCAGTGATTTTTCGTCACCCAGTGAGTCCGAGGGCAGTATCCAAATCGTTTTGAAGAAGTCCAGAAACCCCGACTCTACCAAACCAAGCGATAGCCACCCCTCTGCGGGAGCGCCCTTCTGGGAAAGGACAGAAGAGGATTATCGGAGATGATCCCCGATCCTACGCCCCCGGAGGAAAAAGCACTACGAGGAAAGAACTTCCAGAGAAGCCTTCCTGATGGGGGGCCGACATTTAAAGACAAAATTCCTCAAAGGTGATATACCCCCGAAGGAGTTTGCCACGAAGAAAGGACCATTCGACGGAGACTCGGCCCTCGGAGTCATCGACCCTCGGTCATAGAACGTTTGACCGTGGGATCACAGACCTCAATTATTCTCCCTCGGGCAGGGAAATCACTGTAGCGACAGACTTATCCTGCCGCAGTCAGGTTAACTGCTCTCGGCAGGTGGGCAGCTTTATTAGGTGAATTAAACCCGTGACTTAGGGGATTTGACAGTTTGTCCTTTCTCAACTGTAGCTCTCTTCTTCGCTTATAAAAGGGGGGGGGGGGGGGGGGGGGGGGGGGGGGATATACTCTGTAAACTCAGTGAAAAATATATCAAAAAGTACAGTGGACGTAGGCTATTACTCTCCGTGAGGGCCGAACCACTTTAAAAACTTTCTTGAGTGATTATTTCCGATAAATTCACATTATTCATTGCCGCATCACACACTAGAGGTGCGGATCTCGTCGTTGGTTCAAATTTTATACCAACAGATTGGCGCTAGAAGGAGGGCGCCGCGCCTGAACGACTTGAACTAAACGTCCGGGCAACACCTTCCATTCCAGTTTTCTTTCAAGCTTTTTTCCGGGAGTCTTATCGTCACCTATGATCGGAGATCATGGCGCCGGCGACCAGACAAACGGGAAAGAAACCCCATACATCCCAAGTTGGGTGATAGTTAGCGTAAAAGAAAGAGCGTCCAAAACCCCAGGTCCTGGATGAAACAGCATGGTGAAGATCTTCGGCTCATCATCACCAACATCCGCAGTTCATCACCGGCAGGGGATGAACGGACGAGCTCCAGGCGTGGATCCGGGCAAAGGGGAGCGGGCCGCCGCTGTGGTGGTTACCGAGGGCATCTCCGAAAGAGACCCGAAGCCAACCACCCGGCGGGGGACACGCTCAAGCCGGCCGCCATCACAAGTGGAGATCTAACAGTAAATCTCCCGGAGGACTGGCGGTGGACCTTCCGGAAGCCCCGAAGCACAGAGGCACATCCATTAATGGCCCAAACCGGAAGATCACGACCAACAAAGGAGTTCTACTCTTTCCGCATAAGGCGAGCTGGGTCTTTACCTCCGAGAATCACTGAGGCATGCTCCGTCACAGACGGAACGCCGCCCCGAGTGATCACGACGCCAGACGGTGACCCAGTTTCACGAACGGCTGCAGTCCGGAGGACTGCGAAAGTTAAGCCTCGCCTCTCCCACTTCTTCCTGGCCCCCGTTGATAATGCACCCCGAAGTGTGTCTTTTGGTCGTAGACCAATGGCGCAGAAGAGAGGGTTTGGGGGAAGACAAACCAGAGGTCTCTGACCACAGCCGATGTAGTCAGGGCATCTCAGACTCTCAAGGAGAGGAAGCCGCACCTTCCGGCCAGGCACGGGATGTCCTCGTACGCGTCGTGCATGGCTCAAAGCAAGCCGGCGGGAAACAGGCATAGCACTAGCCCCCAAAGGGGCTATCGGAGTCGAGTGAGAAGGTGCCTCTGCTACCAGGGCAGACCGCCAGACCCGCGAATCTCGCCTGAACAGGAGATTGGCGAGAAAAACAGTCGCCACAACAACAACCCCCTCTTGCTCACTCACCAAACGCCGTCGTTTTCGCTCCTCGCCCAGTACATTACGGCCAATACTCTCTTGTTAACTCGGAGCACCCTCAGGCACTCCGGGCATGGCTCCAGGCGTGCCAAAACGAAGAGACGGCTCGATCGACCACCAAAGTACATCTGACGGCAACTGAGTCGCCCGCGATCATAGGTTGTCCGCGGGGTAAGGATCCGGAGGGATCTTGCAGCGTAACCAGTTAGCCGGCCAAGACCTCAAACTCGATGTGTAAAGGATGGAACCGCGAAGCGGATGAATCCTATAAGCATCACTCAACGGCTCTTCTTGACCGCAGAGTCTTCAGGTCACTTGGGAACCTCCGGGGCACTAGAAAGAAATAGATGCGTTCTATAAATACCCCGAAGGCGAGCAAAACTGGAACGTGAGAATTCCGAGAGGTTCGCGTAGATTCTACTCGCTGAGGCTTCCCACCGCCGAAAGATGAATCTTGTCAGGTCTCTCTCTCGATGAAAACTTCTCCGGAGATTAACTTGGGAAGTTGGGCCAAATGTCTCCTAGAACCATTCTATCCCTCGGAGAAGGAAGAAGATCTAGGTGCGCTTAAAGGAGGAACTCCGAGGCGGAAGGGACTAGAATCTCTCGAAAGATGGTCTAAACCGCCGGTGTATTAAGACAAAAAGTCCTGCCCCATTCAGAAGCACCGGGAACCGCTGCAAGCAATGGGGTACTAGCAAATCTCGATGAATACAAGATCTAACCGAGTACGCCCCCGAAGAAGCCTGGTTCGGGATAATCCTTCGGAGAAGGAACAACCTGCGACTAAACAGTGCATTCAAGGAGGTATACTCCGGTTCCAATCTGATGTCTAATCGTGTAGTTTGCTAGGTATAACCCTCGAAGAGAGCATGACTCAGACGAGTTGTAGTCCTCGTAGAGGACACGACGAACGACTATATGGATGATCCCGGAGGGATTGGATCATATAGTTGGAGGTCACAGCGTGAACAAGGTAGTATTTACACTCTAAACCTTATACTTCAAGTAACCAATGATCTCTTTTATAGGTAACCACGGTGTTCCACCATCAAAAGAAGCACGGACGAGCTTCCCCGGCGGAGCGAAGATCGAGATGTTACCGGAGTCAACAAGATTCAGGGCCAGAAGGGCAACTGTTCCCGTAGAGATCAAGCACCGTTTCTCTGTCAGAGAAATCAAGGTTAGAGGAACTTCTGGTTCCGGAGGAATTAGACCTCGTTTCTCCGTCAACGGGATTGCTTTCATACGAGGCCGCGAAGATTCGGTGCAGCTGAAGTTGCTTCCACGAGGCTTCCTTCGCGGCAGGAGATGCATTCCCAGCAAATTGGCCTCAATCAGGAGGAATCCCAAGCAGCGCTAATCACGACGCTGGGATTGGGGGGCAGATGTTGTCAGTGATTTTTCGTCACCCAGTGAGTCCGAGGGCAGTATCCAAATCGTTTTCAAGAAGTCCAGAAACCCCGACTCTACCAAACCAAGCGATAGCCACCCCTCCGCGGGAGCGCCCTTCTGGGAAAGGACAGAAGAGGATTATCGGAGATGATCCCCGATCCTACGCCCCCGGAGGAAAAAGCACTACGAGGAAAGAACTTCCAGAGAAGCCTTCCTGATGGGGGGCCGACATTTAAAGACAAAATTCCTCAAAGGCGATATACCCCCGAAGGAGTTTGCCACGAAGAAAGGACCATTCGACGGAGACTCGGCCCTCGGAGTCATCGACCCTCGGTCATAGAACGTTTGACCGTGGGATCACAGACCTCAATTATTCTCCCTCGGGCAGGGAAATCACTGTAGCGACAGACTTATCCTGCCGCAGTCAGGTTAACTGCTCTCGGCAGGTGGGCAGCTTTATTAGGTGAATTAAACCCGTGACTTAGGGGATTTGACAGTTTGTCCTTTCTCAACTGTAGCTCTCTTCTTCGCTTATAAAAGGGGGGGGATATACTCTGTAAACTCAGTGAAAAATATATCAAAAAGTACAGTGGACGTAGGCTATTACTCTCCGTGAGGGCCGAACCACTTTAAAAACTTTCTTGAGTGATTATTTCCGATAAATTCACATTATTCATTGCCGCATCACACACTAGAGGTGCGGATCTCGTCGTTGGTTCAAATTTTATACCAACAGATTGGCGCTAGAAGGAGGGCGCCGCGCCTGAACGACTTGAACTAAACGTCCGGGCAACACCTTCCATTCCAGTTTTCTTTCAAGCTTTTTTCCGGGAGTCTTATCGTCACCTATGATCGGAGATCATGGCGCCGGCGACCAGACAAACGGGAAAGAAACCCCATACATCCTAAGTTGGGTGATAGTTAGCGTAAAAGAAAGAGCGTCCAAAACCCCAGGTCCTGGATGAAACAGCATGGTGAAGATCTTCGGCTCATCATCACCAACATCCGCAGTTCATCACCGGCAGGGGATGAACGGACGAGCTCCAGGCGTGGATCCGGGCAAAGGGGAGCGGGCCGCCGCTGTGGTGGTTACCGAGGGCATCTCCGAAAGAGACCCGAAGCCAACCACCCGGCGGGGGACACGCTCAAGCCGGCCGCCATCACAAGTGGAGATCTAACAGTAAACCTCCCGGAGGACTGGCGGTGGACCTTCCGGAAGCCCCGAAGCACAGAGGCACATCCATTAATGGCCCAAACCGGAAGATCACGACCAACAAAGGAGTTCTACTCTTTCCGCATAAGGCGAGCTGGGTCTTTACCTCCGAGAATCACTGAGGCATGCTCCGTCACAGACGGAACGCCGCCCCGAGTGATCACGACGCCAGACGGTGACCCAGTTTCACGAACGGCTGCAGTCCGGAGGACTGCGAAAGTTAAGCCTCGCCTCTCCCACTTCTTCCTGGCCCCCGTTGATAATGCACCCCGAAGTGTGTCTTTTGGTCGTAGACCAATGGCGCAGAAGAGAGGGTTTGGGGGAAGACAAACCAGAGGTCTCTGACCACAGCCGATGTAGTCAGGGCATCTCAGACTCTCAAGGAGAGGAAGCCGCACCTTCCGGCCAGGCACGGGATGTCCTCGTACGCGTCGTGCATGGCTCAAAGCAAGCCGGCGGGAAACAGGCATAGCACTAGCCCCCAAAGGGGCTATCGGAGTCGAGTGAGAAGGTGCCTCTGCTACCAGGGCAGACCGCCAGACCCGCGAATCTCGCCTGAACAGGAGATTGGCGAGAAAAACAGTCGCCACAACAACAACCCCCTCTTGCTCACTCACCAAACGCCGTCGTTTTCGCTCCTCGCCCAGTACATTACGGCCAATACTCTCTTGTTAACTCGGAGCACCCTCAGGCACTCCGGGCATGGCTCCAGGCGTGCCAAAACGAAGAGACGGCTCGATCGACCACCAAAGTACATCTGACGGCAACTGAGTCGCCCGCGATCATAGGTTGTCCGCGGGGTAAGGATCCGGAGGGATCTTGCAGCGTAACCAGTTAGCCGGCCAAGACCTCAAACTCGATGTGTAAAGGATGGAACCGCGAAGCGGATGAATCCTATAAGCATCACTCAACGGCTCTTCTTGACCGCAGAGTCTTCAGGTCACTTGGGAACCTCCGGGGCACTAGAAAGAAATAGATGCGTTCTATAAATACCCCGAAGGCGAGCAAAACTGGAACGTGAGAATTCCGAGAGGTTCGCGTAGATTCTACTCGCTGAGGCTTCCCACCGCCGAAAGATGAATCTTGTCAGGTCTCTCTCTCGATGAAAACTTCTCCGGAGATTAACTTGGGAAGTTGGGCCAAATGTCTCCTAGAACCATTCTATCCCTCGGAGAAGGAAGAAGATCTAGGTGCGCTTAAAGGAGGAACTCCGAGGCGGAAGGGACTAGAATCTCTCGAAAGATGGTCTAAACCGCCGGTGTATTAAGACAAAAAGTCCTGCCCCATTCAGAAGCACCGGGAACCGCTGCAAGCAATGGGGTACTAGCAAATCTCGATGAATACAAGATCTAACCGAGTACGCCCCCGAAGAAGCCTGGTTCGGGATAATCCTTCGGAGAAGGAACAACCTGCGACTAAACAGTGCATTCAAGGAGGTATACTCCGGTTCCAATCTGATGTCTAATCGTGTAGTTTGCTAGGTATAACCCTCGAAGAGAGCATGACTCAGACGAGTTGTAGTCCTCGTAGAGGACACGACGAACGACTATATGGATGATCCCGGAGGGATTGGATCATATAGTTGGAGGTCACAGCGTGAACAAGGTAGTATTTACACTCTAAACCTTATACTTCAAGTAACCAATGATCTCTTTTATAGGTAACCACGGTGTTCCACCATCAAAAGAAGCACGGACGAGCTTCCCCGGCGGAGCGAAGATCGAGATGTTACCGGAGTCAACAAGATTCAGGGCCAGAAGGGCAACTGTTCCCGTAGAGATCAAGCACCGTTTCTCTGTCAGAGAAATCAAGGTTAGAGGAACTTCTGGTTCCGGAGGAATTAGACCTCGTTTCTCCGTCAACGGGATTGCTTTCATACGAGGCCGCGAAGATTCGGTGCAGCTGAAGTTGCTTCCACGAGGCTTCCTTCGCGGCAGGAGATGCATTCCCAGCAAATTGGCCTCAATCAGGAGGAATCCCAAGCAGCGCTAATCACGACGCTGGGATTGGGGGGCAGATGTTGTCAGTGATTTTTCGTCACCCAGTGAGTCCGAGGGCAGTATCCAAATCGTTTTCAAGAAGTCCAGAAACCCCGACTCTACCAAACCAAGCGATAGCCACCCCTCCGCGGGAGCGCCCTTCTGGGAAAGGACAGAAGAGGATTATCGGAGATGATCCCCGATCCTACGCCCCCGGAGGAAAAAGCACTACGAGGAAAGAACTTCCAGAGAAGCCTTCCTGATGGGGGGCCGACATTTAAAGACAAAATTCCTCAAAGGCGATATACCCCCGAAGGAGTTTGCCACGAAGAAAGGACCATTCGACGGAGACTCGGCCCTCGGAGTCATCGACCCTCGGTCATAGAACGTTTGACCGTGGGATCACAGACCTCAATTATTCTCCCTCGGGCAGGGAAATCACTGTAGCGACAGACTTATCCTGCCGCAGTCAGGTTAACTGCTCTCGGCAGGTGGGCAGCTTTATTAGGTGAATTAAACCCGTGACTTAGGGGATTTGACAGTTTGTCCTTTCTCAACTGTAGCTCTCTTCTTCGCTTATAAAAGGGGGGGGGGGGGGGGGGGGGGGGGGGGGGGGGGGGGGGGGGATATACTCTGTAAACTCAGTGAAAAATATATCAAAAAGTACAGTGGACGTAGGCTATTACTCTCCGTGAGGGCCGAACCACTTTAAAAACTTTCTTGAGTGATTATTTCCGATAAATTCACATTATTCATTGCCGCATCACACACTAGAGGTGCGGATCTCGTCGTTGGTTCAAATTTTATACCAACAACTATTTTAGACTATGTGTTTTTAAAAAATAGTCACAATTTCAAAAAATTTAAAAACTAGCCATAAAACTGTAAGAAATTTCTTACAATAATAAAAATACACATAAAAAAACTGTAAAAATTTCTGACACTAGGCAAAAATTTTGTAAAATATTTCTTACATTGCTAATTCTTAAATTATTTGAAACTGTTGCTATTTTTCAAAATTATTTTGTAAACAGTTGCTATTTTCTTAAAATTCCCAATGAAATTTGATCTCTTGGGTAAAAAAATAGTAAGGATGTGTGATTAATTCCCAACTTCTTTGCTTGGCATTTCATTCCACTTACAAGTTTCAACACCCAAATAAATAAATAAAAAAAACCACAACTAAACAAAGGATTAAGGAAGTTTCTTCAATAATTACGGGTTGAATGATTTTAATCGTTAAATGTGTTTTTTGAAAAGTCACGTTATTGAAAAAACAAAGGGTGAGTTATAAAAATAGACAAAAGTTAAATGAATTTTTAAAAAAATAAAATTTATTTTAAAATATTAAAAAAGTTATTATTAAGAATTTCATGACAGAAATAAAAAAAAAACATTTACATATGTTAATTTTTTTTTACAAATACACAAATATTTTTTTTGTTATAAATATTCTTGACCGTGCATAATTTTTTTAATATTTTAAAACATATACTATTTTTTTTAAGAGAAATTATAGTGAATACCCAATTTTTAAAACTTAATGTAAATTATTATCCAATCTTTTAAAAAATATAACTAACTACTCAAGTAATTTAATTATTTATATAGTGATAAGTGGTGGTAATTCACTTAGTTAGCAAAAACATGTGCAAGTAATTCACGAATTGACTTGAAACTCAATTACTTTAAAAATTAGGCTATTTATTTTTATTATTATATAAATTTTGGGTATTTTCCTACTTCACCATTTTTTTAAAAATCTTATTTCGTATAATTTTTTAAAATAAATATGATAATCTAAATTTTTCCCAAAACAAAACAACCCAAAGTAGTATTTTATCACGTGTCGCTTTGGTACCAACATCACATCTCCAATACGACGTCGCTTTTAGCCCTCTTTACTGAAACACACGCATCGGCAATGTCAAAGCGAATCACAAAACTCGCCCAGCCCAACCTCATTATTACACTCTCTCTTCCTTTCTCGTCGGAATTTCGAAGAGACTCTCTTTGTTAGCTCAGCCTTTCACAATGGATCTGTTTGGCTACTGAGAAAATTCTTCAAAGGTACCGACTTTTCTTGCGATTCTTTCTGATTCAACAGACTCGCCGAGAAAGAGTGAGCCTTGTTGCGATATCAAAATGTAAGTGGAAGTGACCGAAATGAATCTTCATTTTATTTTTATTTTTATTTTATCAATTTTTTATGGTTTCTCAGAAATTGGATTCGTTTTTGCTGAGATTTCAAGAAACAGTAATTTTCCGATTTAAGGAATATACTTTATTTTTTTGGGAAAAAGTTGAATGCTTGCATTGAAGTTAGTTTTTTCGGAGATTGTATTTATGAAAATTAAAAAAAAAAATTCTATAGGTTTATGAGAGATATGTTCTTTTTGAGTGACAGTGCGTTGACTTTGCTGGTACAAATTTCTGTTTCTTGTACTTTTTAAATGCTTTTAAAAAATTTCGTGACTAATTCGAAAATGAGAGGAAAAAAGAAAAAAAGAAAAAAAAAAGAAGCATTTTCTTGCATATGAAATCCATTACAACACAATTATTTTTCTTTCTTGAGTACATAATGATCATTGTAAACGATTTGAGTAGGAGTAACAATTATGGGTATAAAGGGTTTTGTTAATAAGGTGTCATAATTTGATGTGAAATCAACTTTAATGATTTATTTGGTTTATTTAACTGATAGTGAAGAGGGGAGATAGAGATGGACGATAGCTGTGCTGTTTGTGCCGATACCCTACAATGGGTTGCGTATGGACCCTGTGGCCATCGCGAGGTCTGCTCAACTTGTGTCGTTCGACTCCGTTTCATCTGCGAGGATCGGCGTTGCTGCCTGTGCAAGAGCGAATCGGGGATCATATTTATCACTAAGGTTATCAAATGTGATTGTTTTATTTATGTTATGGGATGGATATATATTAGATAAACCAGCTAGTCTGTCTGTCTGCGTTTTTATGTCAAAAGTTGTTTAGCTCCAATTAGATGGCTGTTGTTATGTTAGTTCTTGTCCCCGACCTTGCTTTAAGTTACAAGGTTAAGTTTCACTAGCCAAATCATGATGAAGATTGAGCATTTGGTGGAAGTTGTATTGACAACTAGACATTGTCTTTCTTGCTTGGATTACTGAATGATGATAATCTTATTGTTTTGGATTTCCATTTCCCTGTTTGGTTTTTCTTGATTGTACCTTTCTTGCCCCATTTTTGCTGTCATGTGTTTAACAATTTCCTTTTACGATTATCCAGGCTTTAGGAGATTTCACAAGGATGATAAATGACTTCACAATTTTGCCAGCTGATCCAAGGGAGGGTCGAGTTGGGGCATATTGGTATCATGAAGGAACACAAGCTTATTTTGATGATGTGGATCATTACAAGATGATTAAGGCCATGTGCAGGTTGTCATGTAGTGTTTGTGATAAGGTGAATGAACGGGGTGAAGGGTCTAAGAGGAAAGGGGACTTCAAGAATGTCGAGCTGCTCAAAAGTCACTTGGCTCAACGACATAGGCTGTCAATGTGCAGTTTGTGTTTGGAAGGTAGGAAGGTGAGACGGATTCAAATTATACATATGTAACTGTACGATGACGATTATCTTTTATCCTTTGTTTCTAAACAAAAGTGCATTTTACTTTAAGGATGCTATGAATCTATTATGTTGCATTTCAGCATCTCTGCACATATTATTAATATCTGGTTTATAGCAATAAGTAGGTTTATGGCAATAAGTAGGTTTATGGCAAAAGGTTCTTTTTTGTTTTGTCTTCTTTTTCCCTTGTGTGTCTGTATGTATTACACCCGGTGAAGTAACTCTTTGAAAGAATGGTCATGGCGGGTCCTATAAGCATAGAACTTTTCTAGCCTCGTATGAGCATAGAACTTTTCTAGCCTCGTATGTGAATCTATGAAGCATGTGTGTACTTTATGTTATCTAACTTTAAATTATCAAGCAGGTTTTCATATGTGAGCAGAAATTATATACTGAAGCACAATTAGATCAACATATAAGGACCGGTAACTCGGTGGTTGATGGCAGTGAAACTGAAAGAGGAGGATTTACGGGACATCCTATATGTCAATTTTGCGAAAAGCCCTTTTATGGAGAAAGCGAGCTTTACTCTCATATGTCAACTGAGCATTTCACGTGTCATATATGCCAAAGGCAAGTCATGGATTCTGTTTAATGACAATAAAATATATGCTTTAATTTGTATTGACTTGCACTTACCTGCATCCATTTTATTATGCTCAATGCAGGCAACACCCTGGACAGTACGAGTATTTCAAAAACTATGATGACTTGGAGGCCAGTATTTTTTGTCTTTTACTTTTTTTTTTTTTTTGGCTTCCATGCTTTTTCTACAATTTGTACTTAGCTGACCTAAAAAATTTTGTATTGCAGATTCATTTCCGTCATGCACATTTCTTGTGCGAAGATGAGGGCTGCCTAGAAAAAAAATTTGTAGTTTTTGCAAATGAATCTGAAATGAAGGTAACAGATGTTTGACACGTTCATGTTCATACTTCTCCCTCCTTTTCTTTTTATTGTTTTTGGCCCCTCATTTCTTCTATCAATCAGACACAACTCTGATAACTCTGTTACTCTGACATGTCAATTTTCGCTTTGTGTAAATCTTGTAGAGGCACAATGCCATGGAACATGGAGGACGAATGTCTCGCTGTAAACGCAATGCTGCTCTCCAGGTATACGATTCTTAATTCTGAATCTGTATGCAGTTTGCATTCTTGCTTTGCTTGTTGTATTCATAGGATGCACTGTGGTCGAAATTTCTTATATATGCCAGATACCTGTAAGCTTTCAGTACCGGGAAAGTAATAATCCAGATCGTCGTGGAAGAGGTAGAGGACGCAGGTTTCTGTCTGATTCTGTCAGCAACCAACCTGCCTCGGTGATCCAAGCTGCTCCTGAGACGTCCAGTGCGGTAAATGCTCGTGACACTTCAACAAATGCTGGGGACCACAGAGAAACAAGTGTGTTTGAGTCAGTTAGCTCGTTTGAGTTATTGAGCACTATGGAAAATGAGTCGTCATCAATATATTCTCAGGCTTTAAGACAGAACTCCAGGATGGCTCCACTGGAAGAGTCGTCCTTTCCTCCACTTCCTGCTGCTCCAGGCAGAGGTAAAAAGAAAACAAAAAATGCGCTTGAAAGGTTGGGCGGAAACTCTAATGCTTCTCAGGCTTGGTCGACGACAAATGGTCCGGCTAACTCATTAGCTCGTAGTTTTCCCCGACTAAGGCCTCTTTCAAATTCTGGGCTTTCGTCATCGTCTAGTTCTCCCAATCTTCTCCAGAGTAGGTCTACGACAAGGAATACACTTTCATCTTCTTTGAACGGAAGTGATGTTTCGGCTAGCCTGGTCAAATCTCATGAGCCATCATCATCTAGTAGTAGTAGTGCTACCTCATCAAGAAAGTTGACCACCAATGGTGCTGTTAGCCATTCAAGTTCATCACCAAACCTAGTCGGCAGAGCGCCTTTTGATGACTCCGATTCTAATTTTCCTCCTGTTTCTGCTGCTCAAATGGGTAAAGCAACTACAAGTAATCAGGCTGAGGATATTAATGCTGTCAACAAGTCCCTAGTGGGCAGAATCCGTCTTGCTCTAGAATATGATGAAAGGAAATACGCTGCATTTAAAGAAATATCTTCACAGTTTCGGCATGGTACAATCAACACAGAAGAATATCTGGCATGTGTTTGCGAGTTTGGCTTGTCGCATCTAGCTCTTGAATTAGCTAGACTCTGTCCTGACCCGGAGAAGCAAAGAGAGCTTGTGGAGACTTACAATTTTAATACAAGGAACAGTGGCTCTCATGTAAATGATTTGAACAATGAGAGTGGTCGGTCAAAAAACAAGAGAAGTTCCAAGAAGGGTAAGGAGAAATGTGAAGAGAGTCAAATCAGGCCTCCCAACGAAGTTGCGGATATGTTTGTCAGCATGATGAAGAGATTGGAATTGAACTATAAATATCTATTAGACCGTGCAGATGTCTCCTCGAAACACGATCACCAATCTGCAAAAGGGAAATCAAAGATTCTAATCGATGCTGAGCAGAGAAACTTAAATTCGACACGTGAGTTGCGAATGGAGTGCCTTAGCCAGAATGGGTTTCAGTCAACTGGTGGTGATAGCTCAAACAAAAATTTAGAGACGGCCGGAGGAGGAAATAAGCAGCGGAAGAAGACTTCAAAGTTCCTTAGAAAACGGCTTGGTGATGACACAACAGCATTTACCGAACTTGGTAGTTCTGATGCTGGTTCCGACCTGAATGAAGGAAAAATCGAAGAAGAGAAGGATCCGCCCGAAGGGTTGCCAGTTTCCGGAGTTTGGCGAAATGGGGGTGGCCGGAAACTTGTGGCGATGACCCAGAGAGACCGTCGAAAACGGTGAAGGTTTAACTTGAACAATTGAAGAACCAGCCATATATGGTTCTTGCATCGAATATAAAAGTAGTTTTTTTTTATGGTTTTCTCTATTGTTTTTCAGCATGACTGTGTTGTTGAGCTTAGCTTCTTTTGTGCGTTGGAAGCCTCGGCAAGGGCTAGCCAAAGCAAATCATTGTCTCTTAGTAAGATATTTAATAAAGCTTACATATCAAATTTGACTTCATTTGGGTATCTACGTGACTCCATAACAAAAGACTTCCAAGAACAGAACATATCGACTTTGATCATAGATTCATAGTCGTACCTTGATAATATACGTGTCACTTCGTAAATCGTAACTAGACTTATATTCACAAAATCTTCTTGTACAACAGTCTCTCAGACAGTGGCCCACTACCCGTAAGGTGGATTTGCATGTCTACTCTCTCTCTCTCTCTCTCTCTCTCTCTCTCTCTCATATGTTAGAGAGATGTGTCTAGTTTACTGGAAAGCCGGGGCCAAAACTTGAGCTACGAGGACAAACATAAAATCTTTTGCAAAAAAAAAAAAAAAGGTACAAACACAGAATAACGTGAAGAGAAATAATAAAGATCAATACGTTGATAGTTGATTATAGCTTCTTTCTCGATAAAGGACCAAACGATTCATCACTTTCTCTTTTACATGGTCAACAAACGGATAATAGAAAATTTCAAGCCAAAAAAAAAAAAAAAAAACCCTTGATGACAAGCAAGAAATAATAGCACAAACTCATGAGGCCAAGCCAATGCAGCTGCAAAAGCAGAGGCATATTATTGATCAACTTGTAAGCATTTTGGACAGTATTAGGCTTGAGGCTTTTCCCATTTGAGGGGTTTGATCACTTCCCATGTGAAGTCAGTGTCATCTCTGCCAAAGTGCCCATAAGCAGCAGTTTTCAAGAACCTCCCATTGCCACCCCTCTTGAGGTCAAGGTTGATGGCAATCATTCCGGGCCGGAAGTCGAAATTCTCCTTCACAATCTTCAGGATCTCCTTGTCCGGAATCTTCCCCGTCCCGTACGTGTCGACGAACACCGAGAGCGGCTCGGGGACGCCGATGGCGTACGAGACCTGCACGATGCACCTGCGGGCGAGCCCGCTGGCGACAATGCTCTTCGCAGCCTGCCGCACAATGTAGGCCCCGCTCCTGTCCACCTTGGTGGGATCCTTGCCCGAGAAGGCCCCGCCGCCGTGAGCCCCCCACCCGCCATACGTGTCGATGATGATTTTCCTCCCCGTGAGGCCCGCGTCGCCGTGCGGCCCGCCGATGACGAACCGCCCTGACGGGTTGAGGTGGAAGATGGTCTTCTCGTCGAGGTACTTCTCCGGGATCACGGGCTTGATCACGTGCTCCTTGAGGTCGGCGGCGATCTCGTCGTTGGTGACGGTCTCGTCGTGCTGCGTGGAGATGAGCACGGTGTGGACGCGCGAGGGGACCATCGCGCCGTTGTCGTTGACGTACTCCACCGTGACCTGAGTCTTCCCGTCGGGCCTCAGCCACGCGCACGTCCCGTCCTTGCGCACCTCCGTGAGGCGCGCGCCGAGCTTGGTGGCCAAGACGTGGCTGAGGGGCATGAACTCCGGGGTCTCGTCCGTGGCGTAGCCGAACATGTGGCCCTGATCGCCCGCGCCGATGTCCTCGGGGCGCTTGGTGAGGTGGCCGTGCACGCCCTGCGCGATGTCCGGGCTCTGCTGCTCGATGTAGACGAGGACCTTGCACTTGTCGGCGTCGAGGCCAACGTCGTCCGACACGAAGCCGATGTCACGGCATGTGTCGCGCACGATCTTCTCGTAGTCGACCTTGGCCTTGGTGGTGATCTCGCCGAAGACCATCACCATGTTGGTCTTGGTGCAGGTCTCGCAGGCCACCTTGCTGTCCGGGTCCTGCTCGAGGCACGCGTCCAGCACCGCGTCGGAGATCTGGTCGCAGAGCTTGTCGGGGTGTCCCTCGTTCACCGACTCCGACGTGAACAAGAATGTGTCCATTGTCAAGCCTCCTTGTCAAGCTGCGAATTCAGAGAGAGAGAGAGAGTTAGAGAGTAAAAACTCAGGCTACACAAAATTAAGTTCTTTTTAGTTATTTTCATTATGTGCGTGATTTTTGTTAAGAAAGCGAGGTTGTCTCGTAATAAAAGGGAAAATTATAAAGTAAAACATGTTTTATCATGGAGATGCATCGAATTATAAAGTAACTAGAGAAGATTTAGAAGAAAAAAAGTGACGTTCTGAGATAGATAAAATATGGTAATAAACGAAGAAGGGAAGGCCAGACCAACTTCAATTGTACAGCCTGAAATTGACTCTAATAGTGTCACAGAATCCAATTTTCTCATTTCAAATCAACGTGTTAAGATTAAAAAAAAAAAAGTGTAAACAATTATGAATCGAAATCCAAGTAAACAGGAAACAGAAAAAGGCTGACCTTTTTGCGTTCTTTTCTTTTGTTTTTCCGTTGAAGTTTCGAATTCCAAATCTCACGACGCTTTTGTGGCAAATTGTGGAATGCTTTGAATCCATATTTATAGAGCGATTGTCCAAGCCTCCAACAACTGTGACGTCATTGAAAAGATATGGTCTTTATTATATTTTGGAAATTTTAACGTGGTGTTGTGGTCAATTTTTGATTGCAAAGGTTGGTGTACGAGGAGAGAGTTTTCAGCCGTTGGATGAGGATGTGGTGTGGATAGACGGTGGGGATTCGACGGAGTCGGTAGTGAAAGGGACAGGCTTTTTAGCCATCGGGATTTTCTAATTAATTATTATTCGCAAAAAGAAAAAAAAAAGAGAGAAAAATAAAAATAATAATAATTATAATTGATTGGTTAGTATCATAGTATTAGTATGTGATGTTATTAATTCTGGTTGGGCTTTAAATGATAAAAATCTCTTGTTCATGTGTTAATTTGGGACAGTTATTCTTAAAAAAAAAAAAAAGGGACAACTTTAATTGGTCATAAAAGTAATAGACTTAAATCTATTGTGTGGGCGAATCAATTGGTAAAATTAACTCCGAAAAGCGAGTTACAAGGATGTTCAAAACGTTTAATTTTAATTTTCTAAACTTATGATTCACATAGAACACTTTATGGATACCATTATGATTATATATATATATATATATATATATATTCTATTTTGGGGCCAATTTTTTAATTGACCTACTAATATCACAATGGTTGGGTGGATTATGGAACAAGATGGTTGGCTTATGAGTGCTTCTCACCAACTTGGACAAGATGGTTGGCTTGATTTTGGCTTTTGTATGTTTTTATTTTTATTTAGGATACAATCTTGTTTATCATTTTTCAATGTTTTCACCTAACCAAAAATGAATCATTGAGGTTAATATTTGATTATTGAATACCTTACTGAATTTTTTGGGTCACTTTATAGTTTATACTTTATATTGAAAGTTGGAATTTAGCAATGAATCAAAGGTTGCATATATGCCAAAGCTTGAGTCTCTGACTCTGATGATGATCCCACCAACCCCCAAAGGAAATATCAAAAGCTATATTCATTCCAAAAAAATAAAAATAAAAATAAAATCAAAAGCTAAAGAGTAATAGAAATTGGCAGCAATGGCATTAAGCTTGTCGTGTTTTTGCAAAGTGGGCCCTGAATTTTTTTTTTTGGCAATTTGCCTTTAAACTAATAAAATTTAATAAATTAGTCCTTATTTATAATAATAATGACAATTATTAAGCGAGATATGAAATTTGGCTAATATTGTTTAGTACGATAATTTATTATTTGAATAAAATATTTAGATGATTAGGACTATTCAAACTCACTTCAACAATAGTAGAGAAAGGAATAAAAATAACATTAAGAGAGGAAAGAAAAAAAGAAAAGAAAAATATTAAGAGATTAATACAATTATTATATTTTTCTATTTGATATATTGTTTTGATATCTTGCTTTAATATTTTAATATTATCTATATATATTTATACATTTTCACAACAACTATATATTTTGTGTCATAAAAAAAATGAGAAAATTACAAAAAAAGAAAAATCATTTTAAATGTCACTTAATAATTTATATTCTAAATAGTGTACTCTCTTGATTTCTATTGTATTTTTTTTATAGAGTAATAGGAGTACATTTAAAAATACACACAAACAGATTATTAATATTTTAAAAAATGAGCATTCATATTTTGGGGCGTGCGGTTTGTGATTTGTTTCTCTCTTTCTTTTGCTTGAGAATAAAATACTACACGCTCGTTCCAAAAAAAGAAGGCTCAAATTTGCAAACCATCATGGATGATGCAAGAACTTCAGCTTGGACATTATTCAAAATTATAATAAAAATAAAATTACATTTGGCTAGAAATTTTTCCAAAATAATACGAAAATGAGTAATTACGCAAAATAAAAACATGGCCATTGATAATTGTTGTAAACATTACATTATATTGATAATTTTTTTTATCATATAATGGGAAATTCCCATTGCTCAAAAGTAATGTTGGAGTCCACTTTGTTTACGCAATAGGGATATTATTGTCACCTAACCACTTTTGAAATGGAACAATTTATTTTTCAAGAAGTGGGTATGTTTCTTTTTTCCTTTTTTTTTTTTTGTGGATAAAAAGTGGGTATGTTTCTTAGTTGGTTGGTTGGTCAAGTTTTGGTGATCATTAAGATATAGGAAGAAATATTAGAAAGGGATTAAAGTGGAAAATTACTTATAATAACGTCGGAGAATTCTCTTTCTTTACACATATTCCTTTCAAATGCTCTTTTGTCCATGCTTTGCTTTTTATATATTTTTTTGAGTGAAACAAACTCTATTGAATGCATGGGTATTTTTAATAGTTATGGAAGATATTGATGTGGTGTTCCATGCCTCTTAAGACTGGTTTGACTCATTAATCATATGCAATTCCAAGAATTAGGTAAACATAGCATCAATCTATTACAGTAAAGCTTTTCTTCAAGAGAAGAAGAAGAGTTTGGTGGAGTTTTCTTTCTTTTTTTTTTTTTCATTATAATTTTTTTTCCTAATTATTTAAGGACTTATTTGGTATTTGATCATTTTTTTATTCATGTTTCAAAGAAGTTATTAAAGAAATTAGTCATTAGCACATAAATAATTAAGGATTTTAAGGTAAAACCATAGCATCAGTTAGCTAGAAGATAGAACCTTGCTGTGCAATGTTAAAATTAAAAAAGAGAAGCAAAAGTCAAAGAAAAAAAAAGTCAATTTGATCCATAAACTAATTTTACAATCATTTTTTTTCCTTCAGAATTCCTCAAAGCTAAAAAAAAGGTCAAACGACAATAAAGAAAACGACAACAAGATGAAGAGAAACGCTGAAAGAATTGAAATGTAAATAAAGTAGACAGAAGAATCAGCAATTACATTTGTAAATTGTAAACAAGAAACTATAAAGTCATTTTAGCCAATACCATAAAAACGACAAAGAAATTACCGAGTCGAGACAAACGACATCAAGCAATAAATAACAACTAGGAATATAAACAATGACATGATAAACGACAATGGACGTTGAAAACGACAACATAAAAGTACATAGTAATAGAAAAGCAAGTACTCTTATTAGGCACGAGTCCTTCCATGTTGCAAGGTCCAAGGAATATTTTACTAATGGCTGGTCTTGCCAATGAAAATAGAATTCCATTGATGTATTGAATCACATACAACAATTCGGTGCACAAAAAATGGAAAATGAAAACATCTACAAGTACAAACCAAACCAGCTAAGAATGTGACTAAAAACTTGTACACAAACATAAAGAGCAAGTGACATATGCGCTCTATCTTCGCTGGAAGTTCAACCGCTCGATGCTGTAGGCGAAAATCAAGGCGTAAGCGACGGGAAAGACGGCGAGAATGACGGCCACGAGAGGCAGTTGGTCGCGGTTAAACCCAAAGTAATCCTTCAAGAAAGCAGCCACAGTTTGGGGTTGGCCATAGATTTCAATCTGCTTCTGTATGTCCCCATATTGTGAGGTCAATAGGCCATTTAGTGACCATGATGTTGGAGTCAGATAGTAGAACCAAATCCACCACTTTGGAATTTGCTGAAACAAGATATGATCATTCGAAAAAAAAAAAAAAATTAATAAAGAGATTATTAAGTAAATAGCCAGTTGTTTGAGGATGTTTCAAGAAAATAGCTCGCTTTTTTCCGTAAGTTAAGAAAATAATAATTTTTTAGTTACATAAAGTTATTAAATTCTGTGATGGTATCTTTATATCCTTAACCCCCCGTTTGGGGAAACCATTTTTGTCATTTTTGACCATTCTAAATGGTTTGAAAATGGTTTAGAAAATGGTTTGAAAAATGGTTTGACTTTACAAAGTTTTTTTTTATAGACTGATAGCTAGGTTTCTAATTTTTGGAAACGTTGGGATTTTGGCCAAATGCTAAACAGATTAAAAAAAAGCTATATATATATATATAAATACATATATTTTTCTTTCCCCCCCTTCAGTTCTATGTTTGGAATTGTAAAATGGTTTATGTACTTACAGGCTTAGGAATGAGAAAACCAGGAAAGAGGCTGTACGTTGTGTAGAAAAGTGAAGCCATAATCGCAGCGATGTTGAAGTTTGGTGTGAGAGAAACAAGCATCATTCCGAGGTAGTTGAAGTACATCAACGATGTAAAGACTCCATAAAAGTACCAGAAAATCTTGTAAGCCGATCCGTAGTATCCGATCATCGGGTATGTTATGATCAGAAAAATCAACGCCTCGACGAAAAGATAGGGAATTTCAACTGCCACCTGTAGAGTAAGTTGGTTCAAAAATTACTATTTTGCAAATCTCTACTTTACATTTGAACTTTCCAAAACTTGATTTATATATAAATATCCGATATTTTAGAGGAGATTGTCGTACCTGTGAAAGTGAATAGGCCAAGGAAGAGTACATTCCTGCAAACTTTTCGCGGTACATGACAGTTCGCTCGAAGGCCACATGTTGCAGCACAGTAGAACAGTTATTAATGCCTAAGAAGATAACGGCTTCGTACATCGAGCCAAATATGTTGAACAAGTTCTGTTGGTCGTTTCTGCGAATGGCGCGAAAAAAATGGGGCAAAGAAGCAATGTTAGATGTTGTTGTTTAAAAAAAAAAAAAAAAAAACCTAAAAATTTGGCAAATGGTTTGAGGACTTTTTGTTTTGTTTACATGTTTTGTCCTTGGTTCCAGAATAGCCCGCCGAAGATAAGTGCTGATGCGAAAGTGTGAGCGATGCGCATCAAGTTGTACGACGGGCTTCTCCAGTAAGACAAGTGTTGCTTCCACAGGCAGGATTTGAACTGTCCCCACCAGTTCTGCGAAAAGCGAGTCGGGAACTGCAGGTCGTCTCGAGCCTGGCGGCGGAGCGCTCAACTGCTTTACGAGCGCTTTGTTGTCCCTGCAACACATAGCATCGAGCCTCTTAAACAGTAAGTTCCAACTTTGAAATACTATAGAGTCTGATTTTCGTTTACTTGTCTTCCAAGAAAAGTTAGTTTTGTCAAGAGGGTTGTACTCACTCATACAAAGAAGAATCCCTGTAAATTTGAGCAAAATCTACACCGATCTCGGCTTCTGCAGAAGCAGAAGTAACTTCTAACATCCATGTTGATGGATTGTAATTGTCCCTGATCTTCGGAACTTCACGGATACCCTGCAAGAGAGAGAGAGAAAACAACTCTTCAAGTTGCGATGAAAAATAAAAAACTACTAAAAAAAATAATGAAATCAAATATCATTAGCTGAAAACTTACCTCAAAGTATTCTATAACTCTGCTTGAGTGCTTGCCAAGTGGTCCTGAATAAATTATTCGTCCCCCATTTTTCAAAAGAATAAGCTGCGTCGAGATTGAAGAGCCGAACATTGCCAAACAAATTCAGTCAATGCTTTGCAGCTAGATCTACCTTTGAATTTCAGTGCTTGAGCTCAAAATATAGCATATCTTACCTCGTCGAAGGACTCGAATATGTCGATGCTGGGCTGGTGGATAGTGCAGACAATGGTCCGTCCTGTATCAGCAACATTCTTCACCGCTCTCATGACTATCGCAGCCGATCTTGCATCCAAACCAGTTGTGGGCTCATCCATGAAGATTATCGAAGGGTTCGAGACAAGCTCCACCGCGATTGTTAGCCTCTTTCGCTGCTCATTTGATAGGCCACTCACGCCGGGAATGCCTACTAAGGCGTCCTTTATCCCATCAAGCTCGATTGTCTCGAGAACTTCGTTCACAAAATCCTGTCATAACATGCCACACCAGTTTCTTAGCACAAGATATTGAAGAAAGAACCGTTCGATGTCTACAAGTGATTTTTGTACCGCTTTAGTCTTTGAGTCGATCTGAGAATCGAGACGCAGCCAGGCAGAGAAAAGGACAGACTCTTCCACCGTGATCTGAGGAGAGTGTATGTCGCTTTGCTCACAGTAACCCGATATCCTAGCAAATGTCTCTTGGATTTTAGGATACCCGCCGATCTTGATATCTCCTTCTATGTAACCGATGGTTTTTCTCCCCGACAGAACGTCGAGAAGCGTTGTTTTACCCGCCCCGCTGACGCCCATCAACGCCGTGAGGACACCAGGCCTGAGTGAGCCCGTGATGTCCGCGAGAAGTTGGAGTTTTTTATCCGCAAATCCTCGTTCTTTCATTTCCTGGAGCCAAAAACAAAAGCCGATCAGCTCGAAATCTAGGGGTGTCCTGAGAAGAAAGATCAGCTGGAGTGATTACCAACGGCGTATCGACATAGTATTGCAGATCTTGAAACACTACTGTCAAGGGAGTGAAAGGTAAGACCATCCTTCCTGTAAATAAGTACAATTTAACTGTGAAATTCGTGAAGAAATCGAATGATAAAATAAGATGTAACTATATCTAAGTTCAGTTACCTTTATTAGGTTGTATGTTGGTTTTAGGATTTTCTTTCTGATCAAGTGCACCATTGTGGGAACTTTCGGCTCTTCGCAGTTGAGCAAGCTTTTCGTGCGAAATTATAGCGCCAGATGACGATCCAGGAGCTTAATTTGTACAGAATTACAATGAATTAGCGTAAAGATATCTAATAGCTGGTTTTGTTCAAGAAAAATGAGAAAACCAATCAGTTACTTACACTTCAAGAAACCCAAGGCTAAAATGTAAAGAATGTTGAATACTATTGTGAAGCCTAATAAGGCAGCAACTGATATCCAGTAGTGACGTTCTTCGAAGTCTAGCCCGCGGCTTCTAAGTGTTACTTGTCCTATTGTTTCGTTTGCCGATTGCATCTGCGAGCGAAAATCAAAGGTAGACTTGGTTAGATTTTCGGCTTTTTGGTACGTGTAATTTTTTTTTTAATCATTGTGGAAATTTAAAGAGAGAGAGACAAGAGAAAACTCGCCTTTTGCCATCGTGGTGAAAGAAACTCGTTGACGGATAGGCCTATTGCTCCATACGTTAGAGGCGAAACCCAGAATCCCCATTTTAACCATACTGGCATAGAATCTGTAAGCATAACCACAATTTTTTTTTAAAGACTTGAAAATCTTCTTTGGTCAACAAAAATGGATAACTTGTTGAACAAGTAAACTTACCTTGTGTGATGAGGAAGCCAGAGAATAACAGCAAAAACAATATTGCAAAACTACCGGCCGTCATTGTAGCAACCATAGTCTGGAAGACTGATGCCAGGGAACGGAAAATCGACATCGATGCTAAGTGGACGAAAAAAAAGCAGAAGCAACTGCCGAAAGAACCTGAAAACGCGGCCGAGTTGTGTAATTCAACTTCTAAACAAACTAAATTTCTTATTCAAACAAAAAAAAAAAAAAAACAATGACAATAAACTATACTACATTGGCATCCAATCTAGCTTTTGCAAAGCTTAATGCAGTTGGGAAAGAAAGTTACCTTTCGGCCTCTGGACTGTAACCAATGACATAATAAGTGAGACAAGTCCAAACAAGAGATTCCAAAAGGGAAAGAGGAATCTTCAAAATAGTAGATGGAATTCCATAGGCCCAAGCCGGGTAGAAGCGAAGCTCCTTGTGTTTGTAGAAGATCTCGAGCCTTTGAAGAGTCATGGCCATCTCGGGAAATCCATCGACAAGAAGAATCATTAGAGCATAGAACAGTGCGCCCATGTAATAGTTGGCATGAAGGACGTCGACTTTCATCCTCGTTCGCAGAAACAAAGTCATCGTGATCGATGCGATGATGACAAGCTGCGAAAAGAAACGACGTTTGTCTGAGATTGATGTTCGAACTTCGAATAAAGAGTGACAGGAATTTTGCTTAAATCATGACCTGAATTGTTTTGAATATGTATATGAAAGAGTTTCTCTTCATGAGAAGAAGCTCCCTCGACGTGCAAGCACGAAGTAGTTCCCATTTCGAGAGGGTGTAGACATTGAAGGAAAGAGCACTGTCATGGCTTTGAGACTTATCATGTGGCTCTGAGAGCTCCTCTTCTAGCTTCTTCCAGAAGCGAGACGCCTTGAATCTCGTGGAGAATTCATCGACCGATACGTGTCTGTGAGTCTGCTCCGTCGAGTTCCAGTATTGTGCTTGATCTTTCTTGGAGATAACCTGAAATACCAGAGCTTGAATGAAGCTTTGAACGATAACAGCATGGTGATGAAGAAATGAAGAACAAAGCTTGCCTCTTGGAGGAAATCAGCAATGCCTTTCCTCTCGGGACACTTGAATCCACAATCCTCGAAGAACTCAAGAACATGACTGCGCGGGCCATGATACACGATTTTCCCTTCGGCCATCAAGATGACATCATCAAAGAGATCGAATGTTTCGGATGCGGGTTGAAGGAGAGACACGAGCACCGTGCAATCTGTGATATGAGCAAGCTGCTGAAGGCACGCGACAATCTGAAACGCCGTCGAGCTGTCTAATCCGTTGGTGATCTCGTCCATGAACAAAGCCTTGGTTGGACCGACAATCATCTCCGCCGTTGTCAATCTCTTCTTCTGGCCACCCGAAATGCCTCTCCTCATGGCATCGCCGACCAAAGTGTCGGCGCAGATGTCAAGCCCAAGGATCTGAGCAGCCACACCAAGAGTTTAAAAAAAAAAACAGAAAAGTAGAAAAAATTGAGTGAATAAATCTGCTTGGAGAGAGTGAAAAATGACCTTTAGAATGTAGTCTGTTTGAAGAGTTCTCTTTAGTCCCTTAACAGCAATGGCCTATCAAAACAACATGTTACTACCATTAGTACCATTGTTCAATGCGGAACCTAATTCAAGGTCAATCAAGCGAATTCGAAAAGGACCTTCATGTAAGTGTCAATGTCGGGATCGGGAATAATTCCAGCCTCCTTCTCTCTTTTGCTGACTTCCATCATTATCTCTTCGAGTGAGCGAAACGCATACAATCAGTCCAATGTACTAAGACAGCTTGACCAAAATCCGATTCATGTAAGCGTGTCAGAATTGAAGAAGAGAAACCTACCAGCTCGGCTTCCAACTCCTTGGAAACGGGCAGAATAGTCCAGTGTTTCCCTCACGGTCATCTCAGCGATGTGCACGTCAAATTGGCTTATGTAGGTGGACGTTTTCTGAGGGACAAGCTCCTCGATTTTGTATTCGTTGTAAGAAACTTCCCCTTTTAGCTATTTTACAAGAAAGAACGCGAAAAACGAGCTACTAATTAGTAAATTAGCCAATATTAATATCAATTAATTCATGATAAATTTTGTTTCTCTGAGCCTCCTCTTCCCATCATGAACATTGACATTTTTGTTACTTTTCTAAGACATGAATTACAAGTTTTTGAAAGAGTGAAAAGAGTGAACCTTGAGAGATGAGTCTAGATTCCCTGATAAAGCTTTTAGAAGGGATGTCTTTCCACATCCAGGCGGGCCGAGCAGTAAAGTTATCCTGAACAAGGTTTAACCGGTTAAAGCCTGCTTCTTAATTCTGCTTCTTTGGTTCATTTTTGAGCCACACACAGATCATAGGGAATGTTTTGGTCATGGTCATTCTATACCTCCATTTTGACCAAGTACATACAGATCTTAATTTGAAGTCTAAAACAATCTAACATAGTAACTTCCCATATCTAGAACGTACAATTTTTTTTTACAGTTAGTATTGTTTCCTTTTGGACTATATGACAACCTTTCACAAGTTTATCATGGTCATTTTAATGTGATACAAAGATAATATTTTAAAAGTAATTTAACTCAAGAAATCATTCGAAAGTAAAAAGAGCCACAAGAACATGATATCATTCAAAATGGCTTGCAATTTTGTGAGAAGTCAAAGGTATCAAACACCAACTAGAACCAAGATAACAAGGACATCCCAAAAGTCATTAGTCAACACACTAGCCATTTGTTCATATTCAAAGTCAACTACAAAACCCAAAAACTGGCACAGAAATGGATAACACAACCATGAATTATCCTTGGCAAAGTCAAAATCAGAAAAAAGAACGCTCGTAACCGTGGACCCATATGGGACTGGTCTTAAGTTCGAGCCGTCCCACCGTAGTGTTGTTTTTATGTACCGAATCTCCGCCTATCTTACAGCTTGGCTGATATCAGCCAAGCTAAACTCGGCCGAGTTGCATAGCATTACTCATCAGCAAGTGGCTCGGATTACATAGAAAAACAAATCGCTTTTTTTTTTTTTTAATTGAAAAAGACTGATTGCCTACCTTCCAGGCTTAATGACGCCACTAACTTCACTAAATATGTTTATCTTGGCTTTGCCTGAGCCTAAACCTGACAGCTTTGCAAATTCCTGCCAAAATCAAATAAATAAATAAATAAAATCCCAAATTCGTTGCACATTCACAATCAAGACTCAGTTTAGAGCAACACACATCTTAAATTATGGCTGTACAAAAAGATACTTTATGACATGGTATGTATATGTACTAATATAATATACAATTAGTCAAATCCTGAAAAAACTAAACCAAGTTGGACATTGGTGTCCCAAAAAAACCTCCTGGTTTCTCTGCAGCTTAATTAGATGCCATTAAAACTTAAAGCATAATGTACAAAGTTTCAAAAATTTAACTTACAGAAACAGTTCTTTTGAGAGAATTCCATAGAGTGGGCAAGGGCTTTCCATGGACCACTTCACATTCTGCTTCCACTCCTAGATTTCTATACCTCACCTCCACTGTGGGCAATTTCACCCCAACTCTGTAAAAATAATTATGCAAATATAAAATTAATTAAAATCCATTTTTCAGTTTCAACCCCACAAATTCATGATATGTACATGCATCAATGACATACGTGTTTTTCAACCCATATCGCATCACCGAATAAGTAGTGTTATCTATCATTACACTCATCAAACTTTACAGGGAAAAAAAAAATCATAGACACGTCAAAATCAACATGTGATTGCACAATACAAATACATGTATATATGTGTGTATATATATATACACACACACTATAGTTATATAATTGGAACTTACTTGTCAATCCGACCTCTGATCTTATTCAAAAGCCTAAGATTGTCACTCTCAATGTGTTTGATGAGCCTCTCAATGAAGAGATGTCTTTCTTGAGCCCCAAGCTTCGTGACATCAACGACTCTCTTGGCCTTGCCGCCATTGTGATCATCATCATCATCATCACGATGGCCTTCAAACAGAGAAGATCTGAGCCGTTCAAAGGTGGGAAGCCTCTCAATCTGGGACCACTGGATGGCGTGCTGCTGATCGAGATCATCGTGGCCGTCCTTGGCAGAGGCGTTGCTTCGGAAACTCGACGCGCTGAGGCGCCGGAACGACGACGTCAGGCTCCTACCAATCTCGGCAAGCTCTATTCTTAATGACTCTATGTCGTCTGTGCCTATCATTTGAGCCATTTTTTTTTCTTGGCAAAAAAAGATAAAGTTTCAAACTTTGAATAAGAACTAGACTATGACATGCTTAATAATATATAGGACAATCATTTTAGCGCGATCGTGATAAAAATACTATTCGATCATTGCTTTTGACATTTTGACTCTAAAATAATAGTATTGAGTATTGACTATTAATAGAATTTTTAATTAGTCCTGAATTTGATTGCATTAGACTGTGGAGACTGGAGATTGATGAAGTCAGGTAGTGCATCACTCTCTTTTTTATTTTTTTTTTGCTTAAGGACCAAGGAAAGTTGAAAATAGTAAAATAATTGAGGTTTTTAAGAGAAATGTAAATTGTCACTTCACAAAATGGTAACTTTAAAAAGGAAGAGAAATGTAAATTGTCATGTAAATTGTCACTTCACAAAATGGTCACTTTAAAAAGGAAGAGAAATGTAAATTGTCACTTAAAAAAGGCAGAGAAATGTACATTGTCACTTCACAAGTCTTGTTCAACTTTTCCTCCTATCATTCGTCAAATTGGTGCCTCACGTGTTAATATTCAACATATCTTGAAAACATGCAATAGCGTTCATGTTTTGTTCATATATATATATATATATACACACTAGTGAAGGCACGCGTTCTGCGCGTTAATTTTTTTTTAATTTAAAAATAAACATCTCAATGCAAAGTAATTTATGTTAATTAAATTTATTTATAATAAAATAAATAAATAAATTATTTAAAATTTAATAATATTGAATTAAATATGAAAAGAATATTTTTATAAAAAAAATTAAATTTCTAATTAAAATTAATTTTTAAATAAAAATTATAAAAATACGACACCATAAAAAGTTTTAAAAGTATTTGGTATAAAAGGGTTTTTTTTTTCCAAACAAATTAGAAAAAGAAAAAAATAAGAAAAGAAAAAAAAACTTTTATATATTGTGTAGAATGAAGAAGGAAAAATCACAAAAAAAAAACTCAAGAGAAAAAAGCAATTAAAAAAAAGAAAGAAAAAAACAAAAAAAAAGGAAAAAAACGAAAAAAAAATGAAAAAAAGGGGGGGGGGGGGGGGGGGGGGGGGGGGGGGGGGGGGGGGGGGGGGGGGGGGGGGGGGGGGGGGGGGGGGGGGGGGGGGGGGGGGGGGGGGGGGGGGGGGGGGGGGGGGGGGGGGGGGGGGGGGGGGGGGGGGGGGGGGGGGGGGGGGGGGGGGGGGGGGGGGGGGGGGGGGGGGGGGGGGGGGGGGGGGGTGTGGCGTGCAAGCACGCGCGCCACTTGGGAAGGTGGGGTGGTAGCCCTGACACGCGGGTCCGTGTCAGGGGCAAATTTTTTTGCTTGGAAGTCCTTGTGCTTAACATTTTCATCATTTTTATTTATATTTGAGTCCCTACATTTTTTAAAATTACTAAATAGCCTAATGTTTTAAAAAAATTTCACCGTAACCCCTAAAAGATGCGGTTTTTTTTTATTTTTATTTTTTAACGAAATACGCAAAAAAAAAGGCCACGAAACCGCTTGAAAAAAACGGCCGAAACTCCTTGAAGAAACCCATTCACTCTTTTATTGTTAATTAGGATATATATATATTTATAGGGATGTGCTTTATATATATTTTAATTATTCGATTTTTTATTATTATTTCTATATGTTTGTAAGCAATAATACATATATGTGAACACACGATTCTATCCGAGACGTTTAACTATATGCCCATGTGTGGAAACTTTTGGCCAATAGAGCTACAAATCCATGGAGTCAGAAGAGAAAATAATAATATATTTTGAGACAAGGATTAATTTGATCCTTTAATTTTTTAATTTAATGATGCATAAGAAGACAAAAAGGCACACAAGGGTCAAGGTTACTATAGGAAGAATAACTTGCATTTTTACCCTTCTTGTTGAGCAAGCAATAACTTTGACTAAATTAAAGTAGCATGCGTAGTTGGGAAGATGTGCTTAATATTTTAATCTTATGTTAGAATGTACTTAATACATGTTAATTAATTATAAGGTTTCGGTAATCTGCGGCAGCTTGCTCTGTGGCCTTAATGTCTAAGGGTTGTTTGGCAAATTTTTTGGATCACAAATTTATAATTTAAGTAGTTTTGTTACAGTATCTATCATTGCTTGGCAAAATTTGGTTAAAAAACTTAAGCATTCTGTCCACAGTGTTTTAAATATTCTAGCTAAGCACTTGTTTAAATTTTCAATTCAAATTTTCTCTCTTATATCTCAATTCAAATATTTTAAACCAAGTTTCTATCCAAACACTGATTTAAACTAGGATCAGTTAGGTAAATAGCCATTTTGGATGATGCGTTTTTAAAAAATAGTCATAGTTTCAAAAAATTTAAAAACTAGCCATGAAAAGTTTCTTACATAGGTTTGTGGTAAGAAATTTCTTACCAACATAATAAATTTCTGAAATGACTATATTTTTAAAATTTTAAAATTGTGGCTATTTTTTAAATTATTTTCTAAAAAATTATTATTTTATTAAAATTCCCTTTAAAGTACATTTTAAATACAATATTTTGACTAAAAAAATTAGATCATTTTAATTTGAGTTGAACAAGAAAATTTGTATTTAGATTGTAAATTTAATTTATTGTTTACTTGCACTATTTAAATTGAGATTTAAGAGATAAAATTTGAACTGAAAATTAAAAAAAAAGGGTGTTTTTTACTATAACTAGTTTTTATACATGCGCGTAATATAACTAATAAAAAATATGACACGACGAAAGAAATAATAAAGTATATTTTTGTTAATTTTTTTTAAATTTTGATATTTTTGTTATTTTGAACAATTATAGAGTTAATTTTATTATTTAATATAAATACAAGGGCTTTTTAAAAAAATTTCAAACTTAAAAAATAAAAATAAAAGCTTAGAACAAATAAATCAAATAAAAAATAGTTACGTTAAAAAAAAGTATATGACAATGGGTGTCAAAAGATTGAGAAAAATATTCTGAATCCAACCGTGGCAAGAAATTTTTTTTTGGAGATCATTACAGCAAAAAAATAGCTGTTGAAACAATTAAAACATAAAAGTCAAAAGAGAAGAGAATTATAAAAAAAAACCCTCTAAAATCTATGAATTTACAAAAAAAGTCACTCTAAAATTGCGAAAAAGCCTTTTAGAATTTTTCAAAAACCCTCAAAATAAGCCCTTAAATACAATTTTTAAGAAGGAAAAAAAAAATGCCACGTGTCGTCCACAGAGGACACCACGTGGCACTCCTTGCGTAATGTTAGGGTGGCCTACGGTGGAGGAAAAAAAAACACCACTAAAAAAATAAAATAACTTACCTACCTCTAACTATATTAGTGAATTTGTGAGATGATGAATAGTCTCATCTTTATTATATATGTATAGATAAGAACATTAATGTGAATAATTTTTTTGAAAATAGACAAACCAAACAACAACCTTTATGCAACTGCCAAAGACCATGGCTTCATTATTTTTTTACTCTAGTCACATTTAAAAAATAATAATAATAATAATGAAGATGACGATAACCAACAAAACTGTCAAATTCATTTTCTTTTTTCATTTTTTATGTTATCATTTCTCAATTTCAAAGAATTCTTATGACCAATGTAGCTTGCACGTTATTGCTATAGCACATATTACCATTGAAGTAATAAAATTACATACAAAAATTGAGTCTACAAAAATGAAAAAGAAAGCATCTACAGACTACAAGTACGAACCAAAGCAGCTAAGAATGTGACTAAAAAATTGTACACAAACATAAAGAGCAAGTGACATATGCGCTCTATCTTCGCTGGAAGTTCAACCGTTCGATGCTGTAGGCGAAAATCAAGGCGTAAGCGACGGGAAAGGCGGCGAGCATGACGGCCACAAGAGGCAGTTGGTCGCGGTTAAACCCGAAGTAATCCTTCAAGAAAGCAGCCACAGTTTGGGGTTGGCCATAGATTTCAATCTGCTTCTGTATGTCCCCATATTGTGAGGTCAATAGGCCATTTAGTGACCATGATGTTGGAGTCAGATAGTAGAACCAAATCCACCACTTTGGAATTTGCTGAAACAAGATATCATTCAAAAGAGAGATTATTAAATAAATAACCCGTTGTTTAAGGATGTTTCAAGAAAATAGCTCGCTTTTTTCATAAATTAAAGAAATAATCATTTTTTTTAGTTACGTAACTGATGACTTATTTTCTAACTTTTGGAAACGTTGGTCATTTTTTTTTTTTTTTTTAATTTAGGCCAAAAAAATGCCAAATGTTGAACAGATTAAAAAAAAAAACTCTACATTTTTTTTTTCCTTCATACTTACAGGCTTAGGAATGAGAAAACCAGCAAAGAGGTTGTACAACGTGTAGAAAACCGAAGACATAATCGCAGCGATGTTGAAGTTTGGTGTGAGAGAAACAAGCATCATTCCGAGGTAGTTGAAGTACATCAACGATGTCAAGACTCCATACAAGTACCAAAAAATCTTGTAAGCCGATCCGTAGTATCCGATCATTGGGTATGTTATGATAAGTACAAGCAACGCCTCGACGAAAAGATAGGGAATTTCAACTGCCACCTGTAGAGTAAGTTGGTTAAAAAATTACTATTCTGCAAATCTCTACTATAACATTTGAACTTTCCAAAACTTAATTTATATATAAATATCCGATATTTTAGAGGAGATTGTCGTACCTGTGAAAGTGAATAAGCCAAGGAAGAGTACATTCCTGCAAACTTTTCGCGGTACATGACGGTTCGCTCCAACGCCACATGTTGCAGCACGGTCGAGCAGTTATTAATGCCTAAGAAGATCACAGCTACATACATCGAGCCAAAGATGTTGAACAAGTTCTGTTGGTCGTTTCTGCGAATGACTCGAAAATAAAGGCAAAGAAGCAATGTTAGATGTTGAAAATAATGAAAAAAAAAAAATAACCTAAGAATTTGGCAAATGGATTGAGGACTTTTTGTTTTGTTTACATGTTCTGTCCTTGGTTCCAGAAAAGCGCGCCGAAGATAAGTGCTGATACGAAAGTGTGAGCGATGCGCATCAAGTTGTACGACGGGCTTCTCCAGTAAGACAAGTGTTGCTTCCACAGGCAGGATTTGAACTGTCCCCACCAGTTTTGCGAAAAGCGAGTTGGGAAGTGTAGGTCTCTCGAGCCTGGCGGCGGAGTGCTCAACTGCTTTACGAGCGCTTTGTTGTCCCTACAACGCATAACATCGAGCCTCTTTGACAGTAAGTTTCAACTTGAAATACTATGGAATCTGATTTTGATTACTTGTCTTCCAAGAAAAGTTAGTTTTGTCAAGAGGGTTGTACTCACTCGTACAAAGAAGAATCCCTGTAAATTTGAGCAAAATCTACGCCGATCTCGGCTTCTGCAGAAGTAGAAGTGACTTCTAACATCCATGTCGACGGGTTGTAATTGTCCCTAATCTTCGGAACTTCACGGATACCCTGTCAGAGAGAAGAAAATAACTCTTCAAGTTGCGATAAGAAAAAAGTACTCAAAAATAAATTACTCAAAAATAAAATGAAAACAAATATCATTAGCAGAAAAGTTACCTCAAAGTATTCTATAACTCTGCTTGAGTGCTTGCCAAGTGGTCCAGAATAAATTATTCGTCCCCCAGTTTTCAAAAGAACAAGCTGGTGCCGAACAAAGCCAAACAAACTCGGTCAATGTTTTGCAGCTAAATCTTTCGCTGAATTTTAGTTCTTAAACTCAAAATATGGCATATCTTACCTCATCGAAGGACTCGAATATGTCAATGCTAGGCTGGTGGATAGTGCAGACAATTGTCCGTCCCGTATCAGCAACATTCTTCACCGCTCTCATGACTATTGCAGCTGATCTTGCATCCAAACCAGTTGTGGGCTCATCCATGAAGATTATCGAAGGGTTCGAGACAAGCTCCACCGCAATTGTAAGCCTCTTTCGCTGCTCGTTCGATAGGCCACTAACACCAGGAATGCCTACTAAGGCGTCCTTTATCCCATCGAGCTCGATTGTCTCTAGAACTTCGTTCACAAAATCCTGTCATAACATGCCACACCAGTTTCTTAGCACCAGATATTGAAGACAGAACGGTTCGATGTCTACAAGTGATTTTTATACCGCTTTAGTCTTTGAGTCGATATGAGAATCGAGACGTAGCCAAGCAGAGAATAGGACAGACTCTTCCACCGTGATCTGAGGAGAGTGTATGTCGCTTTGCTCACAGTAACCCGATATCCTAGCAAATGTCTCTTGGATTTTAGGATACCCGCCGATCTTGATATCTCCTTCTATGTAACCGGTGGTTTTTCTCCCAGAAAAAACGTCGAGAAGTGTCGTTTTACCCGCCCCACTGACGCCCATCAATGCCGTGAGGACACCAGGCCTGAGTGAGCCCGTGATGTCCGCTAGAAGTTGGAGTTTTTTATCTGCAAATCCTCGTTCTTTCATTTCCTGAAGCCAAAAATAAAAGCCGATTAGCTCAAAATCTTGAGGTCCTGAGAAGAAAGATCAGCTAATGTGATTACCAACGGCGTATCGACATAGTATTGCAGATCTTGAAACACTACTGTCAAGGGAGTGAAAGGTAAGACCATCCTTCCTGTAAATAAGTACAATTTAACTGTGAAATTCGTGAAGAAATCAAATGATAAAATAAGATGTAACTATATCTAAGTTCAGTTACCTTTATTAGGTTGTATGTTGGTTTTAGGATTTTCTTTCTGATCAAGTGCACCATTGTGGGAACTTTCGGCTCTTCGCAGTTGAGCAAGCTTTTCGTGCGAAATTATAGCGCCAGATGACGATCCAGGAGCTTAATTTGTACAGAATTACAATGAATTAGCGTAAAGATATCGAATAGCTGGTTTAGTTCAAGAAAAATGAGGAAACCAATCAGTTACTTACACTTCAAGAAACCCAAGGCTAAAATGTAAAGAATGTTGAATACTACTGTGAAGCCTAATAAGGCAGCAACTGATATCCAGTAGTGACGTTCTTCGAAGCCTAGCCCGCGGCTTCTAAGTGTTACTTGTCCTATTGTTTCGTTTGCCGATTGCATCTGCGAGCGAAAATCAAATGTAGCTCGGTTAGATTTTCGGTACGTTTCTATATTTTTTATAGAATCTCCCTTTGTTATTGTTGTCGAAATATAAAAAAGAGAGAGAGAAAAGAAAACTCGCCTTTTTCCATCGTGGTGCTAGAAACTCGTTGACAGATAGGCCTATTGCTCCATATGTTAGAGGCGAAACCCAAAATCCCCATTTTAACCAAACTGGCATAGAATCTGTAAGCAGAAACACAAACTTGAGTTTAATTTTTATTTAAAAAAAAACATAAAAATCATCTATGGTCAACAAAAATGGATAACTTGTTGAAGAAGTAAAATTGCCTTGTGTGATGACGAAGCCAGAGAAGATCAGCAAGAACAATATTGCAAAACTACCGGCGGTCATTGTAGCAACCATAGTCTGGCAGACTGATGCCAGAGAACGGAAAATCGACATCGATGCTAAGTGAACGAAAAAAAGTAGAAGTAACTGCCGAAAGAACCTGAAAGCGCAGTCGAATTGTGTAATTGAACTTCTAAACAACCTAAACTTCTTGTTCAAAAAAAAGAAAAAAAAAAAGGAACAAAAAGCTATACTACTTTGGCGTAGAAGTATCACTTTTGATCCAATCTAGCTTTTGCAGTGCAGTCTGAATAGAAAGTTACCTTTCGGCCTCTGGACTGTATCCAATGACATAATAAGTGAGACATGTCCAAACCAGAGATTCTACAAGGGAAAGAGGAATCTTCAAAACAGTAGATGGAATTCCATAGGCCCAAGCCGGGTAGAAGTGAAGCTCCTTATGTTTGTAGAAGATCTCGAGCCTTTGAAGAGTCATGGCCATCTCAGGAAATCCATCGACGACAAGAATTGTCAGAGCATAGAACAGAGCGCCCATGTAGGAGTTGGCATGAAGGACGTCGACTTTCATCCTCGTTCGCAGAAACACAGTCATCGTGATAGTTGCGGTGATGACAAGCTGCGAAAAGAAACGATATTTGTCTGAGATAAAAGTTCGAATTTCGAATAACGAGTGACGGGAATTTCGCTCAAATCATGACCTGAATTGTTTTGAATATGTATAAGAAAGAGTTTCTCTTCATGAGAAGAAGCTCCCTCGACGTGCAAGCGCGAAGTAGTTCCCATTTCGAGAGGGTGTAGACATTGAAGGAAAGAGCATTGTCATGGCTTTGAGACTTATCATATGGCTCTGAGAGCTCCTCTTCTAGCTTCTTCCCGAAGCGAGACGCCTTGAATCTCGTGGAGAATTCATCGACCGATATGTGTCTGTGAGTTTGCTCCGCTGAGTTCCAGTATTGTGCTTGATCTTTCTTGGAGATAACCTGAAATACCAGAGTTTAATTGAAGCGTTGAACATAACAACACGACGATGAAGAAATGAAGAACAAAGCTTGCCTCTTGGAGGAAATCAGCAATGCCTTTCCTCTCGGGACACTTGAATCCACAATCCTCGAAAAACTCGAGTACATGATTGCGCGGGCCATGATACACGATTTTCCCTTCGGCCATCAAGATGACATCATCAAAGAGGTCGAACGTCTCGGGTGCGGGCTGAAGGAGAGAGACGAGCACCGTGCAATCTGTGATATGAACAAGCTGCTGAAGGCACGCGACAATCTGAAACGCCGTCGAGCTGTCTAATCCGTTGGTGATCTCGTCCATGAACAAAGCCTTGGTTGGACCGACAATCATCTCCGCCGTTGTCAATCTCTTCTTCTGACCACCCGAAATGCCTCTTCTCATGGCATCACCGACCAAAGTATCGGCACAGATGTCAAGCCCAAGGATCTGAGCAGCCACACCAAGAGTTTAAAAAAAAAATACAAAAAAGTGAAAAAAAAAATTGAATGAATAAACCAGCTTGGAGTGAGTGAAAAAATGACCTTTAGAATGTAGTCTGTTTGAAGAGTTCTTTTTAGTCCCTTAACAGCAATGGCCTATCAAAACAACATGTTACTACCATTAGTACCATTGTTCAATGCGGAACCTAATTCAAGGTCAATCAAGCGAATTCGAAAAGGACCTTCATGTAAGTGTCAATGTCGGGATCGGGAACAATTCCAGCTTCTTTCTCTCTTTTACTGACTTCCATCATTATCTCTTCGAGCGAACAAAACGCACACAATCAGTCCAATGTACTAACACAGCTTGTCCAAAAATCGATTCATGGAAGCGTGTCAGAATTGAAGAAGAGAAACCTACCAGCTCGGCTTCCAACGCCCTGGAAACGGGCGGAATAGTCCAGTGTTTCCCTCACTGTCATCTCAGCGATGTGCACGTCGAATTGGCTTATGTAGGCGGACGTTTTCTGGGGGACGAACTCCTCGATTTTGTATCCGTTGTAAGAGACTTCCCCTTTTAGCTATTTTACAAGAACGAACACAAATTTTGTTTCTCTGAGCCTCCTCTTCTTATCATGATAAATCACAAGTTTTTGGAAGAGTGAAAGGAATGAACCTTGAGAGATGAGTCTAGATTCCCTGATAAAGCCTTTAGAAGGGATGTCTTTCCACATCCTGGCGGGCCGATCAGTAGAGTTATCCTGAAACAAGGTTTAACTGCTTAAGCCTGCTTCATTCTACCTCTTTGGTTCATTTTTTAGGCACACACAGATCATAGGCAATGCTATGATCTTTTCGTCAGAAAGTAAAAATCTTTTACAGTTAGTATTGTTTCCTTTTGGACCATAGGACAAGCGTTCACAAGTTTATCATGATCATTTTAATCTGCTACAAAGAGAACATTTTCAAAGTAGTTTAACTCAAGAAATCATCAGAAAGTGAAAAGAGAGCCACAACAACATTATTTCATTCAAAATGGGTTGCAATTTTGTGAGAAGTCAAAGGTATCAAACACCAACTAGAACCAAGATAACAAGGACATCCCAAAAGTCCTCGGTCAACACATCAGCCATTTATTCATTTCAAAGTCAAAAGCAAAACCCAGCAACTGGCACATAAATGGATAACGCAACCATGAATTATCCATAACAAAGTCAAAATTGAAAAAAAAAAAAAAAGGGGGCTCATTATCGAGTACCCAAATGGGACTAGTCTTAAGTTGAGCCGTCCCACCATAGTGTTGTTTTTATGTACCGAATCTCGGCGGAGTTGCATAGCTTTGCTCATCATCAAGTGGCCCGGATTATATGGAAACACGACTCTTTTTTTTTTTTTTTTAAATTGAAAAAGACTGATAGCATACCTTCCAGGCTTGATGACGCCACTAACTTCACTAAATATGTTTATCTTGGCTTTGCCTGAGCCTAAACCTGATAGCTTTACAAATTCCTGCCAAAATCAAATAAATAAATAAATAAAATCCCAAATTCATTGCAAATTCACAATCAAGACTCAGTTTAGAGCAACACATCTTAAATTATGGCTGTAGAAGAAGACACTTTATGACATGGTCTGTATATGTACTAATATAATATGCACTTTGTCAAATTCTGAAAAAACTAAACCAAGTTGGACATTGGCGTCCCAAAAAACCCTTCTGGCTTCTGTGCAGCTTAATTAGATGCCATTACAACTTAAAGCATAATGTACAAAGTATCAAAAAATTAACTTACAGAAACAGTTCTTTTGAGAGAATTCCATAGAGTGGGCAAGGGCTTTCCATGGACCACTTCACATTCTGCTTCCACTCCTAGATTTCTATACCTCACCTCCACTGTGGGCAATTTCACCCCAACTCTGTAAAAAATAAATTATACAAATAATCAATTAATTAAAATCCATTTTTCAATTTGAACCCCACAAAATCATATGTACATGTACCAATGACATATGCGTTTTTCAACTCATATTACATCACCGAATTAGTAATGTTATCTATCATTACTGGCGATCAACACTCAATCGAACTTAACAGAAAAAAACAAAAAAATCATACACTTCAAAATCTACATGTGATTACACAATACAAATACATGTATATATACACACACACACACAATATAGTTATATAGTGAGCTTACTTGTCAATCCGACCTCTGATCTTATTCAACAGCCTAAGATTGTCACTCTCAATGTGTTTGATGAGCCTCTCAATGAAGAGATGTCTTTCTTGAGCCCCAAGCTTCGTGACATCAACGACTCTCTTGGCCTTGCCGCCATTGTGATCATCAGCATCATCATCATCATGATGGCCATCGAACAGAGAAGATCTGAGCCGTTCAAAGGTGGGAAGCCTCTCAATCTGGGACCACTGGACGGCGTGCTGCTGATCGAGATCATCGTGGCCGTCCTTGGCAGAGGCGTTGCTTCGAAAACTCGACGCGCTGAGGCGCCGGAACGACGACGTCAGGCTCCTCCCAATCTCGGCAAGCTCTACTCTTAATGACTCTATGTCGTCTGAGCCTATCATTTGTGCCATTTTTTTTTTTTTTTGGTGACCAAGTAAAAAAAAAAAAAGATAAAGTTTCAAACTTTGAAAAATAACTAGACTATGAAAATGCTTGTATAGATCTATGGTACTCTCATTTTAGAGCGATCGTGAAAAAAAATACTGTTCGATTATTGCTTTTGATGCTTTGACTCTAAAATAATAGTATTGACATTCAAGAGAATTTTAATGTATAAGTGTTGTATGTGTATATATATGTGTATAATGTGTACATGAGCAGTCCTGAATTTGATTGCATTAGACTGTGAGACTGGAGATTGATGAAGTAAGGTAGTGCATCACCTTTTTTTTTTTTTTTTTGCTTAAGGACCAAGGAAAGTTGAAATTATAATTGCTTGCGGATTAGTGATTAGCACAATTATAGTAAAATAATTGAGGTTTTGTTATTTAAGGAATTTTTAAGGATTTAACCAAAATTTTAGTTATTTTTTTAAGGATTAACATAGTTTCACGAAATTAAGGAATTTGTCATTTTCATAGTGTAACAAATATGAAAAATGGCTAATTCTTTAATTTCATAAAATTATGGCTAAATTCTTAAACATGGTCTAAAAAGGGCTAAAAGTCAAATCTTCTTAATATTTAAAAAGGAAGAGAAATGTAAATTGTTACTTTACAAATTGGAAGGAAATTAAGATTGATTAGGTTAATATGGTTAGACTAGTTCAAGCTTATTCCAAAGTCAGTTAATAAGAAAATAGAAATCTTTTGGACATTCATAATTCTACTAATTAAGTTATGAAGAGTTGACTTTTTAAGCACTCTTGTTCAACTTTTCCTCTTATCATTCGTGAAATCAGTGTCTCACGTGTTAATATTCTTAACATATCTTAAAAACATGCAATGACGTTCATGTTTTGCTCATATCTTCTTTTTTTTTATTATTATTTGATTTTTAATTATTTTTTATAAATGTTTGTAAGCAATAATATATATACGTGAACACACCATTCTATCTGAGACAGATTTGATGCGTTTAACTATATGCCATGTGTGGAAACTTTTGGCCAGTTGAGCTAGCAATCCATATAGTCAGGAGAGAAAATAATAATATATTCTGAGGCACTTGGATTAATTTCAGCCCTTTAATTTAATGATGAATAAGATGACAAAAAAGGCAACGAGGGCTAAGGTAATTTTAGGAAGAATAATTTGCACTTTTACCCTTCTTGTTCAGCAAACAATTACTTTGACTAATGAAATTAGCATACGTGGTCGGGAAGAGGTGCTTAATATTTTAATCTTATGTTAGAATGTACATAATACATGTTAATTAATTATTTTTGGTAATCTCTGGCAGCTTGCTCTGTGGCCTTAATGTGTAAGAATTGTTTGACAAATTATTTAGATCACAAATATATAATTTAAATATTCTTATTACAGTATCAATTGTTTGGCAAAATCTAGTTCAAAAACTTCAGCATTCTTTCACAGTGTTTTAAATACTCTATCTAAGCACTTTTTTAAAAGAGATTTTTAAGGATATAGCCAAATTTTTATTTAATTTTTTAAGGATTAGCCATAGTGTCACGAAATTAAGAAATTAACAATTTTCATAGTGTATCAAAATTTGTTACACGTGTGTCAAATTTTATTACACGTGTAACATATTTTGTTTCACATTAAAAATTGTCAATTCCTTAATTTCGTGAAACTATGCCTAAATTCTTCAAACATGAGCCTAAAATGGCTAAAAGCCAAATCTTTCCTTTTTAAATTCCCAATTCAATTATTCTCTCTCTCTTATATCTCAATTCAAATAGTATAAACTAAATTTCTATCCAAACAATGATTTAAATTTTAAACTACAATTTAAATATAATTTGACTAAAAAATTTAGATCATTTTGATTTGACTTGAACAAGATAATTTTGTACTTAGATTATAAATTTAACTGTTGTTTTATTGCACTATTTAAATTGAGAGTTGAGTGATAAAATTTGAATTGAAAATTCGAAAAAGTCTATTTTATAAAAAACATACAAAGTCATGTTATTTGTTTCAATTTCCTCTTACATGACATGAAAAAAAAAAAAAAAAATTACTAATGTCATCTCGCGTCGAATTCTTGTTATCATAATTAATTTTTTAGAGCCACCAATAAAATTGGAAAGACCTTAGCCTAATTCTACTCAAAAGATGTGTTTGGTTTCACTCTCATGTCACCGCAAGCGCAATGCCAATAATGTAAAATCCGTAAATTTCAACTAAGATGTTTAAGTAATTAAATGGAATTATTTATAGAGCATGCTTTTAGTTCATCACTATGTATTTGTGATAACGAGGAAAAAAAACATGGAATATAAGACATATTATATTTTATGGAATAATATGACAATTATGATATAACATGAAGGCCAAATTTATGAGGTCAGCAGATTTACTTGCAGAAGAGGAAACAAAGACCATGGCTTCATTATTTTATACTCTAGTCATATTTAAAGGGGAAAAAAAATGAAGATGAAGATAACCAACAAAACTGTCAAATTCATTTTCTTATTTCATTTTTTATGTTTTCATTTCTCAATTTCGAAGAATTCTTATGACCACTGTAGCTTGCACATTATTGCTATGGCACATATATCATTATCTTTAGGCCATTTTGTTCGTTTAGCTCAAAAAAACTAGTGCTAGATCATACTAAAAAACTAAAGAAACAGCAAAAAATTATCTTCCAGTCATTCAAATTAGTATGACTGAATTCTCATTATTTTAAACTTGATAAGGTTGATCAGAGCTTGATTGGTAAATAGTCAAATGGATTTTTGTGTGTTTTTGTGCTTCAAAAATATTCTAGATGACTTAGATTTTAGTTCCTACCCATGCCCATAGCACATAATTTATTCTATGAAAGTTTGAAAGAACACATTTGTAGTAAAAAAAAAAAAAAAATTAATGCTTTTCTTGGACATTGATTAAAAGATTTTTTTTTTCCGTCTAAGTTTAGAAAAATCAACATTAAGTAGTTGAGCTTATAGCTAGTGTTGAACGCGTTTCTAAATCCAACACAACACTCGCTTTAATTTTTTCAAAAAAAAAGTGATGGGACATAAGCAAATTAATATACTCTCAAACAAGATCTCAAAATTAAAAGTAATTATTTTTATATTCCTAGCCAATTCTTGCAACCATGCTTCAAAGCGTTGTTATCACATTATTGTCCTTTTGCCTCAAGCAAAGGAGAGAACCCAAGTTTGGCTGATTCATATATTGCATAGCTGTCCTTTTTTTTTTTATTATTTATATTTTTGCTTGAACATAGCTGTCTTAGTTGAGCCTAATCTAAAGGGGTGATGAATTTCCCAACAAACATTGAGGACCCACAACATGGTGTTGAATATTTTATGTTTCTCATATTGCAATCATTTTGAAAATTTTCTCTATTTTAAGGTCGATTTTTTTCTTTTTTTCCTTTTCTTGTTTGCCAAACTAAAAGAAGAGCATATTCATGATTTCACAAGGCAACTTTGAAGAGCTACAAATTTTGTACATACACCTCCAATGTCATGGGATCTTCACAAACCACCACTCTCATACACAAACAATAATCTCTCCATCTACAAGTAAGTAATAACCAAGATTTGACCCCCAAAAAAAACGTAAAATAATAGAAAAATGAAACAAAAAGATCATCTCAACAACCTCCAACCACTTTGCGCGCCTCCTTGTCTCCGACCAACCCCTTAGCGCCACCGGAAACATTAGCTCAGATAGGCAAGCCTGAGAACTCAAAGTGTCGAAAGAATTTCAAGAATTACGATGATGATGACGACGACGACAATGGTGATGATAATATACGCCTTTAGAATACTCAGAAAGAATTGATGTTGGTTACGACCGTTGGTAGCCTCTGCTGTCTGATCTTGAACCCGGGTTGTCACTCCGGTCGGTGTCTGAATTGTCCCTTTGAGAATCAATCTCCATGCTACTCGCTTGTGCTCTTCGGTGCCTTCGATCCTGAACAATGACGGGTTCAACAATGAGCCTTTACTGACGGAAGGGTTTATCGATATGTGATCAATTCAAGCTCAATTCTACTCTGAGAAGAAACTGAGCCAAAAGAAACTAACCTCTCTTGATATAGGATATTCCTCCGACTCGAGCATGCGAACAACTTGGCCCATCTTGGGTCTTTTCTCAGAATCTGGATCGACACACCGTAACGCAGTCAAGAGAGCTCGTTTCAGGGCTCTCGTTGACGGTCTTACCTCGATGTTTGGGTCAACCACTTCTTCAGAGCGCCTGCTTCCGACCATCATTTTCAGCCAATCTACCAGATTTACCTGTGAAACATAGCATGATTCCATTTCATGTCAAACAAAACTTTGGAAACACGTATCAGCAACAGTTGAAGGACATGAAGGAATTAACTTGAAATGACATTTCAACAGGAAAATGATCGTAATAGAAGACAGTTTCTAGCACAATGCCTTTTGCAATTAATGCGAACACTCCTTAGGTTGGGTCCCATGCCCCAATTTGTCGAAAAAGATCAATTTCAGTTTCATATTATCCAAAACTGCGAAGCACGTCCAATATCGTATGATTGAAAAATACAACCAGAATGGGTCAATTTAACAGAGGAAACGCAATGATCTTCAAGAGTTTGCATTCAAGACAAATTTCAATCGTAAATGCCTACTGAATGATATCCATCCGCAATGAAAACAAACAATTAAATACTTAAATTCTGATATTGTCAATTCATTAGCAGAGACGATAACTCAGATCGTACCTCTTGTGCAGGGCGACCATAGTCCACAGGATCTCTGCCAGTAATTGCTTCTAAGAGCACAACACCGAAACTATAGACATCACTTTTTTCATTCAAAAGCCCGGTATTAGCATATTCAGGAGCCACGTATCTGAAAAATTCTCGGGAAACAAGCAAAAAAAAGTAAATCAATTGCACAATTAAAAGAGCTCATTCCGAATGCGTAAAAAGAAACAAATTTTATGAGGCAAAAACTATCATAATCTAAAGGGAAAAAGAATACTAACCCAAACGTCCCCATAACACGAGTTGTCACGTGACTTTTCCCAGCACCCAGCAGCTTGGCCAGGCCAAAATCGGATACCTTGGCATTAAAGTCATCGTCGATCAAGATATTGCTGGACTTGATGTCTCTATGTACCACCTTTGGCTCAATGGCCTCGTGCAAGTAAGCCAGACTACATCAAGGAGTCAAATTAAACGAGAACTAAAACACCTACAATGATATCTCTTCCACCTACAATGATATTTCTTCATTCTTTTTTATGGACTTAAAAAGGATATTGATAGTTCGACTTACGCTTTTGCTGTGCCAAGGAGGACCTTAATTCGAGCTTCCCATGTTAGATAGCCATGATGTCGCATCGCTCCATGAAGCCATTGCTCTAAATTTCCATTGTTGACGTACTCGTAAACCAACATCCTGAAATAGTAAAAGCATATAAGACTGTATAGTATAATCTTGAATAACACCACTCTCCAAATTAAGCCACACAAGATTCAGTACATTTTCACTGGTGACCAACATTAGAGCTATCATTTTCGTAGAAAATCGTTATGAAGCAAGACAACAATAATCTAACAATACACTAACAAAAATGGTACCTATGAGTGCCTTCAATACAATATCCCAGAAGTCGAACCAAATTCTTATGGCGTACGTGACCGATTGCTTCAACTTCAACTCTAAACTCTTTCTCTGCTTGTCCCCTGTAGAAGTATAAGCGAAAGCCCACATAAACACTCGTAAAAATAACAGCCACATCACGTCAAAATCAGAGATATTATAACACATTTTTAAACTTACAGGTTGTTGAGGATCTTTTTAACTGCGACCGGAGTTCCGTTGATCAGTTGACCCTGGTAAACAACTCCATATCCACCCTCACCGAGGACATTTTCCTTCGAAAACCGATTAGTTGCGAGCTCAAGATCTCGCAATGTGAACCAATGGCCCCATCCCAAGTGCGAGAATTCAGGGAGGCCACTCAGCGGAGACGGCGCAGTTATTGGGTGTGAGGAAGACGGTTTATACACGGTTACAGTACCAGAACTCCCTTCTTCTCCTGATACCGACCCTGCGCCATCTTTGTCAAAACGATTGAATGAACCTGACTGACTGCTATCTCCGTTCTTAGCCTTGCCCATTCCCAGATGGAGTAGAACCTTGTCGGATTCTTTGTCACTGGATTTGTCATGAATGGTAAGAAGAATTCCATCACGTGGAACAAACTCACTCGCAGCTACTTGCTCAACTCGAACTTCCTTAATTTCTTTTGAGATAGTCGGGATTTGGCTTTGAGGAATACTATCCCTGGCTCTTCTCGATTTCTTCCGGGAAGTCAGCCAAAATGACAGCACGGAAAGGATAATTACAATAAACAGTGCAACAGCAATACCAATTACTTCCCACACCTTAAGACCGAAAACGCCAGTTTTCTTGGATAACTCGGCATTGAGATTGGAACCCATATTTTGAAACGCTTAAATAAGCCTAGGAAAAAATTCAAGAAACATAGGAAAGATAAATTTGTTCGAATCAGAATCTCTTATCAAGATTGGCAGTTTGGGCACTAATGTTTCAACATTTACAAATATGACACATATACAAGGTAGGAATTTTATCCATCAAATTGATTAAAAAAAAAAAGAAGAAGACTAAAGCCTAAAACTTGTCACCATTTCCACACAAAGCTAGCAAAATCATGACATCAAGACAGAAAAACCAAATAATTTAATGACACTCCTGTCAGATCACATCACATACATGACATAAGATACAAGTAAACCAAAGATCCCATCACACACTCCAACAATTTTCAGTTCACAACCATTTTCACAACAACAAAAAGACACAATCTTTCTATAGTTTATAGTAGTCACAAACAGAGAAAAAACTGATGACCCATCAAATACTATGTACTAATGAACACATAATCAGAGACCCAAAAAAGAAATGTAAATCATAAAAAACAAGCCATTTCATAGCTACCTCTCTGTGATAGTATTCACAATAAGCAAATCTTCAAAGCCAGATCTCAGAACCGCCTTGAACATTCCTGAACACCCAACAGTCCCAGATCTCTGAACCAGACAAGAAAAACTCAAAGAACCTTTGAGCTAGGAAAATCCCATCACGCTTATCCAAAAACCCAGTTATATATTAGCCCAAAACTTGTAATACTATGAAAATATTAAAGATTGAAACTTTATAGCTTGGTGAGAATTCCCTTTCTGGGTTCTCTATGTGGGGCAAATGTGTGGCTGAATCTAAGCTGAGAAGGAGCTTTCTGGCACCAGAAACAGCCCTGAGGCTTGTCAAAGACAAAAAACCAAACCCAAATCCAAAAATGACTCAAAGGTCCTTTGCCTCTTGAAGACAGTACAGGGACATGGAAATTCTGATGAGCTGCTGAGTGGTGATTGTGGAGATAATAGAAATAGTATTTATATAATTACTATTGAAAAATTAAAAAAATAAAAAAAGAAAGAAGAAAGAAAGAAAGAGCAAGAGGAAGAAGAAGAGATGGTGTTATCAGTGGTAGGTGATGAGTTTTAGTTAGTAGATGCCTTTACAACACAAATTATACACATATACATACAGTGAAAGAGAAAAGCAAGAAAAGAAAAAAAGAAAGGAATTTCTCTTCCTGAGTGTAATATAATGTAATGTAATTGTAAGGTCTGTATGGGATTTTTCTTGATTTGTTATGAAGATGACTGATTATCAGTAATTTAATTGTGCCTCTCTTTTTCTTTATTTTTATTTTTTAATTTCTCTTTTTTGTGTGTGTGGGTGTGTTTGACTGCTGTATTTGTATGTATGTGTGCTGTAATGATTGTCCAGCATAAAATGATATATTTATTGGCCAATGTTTTATTTTGTTTTTAGTTTTCATAAATAAATAATTTTTGGAGCCTTAAATTTTTTTTTTTTCTTCGGTGGCTAATTCGGTGAGTTGGCCTCAGCAAAAGCCACATCTCTGTACAAGTAAAAATTTTAGTAACAGCCACATTTTAGATTTTAGTATTTTGCACTGATGCCCCTGAATCGTATGGGGGTAAAAGCAAGTTGCTCACTAATTTTAAAATACGCTTATTTTAAAAATATTGACAAATTATTATGTACTGATAACTTTTGTTTATTTTTTTGGGCGAAAATTGACATGATTTTAAGTTTTTAACTCTTTTTCTTCCTTTTTTTTTTTCTTCTTCCCAATCATCATCCTTTTTTTTTTTCTCTCTTGTCCACACAAAATAAAAACTATAAACACAGAACAACAAACAAACATAATCACAAACCCTTGACATTTATTCATGTAACATTTTAGTTTTCTATTGGTTTATCTAAGTTCTTGTTGTGTCCCAAATGCCGCTCAACATGTTTAGCAAAGTCATCTCCTTCAGTCTTACGCCTTTCGAAATTGATATATATTCGGCACAACACATTATTCTAAGCTTCTTCCCCCAGGTCAAAAACCTAAAATTTTGCTACTTCAAAGTTAGTCTCACAACAATCTAAATCTGAAACATCATTAAATATGTAGTCCAAAAAAAATTATCTTATTTTTGTATAGAATAGAACGATAGGTGTTGAGAAGATCGCCGCCAAGTTGGCCACCACTCCTAGAGTTGATGAAGATCATGGCTAGCCATTTGGGTCTGTGATGAATCTCACCCTTGGGTTTCAGGCACTGATATATAATCATGAATCTGAAAATCCTTCAAGAAGTTTGTCTCCTTTTTAGATTATGTTTATTAGAACCTCCACCTGAAGAGTTTAATAAAAATAATTTCGAGGAAACTTTAAAGGGTTACTAAGAATCATATATTTGAGAACCCAATAGGAATGAATGGTAGAAAGATACTACAAACAAGTTATTTGAATAGGAAAAAGCAATCTTGCCAAGACGACGACACAAAGACTTGGCAATGGCGAGAAGACCTGTCAGGGACTTGAGTTGGGGTTCGCCAGCGTGACAGTGGTGGAGCGGGTGGCTGCGGTTTTACTAGTTTAGAGAAGAAGAGGGAGAAAGGATTAAAATGATGCAAATACCCTTAATTATGTCACCTGAGATGCACATGTTAATTTTCATCCAATTTTAACGGAAGTATTTAATTTGTAGTGGTTTGTCAAGATTATATGACATAAGGGTATAGTATGCCATGAATTAAAGATCAATGGCCAAATTACCACACTTTGTGTAATCTAAAGGGCAGCGGTACAAAATACTCTTTAGATTTTACTGTCTTTGAGATCAGTAACGAGAAAAATACAAAAAAATATATATTTGAACAGATAAAATAAAGGGAAAATAACGACATTTGGCTGGCCATGGATGGTCAAAAATTCATCCCCACATTTGGCTGCTGTGAAAGTTACAAACGAACATTATCTCCGTCCCAAAGTAATTGTCTATGGTTCAAAAAAGGGGAAAAAAAAAAAAGAGGAAAAAGTTACCATTCTCAATTTCCCTATCTCTCCGGGTAAAAGTATGACCAATATTGTTTTTATCTTCTATAAAAAGTCCCAGTGTATATTAATCCTAATAGTAACTACTAACTAGTAAGTAATAATAAGTATTTCCTGGAGGCTGGAGAGTAAACAAGAAATTACTTCCCCATTCCCAAACATAAAAAATACACCGAAAAATAAATAGACATATATTTCACTTAAAAGATAAATTTGACGATTTAAAATGAACTTTTTTACTTAAAAAGAATTTCAATAGAGAGTTCTTCTCAATATTTTTTCCAAAAAAAAAAAAACCACCAAAAAAATTCCTCTTGTTACGAGAAAAGTTGGGTTAAATTTTCTTTTTTCTTTGTTGACTTCTTTGTGTTGGGACTTGGAGAGTGAAATATAGGTTATTTTACACAATTTATATCTAAATAGTCTAGTTTATTTTTTAATTATGTCTATGAGGTTTTTTTTTTTTTTTTTACTTTTTAGCAAATAATAACTCGATATCTCGCCACTTATTGTGATAATATTATTTATCAAAAATAGACCTTTCATTTAAAAAAAAAAAGCTGAGAGGCTCTTAAAAGAAAGCTGTGGACATATTCAAACATAGTCTAAAAGTAGACTAATTACTAATTAGCATAATTTCTTATTTTTAATTGCTGAAATATAGTTTGAGAAATTAAATTCATTATTGCACATGTGGACAGTGGACGTGATTGCGTGCAAAGTCTCCTAATCTGATTATCTAATACAGCTTGCCATTGCTAATAGTAATACCCATAACCCAATGAACTGGTCAATTTCTTGGCCAAATTTTAGTTTACCTTTTGGTTCTTTTTGCATAACTATTCAACATAATAAACATGTTTTGAATTCTAAACCATATTCAACCTTTTCTTTTGGATAAAATTAGAACATATATATTCAACTTTGGGGTAGCCATAAATAAATTAAATTTTCTTAAAAAATATATATATGAATGTTATTCCTCTCTAATGATGGAGAACACTAATTTAATGCCTCAATAAAGTGTCTCTAACTGAAGCATTCAATTGGGTTGGCCCTTTTATTGGAGGAGACAAACGGAAAAACAAAAAAACAAAACAAAACTTGAGTGCCCTTTAGAGTGAGAACTGAGAAGTATCAAAAATTAAATAATAAAAATAAAAATCTTAGCAATACAATAGTGATCAAAATAATATCTCATTTTTATTTGTTATCTAGAGGCATATCATAAGAAATTGATATGCTTTGATAGTGTTAGGACCTACAAAAATAGTTGGCATCGATAAATATTTCAGCATATATAATTAATTTAATCGCCATTGTTATTCATAATGTTTTTCGTGTATTAAGTATTAACCAACTTTTTTTTTATTTTGGGGGCAAGGTTATTGACTTATTGACTAAATTTGGCTTTAAATAATAACATATTTTACAATTATATCCTCTTACTCAGTTCGAAATCTTTTCTTGTTGGTCCTCAACGTCATATAGAATAGAAGTCTAGCTAGTCATTAAAAGACTCCTAAACTTGGTATTGGTAAGGAAAAAAAATGCATGTCCTAAAAGGGAGTTAGAATTTACACATTCGATACTGAAACTAATCCTTGCAATAAAAAGATTTTTCGTTAATTTTACTGTTGCTTAAACTATTTTTTTAAGAGAAATTATAGTGAATACCAATTTTTAAAACTTAATGTAAGTTATTACCTAATCTTTTAAAACATGTAACCAACTACCCAAGTAATTTAATTACTTACATAGTGATAAGTGGTAGTAATTCACTTAGTTACCAAAAGCATGTGCAAGTAATTCACGAATTGATTAGAAACTCAATTACTTCAAAAGTTTGGGTATTTATTTTTATTGTTATATAAATTCTGAGTATGTTTCTACTTCATTTTTTTTAATGTACCATACAACCCTTTTTTTAATGTACCATACAACAGGTTATAATGCACTTTTAACATTTTACAAGCAATAGTGTAATGAATTACAATCCGAGGCTTAATTTTTTTAGCTAACCCATAGTATAAGTTTTAATCTTAAAATGCAAATACTATCGTATAATATTTGCCACAAGTTTCAGATCAGCAAATTGATTGATGATATTATTTTTGTTAGAATTTTTAGCAACTAGTCAAATCTTACATTTTGTGGAACAATTTGTTGGCAACCTTATGATAAACAATTTTAATACTATTGATTTTATGCATGCGTGTTATGTTATTCATGAAGATATCGATAACAAATTCAACTTTATTAGAATTTGAATAAAGTTGAATTTAGTTAAGTATATCATTTTTTTGTTGTATTTTTTGAATATTTGCATATATGTTTTCATCGAGAACGACTTAATAGAGCCTTGCGATTTTCTAGGAGGTAGTTGATCAGTCAAACATGTGGTAACCTATTCAGAAAGATGACTTAACAAAATTTTTGCAAGTTTTTGGAGGCTGTTGAACCAACAGACACGTCTCAACTAACATAACGCTAAACGAGCTTGCAATAATTGTGAGTATTCTGGAGGCCGTTGAGAATGAAAAAATGATATCAGTTAGGATCTGAGATTGTTGTATCATTTTTTGAGTGATTTGTATATAGTCTGTAAGAAAACTCATTTGAGACTTAGAGAAGATAGAGCTTATATTTTGAGTCTCATATGAACCTTGTTAGGCTTAGAAAAACTTCGCTCAACATTGAAGAATATTGAAGAATTACATAAGAAAGCTCAGAGTATCACTATGAATCTGAAGGCAAACAACTAAAAGTATGACAATTGGTATGGAACACACAATAATTCTTAGAGTAAGATATAAAGGTTGGAAGGCGAGTGTACAAGCATGAGATTGCTTCAAGACAAACATCTTCGTGGGCACTAGCATGGTAGAGATTGAAAGCTTCGTCGTAATTCTATTCCTTTGTAACCGTATTTCAGAGACTAGTAAAAATCACCTTTATCTATGGTCCAGCGAGTACTCATGTTTTTTTTTTTTTCTTCTTGAATTTTTTGGCCATGTAAAAGAATCATATCTAGTGCCTTTGATTGTTTTTTTAATATTTTTATTTATTTATCTGCAATTGGTTTTATTTCTAATAATTTGTAAGCATCCTAACAAATAGTCTGTTATATTAGTACTAACAAGCTGAGTCTATAATATGTCAGATCTAACCTTTTTTTTTGGCTACTAAGCTCTAACAATTTTTAAAGTACAAAAATCTGTTTCTTAAATTTGTTATGGAAAGTACCATACGACTTCATTTTAATTGCAAATACTCTTAAGAAAATGACATACAAAATACAACACGTGTTTCATCATGGTTGAGAAAGGAGTTGGGTTAAAATTGAGAAAATTAAAAAAATCTCCAATTATCATATCCATTGTAGTATTTGCATATAAAAAAGTGCAATGATTTAATTTCACGGCCAAGGTCTTTAGTTGAAGTCCACCACGCCGATAAATTAATATTCATTAAAACAAAACAAAACAAAACAAACAAACAAACAAAAACTTTCTATCCATATATTGATAATTGAAAAATTATATTGAATACTTAATTTTTAACATTTAATTTAAAATAAAAACTCAATTTTTTTTAAAAAAGTATTTTTTAGGCATTCAACCAAACTTTTGAGTAATTTTTTAGAATTTAGTTATAGTTTTACGAAATTAGGGATTTAGCCATAAAATATAATATTTTTTGTTACATGAAACATATATACGTGTAAAAGTGTAACATTTTATGTTACATGTTACAAAAAATGTTACATGCTATGGCTAAATCTCTAATTTTGTGAAACTATGTCTAAATTCTTCAAACTTTATTTTTAAAATAGCTAATTGCTTAATTGGCCCAAAAAATATAGCAAAATATGTAATGGTGCTCGACAAATTATGGTATATTTATAGCAAATAACAATTTGCAAAAAGTACATGAGCGTGAGAGATTGAATGGTTAGAAGTTATCGAAGATCTACCACTTTAGAACCAACTCTTTTGGTGTGTTTAGGACCACCAAAATACATACACAGTGAGACCTAAACATTGTGGGTCAAACTCAAACCAGCTTTGTGTGCTTCAATCTGATGCTTTACTGGCCTTTGTACGAGCTTGCATCATAAAGAGAGAGTGACCCATTCCAAACCCCATTTATATCTTTCATGTTTTTTTTTTTTTGCAATTACACAAAACAAAAATAACACCACTGCTTTTTTTTTTTTTTAAATAGTCATCAATCTTTTTATTTATATAAAAAAAATAGTCATCACATAATTATAGAGGATAAAGTTCATCTATGCATGCATGCTATACTTAAATTACGATTATTTTTTCTTAATTTTTTGAAATATCGGCTAAAATTTAAAACAGAATTCTAAAATGGCATATTAAGCCTAATTCACCCTAGTTTTAATTAGGACCTAAAAAAGCTAATTAGTTATGGAATTAGTGCTTAGAAGGGTACTGTTTAACTATGTAATTAAATAGAATAATCACATGCGTGACAGTATAACAAAGTTGTTCCTCCAAAGAAAAGGACTTGGTTGTTATGTTTTTGTTGTCCAACGAGTACTAATATTATTGATGATTTATTATTTTATTTAATTGTAGATTTTATGTGACTGTTCTATTAGTACTAAGCCAACTAGAGACTATGAAGTAAGAAATAGTATAACAATGTGCAAATTAATTCCACTTTTCCATTGAACTTTTATTCCCCCAAAACTAGTCATTATTACATTTATATGCATTATAATAGTCCCAATCACATCAATCACTCTAAGCATATTGGCCACTATATTAACAATAATGTTGTTCTATTTACTTTCATCTCTACACACCCACGTATATATGTGATTAGTTAATTTTGGAGAAAAATATTTTGTATAAATTGTATTAAAAAAAAAAGGTTTTGGGGCCAATTGGCCAAACTTCAAAAGTGAAAAACAACTTTTATTGGCTATATATACAAGTAAACAACTTATAGTAGCCTAGGCATATCTAGGTGTAGACTTAGCTATATCCAATCTGGCTTTATCATTGTATTGGCATATGCATAGTGACATCATCTTTTTTTTTTTATTGGTAACATTAATTGTGCAGGACAACGTTTGATGTACATATTTTGGTGAAACTAAAGATCTCAATGAAAAATAAAATATTACCTTTAAAGAAAAAAAAAAGTGATGGCCTACTTCACGGGCTTATTGATTATGTGTTGGTGAAGCACAATGACAATAGGAACAAATTTACGTGACAACAGATTTCACCGCATTATGCAGTCTCAGCTAGATTCCTATGGTGATTTGCCAAAAAAAAAAGAAGATAAAAATAAAAATAAAGAAGAAGCTAGATTCCAATGCATATATATAGGGGCTATAAATATAATATATAGATAACTACAAGCACAAATATGTTAAGTTTGGAAGATAAAATTGTCTAGAGGCTACTTTGGTATGTCTCTTGTGAGAAAATTTTCCGCAACGAAACATTATTAAAAGAAACATTTTTTAACAAAATTTAAAATCGGTAGTAGTGGTAACAATTAAATTAAAATGTCAATAATAGCGGGATTTGCTTTCACAAAACAAAATGGGTGTTTAGACCGCAAATTATTATTAAAGATCATGTTTAAAAAAAGAGAAATTATAGTGAATACTCAATTTTTAAAACTTAATATAAATTATTACCAAATCTTTTAAAAAATGCAACCAACTAGTCAAGTGATTCAATTATTTACATAGTGATAAATGGTGGTAATTCACTTAGTTATCAAAAGTATGTACAAATAATTCACGAGTTGATTAGAAACTCAATTACTTCAAAAGTTTGGGTATTTATTTTTATTATTATATAAATTCTGGGTATTTTCCTACTTCACCCTTTAAAAAAAAATTTCAATAATGTAAAAGATGATCAACATTAATTATTATTTAAAGATGTCAATAATTAGCTTGCCATATACTTGTCCTAATCAATTAAGAAAAAGATAATCGCCCCCGTCGTTGTTCTTATTAGCAAAAATTACGAAGATAAATACAACAATGTAAAAGAAAAAAAGAACAACTATTATTGGAATTCATGTTATTCCATGGCTTACAAAGTAGGAAAAATGGCTGTTTATGTCCTTTTCTCAAATGATATATATATTGGAAACATTTGAAGCATCACACCATGCATTATATATAGTTAGCGGACAAATATATATATATATATATTATATATATATACACACACACACGAGACTCTATAATAATTAATGTATCCAATGCGTATTGTAAACTGGTTGCTTAATTTCTATAGGTTTAGTTATTAGACTAAGAAACCTTAACAAACCTAAGTGGTTTTAAAATACTTCCTTGCATTAGAAGCAAAAACATGGGATATTTTTTATTATTTCATAGATGCCAAAATGATTTTGTAACACATACAATATACATTTTCTAACGTGATTCCTTTTATGTCTCACTTTTAATTAATTATTTTGTAGAGATTCTAATCTCTCTGAGACATGCAAATGGGACCCATAATCATGTATTAATAAAATGATTATATGTATACGCATTCATGCTTGACGTGGTATGTTAATCAGCTTATATTAACTAGTTCTTATGTGTCTTAAGTGTAACAATGAAGAAAATATTAGTCAATGATCTCTAATTTAATTTGAGAAAAAGAAAATGAGGTAGCTATATTCTCTTCGTTGAAATTGTATAAAGGAATACATTTAATATACTCAATGGCATAACTCTTTGCTTTGTTCCGTTACATATTTGAGATTATTTATATGTAAATAGTCATTTTAAAGGATGATGTTTAGTTAAGAAAATAGTCAATATTCTATTAATTAGTTAAAAAATAGTCATTTTTTTTTTAAATACATAATGTCTAAGTTTATCTTTATGCTCTTAATTTTTTATGAATTAATGGTTAATTTATTAAATTTTCAAACGTTGGTTATTTACTTGAAACATAAGAAATAATATATATATATATATTTAAAAGAGAGAGAGAACGATGAATATTATCTTAAAAAGCTTTGAGAAAACTTTCACCCATAAGTATTCAATTTTATTTAAAACACAGAAATTAATTAAAAATGTTACCAACCCAAAACGTTTTATACTTAATGCTAATTAAAAATTGAATCAGCTTTAGACTCTAAGACAACGCATGTATATAGTAACCAATATTTTGTTAACGTGGAATCGTAGCATATTTAGTGTTTGTTCGAAATTAGAGATTATTTTGACGAATTGATCAAACATCTACCAAAGAAACCGGTCCATTCTAATTTATTCAAGCTAACTACACAACCAAAAAACATAAGCTTGAACAAGGTTTTTGTCCCCAATAAAAAGGACTTTTATTTGGTTCCAAAATAGCCGTCTCAAGAAACATGCAAAATCATATACAAATTTAATTAATGTTCTGATTTTTTGTCTGAATTAATTGTTTAAATACAATGAATGTTAGGTTGATAGGAGCCGAATATCTTTAGTTCCATATATAAACCATGAAACAGCCACAAACTAAACATTTTTTCAACCTACTTAATACTTGGCAAATTAATAAGTCTTCTCCAAATAAGTCTTAAAATAATGAACCTCACCATCCATCTTTCTGACTCTAGTGACAAAAGCTCGTAATAAAATAAATAAATAAAATAGAATCAACAATATATATAAATATATATATATATATATATAATTGTGGACTCTTATGGATGACGGAATTATTTCGTGGTGGTGCTCAATAGCGGTGATGGTCAAGCGGCTCGTTAGTAGTGATTGCGTTTATCTCAGTTTCAGAGAGGCTTTGTTTTGTTCGCAATATTCTTTCTTGTTGTTTGGGGTGCTACAAATAAAGACATGTTATCGCCGTTTCTTAACATTTTAGTTTTGCCTTGGATAGTGTTCAGCTTAAACATAATTGGTTTCTCGATCTTCGTCGATCGGTTTCCTCTAAACAAACTACAGAGGTAATATTTAAAAATACCTACGTTATTGATATTAATTAGCGCGACCCTTGATATTCTATTGTTGGAACTTGGAACTAGGTACGCTTTTTATCCCTTGATCGTTTTTGTTTGATTTTAATTATAAGCGGTTTCATACTTTCAATATTAGTTCATGTCTAAATAGGTTGATCGCATCCGTATTAATGGTAGTATCTATTTGACATATTAACCAAATTTCCTTTTCAAAAAGAAATATATATCTAAGAATTCAAACAAGTATTTAGACCGACTTTTCAGGTATAAAGCCACTTAACGAATCAGTTACATAATGCTTTAATTTGCTGCTATTATTAGAAATCTTAAGTTGTCTTTCAGTATTATTATTTGAAGTGACTTAGTCACAATATTGTCAATAAATTGATCTCACGTCTGAAAAGCATGCAAGGTTAGGTTTTGCATGTTGTTTGGTACTCTTGTGTGTACTGTTTTCCCATTTATGAATTGCAAAATTGTTTCTCAATTTGGAACATTGTGGCATTATGTCGCCCGTGACTAATAAAAGAGTGTTGAAATTCTTTTCCATTTCATTTTGTTCCTATAATTGTGAAATTTTGTTTCCTATTATTGCTAAATCTCCTGCGGCAAATTAGGGTCTGTGACCCGGATATTATATGGTAGGGCCTAATCAAATTATAATGCTTAAGTGTCTTGTGAGATATGAATTGATTAATAAAATGTCTAGCTATATAGCTTCACTTAGCCCGGTTATTTAAGATCCTAGCTAGCAATGCATGTATTACTATTTACTAATACGTACCTAGCAAAAAACATTACGGCCTAATATATGTTACAAAAGGCAATTGATTCTTTGTCCTTTATAAAAGAACACAATTATTTGGCCATTTTGAAAACACCCACTATTATTTGAAAACTATGTGATAATTACCCAATATACCCCACTAAAATTGTCTCATATATATATATATATATTTATTATTATATATAGTTTATAATTAATATTGAAATAATCATATGCTGAAAAAGGGATCACACGTTTTCTTTTTATTAATCTTTTTCTTTTTTTTTCCTACGGAAATAGGTGAGAGATCTAATTGTGTTACGTTTCATTTTAACCATATATAAAATATTATATCATATAATTACTTCTTTTAGGAGATATGGAATCATTATTATGGAAATCGATATTTTGTAGGGCAATATGCATATGTACAATTACTAAAATTATTTTATTCAAATGTGAAAGAAACAACAAAATTATAACTTAACATTTCATAATCAAACGAAGATAATTGTAGGTTGGCTAGTCTCCATGACAAAAAATGTTTGATAAAGAAACCATAACAAATGTGATTTGAAAGGTATTGACCAACATCAACGCAATATTGGTTCAAAGTAATCCCAGCTCTAATATTTAATATAATATAATATAAATATAAATAAGAGAAATTAATTTGTCTCGACAAATATATGGTTATAGTGCTAATCGATCCCACGACCGCATGACGATGCACGGTTCTATAATTTTTAATTAAAGCACATAATTATCTAGAATCACAAAGATAATTGTCACCGAGAGCATAATCGATAATATTTAGAATATTATGTAAGAAAATGTTTAAAATTTTTGTGTTTTAGTTAAAAAGGATAGTTTTGATATATGTTACTATTTTTAATTCGTATATTACTGATAACCAATGGTATATATTTCTATATACTAAATACGAAAGCTTTTCCCTTAATAATTGGACATTTTTTTTAAATATAATATAAAAAAATGGACTTACGCAATTTTCTTAGAAAAGATAATAGGGTATATAAGTAGCTAAACATTAAAAAAAAATTAATTAAATGTCTATTCTGTATTATGTATAATTTATGTGCAGTAAATTTGTAAATTACCAATAAAAATAGACATTTGATTAAGAAATTGTTGCGGATGTTTTCTTATAAACCTAATTTAAATGTAGACATGTAGTGTGTCTCTATATATATATATATATACATTTATTGAGGGCTCTGTTACTATTAGAATTTTAGTAGTGGAATAACTACAGAAATTAGACACCGACATATTAGCTTTAGCGTAATGATACTTTATATGCTTTATAATTCAGAAAAAAAAAGAAGATAATTTATGGCTAATAAATAGAAGTAATTAGAGCCAGAGGTCGTTTAGTCTAGTCCATCAAGAAATGGCCAGAAAAAATGTCACAGTCTGAAAAATCTTATAATGCTAGGTTATATTCAGCTAACCAGAAGCATTAGTACGAATACAGCAGTATTTGAAAAAATTGTGGGCGATATTTGTTAGGTGATGTTATGTCTAAATGTCCCATTGAAATAATTCTTTTGTTAAATAAATATCTTGAACGCAATAATTATATCAAGGAACAAGATTTGAAACAAATTAGATTCACTACACCGCAATTGACACAGACTCTGAAATGACAAATGTACGTTAAACAAAATCTTGGCTCTCTAGATGAGGTTGATTAACTAGGTAATTAAATTCGTAATTATTACTTAATCATGACCAACAGAATTATCCAATAGTGATGTACTTTGTGTGACTTTAAGCCTTTTACGTACTATCGTCGTGATTCATAATAAAATTTATTTATAGTTGCTATTAGATAGTTAAGGTTTTTCTATTGCCTTAATTATAAAATTCTTTTTTTTAATTATTTATTTGACATCACACTAACATACTAGTATATAAATCCAATTTTTGGAAGCAAAATGCACATTGAAGTACGACTTCTTTGGGAGTGAACATGCCTTTGTGCTTATTGTAATTCTTTTAGCTTCTGCTTAAAATACAAGCTATCATAACGAGTGTAGGGATGTGTATATATATGGATTTTTGTAGCTAGAGTGGGGATTGTCCTATATATGAAACAAACATTGTGAGTGTGTTTATATGAAGAAGCTTCTGACATTTGGGAGAGATTGAAAGCAACAAAAGCTAGTGCGAAGTGGAAAAGTGGTGTAACATCAATAACCCAAAGGCTAAATTTACTTATTGACACTTATTTCCTAACCCAAAAGAATAATTTATTATATAAAAAATGTTGCTTCATTTTGCAATTGTTAAAAGATGGTGGCTTGAGTTGGTAGAAGAGAAACCGAAAACATTGAGCTCTTCAAGTGATTTTGTTTATGTAGTTTCTATGTTCATATATGAAAACAAAAGGAGGTTCAATAAATAAGTGTATTGTTTTCTTAGGGGAACGAGGAAAATGATGTAGAAAAGACCATATCATAAGCCATATATAAACCATATTCTTTCTTTTCAAAGTATCTTGGAATTTCATTTGCAAGAGCCCTCCTACAAATGTTTAATTTATTATCAATTAATTTAATTCAACAAATATTGAGATGTCTACATATGTTGCAGGCATGTATCGAAAAAAGTAAATTGCACTAATGGTTTGACAAATCAGCTCCGATTGATAATAAGAATAAAAAAAATTAAATTTAACTGGATGGAAAGTAGGGATTAAATGGTCAAAAAAAAAAAAAAAAAAGAAGAAGAAGAAGAGAAGTAACACAATGTGCCAAACCTCAACAAATCCATGGGCCAGTGATGAAGATTGTTCTAAAAATATTTAAAGTTTGTGATCAATTGGTATCGATTTACTAAAGTTTCATAAATTCATCAGGATGGTGATTGTTCAAAAAAAAAAACACAAAAAAAAAAAACTAAAGGAAAACTTATGGAACTCTGACAAATTCAGAGGACAAAGGTGCTATGAAAATGATATACAAGCAAAGAAAGAAAATGGTCAAAAAATTATTGGTAATTAGTGAGCGAGCGTGACAAAATCATTTACACCAATGGTACTATTTTCTCAATCAATGCAAACATGTTACATTTTCGTGATAGAACTTTTTCTAAATGAGTTGCATGATTATAGTTATAGAGCAAAACTCTAATTTTTTTTTTTTACTATTTATACATGGACCTAGTAAATTAGGCAATTAGCAATCTTGTTGGCCATTGTTTTATTAGGGCAGGCATGTACAGTAAGACGTTAGTGTGCCCACATACAGTTAATTTAATTAATGCTGCCAAAAGGTAAATCACAAATAAGCTCATAAAGAAGTTGGTACTTTTTTCCGCCAAACTTGTAAAAGAGGCCAATACCAATTGCTTGTTTAGGCCTCAATTTCGTGTTCGATGAAGAAAAAATAACATTAGATTAGAGACATTTTGATTTGTGCCCTGTTTTTGCACTACAAAATATAAGGCAGAAAATATAATTTAGAAAATGTAAGTGCCACAACAAATAGAATAGAAACTATTAATGAGATTTTTAAAGATTTAACCAAATTTTTTAGGGATTAGCCTTAGTTATATGAATTTAAGAAATTAACCATTTTCATATTTGATATACGTGTACCATAATATGATAATAATATATTTATGATACATGTATATCAAATATGAAAATTCTTAATTCTTTAATTCATGAAACAATGGCTAAATTCTTAAAACATGGATCTAAAAAGAGCTAAAAGTCTAAACCGCTCATTATTAGATTCTCATTTAGTTTATTACTTTAACTTCCTCTCTTTAAAAAATGAAAAACAAAATGAGAGAAATTATAGTAAGGGATCTTCTATCTACATACCTCAATTTGCTCTTCACACCCCCCAAATTAATTTTAATTTCTGTTTTAAAATTATTTATTTGTATCTTTTATTTTTCCGAAAACACCCTTTTCCTAAAATGCATTTTTTCCCAATAACCTACCTATTCCTTATTTATCTGAATATACACACCTCTGTAATTTTTTTTATGTTTTCTCTTTTGCATATTTTAATCTCATTTTTAAGAATTCTTATCATAACTTTTGTGCAAACACCCAAACAAGATGAATACACAGGTCGGGACCCTTTTTGTTCTTTGACATTTTCTTTCCATTTTTTTGTCAATAAACATAGAAACTTATCTGATCACCTACTCACCCATATATATTATGTTTCAATAAGTATACATATATTCATTTTAACAGCATCTCCATGTATATTGATATGAGCCACATAGTTTCAAAAGTGCGTGTAAATAAGAGATCGCAAAAAATTAAAAAAAAAAATAGAGGGCGATCAGACAGTTATTTGTTGAGATGGAGAAGAAAGGAGTTATCTAATTGAAGGGTATTTTGGAAAAACTAAAAAATATAAATGTATAATTTGAAATTTTCTTAAAAATAATTTTGAATAGGGTGTAAAGAGTAAAATTGGGAGTGTCAATAGAAGCACCCTTATAGTAAACACTCAAGTTCTAACACTTAAATTTAAACTAATACTCAATATTTTTAAAATTATTATAAAAGACTAAAGTAATTCAATTATTACATATAACCAATGAATTGTGTATTATCTTAAATTTTGAAAAAATTGGGTATATAAGAAATTTTGAAAAATACTAATTCTGGACAATAGTTTTTAAAAATTGCCACCTTAGAAGAAAAAAATGCAATCTATGATACTTTTTTAACAGTAAATTTGATCAAATTAACTTTTTTTTTTTTTTTTTTTTTACAAATAAGAAAGATAAAAGAAGGACAAATTTTTAATTTAGTAAGAAAATTGTGGCATGATTTATAATAGCCCTACATTTGTAAATTTGGATTTAAAAAAGGCGGTATTACATCCAATTTTCTATAATAAAAAATTTTTTTTGATCTCATATCATATTTGACATTAAAATTTGCAATCTATATTACTATTGCATGTCATGTCAATTTACTGATACTTTTTTAACAGTAAATTTGATCAAATTAACTTTTTTTTTTAATAAGAAAGATAAAAGAAGGACAAATAATAATAATAATAATTTGATAAAATTTACTATCAAAAAGTGGTATAGATCATAAATTTTCTTTTAAAGTGCCATATTTCAAAACAAACGGTGGCGCTTTTAAAAACTTCCCAATAAAAGGAAGAGTTTTAATAGTGGGCCTGGACTATGAGCCCAATAAGGAAGAATAGTGGGCTAGCCCAGTAAATTCAAAGTCCATTTCGGTCCTCTTTTTCCTTCTCATCACGCTTCCCAAGCGTCACAAATCCCGCCACTACGCACACATTCAAACCCTCTCTCTCTCACTCAGAGATTGAATGGCTGTCTCATCAATGGATTCGCAAAAAGGTCAGAGACAAACAGAACAAAAACCCTAGTCTCGCGCTCTAATTTATTTCTTTTTTCTTTTTAAATTTTGTTTCATCGGATTTTCCATTTCTTGAGTTGCGATTTTCAACGTTTCTCAGGCGCGAATTTTGCTGATCTCTGGACGGAAATCGTTGCTTCCGAACAGCAACAGAAGTCAGAGGTGCAAGTAATCTATAGAAGACGAAGAAACTCTGCCAAAACCCCCGAAGATTTAGCTCCTTCGTAAGTGTATATATATACATATATATGTATATAACTTGTTACTTGAAAAGAAAATAATAATAATAATAAAAAAAAACAATGAAAATGGGTTTTTTTTTTTTTTTTTTCTTTCAGAGAGCAGCTGTGTTTCGAAGTTGATGGGAATCGTAATCGGCTTAGTATGGCTGCTCCGATTCCTAATAAGAGAATCAGTTGGAATCGTTCGCTTTCGACCAGGTTTGTTTCCATTTTTATTTTTCTCTGAATTCCTTTTTGATGTTTGTTCAGTTCGTACTTATGGGTTTCTCTTTTTGCCTTTTTTGTTTTGTTCCTGATTTCTTTAGATAAGTTTTGCTGATTGTTTATTGGTTTGTGACTCTTTGGTATGATGTATTCATATCTGGGTTGTGTAAATTTGGGTTATATCAATTGTGGTGCTTTGAGAAAATACAATTTATTGTTTATTGTCTAGTTGAGTTGTTATATCGTTTGATTGCTTAGCTATTGACCATGCATAAGAGATTGTTTCAATTATGGTTTTGTTTTCCGATTTGAGATGTTGGTTTTGGTTATTTCTAGTTTCTATAAACATGTAGTTAATTGAAGTTAGATATCGTCAAATTTTTATTGTTGTTGGTTCTTCGCATTAACAGAGGAAGAACGAGTATTGCTGTTGGTTATTGTGTTGTAGATCGTCCACAAGTAAAGCAGGGAAAGAAAAGAGGAAAACCTCCTCTACCCAAAGTGAGATTTTAGAACTCTTACTTAGTTTTAGTGTTCTATTAGTTGCTTTACAGTTCTAGTCAATGTTTGATTCAACCATATCTTCTTTGCCATTGTTGGAATCCTTTTGTGAAGCTTAAATTTTAGTTGTTTAGATGTTCAGAACTGTGCCGAGACATTTCTATTCGTACATTTATGCTATGCTGCATATCTTTGTAGGGAAAAGCTGTGAAACCTCCGAACTTTGATAAGGAACGAGCGTATTTTGAAGAGGTTGATGCCTTTGAATTGTTGGAGGAGAGCCCGTCACCCAAGAACTATGGAACATGGGTCAAGGAAAACCAAGTTGATGATGTTGCAATGCCCCATTTGACCTCAAGACTACATGATTGGATTCGCAAGAGGTTAAATCACTCCTGTGGACCTTCGAGCACATTATCGAAGATTTTAGGGACTCCCAACTTGACCCTGACTCCTATAAGAGGCGATGAATTTGAACCTATGGCTCTAGAAGCCACTTTTGAAAAATCTTCTGTCAAAATAAATTCTATTTTGAATTTTGTTGAGAGGACAAGTTTGGCCATTGAAAGCATTCACGAAAGGGATGCCAGCAAACCAAAGAAGCCTGAGGATGACCTAGAATACGCAGTAAAGAAACTTTCTCTAGGATCTACTTGTTCTTTGGAGAATGAGCAATTTAATTTTGCTACACTATTGGCAGTTTGTGGACAGTCAGGTCCTTCAAAGTTTCAGGATGTGTTTTCTAAGTATTGGTATGTACCTTTTTCCTTGTATGCTTGTTTGTGGTTCGTAGTGTTTTTAGTTGCATGTCAGAGGTTTAGGATTCAGCAATATGTTCTCTTTCATTAGTTTGTCTTGCTGATGAAATTCTGTTTGTGAGATTTTACCTAGCACTTCTCTCTCTGCACAAGTTTGTTATATTGGACTGTAGATCCTGCCTAGAGGCTGATCAGGAGTAGTGCTTTCTTATCCAGTGACCCTCAGAAGATCACGAAAATTGGCGAAGGAACATTTGGAGAAGCTTTCATGGCTGGAAGTTATGTTTGTAAAATAGTTCCTATAGATGGAGACTTCCGAGTGAATGGTGAAGTGCAAAAGGTAGGGTGGCAAAGACGTTCTAAATGTTTTAAGTTACAAACTTTTTGCTTCTGCTAATCATTATTGCGTTGTGGTTGCTATGACCAGAGATCAGTAGAATTGCTCGAGGAGGTTGTACTTTCCCGAACTCTCAATTGTTTAAGAGAAAGCAAAGACGAAATTCATAATGCTAGCACCGGATTTATTGAAACAATCGAGTAAGTTATCCTTCAAGGATGTATAAAGCTTGAAGCTATGCATTTGGCTGACTGACTAGTCAAAGAAGTAGATTGTAGATACTGAAACATGCATGGCTGAACTAAATCCTGCTACAGCCATTACAATTGAAAGACGTTCACATTTTGGGTGATTTTAATAATTTCTCGATGTTATCACTTATTAAACACTTTTCACTTTGGTAGCTCTGCCTGATTTGAATCCTGTGCAGCTTGAAGGTATGTCAAGGTGCCTATGATGCTCATTTGATAAGTGCTTGGCAAGAATGGGACGAACAAAATGGATCGGAAAATGACCATCCGAAGGAGTTTCCCGACAATCAGGTAATGTTTTCTCTACAAATTCTAACATGTTTAGGGGGGTTTCACTTTATTGGACACAACATGCTTGTACAAAGATCATGAATGTATTTATTAGATATAAAGAGAATTTGAAATTAGCCTTTTCCGAGACTTGATAAGTGTCCAGATACAACATACGAGCTATGATTATCTACACGTTTGAGTAATATTACTGACATTCTTGCATTCAGTGTTATGTTGTTTTTGTTTTAGCACATGGTGGTAAGGATTTTGAAAGCTTTGTACTTCTGAACTTCGACGAGGCACGGACTTTATTGGCTCAGGTAGTTGCAATGTGGCATATGACTCTGGTATTTATTGTTGCTGACCATAAAGCTTCAATTTCATAATATTCCATTTCTTACTATATTATATGTTGGGGTTCCAGGTTACAGCTGCCCTTGCAGTGGCTGAAGCTGCATACGAATTTGAACACCGTGACCTTCACTGGTATAAATTTGCCTTCTGACATGGTCATGAATGTCTTTGCAGTAAAATGGTATATGATCAATGACTTAAAGAAGCACATTTGATTGCAGGGGAAATGTGCTCCTTAGCAGGAATGATTCTGTTACATTGCCATTTACTCTTGATGGGAAGAAAATGTCTATAAAGACATTTGGATTGGCAATACAAATAATCGACTTTACCCTTTCAAGAATAAATACTGGTATTCTTTTCTTCGTCCTCCCCGCTCTTTACAAGCCATTCTTTACATTACAACAGAAAATTTGTTTCTGATTTAGCATAACAAACATCATCGATGTGCAGGTGAAGACATACTCTTTCTAGACCTATCCTCGGATCCATATCTTTTTAAAGGTCCGAAGGGAGATAAACAAGTAAGGACTTGGAAATTTTGTTTGTAGTAGTAATGTATTTTGATGAAATCTTGGTTGAGTGTTTCACTTTGTTTTCAGTCGGAAACATACCGGAAGATGAAGGAGGTAACGGATGATTGCTGGGAGGGAAGGTACAGTTAAAAGGCAGACATCACATGGGTGGTTATGTCATTAATGAGAAATATGTTGGGGAAAGATTACATATGAAATATACTTTATTTGGCTGAACTATTTATACCTGAAAGAGAATGAATAAAGAATAAAAAAGACCTTCATGTGTCTTCTTCTTTTATTGTATTCTATTGTTCTCGTCGATTGTTTGAATTTTAATAGACACTTGATCAAGTCAATTTCTCATATTTCACAGCTTCCCTAGAACAAATGTGTTGTGGTTGCAATACTTGGTGGATATATTACTCCTGAAGAAATCATTTGTAAGTTTGGTTTCTTCCCTAAACAACTTCCTTGAACTTTTGTATTTCCACTTTTACACAAACCATATTTCCACCATGCAAGTCTTTATAGTACTAGAATGACATCTATTGATAATATCTTGTGAGGTTTATTTTCCACGTCTCTTCACTACAGTGTCATGCTAAATAGACACACAAGAGCTACTTCACTTTTACCATTTTATAATAGAGTCTGAAATTGTGCTTAGGATGATAAAGAGAATGAGATTTTCTGTCAGAATGTAAGTCACTAGTTCTTACTCAATAAGCAAGGTTTGACTGATCATTATAATGCTGTGTATAGGAGCGCAATTCAAAGAATGAGAGGGATTTGAGGTCACTGAAGAAGCGTTTAGACAAGTATCAATCTTCCAGAGAAGCAATTCTTGACCACTTCTTCAGCGACTTAATTGTTGACCAAGTAAAGTGAGTCAAAAGGTTGTGTGTATATTTAACATAACATAACATAACAAACAGGTCTTTTTGGTCCAACAAAGCTCTCCCAGAGTTGGTTCACTTAAAGAATATGTCACTTGTAAATTATCTTAAGGCATTGGCTCTAGTTATGGAAGTTTATTTATTTGCCTTCTGATTAGATACTTGAAAAGAAAGCAGTTTTGATATCTATCACAAGCGAGCCATGTTTTTAAATCAGCGAGAGAGCTCATGCAAATAGTACCTATTTTAGGAAATTTTCATGTGATCTTCTCATAGCAGTATAGCACTGTACTTTTTATCTGATCATCTCTCCTTTTATTTTTTATTTTTATTTTTAATTATATCTTTTTCTTTTTGGGTTGTAAAGAAGACTTTTAGTGTCACACTTTTTATCTTCTTACTAGGAGATATTGTGATATGCTCCAAAAGATGTGGGGTATTGTGATATCACTAGCCCACTAGATTTCTTTTCTATGTTTCCCCAAAAAAATGCTCTGAATTTTTGCGCTTGCAAATTGACATTTTTGAGATTCAGAGAATTGGAAGTTCACTACTTTATTTTCACTTATTAGTGTACTTCAACCATTTTGATTGAATCCAAAAACAACCATATAATCCATTCCAAACTTTTTAAGGCCAAACACAAAATAGTTAGAAAGAAAAAATAAAAGTAAATATCTCACTATAATCAACGTGCCCTTATATCTAAACTTTATCATCTTTTCCTCTGGCCATGATGTACGTATGACACTTTATAAATATCCAATTAAAATGAATTCAACCTTATCGCCGTTATGACTGTGTGACCATTTTCTCTTTCTCTGCTTTTGGCTCGGACCTTAGTCAGACAAACTGCTTTTGATTCACTCTATAGATTATTCCACATGGGTTGTCTCCACTAAGATTATTGCTTGCATATTCTATGTTTCTCTTCACAAATTCGTCAATATTGCGCCGATCTGTTGTAGCATTGGCTAAAAATATAAAAATGCAAAAAAATAAGGAATATAATCATCATTATGTAAAAGAAAAAAAAAAGTACGATTCATGTAACAGACAATTAGTTTATTTTTTGTGTTTTTTTTACACAATGCTAATTGGTGGGCATGATACAATCTGCTGCATAGTTGAAGTGGCAGCAAGATCTCATCAATGATTAAGAAGGAAACAACAAAGACAATAAATATTACGAGAGCAAAGAAATATAATGTTTTTAGATTCAAATTTAATAATAAATAATAGTTTTTTAGGCATTTAACCAAATTTTTGGATAATTTTTAGGATTTAGTCATAGTTTCACGAAATTAGAAATTTAGTCATAACATGTTACATTTTATGTAACATGTAATATATATACGTGTAAAAAATATAATATTAAATGTAACATTACATTTTTCACATGTATATATATTACATGTTACATAAAATATTATATGTTATGGCTAAATCTCTAATTTTTTGAAACTATGACTAAATGAATAAAATTTTATTTTAAAATGGCTAATTACTTAACTGGCCTAAATAAAAATATAAATAAGTTATGGAAAATATACTTTATTTTTCTTTAAAGCAAAATATCTCAATTTTTTTCCTTTATTAATTTATTGATTAACGGGTGTGGTAAAGTCTATAAGACTTCGAGTTTTTTTTTTTTTTTTTTTTGGGCAGATGCCAAAGATAATGTGCCACTTTGCATGGAATATTGTGAGACAGATGTTTTCACACGAGGCTTGTTTATCATCTAAACATGATTGATATTTGATCATGTCAAATATGGTCCAAAAATCCTTACCAAAGAAGTAACCATCTCAAATTGGTATAAAATTTCTAGGTGAAATCCCTACAGGACTTTCTTAACTTTTGCTTATCTTTTTATTTTTTATTTTCATTATTTACCTTTTGCTGATACGAGCTAATCTTGTAATGGTTTTTGCTGATACAAGTCACTTTTTTTTGGGGGTCTAATCAATCCAAATGTGAGCGTGCTTTATCTTAATATACTTTGGAAGGTGTTTTAGATAGGATTTAAGGTTAGTGGAGTAGTCAGCAATATAACAAATTAGGAAACTTGGGATTAGAGAACAAAAAAAAAAAACATAAGCTCATTTCCTTCCAAATTTATTTTTTAGAAGAAAAAAAAATCATCCACCAATTTTTAAAATTTAACACCTAGTATTAAATCAGAGTAAAAAGCTTTTTTTTTTTTTAAGAGAGAAAAAGAGAATAGAAAAAAGCTATTGCAAAACCAAGAATAATGTAACACACGGCGACCAAGTGAGATTTAATATATTACACCATAAAGTTGGAGAATTTAATATTAGAGATTAGTAATAGTGAATCCTTAAAGCCCGTCAGACTGCTCCATAATTCAAAAGCTGAAAGCTTTGTTTCCTTTTTTTCTGGTGGCGTATGGCTGAAAAATGCTTGTGCTTGTGAAAGCTCAATCCCCTTGAAAAAGATGAATGAATAATCCAAAAAAAAAAAGACAAATAAATAAAGAAAAAGAAATGATATTGAACACATCGTGGTTGTAATTGTATGAGGCTACGAGCTCATAGAGTGTCTTGTTTCATGCATGTGCAAATGTTATGCCACTTATTAGCAAAAAAAAAAAAAAAAAAAGGTTATGCCACTTGTTATGGCTGCTTTATATCTTCACTCTATAATCTATGATGTATATTTCTTTGGGAAAGGAAATAAAGCCCAAAAGCAAGGTTGATTCTTTATTCTTTATTCTTTTTTTTTTTCATTCCAAATCTATTCTATTGTTGTTGTTTTTTTTTTATTATTTATCTTTTTGCTGGGATTTTTATTCCCTATACTGTTTATGTAGACTCGATGGTCGATGCTTCTAAAGTTCTAATACCTCCATCCTTAATCACAAAGCAAAGGTTTTTCTTTTATTTTTGTCTATTTTGTTATCTTTCTTTTTCTTTCTTTTTTTTTTTTTCTCAACACTTTTTTCCCTTCTCTCTGTTACTAACGGCTTTTATACCCAAACCCACCAAACAGAAATTTCTACAAAGCTCTGGCTTTACATGAGCAACACTTCATTTGGGTCTCTCTCTAAATCCCAGAAACAAACTCTCTGGTTATTGTAAACATGGCTAAAAGAGCTACTAATAACAGGCTCTTCTTCTTGCTCCTCCTTTCTCTGCTCTTTTGGGTCTCTTCTGGTAAGCCACTGCGAACTTCTAAAACACCAACCTTTGAGTAAAGATGTGATTTTTATTATAAACAGTTAGTTAAAAAATATGGCAACTTTATATGGTTTTGTTTCAATCTTTTCAGGAACTTTGGTGGGTTTTTCCTTCCATGCAAGAGGAACCACTAGAGCTTTGTCTTTGGATAGAACAATGTTGTCATTCCTCAAGCAAAACAATGTCTCACCATCTCAGATTAGGGTCTCTGTGTCAGACCATGAGGCTCTGTCTTCTCTGTCCAACGCTGGTTTGTCTCTTGATCTTTACTTGAATCAGAACCAGCTTCAAAGCCTGATCAAGCCCAAATCCTCTTCTCTGTCTTGCCTCAAAACCCATGTGAGTTCTCTTCTCCCTCATGGGAACACTAAGAGCATTGTAGCAACTATTGGCAATGGTGACCGTACAGGACTAAATGAGCTCACTTGGCTATTGCCCACTTTGAAATCCGTACGCTCAGTCTTGGCTAGCTTTGGGCTTGGCAACCAAGTTAAGGTCTCTGCGGCTTTCCCTGTGTCACTTCTCAGCAATTTGAGCGTAAAAAATGAGAAAAACCTCTGTAGAGTTTTTAACTATATTAAGGAAGTGAAGTCATTTGTTATTGCTGAGGCATTAATTGATGAAGAAATAGCCAACATGGGTGATGAGATATTTGTTGAGTCTATACTTCAAAAGGCCAGTTTTTTAACTTCCAGTTTTCCTTGTGGTAACATTCCCATGGTCTTGACAATCAAAACCCATGCTGTTTTAAACCCAAAAGAAGTGTTGGAATTCACTCATAAAGTCTCAAAAGCTCTACAAAACAACCCCCAAATCACGGCTAATGTAGTTGCCTTGTATGCAGAATTAGGATTAGACTTTGCAAAGACCTTTCCTTCTTTTTCTTCTTCTTCCCACAGAGAACTTATGGCCAAATCCCAATCAGAAACAATTCAACATGACACAATCTTCCCCACAGCTCCAATCACCAACACCCCAACAATTGTCACAGTCAATCCCTCTCCGAACCCGGTCCCAATAATAAACCCCGACACCCCAATAGTGACACTTCCCTTGACCGCCCCACCAGTCACCAATCCTGCCACGACGCCGATAACGGTTCCCGGGGCGCAGCCCATAACGAATCCTGTGACAACTTACCCGAATGTCCCGGCCATAACGCCAGTGACAACAACTCCGATTGCCCCTCCTGCAAGCAACATTCCGGGCCAAACCTGGTGCATCGCCAGGACTGGAGTGCCTGAGATGACTCTCCAGGCGGCTTTGGACTATGCTTGCGGCAATGGGGCGGATTGTTCTCAGCTTCAGCAGGGCGGGAGCTGTTACAGCCCCTATACTTTGCAGAACCACGCCTCTTATGCTTTCAATAGCTATTATCAGAGGAATCCGGTGGCGACGAGCTGCGACTTTGGAGGGGCTGCAGCGCTGGTTAATGCCAATCCAAGTAAGATTAGATGCTTAGTTGCTCAAATATCTTGTTATGTAGCAGTTGTTGAGGTGAGGGTGGGTCCCATTTCATGTAAGAGAGCCGGTGTCCTATCAATAGATGAGTTGCGCCTACTTGGATCTTTGTAAATTTGTTCATCGTTTCTGCTATTGATGCATATTACTTGGTCAGAATATGATTTAAGTTCACTAAAATACGCATGTCCACAACTAAAGTCTATTGCTTAGATGTTGCAGTATAGAAGTATCCTTGGTACGGTTTACCGTCGTAAATCGCGATAGCTTTTGTTGGGAAAAAGTTTAGTTAAGTTTTGAAGATCATACTAGAATTATAGCAAAAGTCAAAACGAAATTGTAGGCAAATACAAGGAGATGTTATATCTCCTAGATAAACATGTACAATAGGTTGAATATTCTGTGTCCTATCACAGAAGTCCCAATATTAACGGGTCTGATGATGACTTGATGGTCTAGGAACACTTACTGCTATGATTCGTATTCTTTTTTAGTACAAAATCTCCTAATATCTTATCCGAGACCTTCGAACATTTGTGACAGGCTCCGGCTCCTGCATCTACCCGACATCTACATCATCATCAACACCAGCTCCATTGACAGTGACACCAGTAACTCCCACACCAGTTACCCCAGCGCCAGTCACTCCAACGCCATCTGTTTCAACTCCCCCAACTCCAATAATCACAAATCCGGCAACAGGAACAGCGACACCATCATGGACACCCACACCAGGGTAGAGTCATTTTCAATGCCCATGAAATTTCCAAAGCTTGTACTTCTAATATTACTTTGCTTCTTGATGGAGAGACTAACTTCATTTCATGTATCCACCTTTTTGCAGCTCCGGTGGCACTCCGCCTTCGGTGTTGAACACCAGCACAGGAACTGGCCCGGACTTCGGATTAGAAAGCCCTCCTAGTCTTACTAACTCGTCCAGTTCCAAAGCCACCGGTTTGAGGCCATTTCTCGGCTTCATCGTTCTAGTGATATCCTTGGTTATGAGGGAAATTGTTCTAGTGTAACGTGTAGAGTGATAATAACTGCTTCTTATTCTAAATCAATGGTCAGACTCTCATCACCCTGAAGGAGATCAAGATCGGAGTGTCAGTTGTGTGACGATCATATCCGTATATCCAGTCGGCAATCCGATCAGTCCCTGCAATGCCGAGCAAAACGCCGGAGGATGAGATTCATGTGTTCAGAAGAACTTAAAGGTGGTCAATGGCCATTTGCTTGCCCACAGAAGAATTTGGTTTGAGAAATGAGGTCTAATATATAGAGAGTTCAGATCCTGTATATACATGTTACAAAGTTGTGGGGTTTTGTAGTTCTATGTGGTTGGATACTAATTTGAGTACTCAAATTGCTTTAGAAAGTTTAGTAAATTTTGTTACATTTGAGCAACAGGGCTTTTTTATGTACCTAAAGATCTTACTAGTCGATCTAATGAGCAACAATAATGTGATTCTAAAGTTTTTTGTTTTTTATGGTCACTGTGATTTGAAATGTTGTACAAAGCAGAGACACTTTCACTATAATGTAAACGTTATCACAACTCACGAGGCATAGATTAGCAAGTGGCAATTGAGATTTGCGATATCACTATCACTAGGATGATGTTGAGATTATAACATGGACGTTAGAGAAATTGCTAGCTTCTTATGATAATGAAGATGATAATCAATGAAATGAGCGTGTTAGCCGAAAGCCAAGGCCACGTGTCCCAATTGAGTGTGTCGGTGCTCTTTGGTCATTAATGGAAAAGGTGGTTGTAGAGAAATTTTCTACGCACACTATTGTGGGACCATGCATTGGATGCCAAGTTGTCAACACCAAAATTATTGTGTTAAAAACTCATTTGTCGTACCAAACATTTGACTTTAATAAGGGATTTTTTTTTTTTTTTTTTTGTGATCATTAAATCAATTACCAATGGCAATGAGATATAAATGAGAAAATTACGAGCCAATATTTCAACGGGTGAAAAACCCAAAAGTTCAATGACATAATAGAGCTTTTGGTATGTACTAATTACTAAGGATCAAGTAAATATTTTTCTCATTCAACGAAATAACTACATAGCTCTACAAACAAAATGTCTACAAGCAAAACGGCCTTCCTAAGCTACTCCTAAACCAGAACTACGGGTGTTTCGGGCGGCTTTTATACACAATAAGCTAGTTGAGTCGGCAAATTTATCGCTTTGAGAAGACCACTAAGATCAACATTGACATCGAAACCACAACCTTGAAACCAGAAGTTTCCCAGAAATTATGTTTTTCGCCACTCGCTGGCTCGACGTGTTGTTTTGCGGCTAACTGATCTCTCAGTTCTTTCAAAGCTTTGTCCCTTCGCTCTCCCATCTGCCAAAGTGAAGCAGTTCTTTCAAAATGACGACGAGAGGATGTTTACAACAATAATGAAAAAAACAAAGTACCATAAACTCGAATGTGCTTTGCAAGAATTTTACATTATAAACCAAAGTTTGAGTTCTATGAAGAGGTACTAGTTTTGTAGGTAAAACAAGACAGAACAGGAAATTATGGTTACCCTTTGGAGTTTCCGGGTCTGTGATCGAGCTTCCTGGAGACAGAACTCCAACTTCAATACCCTCTTCTTCAATTCTTGATCAGCTCGGCGTTGCTTTTCTAACTGCTCGTGAAATGAAAAGGGTGTTCTTAGGTAAACAGTTATTCTTAAAGAAGCCACAAAGACAAACTAAACTGAAGAAGTGAACTCGAGATTAACATACCTGGGATTCCAATTCTTTGGTTTTCATCTTCCAATGAGCAGACATAACCCGAATTTCGTCTCTCAATTTAGCAATCTCTTCATCTTTAACGACCAAAAGCTTGTTCATCTTCTCAATGTTCTTCGGCGAAACCTCATCAATAACTTCCTCAGCTCGCAATCCTTGTTAGCTCCGGTTTTGGAAATAGCCTGCATTATGTCATGCTCAATCCTCATAACTTCGTCTTTCAGCTGCTTTTGGGAAGACTCCCGTGCTTGAAGATCCTTTTGCAGATTATCCAGTTGCTCTCCAAGCCTTGTTACACGATCCTCGTGCTCTTTTAACGTAAAGTTCTTCTCTTCTAGCTCCTTCAAAAGTACTAAGCACTGCTTCTGAGCCGATTGAGCTGATGCAGCACTAGCATCAGCAGTTGCTTGAGTCGCTGCAAGCTTCGATCTAAGATCATCCAACTCCTTGAGATTCTGGGTTACATTACAGAGATACAATCAGTTCCATGATCTTTACAAACTCACAGAGAACAATGGTTTGACTAGCAAATACAGTGATCTTAAGTAATAACAATCACAAAGTAAAACAATTGAAACTTTAATTTGAATTGTCATTAAGACTAGTTTACTCAAAAAACCCAGATATGCTCAACAATGAGACCAACCCAGTTTCAGAAAAATATGTTAAAGTCTTTATAGTAGCTACGAGCATTCATCACCATTGATTAATATGTCGGGAGCTTGTAAATTCAAACCATAGACAACATTTTGGTAAGCAAGCTAATCTCTTCAGGCCGTTTGTAAGCTAAATTAGACAATTAATTGTATTTCTAAGATGCAGGGTCTAACTCAGATTTATCATTTTTATTATTTTTTAATTTCAATCAGGCACTATGTAATCTCAAATATGAACATAATAATGATCAAATTTTTTACACTACCAGTAATTAACTATTTTTAGATTAAGACAAGGTCTAATTGCATCATCCACACAAATTATTAATTAGGAAATCAGATCACCTATTATTTATTCTCTATTATGTAAAGTTGCCTTCAAACGCCAAAAAGGTTACTTTGGAATCTCCACATTTTTTATTTGTTCATTAATATTTTTTTTTTCCTTCGATTGCAAGACTCTTCACATTTTCTTGGTCACTCATCTTCCAGCTCACACATCTCAAGATGCTTACCCATCACTTATTGTATGAACCTCTTTGTTCTTTTTTTGTTTCTCAAAAAGTCCTTTATGTCTATTACTCTATCTTGATTCAGTCAATTAAAATTTAAAAGCTAGATAGAACTTAGCATCTGCTTTTAGCAAAAACTATTTTAGTGCCGAATGTGCCGAATCTACCTGATTTGTCTGAAAGTGTTAGTATTAGTGACAATGACATTCCACTAATGTTCAAGAGGAGATGAAAAAAAAAAAAATTGTTTCAAGCTAAGGAAAAAAAAAGGCATAATGATGAAAAATCACATTATCATGTAACAGCAATCAAGCCTCTCTTAAAATGGCAATCTATATCCGTGTTAAAATTATTTTGTCGACAAAGTTGTAAATATCAACACCCATTTTTCAGCTAGAAAATCTCCATATTGCAATGTTATTTTCAAGTATAAACAATTTAGATGGGAATTTGAAATTGAAGGAAAGTAAAAAAAATAAATAATCAGAGCATGAGTCTTGTTAAAAAGACTTAAAATGAAACGATACAAGGCTGTCGATGATGAAAAGCACAAAAGACAAAAATGACATGAAATGTTCAATCCATAAAGAGAGGAAAAGAAAAAGTAGTATCGATTATCAAAACAATTGGTCATAGTCCCTCAGATGGGTTCCACCAAAAGAAAGGAGAAAAAGCCAAAAAAACAAAAGAGCATCCTCAATGGATGTGCATGAAATATGAGTCCTATTTGACAACTTCAAAACATATCAAGATCTAAAAGAATAAAAAAACAATTCGAGATTGGAAATGGTCATGGCAAGCAAGCAAGAAAACTAAAACAGCCCATGATTAGTGAATCATGGCTCAAGTTCAAAATGATCAAAACACACACCCCAAAAAGTAACACATCTAATTAAATAAACCCTCAAAAGCACAAAAACTCAAAAGCCATGAAAGAAGAAGAAAACAAACATTAAAAGGAACCTTCTCAGTTGTGGATGTTGAAGCCTGAAGTTGTTCGTTCCTCTCTTCCAATTTCTTCTGCAATTGACCGATTTGTACCTCCATGGTTTTAGCCTTTGTCTCTGCCTCCTGTGAAAACAACAAACCAACCCGACTAAGGGCTCAAAAAGACAAATAATTGATCTCATCCAAGCCTCAAACTCTATGCAAACACACACACAAACATATAACGCCGAAAAGAACCCCAAAAAGCTAGAAACGCCACATTCACATGCCTGTCTTGTGAGGCTTTCCTTGGCAAAAGAATGCTCTTGGGATGCCAGGCGGCTCCGGACCTCCTTGAGCTCCGCGGCCAGCGACACGACGTTACGCCGGAAGCTCTGCTTCTTCTCGTTCAAATCCTTCAGCAAAGGATCTATCTCACAGGCTGATGCTGAAGATGAAGCTGAATTTGACATCACAAACCAGAGTGGTTTGATCCAATAGTTGCTCTAGATTTGTTGTGACTTGTTGGTGATCTAAGGGTACAGAAATGCAATGAATCAAGTTTCTCTGGGGGCCAAGAAATGGTGGTCTAAAAGCCTAATGGTCTTTGAAGCTAGAAATCTATGATCTTCACACCCTGCATGTGAGAAAATGGTAGATGGGCATTAAATATAAATGGTCCTTCCAAGAAAAAGAAAAATAATGATAATTAAAGAAAAACGGTAACTTCTCAAACACTGTAAAATAGTTGACGGTTTGTAACTTAGGATTTAAACTCTCTCAGTTGAAAATGAACCAAAAAAGAAAAATTCAGCCTCTACAAGAACCATTTTTTTCTCAGGAAAACTCAGTTATCTGAGAGAATATAGTCCATTTCTTTTTTCTTTTTTTTTTTGGTATTAGTCTTTGGTGCATAATAGCCCACCTCTCCAACTCAACCCAATCTATAATTAAGAGAGAGAAAATATGGAGATAATACTAGAGAGAGAAGCACGCGAAGAGGTTCTGCTCTGTCTCTCTCAATTAATGAATAAATAAATAAGTTATTTCTCAGAGCTAAAAGCTTTTTGAAGTTAAAAACCCAATCTTTAATCTGGTGAAAACAAAATCTACCTAATGCAAAATTTAACACAAACATACATAAAAATAAAAAATAAAAAAAAATCCATCAAAACTGAAGCATATTCAACTGACCCACATACTAAATCACCCCTTAAAATAATCTAAAAGTAATAAAAAATGAGAAAAATAAAAAAAGAGACCATTCATCTTCACATGCAGATCGTTCAATGGGTCTAACTAGACATACAAATCCAACCAAAACAAATAAACAAAAATATAATATGACCAAAAAAAAAAAAAACTTGTATTGAATCTTACCTTCAGTAACAGCTTATACTGGTTATTGAGATCAAAACAATAGAAACAGAGATTGTTTCTAGAGAGATATTATACACACATACATACATATATATAGAGAGAGAGAGAATCAAGGTTCTGAGCAAAACCCAGCTGAAGTTCAAAGCTTCAGAGCAAAACCCGCATCGCAACAACTCTTCTATGTATCTTTCTTCTTCTTCTCTCTCTCTCTCTCTCCTTCCCAACGCGACAGAACAGTCCCACAAAACTCTCGTTTTGTTTTGGGCACTGAAACGACAGACCAGAGATGCCACCACACGGACGGTGAGATTCTATTTGGGTTTCCATCGAGGGCTGAGAGTGGAAGTTAGAGACATGTCAAGATTTTGAACCAAAAAGGAAAAATAAAATAAAAAATAAATAAACCCCGTGAATATCGGGATTATTTAAATTAATTTCGCGTAAATAAATTAGGAATATAAAGTTTGTCCTCTTATGGCGTTGTAATGGAAATGCAAGAGAGAGAGAGAGAGAGAGCCGACATGTCATTGTCAAATTCACGAACGTAATGAAAAATTAATAATATAATAAATAATAATAATAGATTTTTCTGTGATTTTATTATATTATTATAATATTGTTTCGTGTGAGTAGTGAGTAGGTTCGGATAAAGATACGAAGCTGGTTTAAAGTAAATGTGACGATTTCCGAACCTATTGCTTCGATTTTCGATCTCTCTCTCTCTCTTGGTGGGTTTGAGTTTTGAGACTCAGCGCGGCAAATCCAAATTTTGGCTTCTTCCAATTGCTTCCTGCCACGTGGATGGTTGTTAGCCGTTGGATTTCATTATTTTCTGATCTATTGGGAACTTTAATTTTGCACGTATGATCCATTGGGAACTTTAATTTTGCACGTATGCGTGCAAATTTGCCAATGCGCATGATGTTTAACTCGTAGTAAGTATATTTAATTTGAGTCATTTAAGAAATTAATTATTTTAAAAATAAAATTTTTAATTTTTAATTCTAAAATATCAAAATTAAGAATTTAATCGTAATATGTTACATGTAACATAATAACATATTATGTGTTACACGTATGTCACGGCTAAATCTTTAATTTTATAAAAATTAACTAAAAATTTAGTTAACTTTAAAATTTCTATTTAATTGTCTGTATATATGTTTATTTTTTTAAATAAAAATTAAAGTTTATAGCATTGTTTATAAAAATATATGTGTTCTTAAATTATACTTTTGAATTCGTATTTTTAAATAACTTAATTAAAAATGTACATATTTTAAAATAAAAACCATTATATAGGAATATGTATGTTACAATCTAATTTAGTACTCCAAATATTTCACTAGTTTTTTCCTAAAATAAATTGTATTATGTAAAAATCTTCGTAGCTTTGTAATAAATCAACAACTACGATACAAATTTTAACTTTTTATAGATTTAACACATTTGAAAAATTCTTTGGTAGAACTATGTATATTTATAGAACATTTAGAAAGTCCCTTAACATTTTTATTGATGAACTTTTATCATATATTTTAGAACTATGCATATTTATAGAACATTTAGTGTAATTATTTTTCTAGTGAAGTTTTCATCGTATTTTTCATCAAATTTTAAGCATTAAGTTGTGATGGTTTCATTACTAATGTATAATTTTTTCAAGTCCAAATTGGACTGTCCAACACTTCAAAAAACTTACTAATTTTAGAATATCATTCATCACATCCCGAGGGCAAATGTGCAATACATATAATTCCACGTACGATATAATACATCGACACACACACGTTTGCTTGTACATATAATTATTTATGAGAAATTATAGTAAATACCCAATTTTCAAAACTTAATGTAAGTTATTATCTAATTTTTTGAAAAATATAACCAATTACCCAAAAGATGTAATTATTTACACAGTGATAAGTTGTGGTAATTCACTTTATTACCAAAAATATGTGCAAGTAATTTACAAATTTGCTAGAAACTCAATTACTTCAAAAATTTAGGTATTTATTTTTATTGTTATATAAATTCTGGATATTTACGTACTTCACCATTTATTTATTTATTTATAAGATTGCAGTGATGAATAGGTCCTATCACTTTCAAAGCTTACAATAACGACAATATACGCGATATATATGTGTAAAAAAAACCAACTGTTAATCATTCAATGAACATGTATAATGTATTGAAGAGCATTTAATGATATGGACCAAATTGAAATATTATTTCTCTCTTTTATGTTGAAAACATATTCACATAAAGAGGCTCTATTCTACGACGAATAACATGACTACAGTCTACAAATTTAAGGGCTTATTGAAAGCTGAAAAGTTAAGTTTGGGTTTGGATTTTATGATATTATTTATTTGCAAAATAGCAAGAAAAAAAAATTTTGAAAGGGAGGGCCATATAGCACCAACCATTCAATTATTCCAATTGTCATGTTTAATTAGTAGGTCTCCACGTTTGGTGTCTAGCTTAATTTTGGCGTAATGGAGGGATGGTTAATTAAATAATTAATTTCACAATCAAATTCAGTACTGGCCTAAGGAAGGTTCTAGGCAATTCATGAAACTGTATAATCATAATATATTGATGCTTCAACAAATTTCGGCCTTAGGAGCAAATAATACTATATATATATATATCGTCCACCTTTTTATTATTGGACAATATATCTCGTTGCTCATAATTTATGCATGTACTTATATAGATAAAATATAAAACTAGTCTACCATCGTAAGCATTATATGACAAATGTTCGTTTCAAATACAAACTATAGTAATATATGCGTATTATTATTTTAATTAAGTGTCTAATGACTTTATACGTGTCCCATGCTTTTGTTTATTTATTGGTCAAAAGCTTTGAAAATGCGTGAGATTTTATTATTATTGAATATGCAACGACTATAACAACTTACTATCAATTATCAAATCATGATCAGATCAACGATATATTATTCTTACATTTACGTAATTGATTAGGTTTTATATACTCCTTTTCTCGTGTGTCGTTTAATTTATTTATTGTCGTTTCTTACATTGGTTAAAATTTTCACGTCCCTCATTTGTTCATTTTATCAGTTTAAGTCCGTTTCCCTTGCGAATTAGAGATTCCTGAATTTTTAGCACAAGTCCCTTCCGTACTTATGTTTTTAGAGAGATGAGAGATGCTAACAATAGTGCACGTCTGTTAGATCTAGCCATTCGTAACTGTGGGACCCACAGTCACGACTCACGAACGGCTAAGATCGAACAGGCGCGTTAGTTGCGTATGTTTGTAGTATTTCTCTAGAGAGTTTTATCATTTTAGCACTATTTTACTCATATATGATTTACTCTTTTTTTTTTTAACTATACTTTTCATTTTTCACACCTTAGTTTTTGTGAAACCGAAACAATGCATGTCGATATCTCTCTCTTGTTCCAAATTAGCACGTTGTACCGTTTATAATTTTCTACTCAATTTCTCTGTACGGTCATATTTTCCTTTAGTCGTTTATTATTTTACCTTCGTTTCTTTTCCTCCAGTTTCTCCCTTTTATCGATATTGATCATTTTACGTCGTTTAATTTTCATAACTTCATTTCTCTTCCGCTGCCATTTCCCTTTTACCATTGTTTCACCTTATCGTCGTGTTTTCTTTTGTGTCATGTCATCTCCTTTTATACTGTCGTTTCTCTCCATCTGCGAGTTTCCTTTTTACTGTCGTTTCTCTTTTTGTCGTCTTCTTTATTTGCCGTTGTTTACATATGACTCTTATTTATGGTTCATTCTTCATCCACGGCATTATTGTCGTTTTACCTTTTCTGTCGTTTAAATAATAATACCGTCATTTATCTTCCCCCACAAGAATTTATTGTCGTTTTTCATTTTCTGTCGTTTTTATTCATCCACCATCTTATGTCGGTCTCCGTTACTCTTTATCGGGGTTTTTTTTTTTTTTTTTGTATTCTCTGTCTTAGTCTATTTTACGTTTTTCCTCTGTCTCTGTCAGTTTCTACTCTTTGTCGTTTTTAATTTTCTGTCGTTTTTTATTTTAATGTCGTTTTTATTCATCCGCCATATTCTGTTGATCGCCGTTACTCTTTATCGTCGTTTTTTATTCTCTGTCTCAGTCGGTTATACTTTTCGTCGTTTTTCATTTTCTGTCGTTTTTATTTTTAATGTCGTTTTTATTCATCAGCCATCTTCTGTTCATCCGTTGACCTCCGTTAATCTTGTGGTCGTTTTTTATTCTCTGTCAGTCCGTTTTACGTTTTTGCCCTGACCTGTCGTTTACTGTCAGTGTCGTTTTTATTTCTGTCGTTTCTTGCGCTCTCGGATACGCGAACCGAACTCAGCGACGTACCAACCGTCTCTCTCGGCTCGACCGAAGAAAGACTCGCCACTTTCAGTCTCCCCATTTCCGACTATCAAACCCTCTTTTCCACTTCTCTTTCCAAAATCATTTCTCAGTTTATCATTTCATTCTCATCCCAATATTAGATTCGCCATTTCTATTACACCCAATGGTTCATAAAGCCCATCAATGGCCATAAAGCTGTCGCCTTCAACACTTCGCAAGAAAATCCCCATCTGGGTTATCTCAAATTCACACCTTTCTTCAATTTCGTGCGCTAGTACCTTAGAAACTTGCCCTGAAAGCAACGCTAACCCTTACCCTCCGAATTCGCTGGATTTGGAGCAAAAAATCCAGTTCTTGAGGAATAAGCTTGTCCCGGATAACCTTATCCGGGTCTTGGATAGCACAGACGATCTGAGCTCTGCTGTGAAGATATTCAAATGGGCTTCTTTCCAAAGCCGGTTTCGTCACACCTCGGAGACGTATTGCAGGATTGTTCTCAAGCTGGGTTTGGCTGGGAATGTTGACGAAATGGAAGGGTTTGTTCGAACCATGGTGAGAGACAAAATCCCAGGTACTAAAGAGGCTCTTTTAGCTTTGATTGATGAGTTTATCAGACAAAGCAAGCTCGGTGAAGCTATGACTGTACTTGTTTGTATGAATTCTGGTGGATATAGTCCCTCAATTGGTATAATTAACGCTTTGATATATGCTTTAGTGAAGGGAAAGAGAAAGTTTGAGGATGTGTTGCTCGTATACAAAGAGATGGTCAAGGCGGGTATTTCGCCGAATGTTGAGACTTTGAATTGTTTGTTAGAGGCGTTGGTTGAGGCGGATCGAATTGAGACGGCGTTGGATCAGTTTAAGAGGATGGAGAAGAAAGGTTGTTGTCCGAATAGTAGGTCGGTTGAGATAATTATAAAGGGTCTTGTGGCCAAAAATCGAATGGATGAAGCTGTTGGCTTTTTGCGTGGAATGTTTGAATCTGGGTGTGAGCCTGATTTAAGTTTCTTTAGGTGTATGATACCGTTGTTTTGTAGAGAAAACAGGCCTAGCGAGGGTATCGAATTGTTTCGAATGATGAAAGATTCTAACTTTGTGCCGGATTCGGTGACTTTTACTGCTTTGATAGAGTGTTTATGTGAAAATCTTCAGCTGGATGAGGCAATTAGGATTGTTGAAGAGATGATAGAAAGTGGGTCACCGCTGCCATATAAGGTCGTTGCCGATGTGATCAACATGTTTTGTGATTTAGGGAAAGTAGACGAGGCTGTGAAGTTCTTGGAAGACAAAAATATTCTTGAAACTAAGGCGTACAATACGTTACTCGAAGGTTGCTACCGTGCTGGTAAATTTTTTATGGCTTTGGATGTGTTGCAAAAAATGTCTGACTCAAATATAGACAATTGTGATTCTTGGAATATTCTTATCAGATGGGCGTGTGAGCAACAAGGGATTAGGAGAGCCTCTGAATTTCTTTGTAGAATGGTTGTATCTTCGTTTATTCCCGACTGTGCTACGTACCAGGCCCTAGTAGTCGGAAACTGCAAGTCAAGGAAGTATGAGAGTGCTCTGGAGCTATTTCATTGGATTCGATCCAATTGCTGGGTTTTGGATTCGATTTCTTACTCTCAGCTAGTTGAAAGCCTTTGCAGAGTCGGATTGATTCTGGAGGCTACTGACGTGTTCTGTTACATGTCTAAGAACCGGTGCTCTCTTAAGTCTTCCGTGTTTAATATGCTGATTAAGGGGATTTGTGACACAGGAAAGATCAGCGAAGCAATTAAACTACGTCGATTGGCTTACTATTCAGACACTTCTTGTATTAGTTCAATTTACGCTACTATCATGCGCAGTCTGCTGAAAGTAGGCAAGCCCAAAGACGTGCTAGTAATATTCTCACAGATGGTGGTAGACGGTACCAATCTCGACTCGGAAGCGTACTGCATTCTCATTGAGAGCATGAGCTTGCAGAATCGAATGAAAGATTCCGTTCTGATTTTCAACACGATGATTAACAGGGATTTTGTGCCCGACTCGGAGAGGCTTTTCGATACGTTGTCTCACATAGCCAACAATAACCAGCTGCGCGCAATCTCATGTTCAATTGATAAACTTATTTCTAGAGAAGGAATGAATTCGTCGGTATACAATATACTGATCAATGGCCTTTGGAAAGAGGGCAAGGAAAGTGAGGCGCGGCGATTGTTGGATCTAATGTTGGAAAAGGGTTGGGTCCCGGACGCAAAGACTCACGGACTATTGATTGGCTCTATTGCTAGAGAAGAAATAGATCGCGACGGGGTGGTCTACGGTAATTCTTCCGCTCAAGATTCTGTCAGCAACATACTTGTTGAAGGCTTAGAAAACTTGTGACGCTTTGTGAGAAACAAAACAAGTTTACAGCGACGATTGTTTTATCTCGGAGCTTCGCGGATGAGGACTTTCCTTGTTGACAAATCAGTTATTTACACATTCAACAGCTTCCCAAGATTTTGGCCTCCTATTCAGTTATTATTATTCTTCTTCTTCCTCCTAATCCGGCAGGAATGAAGTATCCAAGATATCACTCTCTCTCTCCATTTAGAAAGTTCGTCTTTGACTAGCCTGATTCTATATATCTTGTAATTGTAAAAGTGAAAACTTGCCAACAAAATTTTTTGATAATTGAGCGGACGAGAAGTTCTTTTGTATAATTTGGGATCAACTTCAGAATTAAATCTACTAAAATTTAGACACCGTGAATTTTGACAAAGTAGGACAGGTTAGCCAAGGTGACATTAGTCGAGGTGCTCCAAAGTTGGGCCCAAGTCAATAAAAATAAAAAATAAATAAAAGATTGACAATTTGATATTAGAGTCCTCCATTTTTGTATGTCATTGATCATACAATCGATATTAATCGAACTCAAGTCCTTTTATAATAAAAGGAAAAAAGAAAAAGAAAATCACTACTTCTCGCATGACTTCAGAAATTTCTTGAATTCAAGTTATTAACTATAGCGAATAACAATGCTTCCATTCTATACGATGACAATGTTGGTTACATCTAATTGTCCAACAACAATAATAATTAAAAAAAAAAACGATGATTACAAGCTAAAGCAAGATTACTACGTTGGGGCTAATATCTACACTGAAATCTCCCATGATTCTGACATTAGTAGGAGACAAATAATTGGCGATGCTACAAATACCCCACCTTTATCCAATTAAGAAAGGGGACAAAAACAGAGAGAGAGGATATAGGATATTAGAGACAGAAAAATGTCCCAAGCAGTTAGTTCTGGCATCAGAATTGCTTCAAGGAAGCAAGTACAAATACAAGGAGCATAAAGGAATGATCTTTTTGTGTGCAAATTTGTCACTTGATGCCTCGGCTCAAAGCCTCAAATACATTAGACTCAATATTCCAATTCACACACTAATATCAACAACCAATAGGAAAAGAATTTAAAAAAAAAGTCTCAATTTTTTAGCCCACTAAACACTAATTGGGGTTTTAGAAAACATCTGAACTTGCTACTATGATCAATGCCGATTAACATCATATAAACAGAGGGCAAAGATTAGCATACATATTTAACCCCCATAAATGGGCAGTCATACATGTACCTTAATTCACTAAACAATAATGTCCCACATAGCCCAAGACATAAATTTGACTAATAGCCAAAGAAGTAGAGTAATCACATGACATTAGAGAGAGTGAACAAACCAAGTTGTACATAGAAAAACACATCGAAAACAAACCCAGGAAAAATGCTAATTGCCTTGCCAATGCCGTTTCTCTTTCTCTTCTGCAAAACTCTCTCTCCATAGAGCCCACCAAGCTTCCGTTTCATTTCAAAGGAGCTTGCTCAATCTCCATCCTCTCCATCTTCACCTCAACACTCCCACTCTGGTCCTTCTCACCCGCATTGCCGTTCGCAGCCCCGGCGTCGCCATTCTCGCCCCTCCTCGCCGCCGCCGCCGCCGAGGGCGGGAATCCATTCACCGCCGGCCGCGGATTCAGCACGCTCCTCGCCGGCGCCGAGGCCTCGGCCGCCGGCCCCTCGACTCCCCCGCCAACCACGACGGCCAGATTCTCGATCGCCTCCCTGGCGCGCTTCCGCGCCAGCGCCGCCTCCCGGACGCGGCGCTCGGCCTCGGCGCGGGCCACCACGACGGCCTTGCTCATCGACGAGGCAGAGATCTTCGCGGCGCAGAGCAGCACCAGCGCCATCCGCCTGTCGATGGCCCGCCCCGACCCCGCGTCGAGGTCGAACAGCGCGGTCCCCGCCGGCGCCGAGCACGACGAGCAGAGGTACCCTCCGGGAGCCGAATTGGCCGGCGACGGGGCGGAGGCGGAGGCCGAGGCGGGGCCGGGAGTGGTGGCGGCGGCGCAGTGGGAGTGGGTGAAGGAGGAGCACTTGGAGCAGGTAAGGCGCTTGGAGAGGGGAGGGACGGAGGCGGAGTCGTAGAACTGGAAGCAGCTCGGGCAAAACGACGACGGATGGAGGCGAAGCACGCACGACGTGCAGAGCCGCCGGTGGACCCCGCGGATCCGCACGTGGTGCAGGACCCACCGCCGATGGGACCCGCAGTTCCCGCACTCCGACCCCCGCAGCGACGCCGACGCCGCCGGCGTAGGAGCCGGCTGGTTCATCTGGGGCCGGAGAGAGAGAGAGAGAAAAGAAAAAACCTAGGGGAGAGAGAGAGAGAGAGAGATGGGTTTTGCGTTTTGGTTTGGGTTTGGTGAGTTTGTTTGTACGGAAATGGATGGTTGGTTATTTGGTGGTATGAGAAGAAGGGATTTTTATTAATGTTGCCATGTTTTGTATTTTTTTTTTGGTATAAGAAATCTCTCTCTCTTTAATGTTGATATCTGGGAATTGAATATGGTTTTAATTTTTATTTTTGGGTTCTTTTGGTAATGGTATTTAGGGTTTAGAGAGAGAGAGTTTATGGGGGAGGAGAGTGTACGGTTGTTTAGTGCTACCGGATGTAAAGTTATAACTCTTTTGACTTTTGAGCTTAAACATGAGGCAATGTGTTGTAACTTGAGAGGTGAAAAGACGGTGTTTTCTGTTTAAAGGTGAAAATACCTTTTTTCCTTTTCCGTTTCCGTTTCTAATGTTAGATTTCCGTCCAACGGCTCTACCACAATTTAGCAGTAATAAAGTTAATTATCAATAATTAATTTACTTAGTGCATGTTTTTAGTGCATAGTACAATGAACTTGTATTGAATTGGAGGATACAATGACTAATACACGATGTATTGGGTAGAGAAACATCTTTCTCCATTATTGCATTCTTAACATATAACGAAATACAAGGTTTTTAAAAGAAAAGATTATACAAGGAACAAAAACAAAAAAAATATTTACATCCTATGATTATCAGTTTATTTTGTTTTTGGATTATCCAGCCATTGAGGTTGGACCACAAATGACAACAAAATGCCACATCTTTATCCAGTTATACTATAGATTATTCCAATGCGAAAGAATTATAGATAAAACTTTTTTAAAAAATAGGATGATAATTAACATACAAGAAAAATACCATAATTAGCTACGCAAGTGTTTCATTTGTGTTTTTTCATTTTCATTTCTTGTTAATTTCCCTTTTCTTGTTTGACAAAGTGGTTTTGTTGTTATTATTCAATCCTCTTTCTATATCCAAAAGCAAAACCGAAACCGTGAAAGCCCAAGCTTCTCTCACTGAAATTGGCCTTGATATGAGTGGGACAAACACTGCCCTGAAACCAATTTGCCTCGGCACATATATGCTTTTAGACCTTTTCCCCAAAAAGTGAAACCAAAAAGGATGGATCTTTTCAGACAATTTGCCCAAAAAGCTTCAGGTTGAAAGCCATGTGCACTGAGATCACACTGTTGTTTTCTTTGGCTCATGTACCATAGCTTTAACTTTTAGCTCATGTGCACTGAAATAGATTCACTAAATGGATTCAAGAAGTGCCTGGTAGTGGTGGTACATTCGCAATGCAATCTCAAGATTCCCAACTAGTTCTCAAGTCAATACTGTATATATACTAAAACTGCTAACAAAGCATGGATCTAAGTTAAACATTACAACTAGGCAAAGAAAGAACGAAAGAAACAGAAACTAAAGCTACATACATGAGACTGCATTCATAAGTTATTCAAAGCCAGGATACCGTCCCCCCCGGCAAATCTCCGACTTTCGTAACAAGCTGTTAGATATACAGGTTATGATGCTCCTGGTCCACAAAAGAAGCATCGATTTAGTAAGGTTTCTTCCAATAAAGACATAAATATTTCAGTAACGAGTCAAGAGAACATGGGCAAAATTAGGAAGCTAAAAGTCAATCATCCCTCTGATGCCTTAGCCAACATATAGGAGAGATATTTTCAAGCTTCTAAAAGAGTGTTGCTGCCAACAACAGCAAACCTACATGTCATCAATAGCAATACAGTGCCAATCAAAACTAAGCCCGCAAGAGAGTACATGCATATAGAAGAATTATTAATGCTGATTTAGAGAATGTTATAGGCTGGCTAACAGGGGATGCAAAAACGAACTGCCTCGGTATGTGAATATGTTGATCTATGGGGTTATGCAGAGAATTCACGCTTCTTTAAAATCAAAGCTAGTACGAGTTGTGTATGCAAAGATCATGAATGTAATAAAACACATTATTTCGGGATGGATAAGCACAAAGTGGTGTTGTTTTTTTATTTTTTTTAATTATTAATAAAAAATATGGCATTACATGACAAAAGGTAATACTTACTCTTGAGCCGTTCTAAACCAGTTCTTTGCAGGTAGATTTGTTGTGGCCAAGACCCTTGCATTTGCTGCATTGCAGTTGACGTTTAGATAAGTCATGTGGGGCTTGCTTCTTCGTCGTAGGACGGCCCGGTGGACGCCGAGTGGGGGGAGGGGTAACAGTTACTAAAGCTTGACCAGAATCTAGCAGCAAAGGTGTTTCAATGTTTGGAACAGGATGGATCGACTCTGAATAAGTTAATCTATAGTTCTCGGTTGTATAAAATCTCAAACAATAATCATATGGGCTCTGAGCTAAACAACTAATGACAGCAATAGCATGGCAGCAAGGCAAGCCACTAAGCTGCCACCCTCTGCAACTACAATCCCAGTGATCAATGTTAACGATTTCAATGGAGTCACCACGGACCTCGAATGTACTACCAGCTGACAGTAGGACTTGAAGAGTGCGGGCTTTTTGGTTCTCCTTTTCCAGTTTTTCCTCCATGGATGGAGTAAGCCTTGTCAGCCATTGGTTAGACTCTGTTCGTCGTGTATATATTAACTCCATAATCTTACCCCTTATCATGTCAATCATTTGAGTTATCGGTAATTCAGTTGCATCAGAAGCCCAACTGTAAAACATTTCACCAAAATTTGATGCCATGTGGTTGTATCTGGCACCCTGAAAGAAGGCATTTGCCCAGCTCTGCGGCTCACTTTGTACAATCCAATTGTACGCGTCTACTGAAATACTTTTGATGCTGTCAACACTCTTCTGGAAGCTTTCGGTCTTTGTTGCATACGCAGCAGCATGAAAATCCTCAACCATGAGGCGTTTCACCTCGTGAGAAAACTGTCCTTTCAAGTCTTTAAGAAATTGCTCAGTCAAGTACCGCAGGCAATAACCATGGAAAGAACCCTTGAATATCTCCGCAATCGACTCCTTTAGGCCCTTCTGCCTGTCTGCCACAAATGTCAGCGGACAAGTTATTGACAAAGCTGACTTTAGTTGCGATAGAAACCAGTGCCAGTTATCATCAGTTTCTACATCTACCACAGCAAAAGCCAGAGGGAAAACCCCATCGTCCCCATCCGCAGCTGTTGCAGCTAATAAAGTACCTTGGTATTTTGCCTTCAATGGTAAGCCATCAAGGAAAATGAGAGGCCTGCAACCTTGTTGGAAACCGTACAGCGAGGCATGGAATGAGACAAAGAGACGATGGAAACTGGAATCTTCCTTAGTGGTAAAAGTGGCAAGACTACCCGGGTTAGTCTCCATTATCCTCTCGCAGAAGAGAGGTAACTGATTATACGCCTCTTTGTATGACCCCTGAAGCTGCTCCTTAGCAATTTCCTTCCCACGCCACGCTTGGAAGTAGTTTAACTGAATTCCGTATTCCTGCTTGATGTCCTTTACGATATCCTTAGGCTTATAGTTCGGGGACACTTTCAACTTCTCCTTAACAATGCTTGCCACCCAGCTCCTAGTTGCCTGATGCCCGGTTGTCGAGACAGAGCCTTCACAAGTATGGGTCGGATTAATCTTCTTAATGCAAATCAGTTGAGTGGTCGACAATCGCGAAGCATGAATTCTCCAAGGGCAACCTTCTGATTTGCACTTAACAGTAACACGATGACTATCATTTTTCTTATACCTAAACGCAAACTGATTTGCAATGGCATATTTACGCAACAACTCACGAAATTCATGAACCCCGCTGAACCTTTGACCCACACCAGTAATAGCGTTCTGCCACTGCTGTGCTGATTTAGCATTCTTGTCATCATTTATACGTGCAAGAGGAAAAAAGGGCGAAACATCAGTGGGTACGTCAATTTCAGCATCAACCTGGTTGGTGTCATCCGTAGCATCAAGCGCCATATCGATGTGGGCAGTATCATCAACAGCATTATTCACGTCAAGAGGAGCATCAACCGGCAGCACAGTTTCCGATAAAGTCGTTCTGCTCGACCTAACAAAACATAAACTCATCAATCCCAAACCACAAATCCTCAAAACAACAAAGGCATTACACCAGAAGCAAAGAAAACTACCTACTGTCGGGCATGACCGACACTTCAGGAGCAACAGCTTCTTCCATGATGATATAAATATCCGCAGTCATCGAATCCCCGTGAAACTTGACCATGCGCTTAAGATCCTTGTCATTCGAAACTGTGATCAGGGTCTTCTTGTTCCCGGGAAGGAAGTACTTGATCAGCATCGAATTGACGTTACAATTGAACATCTCCGCAACCTCCGCCTTAAAATCTCTGAACTTAACCCCGTCATCGATGTCGATAGCATGGGCATCGCCTCCTTTGTACGACAATGCACCATCTTTGCCAGCCTCAAATTTACCCCCAGACTGACAAATCGCTATGATTTTCGTCCCCGCCATAACCTAACCTCAATTCAAATTTCAAACACAGTCCTCAAAATCAATTCGACATGAAATTGGCACAATGTATCGAACTTTTTCCCAGATGAATCCTAATTCCTCGAACCAAACAATATTCCTAATTCGATCAAAATCAAATATATTCCTTTACGCAAAAAAAAAAAAAAAAAAAGTCAATTAATATCGCACCTAAAGCAAAAAACCTAAAAATAAAACACTAAAAAAAAGGAGAGGGAAAATTTTCGGAACCCTAGAATAGGTGCATATTTAGAATGAAATTAAAGGGAAAATTCGAAAATAATAGGTAAATAAATAAATCACCTTCGAATTCAGAGGAAACGGAACTGAAAACGCGTTGCGATTAGGTCGTTACAGATTCTGGATTCTCTTCTCAATGGTAAACTTAGAACTCATAAATACGAGCTCTGAGCAAAAACCCGTCCGTACAGATACACACTCCGGGAGAGAGATGTTAGAGAGACTATGGAAGAGAAAGAGGGTTGTTTGTTAGTCTTTTCAATTTTTATTTTTATTTTTAAAAAACTATTTGATAGGGAAATTGGTATTGGATTTGGATATTGACATCACATATATTATAATAATCATATTTTAAGTAAAAATGTAGACAAACGATATGGTATGGTAATTTTTTTTTTTTTTTGGGTTATATATCAATTCTCAACTTTTAAATCGGTAAAGTAGTAGCTTAGCGGCGCCAAAGATTATTATAGTGAATCCTTTTTTCGGAGCAAAGCTATAATAAATTATGACTTTCCGTGAACATTTATATCAATGTGGAAGATAGTTTTTTTTTTTTTTTTTTTTTTTTTCAAATAAAACTATACTAGCGTCTGGCTGAAATCGATATAATTTTATTTATAAAAAAAAAGAGAGAAAAAAAAAAGTTTCCATGTTTAACTTTTTGTCTGTTTAAGTAAAGTGCACCAAGTGACTTGTTTATCCAGAGGAACTAATAATTTTTTTTGGCAAAGTAAATTTATTTTATTTTAAAACTTATTGTTTCGTTTATTCATCTTTTTCAAAGTGATTTTTTTTTTAAATTTTTTTTGACAATATAATATATGTTTATCTCATCTAGAGTTTAAATTCTGCAATTAACTTTTGTGAGAGAGAAAATGGAGACAAGATGAACAAAGACATGGTAAGAGATTTACTCTGAAAAGACTTAAGAAAGTTGAAAAAAAAAAAAAAAGAATGAAATGGAATGGGTAAAATAAGTACCCCAAACAAAGGGTTAGACTTTAAGAACTAAAGATTAAAATAAAAAGACATTAAAGGTTAGTCCTTTAGATGAGAATAGGCCTTGTGTTAAGGTTCTACCTTGGTGATGGTCTGAATATAAAACCATTCAACAATGTACTGAAAAATGAAAATTCACAGGCAAATTTCAAACCTTTTTTTTTTAAGCAACTAGCTAGGTAATTAGAGAATAAGGAACCAAGGAAGTGCTATTTCCTATTCTCTCCCATATTTTAGAGTTTGTGAGCTGTGACTTTGCATTATTATCCTTTTAGCATTGTCTAAACCAGAAAGTAATGAAGAAAGTCTTCCAATAACTATAATTACAATCAAGATTTCCAAAACATACAATGGTCTATAAGGATCATTGAAGTATGATCGCTTCTTATGGAGTTCATGAACAATTATAAATTGCATAGATTATGGATTCGAACTGTCGATGCTCAAATATTATCGAGCAAATTGTGAGAGCTTTGGTTCCTGCAATACAGAGATCAACAGAAAATTGAAATGCCGAAAACAACTTCGAAAAAAAAGGAGGGAATTTTCGAACCGAAATGTGCTATCTGCAATTGGAATTTACTTGAAATAACAAAAGGGAAATGAATGAAAGCTTTCTTCTTGATAGGCAAACACCAAAACTACAAAAGGGTAGAGAAGAACTTGATAGGTAAACACCGAAATGTGCTATCTGCAATTGGAATTTACTTGAAATAACAAAAGGGAAATGAATGAAAGCTTTCTTCTTGATAGGTAAACACCAAAACTACGTAACATACAACAAAAAGCAATACGGTACTACCTTCAAAGAGCATATAAATAGTGGGAAACTGAGGGATTGAAATAGAGCATACCATTTTTCAGTCAGGTAGAGAAGAACAAGTAAACCCGACTGAAACAAGTTCGTTAATTGCGTCCCTGAGCGTATGATAATCCTCAACTTTGTTGTAGACTTGATGGGAGATCCGAGCATATCCTGTCATGGACTCAACCTCCCCGTCGTTTGGGGCTCTGTAGAATATCGGTACTTCAACACCAAAGTTTTTCCTCAAGTGCGTTCTCAACTTCAGCGCATCGTCCTCGCTAGCAATCCTCAAGTGAGGAGGCAAACCGACCATTATCATGCTCGCACACATATCCGGAGGGCACCCGAGATTTGTTCCCCATGTGTCGGCCAACATTGTCCCCATCTCCACAACGCCTTTATGGTTTCGTTTCTTGATTCCCTTAATGCCGCTTTCAAACCTATTGATGAATTCCAAAGCTGAAGGAACCACCAATAGAGGACTATAGTCTCGAGTCCCAACCCAACCACTTTCCACAGTTAACCCGTTGCCGTACTCATGTGACACTATTGGGTGGTGCAAATCTGACCGTTTTGGCAACTGCTTACAATGCAGAAATGCCACTGAAGGAGGGCAAAAGAACCACTTGTGCAGATTACTGGTGTAAAAATCGGCACCAATTTCTTGCACATCAACGTCGACGCATCCAATACCATGGGCGCCATCTACGAATACTTGCTCAATGCCCTCTTCACGGCAAATCTTAACCAAATCTTTGACCGGAATCACAACAGACGGCATTGAGATGACATGGTCAATCAGAGCCAACCTTACTCTCCTACCATTAGCTTTTCCTTTCTCCAAAGCTTTCCTAAATTCACTTACAATCTCATCATTTGAATTCACAGGGAAATTAAACTGAACTTCAATAACGTACCCACCGGCGCGGGAGAAATAGGCCTTGATTGCCTTCTTGACGGCACCATAAGCATAATGCAGCATAACAATGGCATCGCCCTTCTCGTATATCCCTTCAGCAAAGGCCCATGCAGTTTGCTGCAAGACTATGGCAACAGCAGTGGTGGCGTTATCCACGACTGTGATCTCATCAACGTTATCCGCGTTGATAAGGCGTTTAATAACGTTTCTCGATTCCAGCAACCCCTGCTGGAGCTCGTGATAGTAGAAACTGTCCGGCTGGTGCAGCCACTTGAGCTGCCATTGGCGCGCAGCCGCAATAACAGAACCCGGGCAGCACCCGAAGCTTCCATTGTTGATCCGCGCAACACCCTGATCATGGTGAGCAAACTCAGACTGGATCTCAACATCCGTGATCAAGGACGATACTTTCGGCTTAGAGTCAGCAACATGGTCGAGGCAGTGACCAAGCCGACAGGCCGCCGAAAATCTGAAACAAAATCCTCTTCAGGATTCCGAGCAAACAACAAAACTAGCTAAATCAAAGACATCACAAGACCAACAAACCTACCTAATCGAAAGCCCCTTCGAGATATCCCCATCGATGACATCTTCCCCAAACACAAAGACATCAACCGTGTCGGAATCACCATGAAACTTGACCATCCGATGTAGATCCTTGTCGTTGGCGATCGAAATGAGAGTCTTCCTGTTGCCAATCCCAGGAAGGAAATACTTGATGGACACGGAATTCATGCCACAACTGAACATTTCTGCTAATTCCATCTTAAAATTTTCAAACTTGGTCTGATCATCAATGTCTATGGCATGAGCATTACCTCCATTATAACACAATGTACCATTTTTATTGGTCACAAATTCGCCTCCAAATTGACATATAGCTATGATTTTGTTTCCCTCCATGACCTGACTCAGTTTTGTTCAAACATAATTCAAATATCTTCACAGGAAATGTCCACAATTTTTCATAGATATATATATATATATATAGATATTTAATATCTGGTTTTTGCTATATGGTCTATATTATTACCAAGGTAAATCAGTAAAGATATCAACAAATTACTATGTAACCAAAAAAATAAAAAATAAAAGACATTTAAATAGGAAGAAAAAAACTGTAAATATCTTTTTAAATTAGACCTAAACTTTGACCATTTAAATAGTACTAAACAGTGATGGAAATGTCAATCTCTGAGCCAAAAGGGAATTGAAATTACCTCTGAAATTCCGATATGGAAATCGAAGAAAGTACTAGTCTTTGATTCAAAATCTGGGGATTTGGAAAGAGAAGCTAGGAAGTTTGTTGGTCTTAGGAAGAAGAACAACTAAGAATCCATTTTTGCGCTTCCAAACAAGCTTAAAGGACAGAGTAGAGTAGCTGAAGCCAGATGACGACAACCAGTTTGGTTTTTTTATTAATTAAAATTTGATTAACTTTGTTAACCACACATTAGAATATTATGAGTCTACAGCTGTTGTGGCAAATAAAACATTCACACTAGTCCCAACAAGAAAAAGATTGAGAATAATTTGCACCATCAGTCCCTGAAAATGTTTATTTAATGGCACTTTTATGTGCCCAAAACTTCACACTTTTATGTAGTTCACTCCTTGAGAATTTGTTAACTAGACCAAATATTCTTTTACATTTGACCTCCATTAAGACTTGATGTAAATTGTCAAGATTTTGAAATGCAAGGTCAAATTGTCAATATAATAATAATTTAAAGATTAAATGACAAAATGCGATAAAGTTGAAAAGTTTTTTAAAAAGACAATGGCGCATGATTAAAAAATTTAAAGACCAAGAGCATAATTATGAAGAAAAAAAAAATGTGGAGGCTTGTTTGGCCCATGTGTCACCTTGATCACGAGAGATATACAATAACACTCCGTTTCGTATGAAGGAAAGAAAAATTTAAAAAAAATTATAGAAAATAAGATTGAAAGAACAAAAAAAGAAAAAAAAAATCTTTGTAAGGAAAAAAAATATTTAATTAGACAATTATTATTTTATCTATTTATTGTATTATTAAAATTTAAAAATGTGGATAACATGATAATTTTATACCAAAATCAATTGAAAAATTTTTTCCATAAAAAATAATAGACCCACATGCATTTTTTTTTCCCTTTATTTTCCTTCTCTTCTTCTTTTCCTTCCTACCAAACAAAATCACTTGTTAAATTCGATCCAAACTTCCCTCCATCCACTTCCTTTCCCTCCATTTTTCCGTCCTGCCAAACATACTAAAAGTCAGATTTAACGAGTAAATATTGGATTAACCCCATCATTGTTTCAATCTTTTTAGAAATTCAGTCTAAACGTATTAAGTTAAATATAAAATCTAAGTATCAAAATTTTTGCCGTTAATTAATTGACTTGACTCATCAGATTGTCAAAACTGTAAAACGTGAAGCTGAAGATGTCTTATTTCAACTTATGCTTATAACGCAAGCAATTATAACATTTACAACAAAACTAATCGTCAACAGATAGGTTATGATTCAATTCTTGTAACTAAAATCAGGATAAGTCGCGATGATGAAAATGTCTTTCAGCTCAGATACAACAAGCACTTTGCAGTTCGTTTCTCTGTTATTTTTCATGGCATCAATGGTACCGAAACCATTTCAAGCAGCCGAGATTTGCAGAGAAGCGCAGCTGTTATTCATCAGAAAAGACTCCTTCGATGTCTCATCGAGCTACAAGTAAAGAGAAAATCGCACGTCAAATACAACATATTATCACAACTTTCCTTCTTAGGAAGAGTTAACAAGTACCGAATTTAGGATCATAGTACTGTAAACTTTTTTCATTTGATTTCAATTTCTCAAGACTAATCCAGAACGTGACTTGTGATCGAACGGTGATTATAGGCTATGCAAACCTGGCAATAACCCAAATGCGAACAAACCCCATTACTTATCTCAAGCTCCGACGGCTATGGTCCAACCATGATGACAGAGAGAACCCCTCCATGCGTTTCATGGAATGCAGGCAATGTCTAGAGCAATAACTTAAAAGACAACTTAAACAAAATACTAGTGAACCATAGTGTCTCATATTTGATGAGTAACAAGAGCCTTACAGGTTTGGGATTTTGAACTAAATTGTCAAGTAAACGAGACCAAGCACATTGCATAACATAAGCCCAATCTTTCTTCGTTCATTTTGGGAGTAGTTTTCAGAGTATAGTTCTAACTTCCAATACGGAACTTTTGTCCCTTCCATGAACTAGCTGGCTAGGAAGAGTTAAACCAAACCTCTGCGCTTGGCTCATAAATCCTCAACTTAAACTAACACTCTTTCTTTCTCTAGCAGTATAATTTTGCAACGGACATAGTAACAAAAGGTGAAATTTCACAGTGTTATGCTCAAGTCAACAACAATAAACATATGACCAAAATCACATATTCTGGGCTAACAATGACTAATCACCCCCCGCCTTCAAATGCCATTCCAAAAATAAATTAGCACAAAAACACTTTGAACAATGCAACTTCAATGCACCCTCGCATTCAAAAGTTGATTAAAACAAAGATTACCACATTATTTAGAGAGCAGGCTGCAAGTGAAACCATCAGCTACAAGTTGGTTAACTGCGTCCCTGAATCTGATGTAGTCATCAACTTTGTTATACACTTGATACGAAATTCGAGCATACCCGGTTACCAGGCCAACCTCGTCATTCCTAGGAGCCCGGTAATAAATCGGAACCTCGACCCCAAACTTCTCCCTAAGATGCGCCCTCAGCTTCATGCTGTCCTTCTCACTCTCGATCCCCAAGCACACGGGCAACCCGACCATGACCATGCTCGCGCACATCTCGGGAGGGCAACCGAGCCCCGTCCCCCACGCATTCGCCAGCATTGCCCCCATCTTCACAACCTCTTCATGGTTCCTCCTCTTGATCCCCTCGATCCCGCCCTCGAACCGATTCGCGAACTCCAAAACCGAGGGAACCACCAGCTGGGGGCTGTAATCCCGGGTGCCGATCCACGCGCTCTCTATCGCCAACCCGTTGCCGTACTCGTGCGACACCACAGGGTGGTGGAGGTCCGAAACCTCCGCAGATCTCCGGCAATACAAGAGCGCGATCGACGGCGGGCAAAAGAACCACTTGTGCAAATTACTAGCATAAAAATCAGCCCCAATGTCCTTCATATCAACCCTAGTACACCCAATTCCATGAGCAGCGTCGATAAAGACCTTCTCAACGCCCTCTTCCCTGCAAATCCGAACCAATTCCCTCACCGGAATCACGACGCACGGCATCGACGTGACGTGATCGATGACCGCCAGGCGAATCTTCCTGCCGCCGGCTTTGCCCTCGGCGAGGGCTTTCCTGAACTCGGAGACGATCTCCTCCTCGGAGGCGACGGGGAAAGGGAGGGGGACCTCGATGACGTGGCCGCCGGCGCGGGTGACGTAGGCCTCAGCGGACTTCTTGACGGAGCCGTAGGCGTAGTGGAGCATGACGACGGCGTCGCCGGCGCCGAAGCGGCCGTCGGCGAAGCCGCGGGCGAAGTGCTGGAGCACGATGGCGGCGGCGGTGGTGGCGTTGTCGACGAGGGCGACCTCGTCGGTGTGGTCGGCGTTGATGAGGCCCTTGATGATGGTTCGCGATCGGAGAATGCCGTTCTTGAGCTCGTTGAAGTAGAAGTCGTCGGGTTGAGCGAGGAACTTGGCCTGCCACGCGCGCTGGGCCTCGATCACCGACCTGGGGCAGCACCCGAAGCTGCCGTTGTTGATGCGCGCCACGGCCGGGTCGTGGTGCGAGAACTCCGACCGGAGCTCGGCGTCGGAGATGAAGGCCGCCGGCGAGGGCGAGAGGCGGGGCTTCTTCGGCGCCTGGGGATTCAGCTCGCCGTTGAGCGCGTGGTGGTTGTGGTTGTGGTTGTGGCTGTGGTTATTGTTGTCGGGGTCGGGTGAGGAGGCCATTCTAGGGCTAGGGTTAGGGTTTGAGAAGGTCGACGAATATGAGGATGAAGATGAAGAGCATGGAGAGAGAGAGAGAGAGAGAGAGACAGTGTTCGAGTTTTGTGCGAGCGTTAGTGATTGGTTGTTGTTGTTGTTGTTTTTTTTTTTTTTTCGAAAATGGGTTAAAATTGAGTTCATCTTTTTTTTTTTTTTAAATAGCAAAATTGAGTTCATCTTTCAAAAAATAAAATATATCTATTTCAAAATATTTAAAAAATAACCATTATTAAAAAATCGGTTTTTTAAATAAATAGCCATATTTTTATGCATGTTTTTAACAATTAGCCTATGTTTGTTTTTATTAGCAAAATAGCCATACATTCGTGTTTATATTTTTGAGACTGTAGTCATTAATTTTTTGAATTCTGTTTTTGTTATTTGTTGCAGACAATATTGTCTAAAATTTTGTGTATCTAGTCATGAAATTTGTGACTTATTTAGCTGTATATTTTTTTGCTATTTATAATATATTTTTTATTTAGTAATAAGTTTTATGAAATTGGTTGTATAGGCAATCATTTATTTGTGAGTTGATTATTTTGTTAATGGATGTTTAAATTTTTTATTGTGTTTATTTTAAATTTTCACAAATTTTGTGACTATAGTCACAAATTTTCTGACCGTGTATTTTATTTATTTAGTCACAAATTTTATTTCTTTAGTCATAGATTTTTAGATGGTAACCTGATGGCTATTTTGCTAATTTTTCAAAACGTGGGCTACATCTTTAAAACATAGACTGCAAAATGGCTAAATCCTTAACTGGCCCTTAAAAAATTTATAACAATTTTTTTTTATATTTATAAAAAAAATTCTCACAAATGTAAAAATATTTTTGTTATAAAATTTCTAACTAGTGCATTTTAAAACATGTGTTATTTTTTATTAACTCATAAAAAAATATACTATTTTTCTTTTTCTCTTTTTTTTTTTGGGTATAGCACGCATTATTACAAAATTTTCAGAATATTTATACAGTAGGGTGAAGTAGGCAAATACCCAGAATTTATATAACAATAAAAATAAATACCCAAACTTTTAAAGTAATTGAGTTTCTAGTCAATTTGTGAATTACTTGCACATGCTTTTGTAACAAAGTGAATTACCACCACTTACCACTGTGTAAGTAATTACATCTTTTGGATAGTTTGTTACATTTTTCAAAAGATTGGGTAATAACTTACATTAAGTTTTAAAAATTGAGTATTCACTATAATGTATATTATAAAGACATATACTTAGGGCGTATATTTGTAAGAAATGGGTTATTTTATTCTTCTTGTTACTCAAAAGTCAAAATTGAGAGAGGATAAAAAATGAGCAATTTGATGGGTTTTTTTTATATTTTATTTTATTTGATATAATAATGTTATTTTTTTTATTTTCTGGTTCAGGAGACATGTTTCATGGTGTGGGGTTGGAAAATGGAATTAGGAATAATGTGAGGAGAGATGGGACAAGTGGGAATTGGGCAACATCGGAAATCCCATTATGACATTAATAACCACAATTAAGCAAATCTTGTGCCGCCAATGCCTCTCTCTCACTCACTCTCACACCTAATAACACACCTATCTGGCTATCTCTGTTTTTTTTTTTAATCAATCTATGTTAAATTAAACGATATTTAACGGACACAATTCTTGTGACTTTTTCTCTTCTCTAGACGTCTAACTATATGCAATCCACAGCTCTTTACTTCGCTATTCTATTTGATGATTTATGAAATTTTGCTTGTTCCAATCCCTTATTTAATATAAAGTAAACCTTTGAATAAACTTTTTTTTTAATAAAAAATTTAAGGCTTTCTTTCTTAGTTCCCTCCTCTTTCAAATAAAACTTCTCTCGTTATTGAAAATCAATGAAGAAAAAAAAGTTACTTTGATGTCATCCACTTCATTGTAAATTGCAATTTGCAAGCTATGCATGTCAAAGCTTATAAAATCTAATATGCGTTCATAAAAGTGGTCTACGACAGCAAGTAACATTATCATAATAAAACAATAAAATGAGATGAATGTGAAAAGAAAAAAAAATGTGAAAAAACAAACGACACTAAGAATTGATAACGCGGTTCGATCAAACATACGTCCGCGAAATCCCACCCAAATGATGGAAAACAATTCATTATTATAATAACGAAGTACACCCGACTTCATACTTCTAAGGATTCTCTCCTCACACTGTCGATGTTTTCCTCTGTCTCCCTTGATGAACTACAATACGAGATTCTCCCGTGCTCGAGCTCTCATCGTTTCTACCGAGATCTCTCTGAAGATCTCTCCCTCCAATTCTCACAAAAGTACTTAATAAAATACAAAAGAGCTCTCTGCGTTTTTCTCTCAAGCTCTCAAACCTAATCGCAAAGACAATCAACGCAGAGAGAATGAAACTCACACCCAAAAATTTGTTGATGAAACTATGTGGCATCCAAAATGCCAAAAAAAATAATTAAAGAATATATATCATATCTCGATTTCTTCTTTTGGTGCGTGCCACCAGCATGTATTTAAGAAAGTGATTATTTACTTAATTAATATAAATGCTTACTATTTTCGTAAACCATCATAAAAAAAATAGTATTTGCTTAATAAATTTTGATCTAATGTCACATTTGAAATTCAAATTTACAATACATGCCACTGTTTGTGTGTCTTGCCACTTTTTTCATCAACAAATATCTATTTTACCCTCTCTTCCCTTATATTGTCTTCCTCATCGTCCCAATTCACTACCTAAAGACGAAATAGACTTCAACTTTTATTTTAAAATGATAATTTTCAAATCATGTTGTCCATAAGTGATATTTTTCAAAATTTTTCTTGAAATCAAAATTTATACAAATAAATTATGTTGTCCCTATTTTACTTTCTTCTTAAAGATTTATGACGATGATTTATTTATATTATTTAAAAAATCGTGTATTGGAATAAATATAGAGACAAAATATAATGGATCAAAATTTAAAATAGCATAATTTAGCAATAACTTATTTAAATCAAAATATGACTCTTAAAAGTGGCATAAAGCTTAATGCGTCAACGTTGCTTTAGTGACATGTTTAATGGTGCAAGTCTAATAATACCAACTAAGATAGCTATTACATGAGCACCACACTTTTCGAGGTGGTAAGAGACAAATATTTGAGTGATGTAATATATTAAGAAAGCATACCAGCACTTAAAAAAATAATAATCTTTATATCTGCTTTGTCACTTATGATCATCACTATAAGTCTATACCTAATCTAATGCCACATCAATATATAGGGTGTTTATATATATAGATATATATATATATATATATCTCATTTTTTTCCCCTTGGAATTGCTTCTGCAATAGACTTTTTTCAACTTCACACTATAGAAATAACGAGTATTTGTCAAAGGGTAAAGAACTCAGCTAGAGTTTCACCAAGCAACGTTATTCAAAGCCAAATCCATTTTCAAAGGCAAACTTAGCTTGCGACAAAACTAGTCCAACGACCTATCTATACTCAAACTCAGGAGCCAAAGGAAAACAAAAACCAACTGATGGCAACAAAAACAAGGCCTACTTTGCCTTGTCATAAGCAGCTATGTTCTGTGGTTCACACTCCGGGCTAAACAACCGAACCAACAAAGCAGTGGTTGAGCTCACCGAAACCGCCCCACAAGCCGCCCATCGGAAACTCCTAGGAACCGTGATTCTAGGACCTGCACAAGGCACAACGGAAAACACTCAAAAACGCCGGTCATTTTCATATTCACACCCAACATAACATATGAAAACAACGCCATCATTGTCATGGCTTGTGGACACTGTTATGGGAAATTGACCGTAATGCATTCTGCAGAGGATCCAGAACGCTAGTCCCCCGCCGACGCTGAAGATCCCGGCGGTGTGCCTCGTCAGCCTGGAGCACGGTTTGGCGTCCGATCTCATTAGCTCGCCCTCCGATAACCCGAAGAACCTCCTCAACGACATCTGTGTATCGCTTGTTATGATCAGCATTTCATAGTACATAGCTCATTTTCACTAAATGCCATCAAGTGCTTGACTTGCTTTTGATACGGGTTATGACACCATAACTACAATCATTTTTTCATAGTACGAAGCTCTTTTCACTAAATTTCATCAAGTACTTGACTTGCTTTTGATACGGGCTATGACACCATAAATACAATCATTTTTTCATAGTATGAAGCTCTTTTCACTAATGGGTCAACCGAAATGCCATCAAGTAGTTGACTTTTGATATGGGTTATTTTTCTTAAACATGGTACAGATAAAAACATGAGATCTGTGTCATTGTACAGAACTTAATATATCATCAATCGTCTAGTTGGAATCGATTTTAAAATTCTCTGCGCCATTTTATCGAACACTTAGAGGGCATAGAATAACAAAAGCTATAACTATCTGCTATGGTACTAGATGTGAAATTAGAGAAGAGTGTATAATCAAGAAAAACAGACACAGAAACATTAAGATTTGACTATTACCTCGGATGAATGAAGTGGTTGAGCACGAAGCAGAGGAGTTTTTTTTTTTTTTTCTGTGGATTTTTTGTTTTGGCAAACCGCAGAGGAAGAGTAGAATAACGTGGCGAAATCGAACTGGTTTTTAAGTGTTTGACATTGGGCCATGAATGTAATTAAGCCCATATATGGACTTTCAAAGAGCCCAATTTACCAAGCCCAAACCACACACTCTCAATGAAAAATGTTGCGTTATTATAGAGGGAATTGAAAAAAAAAAAAAAAAAAGATTAGAATATATGAGGACAAAGATTAATACTGTGACAAAAAAGTGATTCGTCAAAAATCTCTCTGATCATATTATTGTTATTAATTGTCGTGCTATAATAGCATAATATTACATATTTCGTTTTATTTAGTATTTGATATATAATATGTGTATATATACATTTAACTTTGATTAAAAATATATTATGATATATCATAGATTCATAATTTTCGACTAGAAAAAGCCGGCGGATGCACTAAAAATAAGTGCATTGATAAATGTATTTTATATCAAAAAAGTGAATAACATATTACGCTGTTTATTTTTTATTAAAATTTTTAACTGTATAGCATCACTTTATCATTCTCACTTGTTCTTATTGTTTATCTTAGGTTCTCGTGAGTCACGTCTAAGTCCCAAAATGGCATCGACTATAACTTGAGAAAAAAAAAATTTACTCCAGGGGATTGATTTATTTTATTTTATTTTTGTTGCTAAACACGATATTTTAATTAAAACTCAAAGGTTTAAAGATCTATTTGATACTTGATCCTTTTTTTGTTTATATTTTAAAAAATTTGTAACTTTTTTTAAAATAAAAAAACTAGCTATTAATCTCTTTAAAAAGCTAAAAATATAAAAATAATATCATACCATCGTGTCATTAATAAAATGATTATTTGACTGAATATCTGTTTATTGATGATTGGAATTTGATTATGGTCTCGTGTCGTGCATCTATGAAAATTAATTGTCATGCAAAACATGACCCTATACATAAATTATTGCGCACCTAACTTGAGTACTTCTGACAATTCACACAATGTCACAATCTACATACATATTCAATATTTAACGCAAGGAAAATGCTAAGCTCAAATGTGGCGTGATCGTACGGTGGGACCCACGTAAGCCTCACGTCCACAGGCGGTCGCGCACAGACGCATCAGTCTGACGACTGACGCGTCTGTGTATAGCAATTCTCTTTTGCACAATCTCAAAAATAGTATATTTATCATCTTACCTTCAATTTTAGATAATGTGTCAAAAGCCAATTTGCTAATTAAAAAAATGAATAAAACGAACGAATAATTATTCATTGTGAAATTTTGTACTTTGCTAGTGAACAAATATATTTGATCGTAAAATATACTTGCCGCGAAGTTTCCACCAAAAATAGTGCGTTTGGAACAAGATTATAACTCCACGGCCATAATGGATGCTCTTATTAATTGGACTGCACATAGAACCAAAGGCCTCAACTTCATTATCTTGTGGAAACTTCTAGGCAATTTCTTATTAAAAAAAATCTTATCCTTTGCAATAAAAACATAAATACGGATATTAAGAAATAATTTTGCCACACACACACAAATGGTTGTTGGTTCTCACTTCTCATCTATTGTAGATTCCCTTCTTTTTTTTTTTAATCTTTATTAATAATGAGAAATCAGAAAAGCTTAAACTATATCAAACGCGCTGCAATTGCGTTTTCGAACATCCTGCTACATAAGATTTAAATAATATATATATATTATTATCGATCGTTACTAGTATGACGCAACAGGTCCTGAAGATTGCAAAACAAAATTGCGAGGGCTCCAAAAGCTCGAGAATATTTATGCCGAGGATGGTAGTCGCGACTGGACGTCATTCTCCTAATCTGGCGTATCTAATCGAGTCTAAATCCTGAAAGTTAAGGGAGTAATCTCAAATTGAAGTTCAGATTCAAATTAATAAACATATATTACTTAATATCCAAGGAGATAATTACAAAATAAATCCAGACCTCACCCGATCAGCTCTACCAAATCATCTAATTTTGATGTTTGGGCGTCCGATCAAGAAGAGAGAAACTCTAATCCTTCATGTATTAAAAAAGACGGAGGAGTAAGTAGGGGCCCCTAATCTCAAATTGACCTTAATTTTTTTACTATTATTTCTTGGAAGAAAGTTCTACTTCTTTGACTAAGGAAGAGCAGTAACGACGAATCTTTTTGCAGGATCCTATTGATTTGAAAGCGAAATTCCTTGTTGACGAAATTCCAGTATGAACATTTATAATACATGATTTGACAAAATATATGGTTATAATTGTGTATTTCTTTTTCTTTTTAAGTGTGCTTTATAGCATTTCCAACCATTGAAATGGTGTAAGTTTGAAAAAATGATAGATGATATGAACTCCAATAAATAGTATTTCCACCAAATTGGTGCAATAATGTTCATTGCACCCAATTTGACGTTAATTTTGGTGTTCGGTTGGAGCACTTTTTTTTTTATACCAAAATTGATAAAATGAGTTTCAATTGCAGAAGCTCTTAGATAGATGATATAGATTAAAAAAAAAAAAAAAGCCAATGTGCTCTGTACATTCAAGAATAATTTCTACGTTTTCCAAAAACATATAATTGATGAACCAAATGACATATGCTTTATCAAAAAAAAAAATCACAAGCTTTTACATTGAAAAAAAAAGTCACAAGCTTTTACATTGAAAAAAAAAAAATCACAAGCTTTTACATTGAAAAAAAAAAAAGAAAAGAAAAAAAGTTAGCAAGAATGAAGGTCACGACAAAGAAACGCGCGTGGGCCTATTGAATTTTCATGCAAAAATATCTTATTTTTTTTATCCAATCAAATTTTTGGTGAATAAGCAAATATGTCTATTTATTTGGTAGACGACAAAAAAGTATCGAGTGTTAGTACTCAAGTATCAAGTTTTCAATTCCTACTCCTCTGGACGATACTCGACCCAACACTTCTTCTACTTCTTCTTCTTCAAATCATATCTCAAGTTTTCTCTAACCTAAACCATATCAAAGGTAATCATACATACTTCGTCTTAATAACTACTCTTCTCTATGATAAATATCACTGATCACTGATCATAATCAACATAGTTTCACTTTTCATGTCATAGATGGATCCATATACACACACACACACATATATATATATATATATATATATATCTTTGTGTGTCTTTATAGCTGCTGATTAGATGAAGTTCTTGGTTATTTATTTGAGTTTTAAATCTTTTTTTTTTTTTGGTTTTTGTGTGGTTTGTTGTATGTATGGATAGTTTTTCATCTTCACTTTTCATTACAGTGTTTGAGAACCATCATGCTTTTTTGTTTTTAAATATTTGACTTGTTTACCTTTTGGCCTTCCTAATTGTAGAGCTGTGAAATCTTTTTTTTCTTTTTTCATAAATTTGTTCCCATGGAGTGATCTACTGTTAGACCAGAGTTTGGAACTTATGATTTTTTTTTTTTTTTTTGCTGGGAAGTTTGGAACTTGTGATTAATCTACCTGTTCAGTGACAAGGACTGATCTGCAATTTTTTTTTTGGGACAAAAACCTTACTATAAACTAAAAGGAGCATAAACTGTTTAAACACGAATCTTCTTGCAAAAAAAGCAAAAGTCTAATCCAAAAGCTAAAAAATACTACAATTTTATGAAAAGAGAAAAAAAGAATGAAACTTTTGAACAGGCCCTAGTAAATTTACCCCATAAACTATCAATATTATTTGACTGCCTTAAGAAATTTCCAAATACTCTTTACTGTTTGATAGTGATATTTACTCTATTTTAGAGTATTGTGTACTCTATTTTAGAGTATTGGGTTGGAGATGGCCTTACTATATAGTTTCATACTTTAATTTTCTAGTCATCTTCAAGGTATTTGTGAATTGTGATACCAAAGATAAGGCTGAGAGACTAATTAAGTACTTTTAATTCAACCTTTCTTCTTATGTCCCTAATGAACTTCATGATTTTATAAAGAGCTATTCAACTTATGATCTGTTTGCTCTTTTTCACAGGACTAATCTAAAGTCTAAACAATGTGGCGCAAAAATCTTCTGGTGTTGTTCTACATATGGGCATTGATGTGTTCGGTTCTTCCCGATTCCTCGAACGGCCTAAGGAGGATCAGCTTGAAGAAGCGAACTCTCGATCTTGACGCCATTAAAGCAGCTAGACTAGCAAGAGAGTTGAGGTACAAAGAGAGTCAATTCTTGGGAGATAACTCCATTGAAGACATAGTCCCTCTGAAGAACTACTTGGATGCCCAGTACTTTGGAGAGATTGGAATTGGCTCGCCGCCTCAGAACTTCACGGTCATATTCGACACTGGCAGTTCCAATCTCTGGGTCCCATCGTCGAAATGCTACTTTTCTGTGAGTGGTTCTGGTGTTTACATTGAAATTGTTTCATGATCATATTCAATCAGTCTTGTTTGAGCCTAATTGCATGGTGTTTTGGTTATGGCATTTAGCTTGCTTGCTATTTCCATTCGCGGTACAAGTCAAGCAAGTCGTCCACGTACACTAGCATTGGTAAATTATTCAAATCTTGTCACGCTTGTGCTTTACCCTGTATCAACTAATATAAGAAAGTTGTTGATCTCGTAATTGTCGAGTTGTGAATCAGGAAAACGTTGCGAAATAAGTTATGGGAGTGGATCGATATCCGGTTTCTTCAGTCAAGACAATGTTCAAGTTGGAGATGTTGTGGTCAAAGATCAGGTGAGTCTTTTATAACATGCTTTACAATAAGTATCAGTATGTTTTGGCTAAAGAGCTTGTGATATAAGAAACCATTTCTCTGTCTAATTGCTTGTTCTAAACTCAGGTTTTCATTGAGGCTACAAAAGAAGGCAGTCTCACATTTTTGGTGGCAAAGTTCGACGGATTAGTCGGGCTTGGATTTCAGGAAATCTCAGTCGGGAATGCTACTCCAATCTGGTACATTGCATATACACAGATCCAAGTTTTTGTTACTATCAAACTTTTTTTAGTGTAGTTTAGAATACTTTTGATTCATTTCGAGAGTATTACAGGTACAACATGGTACAACAAGACCTTGTGAGTGATGAGGTCTTCTCGTTCTGGCTAAACCGCGATCCAACAGCAGAAGTGGGGGGCGAGATTGTCTTTGGCGGAGTTGACGACAAGCACTACAAAGGAAAGCATACTTATGTTCCGGTGACCAAAAAGGGGTACTGGCAGGTATGGGAAACTCCAAGAAGTAATGTTCTGTTACTTTTCTTGTGGTGTTCAAAAGAGTTAGTCTCATCGGCTGTTCTTTCTAATGTTTTTCAGATCGAAATGGGAGATATTCTTGTTGGAAACAAGACAACAGGTGATCTCTTAGCACGTTATGCCATTTCATTCAAGACAATCTTTTCTATCAATAAGTTTAGAATCTACTCTTCGACTGCGCAAAATCTAGCTTAGATTGGCTCATATTTACCAATACTCTAATTGGGAAAAATTTCTGTAGCACAATTCTATTTGGTGCCTGAAACAATGACTTCACCAGAACTACAAACTAATCATTCACTCTCTCAGGTGTTTGTGCTGGTGGATGCGCTGCTATTGTGGATTCGGGAACGTCCTTGCTCGCAGGTCCAACGGTATGCGCTCCACTCTTGCAAAAGTTGATAATTCTTTTTCTCCTTTCTATTTCGTTAGGAACAAATTAACTAATCCTTGTACAGACAGTTGTGACCGAGATAAACCACGCAATTGGAGCCAAAGGAGTAGTGAGCACAGAATGCAAACTAATCGTCTCACAGTATGGAGACTTGATATGGAATCTACTCGTCTCAGGGGTAAGTTTTCTACATTTTCCGGTTCTTGAAACGCAGTCCGAAGTTTGGAAATGACAATAACGTGTTACACTATAATCTGCAGGTACTACCCGACAAAGTGTGTGCACAGATTGGCTTGTGTTTGTTCAACGGCGCTGAGTATGTAAGGTCTGAAAGTTTCACATTGTGAGACCTGTATTTGTTTTCATCTTCTTTATAGAAGTTAATTTGTTACTGTTTTTGGGACCTATTTTCTACTGCCTAAAACTTGACACCCCGAGTCCTGGGCTATGCAGTACTGGGATCGAAACAGTGATCGAGAAGGAAAATGGCAAGGAGGGCGGTGTAGCAGCAGACCCCTGCCTTATGTACAGTCTGTGAGATGGCTGTTATTTGGTTCCAGAATCAGCTAAAACAAAAGGGTACCAAGGAAAAAGCTCTCAGCTATATCAATCAGGTGAGTTATTTCGAGGCCATTACCTTTGTTCTGTGCCTGAAATTGCAGGTTTTTTTTTTTTAATATTTTTTTTAACATTGTGTTTTCTCGATTTTAAAAGCTCTGCGAGAGCCTGCCAAGCCCAGCTGGAGAATCGGTAATCAGCTGCAACAGCCTCTCAAGCATGCCAAACGTTACATTCACCATCGGAGGCAAACCTTTCGTGCTCACTCCGGAGCAGGTAAGACTGTGACATGACTTGAACAACATTGTTTCATGATGTTAATACCGAGCTTCTGATATCTTCTTGGCTCGGTTTCTGCAGTACATAGTGAAGACCGGAGAGGGCATTACTAGTGTCTGCATCAGCGGGTTTTCGGCTTTCGATATTCCTCCCCCGAGGGGTCCTCTGTGGTATGCCGCATCTTATCAAAACTCTTTTTTGAGAAACGTCTTTCGTCAAGATTTGTTGTCTCAGCAGAGAATTGTTTTGTTGCAGGATTCTTGGAGACGTATTTATGGGAGTGTATCACACAGTGTTTGATTATGGTGATCTCAAAGTGGGTTTCGCTGAAGCTGCTTAAGAGGCCATTGTCCCCTTCTTTTTTATCTGCTTTCTCTGTAATCACTTGAGACTTTTACGTAAGCTTGAGAAGCTGTAAGTGCTACCGCATAAAGATGCACCATATGAGACCCTAAAAGTGATGGACACCAAACTATTATTGGTATTGATATATATATGTGTATGGAGACCGTCATGTAAATACTTTTTTTTTTTCTTTTACGAATATGGTTGCAATATGTTAGACAATGGTAATTGGAATAAAATTTCAGAAGTCAAAACCTATGATCTTGTGCTCAACAAGACCTTGTTTATAGTTTATAACATATTTTCTAGGTCAATTGCTCACAAAGCCTGTAGCAAATTGCTTTTATGTTCACTATATTTCAAAAGCTTAAAAGTGCCGTCACATTTTTTGCAAGTGATTAAGCCAATCCTTAAAATATGTGAATGTGATGCGTGGATAGCTAGAAGGAAATGGAAGCTAAGAGAAAATAATTCTGCTCGACAATATAGATTATTGCTAATTAATTCCAACTGTTTTGATTCAAAACCTTTAAAACCGATGCACAGCCTTGTAACAACTTAAAGCACAAAGAACCACTTTGTTTAAGTTGAGTTCGACAGACGCTACGTAGAGTAAATACAAGCCAGCTTGACTACAAGGCATAAACATAACCAAGCAGTTCGAAAATGCACTCCGTTCACTTTTCTTCATCGCTATCGTTGCTGAAAACTGAGGCCACCACCTTTTTCGGCTTCTTTGCAGCACTGCCAAATGACATCTGCAGAGACAAGGTAGGAAATGGTGTAAGCTCGAGCGACCTATGATAATAAGGAACTAGAACCATCTGTTTTACTACACTGGTATCACATTCTTTACTGCTAAATGAGTCGGTTCAGGACTCACGAAACTAAGATTGAAATCCTTAAGAAGGCAAATGAGTTGATAATATTGGGATTCATAGTGAGCATACCTTAGAAGGGCCACCTTTAGAAGAAAAACCAAATTTTAAAGCTTTCCGTTGATCCTGATCAGTGAGTACAGACAAAGAACTTTTTGATTCAGTGGAAACCGATGCCGACCCAGATTCCTCTTGTTGTTGTAGCTGCTGCTGCTTGCGGGCGTCGGCCCTAGTTGGTATTGAGGAATATAACCAAAAAAAAAAACCAAGACTATAAGGCAATAATACTAAACAAAATAAGTTTAATAGATACGGTAAACCCTGTAGTGGGGGAAAAAAATTACAGAAAAAGGACAGAGCAAGTAATTGGTTACATCTGAGCAAGCTTAGCCATCTCCCTTTCTTGGCGTTGCTGTTCACGTTTTTGGCGGTCATCCTTACTGCTCATACCATGCATTTCTCTCATTTCTTTAAAACGCTGCAAAGCCCCATTCAATCAAAGGGTTAGGACAAACTTGGAAAGTACAACGGAGTTGAAAAGATTTGCATTGGGTTTTAGATATGGAATATTTACCTTTCTGTGATTGTGGTCGTATGAACTAAGGTGGGCCTCAAATTCCATTGCCAGTTTGTATTGCTTGTTGCAGAGATCACAATAGAATACCTTGTGTATTTCTTTCACCTCGGTTTGAATTTTCTGCTCACGTTCTGCTAAGACCTGGATTTTCATAATGTGCACGAAGCGGGCAGTAGAAGCCACCAGGTAATAAAAACTGCACGAAATTCTCAAGACCGTCCAAAGTTGATGGTCCCCTATGATATATGATTCCCATCAAAAGACAAGCATATATCGTATATGCTGCCTTCTGTTATTAGATTTGAGTTCCAGAAAAAGTAAACCATCAACTTCAGTATTATCTAATAGTCTAAACTCTAACTAAGTACTCTTGGCTACTGGATTTACTAAAATCAAGAATGTACCTCCCGCTTCTTTGCATGTTCCTCGGTCTCCTCGAGCTCGACATCAAGTTTTCTTCGCTGGATATTTTCTTCGGAAGTAAAATAATCATCCTCTTCTTGTTTTCCAACCCCCAGTTTTGCGTCTCTAATCCCAGATCGAATTGGTTCAACAATGCCTATCAAACAACTTTCCGACATAAGAAGACAGACAATCTTGGTACAAGAGTTTGAAATTTACATCTCTTCGAAAAACTGTCTGTTGAGCATAATAAAGGCTTCTGTTTGGATTGTTATAAAAAGAATAGCATCCAGCATCGTTGAAAATTAGTTACAATTAAACGCCAATAAGGAAGCCAAATTCATAAGCTTTTGACATGTTATACCAGAAACAAAAGTGAGTATAAAAAGACAAAAATTAATAAAAGCAGTGTTATTGTCACAACAAGAGCAAAATGGAGTCACGGTTTTAGTGTAAAATCTCTCATAATGATATTCAGTGTATAAAATCTCTCACAATGATATCCATAATTCAACAGGCAACAGAAGTTAAGACATTGCAATAGAGGAAGAGTAGGTAGTCAGTAACATACCCTGCTCGTCCTTCCCAAGACCTTTCCCTTTCCACCCCATTTTCTGCAGAAGCCTATATCCGATATTCGATGAATTCAACTGTGTGTCCAGTGACGCTTGTTCCACATTGTCCAGGTCAACGTTTTCTGTTGGCCTATGATTGATCGGCAAGCGAAAATCCTCAGCCAAATCTTCAATAAGCGATTCCTCGTATGCCTAAACCACGCAATAGTTCCTCAACAGATTGACATACAGAAAATTCTAATCCATTCACCAGATTTTGGAATCAAAAGTAGACACCCATTATTACTATACAAATATTTCATTATCACTATAAAGCCAATTGAAAAAAAAAAAAAAAGAAGGCAAAAAATAGATTTTAGTTGCCATTTTGTCTACCTGCTCGTTTTCAAAGGGCCGTCTGCCTCGGGCACTTGTTTCTTGTCTACCATTATACCAGCGGTTTTCCATTTTGTTACACCTAAACAAGAAAACCTGAAAGCTATTCAAACTAAAAAAAAAAAAAGTAGGTTGTCTTAAGCTCCAATAACAAGTTCACGTCAAAAAAATGAAAAGAAAGCAAACATGAAGATGAAATATATTCTCAAAAAATACCCAATTGCAACAAATGTGATGAGATTTACAAAAACTCCTTCGAAACTTAATTCTTCTATTTCGAACCAAAAACTTGAACTTTGTTAAAAATTCTTGGCCTGAGAGTGAACAAACACTGTTTTTGCTTGGCATTTAATCACCCAGTTTCAGCTCAAACTCATTCGTGCAAAATCTACATTTCATACAAGCAAAACCAATGTAAAGTTCTACAATTAAGCACACAGATTCCATAAACCATCTAAACAAACAAAAATAAAAAAGTTTCCAAACCGTAAAATAATTTTCCAAGAAAGTAAAACAAACCCAGAAAACTAAACACGTAAATAAGCCAACTTAGTCGAATTGGATACAGATAAAAATCTAATCGCAAAGAGAACGAAGAACACATCTGTATAATATAGCCAGTGGCGAAAGAGAACAAATGCGTTTATTTTTAAAACAGTCGATAATCAAAGAGAATTCTTTCCAAAAATTAAGGCTTGGCAATCGAAATTGAATGAGAAAAAGAATTACCTTTCGATTTTCCAGGGAAAAATACAAGGAATTTCTCGGAGAGAGAGAGAGAGAGAGAGCTACAGATCTCGAACTCACTCGCGCGGTTTGTGTTTTCCAGTGTTGAGTTTTGTCATCGCTCATCGGAGTGGTTTATGGTCAGCGTTTTCATATGGGCCGGGTCACTATAACGTTCGGGTGGGCCGTACTTGCCCCAACCCGGTACGGTCGAATGAAATATAGAGGTCTCCTTTGGTAATGCTTCTAACACTGCTTTTTATCTTCTGTAAGAATCCGTATTTAAAATTTGAAAATTTTGACATATGTTATTTTTTGATAACTTATTTTAAAAAATACTGCTTTAAAATTTAAATGAAAGTTTGTGGTTATTTTTCAGTAATAGATTTGACCGAATTGCCTATCTTTTCCTTACAAATGAGGAAGACAATAAGAAGAAAGGGGACAGCATAGTAATTTTTTGTCAAAAAAAGTGGCATGTCATGTAAATTAGTAGTGGTATTGACTGTAAACTTGAATGTCAAATGTGATATGAAATCAAATTTTCTCGCTAAAAATTAGTGTTTGGTAAAAATAGTTTTTTACCTGATTTTTTTAATAATTAGTTGTGAATAACTATTTTGAAGAATTAACTCACGCTCTGCTTTTAATAGTAATATAAATTATAAACTTGAATTTCAAATGTGATATTAAATCAATTTTTCTTGAGAGTGTTTTGGTAGTGTATGGCGTACAATAGTGAACGTTTTTTAATCATCATAATTACTTCTTCTTTTTAAAAAAAAAATATATGTCATTAAAAATGTTAATATGATGATGCCATGAAGGGTATTCATTGATTTTTCTTTGCTCTTATTAGGGTGTATTTGTCTTCCTATGCTAGATTTTTGAGGAAAAATAAAATAAAACATAAAGCCAAATGTTCAAGCAGCTTTGTATGGAGAAAATGAAAAAAAAAAAAAAAGAAAATTTGAGTGGGATTATGATTGTGACAGTGAAAGTCCCTTAAACGAAAGGAGTAAGACATTGTAAAGTGTTTAATCCCACGTTATTTAGATATAAGTGTAATATTTTATAAGATGATGCACTTACCTTTCAATACTATGAGTCCTTTTGATAAATAGTTTTAAAATTTTTAAAATCAAATAAGAGGTAGTTTAGAAAAGAAGTGAGAACTTAGAAGAGTTAGAACCATCCTAATTTTAATCTCTTGTAATTTGGTGTGCATAAGAAATAGGATAATCTGGATTATTTAATTCGGTCAATTAACTTCATCTCTTCGATCATGAAATGTGTAATCCTATTCCTTACTGTGATAACTTATCCCATTATTGCTATCTAGTATCTATTGCTTTTTTAACTAATTACGTTTTACTATTTTTTCATGTCCAATTTAATAGTACCCATATAATACATAAATTAACTCCGATCCTATACATTTACCAAATGAATGTAGATATAAAAACTAGGGTTTTACTTGCGATTTAGCCATTTTCATGATGGAGTTTTTAGAAAGTGAGTTTATACGTTTATAATTTTTTTTTTTAAAAGCCATCACAAAAATATAATAATAAAAGGAGGGGGAGGAGGAAACAATAAGGGTCAGTTTGAATAGGAATCTAAACCACATTATAAGTAGTAAGAGGATTTAATTATTTTAGATTTTTTTTGTTAGTATTAGTACTATAATAAGAGGATATAATTTTTTTATTTTATATTCTTGTCATCCAAATGAACTCTAAATTTTTTCTAATTAATAAAGCAATACACGCAGCTATTTCACTTTAAACATTTCTTGACCTTTGCTTAAAAAACTAAAAATTTCTACAAAATAGAACGCCGATTAATATATGTTGTAATTGTATTAGTTTAATTATTGACGACCTCACTATAGGCATTAGTGCGCTTCAATACCACTACTATTGACAAATTATCTCTACAACATTAATTCTATGATCTTATTTGGGTAGCAATTTAAATCTAAATTTTTTCGGTTTAAATTTTTTGTACTCACATAAAATTTAAATTTAAACTTTTTTATTACAGTAAAACCGTAGTTCTTGTAGGTGCATTGTGCAGATTATTTTAACTTCCGACGTATCCTGGATTTTCCAAAGGATACTCTAGCTCATATAGGTGCATTGTGCAGATTATTGCTGCTGATGCTTTGAGTTAACTTTCATTAATAAAGGATACTCTCTTAAAAAAAAAAAAAATTAATGTGGTTTGAATTCTTATTCAAACGAATCCTGAAATGATTGTCAAATCAAGTCATTACCATTGTGATACACCATCGATTTGACTCAGTCAAATGGATAAAATAGTGCTAGATATACACGAGGATATGATCAACTACAACTTACAAATTAAGACCTCATTGTCATTGTTTCTTAATCAAAATTACTTTGTCACATAGATTAGGTCTTCACTGACAAATGGCGATATCTCAGTTGATTGTTTACTAGAATATTGGTCAAGGACATTAAAGCACGCACTCTTTTGTGGTCGAGTATCTAAAGACAGCTATATATAATTATATATAAACCATTTTTTATTAGCTAAATAAGCAGCTTTCAAGCGCCAAAAAAAAAAAGCACTAATTATTAATACTGCTCGTACATGAACACATTCAATCACACATATATAATGCATAAAGATTATTGTACGTACAGTATTGTTCTTACAAGAGTATTGAAGTAGAAGATTTTCCAAGCTAATAACCACTCACTATCTCTAGACACTACTAGTACTTCTTTTTCTTTTCATTCATATCAAACCTAGCTCTATCTTTTTCTGTCAAAGTTCATATAATTAGCCCTTAATAATCTGACAAATGGATTTTTTTGTTGTTGTTCTTTTGGATTTTAATGAGTTGTGGATAAGGAGATCATCATTGCGTGTGAACAGAATAATCGCCAAAATTTTGGCAGGATATATAGAATTGATCGATATCTAGTAGTAACCAATACTCTGTTGTCTTTCTAGTTATAAAAGCATGATTATGATCTTGTATTATATTTAGTGCAATTAAGTTAATGCATATGAGATATTAAAATATCCAATGTGATCATGACAAGAAAACAAATATCTTACAAGTAAATATTACCGATGAAATGAAAAGCAGGTTAAAGTTGAGAACAAGGGAATATTAGAAGTTTCTTCAGTAATTAATTATTAGAGTCTATAATATTAAATTAATTAGTAGGTAGGCCAAACTTTAGCCCGTATCATTGGCAAAAAAAGTATCAAGATACCTTAAAGGTAGACAGCTAGCCTGCAAGCAAATTAATTAGTCCATATATATATATATATATATAGTATCAATTAGAAGGCAATTAGTCCAACTAATTCAAAACATCTTTTCATGCTCCAATCAAAACAAGCCTGTCATACTTAAAAAAATCAGCTAAACATTTGAATATTGGTGTGCATAAATTCCCTTTCCTTGTAATACGGTAACAATTCATGAACCAAAAGTATATATATTCTAAAGGAAAAAATAGACGACCACTCTTTTGACTAGCTACTATATCTTTGTTTTCTGTCTTTATATACACTGACCCACCTCTTTTCCTTTTCTCGGTAATTTAGTATCTTAGTAAATATATATATATGCTGTCTAAACCATTAAGGTTAAATAAATCATAAAAAGAAAGCTATTGAAATAGCATGTATTGTCATATATATATACACCTTGTTTTTACAATCTGGGAATAAAATATATTCGTCACATGTTTTGAATCGGGTTTAATATCAAATTAGTCGTTGTTTAAGGTTAAATGAATTGTCACCATCGTAATATACACGGTTCACTACTATCCCTCTAAAATTTATTTTGATATGCCCTCATGTGCTTGTTACTATATATACAAGTATATATCATTATTTATTTTTTTATATATATGTAAAATGGAAATTAGCTAGCTAATTGAACAATGCAAGTAGAATCAGAGTGTCAAATTCTTAACAAAACTTCTTTTATAAATAAATAAATAAATTCCGTCAAAGTTTCATTGTATCATAAGACATTACTTTATCATGATATGATGTTACCACACAACTCTATGGTTATTTTACGACTCTTTTGCGTTGAAAGTGCTAATACGAGTGCCTAAAAGGTGAGAGAACAAGTGAGAAAAAAGATTGGACAAACAGTGAATTATTGAATGGTCAAATGGACAAACAGTGAATTATTGAATGGTCAAAACTGAAAATTACGTCTAAAAAATATAGAAATGGAAAAAGAAAAAAAAAAAAAGCGCTTTACTTTTTTGGCCTAACGCTTTTTCCATGCAACAAATTATTATTCACGTTCGATCACCACCGCAGATATTAAAGTTCATTCTCCACCGTTGGATCGCCCAAAGCCAAGCCTAACCCTCTACTATAAATACACGAATAGAGCTTTTCAATTCTACAAACGTCTCACTCCAATCATAGAGAGCAACTATATAGTAATTATATATCCTAATTAAAGATATATATATAGAGTCCTTGTGTGAATTTTACTTAGGGTTTAATTACTACTTTCGGAGAGCAGTACTAATCATGGGAGGCAATAATAATTACTACTATTACAACAACAACAACAACAACAACACTAGGCAAAAGAAGAGCTCTTCTTCTTCTTCTTCTTCTTCTTTTTCTATGTTTGGCTTGTTCAAGTTGAAGAAGAATCGGTCGCGAGTGGAGGATTACTATGGCGCGGCGGAGAGCGAAGCGCGGAGCGCGAGGAGCGTGTGGCCCAGCGACGACGACAAGGGGCGGTACTGGCCCGTGGCCGAGCCCGGCATCGACAGGAAAGCAGAGGACTTCATCGCCAAGATTCACAGAAACATCGCCACGGATTCGGAGCGCAAGACTTTCACCATTCCTAGTACTACTACTAGTACTGCCACTACTGCCACGGCCGTAGCAAAGGCCTGATGATTGATTAATTAAAGGGAAATTAATGATCATATTATTTGCATATTGTTGCAATAGTATGCGCGTTAATTATAGAGTCGGTACGTGGTCGTGTTGTAATTTGTTCATACAAGTGATCGTGTTATAATTGTTTTATGGTTTGTGTAATATTGTTGGAAATAAAAGAAAGTTTGTTGAGAATTTGGTCTTAATTTGTTATGTATATATATCTCTCTTGGATGGTTTTTTATCATGGTCTTCTCTACATGACTCAGTTAATTAATTAATTAATTAATAGTGTTTTTGTGTTTTAAAAATAGTTATTCTTCATCAATATTGTTTCATGAGTTCTGTGATCATGTAAAAGCATCACAAAATAGGTATCTGGAAGTGTATAGATAAGGTACAACTGAGCAACTTGCAGTGTGTAGAGCAAAGAACAGGAGAGGGAGCGAGACTGTTTATTGATACTTTTAAAAGTTCAATAATGTTAATTGAGAATCAAATCAATTCCCTACAAGAAGGTGGTTTCACTTTGGGAAATTTTGAAATCTTGTTTTGAAAAATAAAATAAAATTACACAGTTCATTTCACCTTTTTAGTGTTAAATTTAACTGAATTATCTTTTTTTTTTTCTTTACAAATAAGGAAGACGAAAAAAGATAGGGGCAACAAAGTAATTTGATGATGAAAAAATTGGCATGATATGCAATAGTAACACAAGTTGCAAAATTGAACGTAAAATGTGTGATGAGATCAAATTTCTCTTTCATCACTTTTGGTATAAAAGTTTAATTGGTAGGGCTTTTACCAAATAATTTTTGGGTAAAGTAGGCAAATACCCATAATTTATATAACAATAAAAATAAATGGTAAAATAGGCAAATACCCAGAATTTATATAACAATAAAAATAAATACCCAAACTTTTGAAGTAATTGAGTTTCTACTCAATTTGTGAATTACTTGCACATGCTTTTTATAACAAAGTGAATTACCACCACTTATCACTGTGTAAGTAATTGAATCATTTGGGTAATTGGTTATATTTTTAAAAAGATTGGGTAATAACTTACATTAAGTTTTAAAAATTGGGTATTCACTATAATTTCTCAATACCCAAACTTTTGAAGTAATTGAATTTCTAGTCAGCTTGTGAATTACTTGCATATGCTTTTGATAACAAAGTGAATTACCATCACTTATCACTGTATAAGTAATTGCATCATTTGGGTAATTGGTTACATTTTTCAAAAGATTAGGTAATAACTTATATTAAGTTTTAAAAATTGGGTATTCACTATAATTTCTCATAATTTTTTTAAAAGGTATGAGAATAGGCCGAGACCCAAATCAATTTTTGTTTTGGGAGAATTGTAAAAAAAAAAAAATTTAAATTTCACTTAATAATTTAAGGCCCGAATGTGTGCTTTCTTGAATCCTACTCTATGTTTATAATATAAAAATAAAAGTATAAATTATAAGTGCTACATAAAAAGAGACATATATTAATAATGTACCAAAAAATGCATTCATTGAAACTTTAATTATTATACATGCAACAAATTGGTCCTCAAAGTTAGTTATAGTTCAATATAATTCGAAAAAAAAAAAAAAGCTAATTCTATTCAAGGAGAATTAAAACCTTAAAACTCATTACTTAATAAACTACTTTTGCAAGTAATTACTTGTTGACAGTTTTCTTCTCTAGCAAGCAATAGATACTGGCACAAAGCACCATAAGTGCATTATTTTGGAATAAAACATGTAGTTCCATGAAGAGGGGTTGTGATTTCTTCTTATCAATACAAATTATTTTACATAGTACTGTGTTACATTTCTTTTCTCATGACTTTGAAATTCACTTTTCAAACTTTATGTTAAAGTCTCCAACATTATTAATTCCCTTGTCTTCCTTTCTTCTGGGAAAATTCTATTCTCTTTCACCAATTCTACACCCAAACGACAAACTATGAATTTCATAGAACAAAAGAAACACATAGGGAAGCAATAGCTAAAAAACCTCAAAAGGTTGGAACTACAGAAACCTATTTTGTTTGGACCACAGCAAATGAGCAAATGAAGAATCTTCTGATAGCTCGTTTGTGCCTTTATAGACTTTTACCAATCACTGAATTAAAAAAGGTATAGTACTAGCTAGATATAGGGTTTTTTCTTTAAAAAAATAAAATTCTATTCAATGTGGAATTTACTTTGATCACTAATTAAACAAGGGATTGATTGAGATTTGGTGGAATTACCCATCAGTTGTTTATTAATAAGAATAAATAAAACTCCTGAATAATGACATATAATATACCATGATTTAAAGTACTACAAAGGCCATGAAATTGCACTTGGGGGTACTTGTGTCAATAATATTCTTATAAGTTTATACTAATCTGATTAGATCAATATAGTCACCATATTGCCTTAATTAAGTACAAGATGCTCTAGACAACCCATACTTCTTGTCTCGGTTCCCTTAGATGCACTTTCAGTATTATTATTGCTTCCTCTTATCTTCTTATTCTCTCACTATCTCTCAAAAAATAAAAGTAAAAATAAAATTGCACTGGGTTTGTATTCTATAGCCACTTTGATCCCTTGTCTTCCACTTCTGTTTTCCTTTTTTCCCCTTATAAATGAAAAAAAAAATGAACTATAGTTTTCAAAAAACAAGAAGTGACCACACACAGTATATAATTAGTGATGCCAGCTGAAAGACATTGACTTATAATAATATTAATTGGTGCTTTGTGCCTTTTTGTATAGCTGTATGGAACAAAGACAAACTATAAATACTATAGTAAATTAAAGTGTATCACTTTTTTTTAGTCCCTTTTGATGGTTCATATGCCATCCTCAGGAACTCAAGTTTTAACCCTTAAAGAATCTTACTAATTCTGTGCTTTTACATTCAATGGTGCTCCTAGATCTTTTTTTTTCATTTGTCCTTTTAATTTGAAAGGTCTTGTCCTTCTTGTAGCTAGTCTAATGTTCAAAACCATCAAATGACAAAAGAAAAGTATTTTACAGAAAGCTACAATACACATGTGATTAGATATTTTCTCTTACATATAGTTTGTTTTTCTCCTATGCATATATTAATTCAAATAATCATGGTACATTTATTTTGAAAAGGCCTTTATTATATTTATAAGCAAAGTGCTTCTCCAAGGAACAAATTCAGATTCCAAAGTTAAATTTGGAACTAAGAGGAGAAGATATTTTCTGTTTCCTTTAGGCTTTAAAGCTCAATATCATAAACGTATATGAAGAGAAATAATAGAAATAATAGAGGGAACAAAGAGAGAATTAGAGAAACATTAATATTACTTAACTCTAACACCCTCATACGATTTTTCCACTAATATAAAGGTTAACTGTTCTCCAAATTTGTATCATCATCCGAGTGAATGATCAACTATATAGCCTAGTTACGAGTAATGGCTGCCTAACTTCACGCTTAATGCCTTCTTTGCCTCCACCATCCAAAACGTTTCATTCATTTTTTTTTTAACTTTCCTAATCCTAATACAATATCCTCAAATTATAACCATTTATACCATTTCGAAATTCGCAAAGTCAAAACCATTCTATTACACATAAGTCTTGAAGGAATACTATCCGGACTTGATAATTCCATCGATAGATGAATTCCATATGGATTCTGGACTGAAATTGTCGTCGGATTTTTAGTAGTTAGCAATATTTCATCTGGCCGTTGATCATTAGATGCCGCAAAAAATGTGCCGGGATGAATTAAACATTTACAGTCGGATCTGAAACCAACACCAGATTGCGACAAACATCATCAGCTTCAGCCTATTTTGAAACCTGGACTGAACCTGGTTGTAATGGCTCCTCATCGTGGCATAATTCAACAGTTTCATTTTCAAAAAACTCACTGATTAATTCCTTGCTGGACTCAGATCCTATCATCATAAATCATAATGTTCTCAATAACCTTCTTGTGCTCAACACTTGAAGCCATCTTGGGATCCTTTTATATATAAGAAATTCAAGAGTTGTTTTGATATATCTGAACGCAAAGAACATATCACTTTTACGTGAGATATATCCTAGATTGTTCATGACCTGGCGCTATTTGGTCTCTGATAGGACGATTTTTTTGTTTCTGAGTTTATGAATCAATGTAAGATTGATCTAAAGGCTTGGGTGTATTTTCCGCCATCATATCAATGGAAATAAGAGAAGTCTGATAGAAAACGGCCGAATTTAACAAAGAGCAACCGTTCTGAAAAACCTAGCTAGGAGTCGAGGAAACCTAAAGAGAAAAAAGTACTATTGCCACGTCAGCTCCATTTTTCGACCCACATTGAGATTATTTTGTCACATTGGCAATGAAAGTTTTTTAGTGTGGCCTTTCTTTACATGAATGAATGATCTTTGGTGCACCGAAGCATTTACCATATTCACAAGTGTTCAATCTAAAGATTCATCAATTCAAACCATGAGTTTGAAGGGCTTAATTTAAAATAGATCTACTAAATAAATTGATTTTTTTTCCTAGCAAGTGATTTAGTAGTCATAGCTTATAACAAATTGAATTATTACCTGCCTTTAGGGTGGATCAAGGCCTAAATTAGTTTTATTTTTCCTACTACATCCTCAGAATTCAAACCCCAAAACCTATAACTTTAAACATTAGCTACTTACAGCTTAACTTTTTCAAAGATTGATTGAATTTTTAAATTGTTTGAACAAGTAAATTATATTTTACAATGCTCTATAGCAAGATTTTAGATTTTTTTTAAAATAAAAAATGAATTGTCTTAAAAATATATCATAATAAAATTGACACACGCCTGAAGACGAATAGACTTACCAACTAAGTTGGTTCTCCTATTCGACCTCCACTAAAATAACCCATATATTATTAAAGATTTAGATATTTCTTATTTTTAACTATTAAAAGAACTTGCTAAATATTCGGCCGAAAGGAGATAAAAAAATTTATCGATAAAGAATATGGAAAGAGAGAGAAAACTCAATAACGAAATTCATAAATGCCTCAATATTTTTTCGCTGAATTGCGGATGAATATTCAAGACTTAATAACCATTCCAAGTTCTTTCTCATCATGTATAAAATGAATCAACAAATTAAAATAAATATGAAAATTAAAGCTTATGTAAAAAGCAATGCTTCCAGTACAACCAAATTAAATCATCGTCGATGGATAGAGAGAAACCACTCCAAGGTTAAAAAATAAATTTAAAAAAAAAACTAAAACTAAAACAAACGTAAATATCATAGATTCGAAAGATGTAATCCATCACCTCCCATCAATAGAGATATAATCTTGTATCATATGAATTCTATCTTGACAAATAATTATATATATATATATATACATGATAAAATCCCTTTTTTTTCCAATGATCTACATGATAAAATCTAAATCACAACCATAAAGGCCAAATCAAATACATTTGGATAGTATATATATATATATATATATATATTTCTTTATTATCTTATTTTCAAGCTAATCTACCACAAAAGTGAAGTAATTTTTCTAGAGTACTTAAACTTTCATCTGTCCATAAATATTTTGAGAACAATCATATCTTATTTTTCATTTCCATTTACATCAAAAAAAAAAAATTACGGCATTTTTGCATTTCTTTGATTTGACGATGTGGTTTTTTGTTTCTTTTGAAAGAAAAAGGTAATTGAGAGCGAAGGTGAAAGCCGAACCACATAACTAAACAGATTCTGATTTTGATGATCTTCTATGTGTTCCTTTTAGTGTAGTTTGGATCAATAAAAAATGTGTAATTTATTTATTTTTTGTGTGCATGTTGTCAAACATAATAGTTGGGGCACAGTTTTTTGCTTCCAATTTCGAAGAATTAAATTATAAAAGGCTAATTACTAAAGAATAACAATTAAAAATGAGGAATATGCCTATTTTGTTTGAGCAAAGTAAGTAAAAAGGGTGTAAAATTTTCAATTAATTTAGTAATTTAATGCGTTTCTTCATGTAATTTAAGTAATTAAATAAAAATGTATCTAGATGATATGATCATTGAAAGCAAAAAATATCCATGGGAATATCCCATTTTTTCTGATATACATGAGAAAAGATCAAAAATCAAATGGGCTTGGACTAATATATCTTAATAGGTAAGTTCTTAAATTCTTAAAACAAGTTAATAGTATATCTGGCATAATCTGGTGAGAAAACGGAATTCAATTTAAATATGGCAATATTTTTATGTTATTATTATTATTATTTTGTAACAGAATTCATGCACAGCCAGTTGTCTAATCAATAGATATTGTCACTGTAAAAAAAGTGCTGCTTCTACGAAACTTCATGGCATGGTGAGAGGAAAAGCATGAGTTTTTCCTTATTATAGTCATTAATATATGCAACAGAAAATTTCATGTGTATAATGAAATCATATATTATACTATATTGATCTAATTTTCTTCAGTGGATATTGTATTACAGTCTCACACAGAGAATGAAACACTTTACGTACACAAGTACTGAACTTTGAACTATTGGGTTGCATGTACTTATTAATCATATGTTAATTATGGTTTAGATTATATATATAATTTCTTGTGAAACGTTTGCATTCTATGTAAATTCAGTATTTAAAATGTTTTTTTAATTAATATTGTTGATTATGTAAATTTTTGAAATCAATAATATTAATGTAAGATTTTATATTATTCATCGAGTATCCATAGTTGTAATAGGAGAGCGCTGTCTTAAATGTTATCTAGATCTACATCTATTTTAGGGCAAAAAATAGTCTCTTCATTTTGTTCATGTCTATTGCCTTGGAAACAAGCTAGTCTTTTTTTCAGAATTTCATAAACATTAATGGATATTATATGTGAGACTCATTGTTCATGTCTATTTCCTTGAAGATGATTTTTTCCTTCATATAATTAATTTTATATAAATGTTAATGTATATTACGTGAGCGACTCGTTGACTATTGGAAATTATATGTATAACGTCTATCTCTATGACTTATTTTGAGGAAAAAACTCTTGTTCATGTCTTTGAGACTAACCCTTTTGAAGTAATTAATTGTCTCATCTTCATAAGATTGATTCATGTCTTTCTATGGAGTCCGTATATATATGAAAGGCAAGTTTATTTCCTTATAATTCCTAAGCAGTTGTATATTTGTCCATTAAAAGATCTCATATCTATATTCATGAAATTATTAAAAGACTGAAAAAATTACACCAGACAATGATAAAATATAAACGCACGAGAGAGTGCTTTTAACCCAAAAAAAAAAAAAACTAGCTTCCACCATTAATATAGAATAATTCAAAAGATCACAGACACCATAAATTATTAAAACCACCAATAACCCAAAATAAAAGAAAAAAAAATTGCTAATCAGAAAGAAACAACAAAATCTGCTACACTCTCTGAAAAACAAAAGACATAACATGAAATAACAAAACCAAACAGAGACTATCAAAATCCAAACTCAGATTTCCAACACACACTCTCTCTCTCTCTGTAGATCTCTAAGGGTAAAAGCCATTAGCCCAGTACTGGCCTGAGCTCTGATCACCAAAGGCAAAGTTAACCATCTGATCATGATGCTCCTGATTATGGTTCATCATCAGCTCCATGAACCACTGATGCTTGTTCTGCACGCTTCCCCCCGCCGCCGCCGCCGCCCCCCCGAACCCCGGCATCATCGCCCCCGCCGCCCTCTCCTCCGCCGCCTCAGCCACCGCCGCCTCCCTGCGTCCCCTCAACGACCTGACCTTCTTCGCCACGAGACCCGCCTGCGCCGCCGCCACGCCCCCATACCTACTACTCCCCGCCCCCGCCCGAACGGCGGCCATCAGTACTGTCTTCTTCTCCTCCTCCTCCTCCTCCTCCTCCGCCGCCTGCATCTCCTCCGCCTCCCTCTTCATCATCTTCCCGCGAACCTAATCAAAAATCATACAATAATTAATAGTTTATATTGGACAACAAAAATATATATGTATGTGTGTGTATATATATATATAATCAGACCTTGTCCAGCTTCTTGGAGACGTCTTTGAGGTTTTGCTCGATGAGCCAGCCAAGGTCGTTGAGCTCCGTGACGCTGAGACCCTGCAAAACCCTAGCGGCACCGGCGCCGGAGGAGGAGGAGGCGGAGGCGGCGGGGGGCAGGGCCTGGAGCATGAGGCGGGTGAGCTCCTTGTCGCGGTTGTCCTTGCGGAGCTTCTTGAGCTGGTCGACGGCCTTGGCGATGCGCTGGCGGAGGAAGCCGTCCTGGTTGACCATCTTCTTGCTCTGGTCCATCTCCGGCATGCGGCGGAAGCGCGCCAGCACGCGCTGCGCCCCGAGCGGCGAGGGGTGGACCTCCGGCGCCGCGTCGTAGGGGCTGTAGATCACCGCGCACGCGTCGACGTCGCACAGCGTGCTCAGCTCCTTCACCTTCTTCAGCAGCCCCTTCTTCCTCTTCTTGAATGTCGCCTTGCGCGCCGAGTCGTTGCTTATGTAAGCCAGCTTCACCTTCTTCCTCGTCATGATGGCTTTCTCTTGATGGAAGATATGGAATGGTGTTTTCTTGGGGAGGGGTTTTGGGGGTATTTATATTACTAGGAGGGCTTTGCCCAATTTAATGCTCTGAGATTTTGGTGCATGTGTCAAGGTTGGAAATTTTAATTAGGGGTGTTATTATTGCAAAAAGGGGTAATTTGGCAAGTGCTTTAATTTTTTTTATTTATTTTTTATTGTTTTACAGTGGGAACCAATGGAGGATTTTTCATTGGTTGGTTGGAGGGATAAGAATTGTAAATAATTGGGGAGAATATTTTTTCAGAGGGAAAGATAAGAAAAATGATATTTTACGGCATGTATATTACGTCACTCGTTATGTCATACGTAAAATATCGGGAGTGTTGTGTCATGGTGACGTGATTTATGATTTGCAGCGCTCGCAATAAGTTGCGAAAGATTCATGCGATAGTTCTAGAACATTGTGAAAATTCTGTGTATTTTATGTCTTGTTTGGTTGTGTCATTCCAACTATTTTATTCTATATCATGTTTGGACTCAACCAAACATGAAATGGAATGGAATAGTTATTTATTGTGAAAGAATTTATTGCGCGATATTTCTAGAACATTGTCGAAATTCCGTGTATCTTGGTAATCCTGCAATTGGATCATAACGCATGTAGATGTAACAAAAAGAACTTTGTTATGGACCTAGAAGGTTTTGAAAAAACAAAAAGTTCTATATTTCGTCAATTTGACACTCACAGTTATGTTAAAATCATGTCATATATTTAGGGAAATTAAAATTAAGAAATAGTCATTCTAATTAGGTATTTTAAAAGTATGGCCAATGTTTTCAACTATTAAGAAAATAATCATTAAGTAATTATAAATTGATGAAGTTTATCTATGCATCTTACTGGTAACAATGGTTTTTTTTTTTTTTGAAACATGAGCTATAATATAAAAGCCTTTTAGAACTTAATTAATCATGTGTCATTTTCGAAAATGATATATATATATATATATATATATATCATATTTGGCAAAATATTGGCAAATTTGAAAATCGCATAGAACTTTAAAGTATTTATGGGGGTTTCTTGGTGATAATGAGAAATGGCTTCTGAAATGTATTACATACAGTCATCATCATGGGTATGCTATATGACCCTAGAATAATTAAATGTGAAATTTCTAATATAACATTCATGTTGCTATAATTATATATTAAAATGATAAATAATTACTATAAAACTAATTATTAATTACTTGGATTTCAAAAGATAATTGTTGCCTAGACATGGCAGAATTAGGGAAATGGAGTGATTTCATATCCAAGAGGTGCAAAGTTTACATGGCAGCTAATTTAATATAATTTAGTATTGGGATTCTTGTTGATGAGAGTGGAAAATGACCATTAAATAACATATTTTAGCATAGAAAGCTAGAATTTATCAGAACATGAATATTGTTTACCCTCGCTCGTCTATGTACGTTACTTGTCCACGTCATTATTCAACTATATATATCCCTCATTAATAATTATTATCATGTATATATATATATATATATTGTATTTGTGCAACATGGCATAGTTACATGAATTTGTGAGAGAACTGTGTGACAAGTAATCTATAATTCATCTATAGAATGATATTTCATTGTTGATAGTGATAACAAATAAGCGTAACTTGGATAATATTAAAAAGTTTTTTTTTTCTTTTCATGGCGATAAATGAAAAATAGGTGATTCCAGGAAAAAAATATATATACAGTTCGATTCATTAAACCTCATAGTTTCCAATGTATATACGTAAGCAGTTTTTTTTCTTATATATTTATGTATTTAACCATACGTCAATAATGTTAATGTTACAAAAATTAATAGCAAGAAATTAAATGAAAATAGAAATACGAAAATTAGATAACACGTATTGAAGTAGAAACTCAAGGTCGGATAAAGTTACGCTGCGAACTTTCAGATTGACCAAAATAGAATTCAGATCACAAACTCTAACAGTTAACATGTAAATCACTAGTCAAGGTCATATTAAAAAGTATGAGAGAATTATGGAATGGTTGTTCTTCTTTGCTTTTTATTTTTTTATTTTTAATTTTATTTTTTTGTGTGGAAGGGTTCTAGAATAGTGTTATACATACAATAGTTTTGTTTTTCCGTTTAATTGATTATGTATACTTATTAAATAAGACACTATTGGACTCTAGAAGGTTATGCAATGTCTTTATTGTCTTTTTAAAGAAAAAAATGTTCATTGTACAGAAAAAATGGGTGATGCTAACGGGTTGAGTCTTACGAGTTTGTTACCAATATAATTGTTTAGTTTGATGATATTGAAATAAAACCATATATAACCGTTAAATACTTATTGTCTGATTTTCATTATTGAAGACGGTGCTGTATCATAAATAGCTTACGGAGTAATTCTTTCATTACATATAAGCTATATTTTATGTCTTTGGCAATCATAATAACAATAATAATAACTTTGAAATGTTTTAATTCGTGATAGAAAAGACAGGTGGTATGACTAGATGGGTCCAAACTCCAAAAAGTATTGTGTGGGACCTATTTAGGACCCACCAATTGCTTTCATTTTTAATCTTGTTTAGGATCTAGTCTAGTTGTAAAAGAAGTGACGGGGTTCAGAAGGGCTAAAAAAAATGTGTAGGACCCATCCATAACACATCTTTAAAAAAAAGTTGTAATCGATAGGATTTTTGCTCAAGGACTCTATAAGACCATATCCAAGCAAATGCTAATGCTAATATCAAATTTGATACTCAAAAATAGAAAAATGTTATATTTAATATTTAATTTTTTAATGGGTGAAGTAGGCAAATATTCAGAATTTATATAACAATAAAAATAAATACCCAAACTTTTGAAGTAATTGAGTTTCTAGTCAATTTGTGAATTACTTGCACATGCTTTTGGTAACAAAGTGAATTACCATCACTTATCACAGTGTAAGTAATTCCATCTTTTGGATAGTTGGTTACATTTTTCAAAAGATTGGGTAATAACTTACATTAAGTTTTAAAAATTGGGTATTCACTATAATTTCTCTTTTTTAATATACAAATATTATTTCAGATGTAGTTTTTTTATTTTATTATTTTTTAGTTATAAAAATAGTTAATGTTAATCAATAATAAATAATACTACAAATAGTCATAATGACTTTTTGGTAAGATGAAATTTTTTTAAATAAAATATTAATTTTTTATTAAAATTTTAAAAATTGACCAATCAATGCTCTATTTAATTCAAATGCCAAAATTTGGCATTATGCTATACTTTATGCCAAATTTGTTACCATGTATAGCATTTGTCAAATTTAATGCTAAATTTGGCATTGCATTAGAGAATACTTTTTATGTCAAAATGATAAATTTTGGCATCGGCACACAAATTTGAGATTGCAATTGAGATACTCTAATAACTCACAAAGTCTCACTTGTAGAACCAGCTCATGTGGAGCCCTCCTTTATTACAATACTAGTTTTTATACACGCGCTCCGCACTTATAAAGTACGTGTAAATAATATAATCGATAAAAAAATATGACACGATGAAAAAAAAAGGTATATTTTTGTTACATTTTTTTTTAAATGTGATATTTTTTTATTTTGAATAATTATAAGGTTAAATTTATCATTTAGTATAAATACAAGGGATTTTTTAAAATTTTTCAAACAAAAAATAAAAATAAAAGCTTAGAAAAAAAAACAAATAAAAAATAGTTACGATAAAAAAATAGTATATAACAATAGGTGTCAAAAGATTGAGAAAAATATTATGAATCCAACCGTGTCAAGAAAAAAAAATTCGAGTTCATTACGTAAGAAAGAAAAAAAAATGTTGAAACGACTAACAAAAAAGTAAAAAGAAAAAAGAGAATTTGTAAAAAAGTCCTCTAAAATTTATGAATTTGCAATAAAGTTTCCTTATATTTGCTAAAAAAACCCACTAAATTTTCTCCAAAACCTCAAAATAAGCCCCTAAATGTAATTTTTTAAAAACAAAAACCGTCACAAAAAGACAAAAAAATCACCTTTAAAAAATAATCGACAAAATTTTTGTTTAACTCGACTTTCTAATAACTCACAAGGTCTCACTGATAGAATCCACTCATGTGGAGCCCTCCTTTATACAACTGAAGATGACTAAGTAAAAAAAATAATAATAATAATAATAGTTGGTAGGGGTCCTTTTACAGTAAGGAGGATTATGGACCGTCAAATTAAGTATTTTACAATTTTTTAAAATTATAAAAGTAAATCTGACGGTTCAAGGACCCCCAGTAGATGCCCCTACCAAAGAATTTTCTAATAATAATATTAAAACAACATCACGGGGAAAACGACATATAGTAGAAAAACGACAAGGTTACATAAGCAACGAGTAGAGTGAAATCTAAAAACGACACTGTTATATTTATTTATCCATAGAATAAACAAGATAAAATGACAGTCTTCTGAGAAAGAAAGAACACCTACAACTACAAACAAAACAACATTATTCCTCAAGCATCATCATATTAAAAAAAAAAAAAAAAAAGTCTTAGTTAAACGACAAGAACATAGAAACAAACCGACGTCGTTCACCTAAAGCTTGCGGGAAAACGACCAAAGAAAAAAAAAAAAAAAAACATAATTCAAAAGCAAAGCTCAGTGAAGAAGATAAAAGCTCTCTCTTCTCTTCTCGCGGCTTCGCAATTTCCCGCTCGGAGCTCTGTTCAAGTGTTTGCTCGATATTAAAGGTATTTTTTTGTTCTTTTAATTTTTTTGCTCTATTTTATTTTTATTTTTATTTTGTGATTTGTAATATTTGGGAATGTAATTTGGCAAATTACAGAAAAACACTGTAATGCTCTTTGAAACTAGGATTTTTTCTTGTTCGGCAAAAAAAAAAAAGAAAAAAAAAAGATTGTTCATTGCTCCTCAATTGGAAATCCTCGTTAAAAATTATATGAAAAATAAATCCAAGAAAAGGAAAAAAAATTAATAAATTTTTGGTAGCCAAAAAGCTTTGGAAAACTTCGTTCCCAATCTCCGCCGATGAACTCTTCGGACTCTGAAATCGCCACCGAGTTTGCGAATCGGAGCTAGGGCTTGGAAGAGGTGAGTCACGCCTCGCCGCTCCAATGGCCGCGATCGAGGTGTTTGGGTTCGTCGGCCTCGTCATCGCCGTCGTGAACTCCAAGCTCGCGGAGATCAGAGATTTGTTCGCATCTCTGGGTCGACTCGGATGAAGAGCGTGGCTTTTTATCCTCTTTCTTCGTCGACCCGGTGACTCGACTGAGTTGAGATTAGAAATTGAGAGAGAGAGAGAGAGATTTTATTTTCCTTTGCTTTATTTTAGGAAAATGAAACCTGCTTTTGCTTAATTTTGGCCATTTTCTCGATAACCAAACGCTGTTTTTGGTGCCATTGAATTTCTGCTTGTTCCGAGGATTTTTTTCTCGTAGATTGTTCACAATGTAGCTTTTTTTTTCCCCCCAAGAAAGACACTGCCTTTATTACTAATGTTGTTATATTATTATTGATATGAAATTTGGGTTCTCGTGTTGCAGAAGTAAAGCATGAAGGTCAAGCTTTTGCGTATCCTTTTATCGCTATAATATGATTAGCTTTGTTTCAGAAATATATAGTTTGTCACTGTCTAATATGTGTTAGAAATAGTGCAATCGCTTGTACTTCATTATGTCAACTTTGCACGAGTCACTTTACTTAGGAAGATTGGTAACTAATGACGGGCTTGAAGAATTACATAAGATTTTCTATTATTTCTCTTATAACTTACCCTCTGGAGCTACTCACATAGGCATTTTGGTTTCATATAGTTTGTTTCGGAAAATAAGATTTGATTGTTTCATTGCAAAAATAGGTCTCTACATATTTTTAATCAGTTTCTGTGCTATCGGTATGTTGAGAGTTTTAGTTAAATGCAGAGCTCCTTTGCTTTGGCTCGTAAGAATCCCAAAAGTCTCGTAGTGGCAGATTTTCTATATGTGCTTTCTTAGTTCAAGAAAAGTGATTTGAAAGACCTGTGTATCCTATTTTTTCAATGTCCCTACTATAGTTCGCTTAGAGGTTGTTGGGTTGTTATTTTTGTTTTTGGTATTGATCATCAGTCTCTACATGTTTTGCTGTCAGTTACTCTGCCATCCGAATGTGGGTGACTAGTTAAATGCAAAGTTCTCAATTATATGCCAAACTGTTAACATGAACATGAAAAGTATCTACTGCAAATTAATCTGAGCTACTTAATGATCAGTTTTCCCTTGACTTGGTTATCGTTGCTAATATCTGCCTCGGAATTAAACAGAGTACGTTTCTTATTCTTTTTCTCTCCTAAATTTTGAATTCTAAATAGTCCTGTAATGCATACTCGCGAATGCAAAAAGTTGAACAATTTACGATAGGTAAGGGTTCGTGGGCATGATAGTTTTTTTGAACTCTCGGAACTCTGCTAGCAAGCCTATTACATTCATATCTAGTTTCAAAAACAAGATGCTAGTTTGTTTTGCTCTATCTTTGATCGAGGACCACTCGTATTATCCTTTGCAATCTATAGATGGCATGCGGTTGCTTCATGGACTTGGGATGCACAGGATGAAACATGTGGAATCTGTCGGATGGCCTTCGACGGTTGTTGTCCTGATTGTAAACTCCCCGGAGATGATTGCCCATTAAGTAAGTTTCTATTCTCTACCACAACCAACTCGATAAACCTCTTCTATTTTTTTTGTAATTTTTATTTCACCAAACTTTCAAATTTTCCCGTTTTGCTGAAACTGAGATTCCAAGTCCTTATTTAGATGATCCTACCACATCATTCTATGTGGTTTGTCTTTTTTTGGTAGGAAAAGTTTGGTCTTCTTTGTAATCAAGATTTAATTGTTTTTTTCTTCAACTAAGATGCTTATGACTTGAAACAGACATATTGTTGTGGTGGTTGTTGATAGACGATTACTTATTAGACCTCTGAGGCCATGAATTTGCATGAGTAGATTTCTTATGGCATAGATATTCTCTTGGTTAGAATATCCTCAACTACATTAATTATTTATGAAGGTCAGAGAAACAGCCCTTATCAACCTCACAATCATATAAAGTAGTTTGGATTTTCCACGACACAAACATGATTGATGAGCAAGACTTTCCACTTTTCTTATGTATTTTCTTATTACATTCATTTGATCTTTTGAACTGGTGCTATCCGGTTCCTCGCTCGAATTAAGGGTATTGAGAATGAAGCAATTACATGGAAAATTTAACCTCGTGCCCCTTGGAGACATGTAATTTAGATTAACTTCTTGTACCAAGTACTTATTAGTTCTCATCAACTAGATTATGGAAAAACATTTATTTTCCTTTTTTTTTTTCTCTAAAGCAATCTATGAAACTTAATGATCACAATATATATATATTTTTGTTGCTTGGTGATGCAGTATGGGGTGCTTGTAACCATGCCTTCCATCTTCATTGTATCTTAAAATGGGTGAATTCACAGACTTCTCAGGCCCATTGTCCCATGTGCCGTAGGGAATGGCAATTCAAAGGTTGAGTGAGAGCTTTTCTTCCTTAATATTTTATTTTTTCCTTTTTTTGGCGAAGTGTTGTTGGTAATGTTGATGTTTTAATATTCCTTGTATCATTTCATCACCTTTTCAAATTACCCTATGTTTCTCTTGATTCTTCATAGTAATTATCACAAGAGGATAAGGATTGATAATGCAAGTTCTTGTCATTTTTGGCCTTTTATATCTTGTCTTAAAGCTTATCAATTTGGATACTGCTTGGTCAGGTGTTGTTTTCGTGCACTTTTTTTAATGGGACTAGTCACCTAATTGGTGATTGGAAAGTTCAGTTGATGTAATCACATGAATTATGCAACTTCTATTTGTCTGGATTTTCTTAATATTATGACCCCAAGGAAATTTCCCAATTATTTTTTTGCAAGATTGGAAGGATGAAGAAGCTTCTAGTTTTATTAAATTTTTCATTTCTGTGCCCCACAACACGGCAAGGACAGTTGGCTCAATTATCCTCATGGGAAAACCAAGAAATACTTTTTTATAGTAGTGATAGTTTTGACTAGTAGGTTTTTCAAGAGGCAAAGAAGTAAAATCTCTGAAGATTGTTGCTCCCACAAGTTTGGGCGGTTTAATCTTCTATGCATGTGCTTTATTGATGTGCTTATTGTTATATCATTATCTTTCTGTATGTTAGTATATGTATATATGATAAGTGAAGCTCACATTGCCATGTGTGACAATTATAATAAACTATTTTATGATAATATATAATGAATAACAACTTTCTCTCCCATTACTTGTCGAGTGCTTTTGGCTGTCGGCAATGGGGTCAAAATGAAAGCACATTAAGCTCGTGTAATTAACGAAGTGGAAATTGATCATTGATTTGGTGACTATATTTTATGGCGAATTTGAGAAATAATCCAAGGCTTTATAATTTTAACACTTTTGTATCTTTAATATTTTAATTTATCCCTTATTTGGAGAAACTATACAAATGTATATTATATAATGATATTTTGAGGTGATTTAAATGGTTGAAAATTAAGTATATTACGTTGGTATTTGGTATTATGAAAGTTAAAAAAAATAATAATAATCTCAAACAAGGGATTAACTAGTCGTGGGTTTTCTTTTTGCTGAAAAAATAAAAATAATGGTGTCATCACGTCTTTTATACTCATTATTTTAAGAGTTGTAAAACTCGCTGGCTTTAAAAGGGAACTACCTTAAAATGAAGTTCTGCAACTTGAATTTGAAAATTTTAAACGTGTCTTTATCAATACATCAATCCCATTCGTGATAGCCGATGGGTAAATTGCGTAATTTAGCCCTAGTTAGTAGTGCTACGACAACAGCTTTTGTTTTTAATTTGTTTAATTTTCTTGGGTTTTTTTTTGCTTTTTTTGTTTTTTGTTTTTTTGTTTTGGTTGGGGTTCAAAGAGAGAATGGACCAAATTATTGTGAAAGCAACATTTCAATCTTCCGGAAAAAAAAATCACATCGCTATGAAGCATGAATAACGTGATTTTATTTCTGGTGCTACTCTTGTATGCGTCTCTTATATTGTTCTTATCCATAAACTTTCGCGACCATAGCACTGTAAGGATAATACGATCACAAAATATAAAAATAAATAAATACTACGAAATAAATGCGTGAAAGATCAATCAAACACATGCATTGGAACGGTCGTACTATATCATGTGTTAGGACTCACATAGTTAATTAGGGTGAATTTCAGTCGATAACTTTGGTTTATAGCTCATATTCTCGTGTACTAATTAAAATTTTAGATATTTGATCGACATATTTACTTTATTATTTTATTCTTGCTTTCTTTCTTTCCTTATAGTATAATTGATTCGCATATGGGTAGAGTTGGAAAGGCCAAAAAAAAAAAGTGAGACATATCATGAAATCAAAGGCTGGTTGTGGTTGGAAATTCCTTTTGCTTAACAATAACGCTTTGATGAACAGAAATCATTTCCCAAAAGTATTTATGCTAAATTCCTTTGAAAGCAAGAAAGATAAGAAAATAATATTAAAAGAGAATTATCTCATAACAGACTTTAAGATTGACAATTGACACCCACTAACTTTGGTCTTCATTACAAAACAAACAACAAACCTTTACAGCAAATTAACATAATTAAAAAAAAATCATAAAAGGAAAGATGATTTGCTGTAACAATTACACACACTGAATCAAGTATCAACCGTCCATCAAACGGTCAAAGAAACAAGTCCCCTTAAAAAAAACCCATAAAGTCAAAACAATCACAGCCTCCAATCTGCCACCTGTGCAAGAAAAAATAATTAGATTTGAAGAAAAAAATTAGTATAGTGAGATAAATTTAATTGAACAAGAAATAATCACACAAATAGAAAAGCAAAAGCTAGTGGAAAGCATATCAATAATTTGTCTACTTTGTCTAGACATAGGACCATGTATTAGATATTTAGATGGCATGTCTTTTTCATATATATGTAATGACCATAAATCAACCAAGTGTGAGTAATCAAGATATGATTTGGCTTGGTGGGCCATGATGTTTTCAAAATAAAAGCTAGCTTGATTAAATCTCAATTTTCTATTGAGATTTTGTGCCATAATTTATCTTCTGTACAAGAAAGTAAATAATTAAAAGAATATAAAACACGTGTAATGCGTCTAAGGGGATCCTATCAAACATGATCACGTAAAACCCAACTATTTCATTTCAAAAAGTATTGCACCAAGAAAGGGAAGAGAAAGGGAACTTTAAGCACAAAAAAAAAAAAAAAAGTGATGAATATTAACAAAAAAACATAGTTTCCACTTTCCCACGGAAAATATTTTCTTGAGAAATAATCCATTTTGGACTACACAAAGACCTTCAGAAAGAAGGGAAATTAATAAATCGTTCATCTAGACGATATATACTATATATCCAATTAAAAAAAGAAGATATATTACTTACAGAGATGTAACAAGTTAGCTACATGGTTCACTTAGTGATGATATAGACAGCATAGATAATCCCTGGGATGTACCCAAACAAAGTCAGCAACAGGCAGATCCAGAACTCCACCTGAAAAATATCAAATATATATACCCAAAGTATTATATTATATATACGGACAAAAAAAAATATTTATATATATATATATAATATAATGTTTGTGAGAAATTAAAAAAAAAATTACATGGCAGCCAAATTTGAGGAAGACACCAAGAGGAGGCAAGATGATTGCCAAGATGATGTCTATGCAGTTGGCTGTGCCCTCGCTCGGCATGGTGGATTGGTCACTGATTTTCCTTCACTTTCTCGATCGGAAGAGAAAATTGGATATGAAATAGAGCCAAACACTCAGAGAAACACAAGGTTTGTTACTTTTTAGTAACTGCTGGTTATTATTATGAGAGTAGTGTATGTATGAAACTGCAATGGACGAGAGTGGTCAATATATAGAGGGAAAAGTTGACACGTGTTGGATTTTGATTCGGTGATATACATATATATATATATATATATATATGAAACCCTGTACGCGGTTGATTAATCCCTGTAAAATCTCTTTGGAAAAAGAAAGAATATTAAGTTATATGCCGAATAGGCTTTTAGTGCTGTACTTATAAATGTGTTAACGAAATACAATAAAAGAGAATTACAACGATATAAAATGATTGTAAAGTTTACCGTTTGTTTGGGGTAAATAATAAATATCTCCCTCATTTCATTTTATATTTTTTTAACATTTTAATCTCAGTACAATATTATTAAATCTCAATTATTTTTATCATGCCAAAATTTACAAAGTCAAATTACTCTGAAATAAAATAATTAATATGTTTATTCTAAACAACCAATAATTTTGTTATATTTGTTTTTTATATTCTTATTGTATAATGTGTTAGTACAGAAAATTACAGAATTAGTCTAAGAGTCGGTATTTTGCCCATTCCATCCCATTTTTTGAGATAGAAAAAATGGTTTGAAAATAATTTGGAATGGTTTGAAAAAAAATGATATTGAATGGTTTGACTTTGTGAATTTTGAGGTGGTATAAATGGTAGAGATTTAAAGATATTGTATAGGGATTTGAAATGTTGAAAAAAAGAGTTGAAAAAAAATGGAATTGAATAGAATGGTTTGTAAGATTAGAAAGTTTATAGTTTGGAGTAGTATGAATGAGTGGAATGATTTGCTCAAATATGATATAATAATAATAATAATAATAATAATAAATAAAAGAAAGCTAACCTGTGAATCTAACTTTTAGGGTTTTCATTGGAATCATACAGCTAAGCCTCACGTATGTGCCACGTGCCCCACATTTATAATAAGACATAAATACATTGTTTATATCACTATATTGAATAACTTTTGCGTGTTCTCTTTTGATTGGACCATGTATATATGTACCCATAACACACATAAATCAAGGGATACGAATTCTGTAAATATCATATGAGATATTTATATCATAAGTTACGTGAGTATTTTCCTTCTATTATTCTTTCTTGCATACAGAGACCTAATTCATGTATGAATTGTTGAAACCTAAGGCTAAATTATTGCTCAAGATTCAATTGATTAAAAATCTTCCAATTTTACCTGAGATTCTTAGCCAAATGAATTATCAATTTCTTCTTAAGTGTAATATGATAGAAAAAAGAGTGCACTTAACGGTAATATTATTTGTCAACATACATATTATATGGATAAAAAAAAATACAACATCGATCTATGTCTTACTAATACTATGTAATAGAAATAACAATTCTAATACATTAATTGCATATGATTTGGTGATGTATATATGCATTCTTTTAAATACAAAATTTTCTTATAAAAAATAATAATATACAATTTCAATAAGAAATTTGCTTTGTTTCTATTGTAATAATTTGATTATGGGAGAAATCGCTATTTTACTTTAGAATTTTGATAGCTAAGCTTACTTAAAATAAATAAATAAATAAATAAATAAAAACCCAATCAACCTCAAATATTCTAAAATTTCATAATATTTCTAACTGTAAAATATGCGACACAATGCCCTCGTGGTATATAAAGACAGACATAGAATTTGATGAGAAAGTGGTAAAAAAAGTTAGGAGGAAAATTGGGGAAAAAAATGATTATTTTTTAGTTTATGGAGTAAAAATGTAAATATAGAAATTTAAAACCTTATTCACTGCTTCGTTGACTATTTTGGAACGAAAGAAATTACAAAATTAAGGAAAGAAAGTGTATTATCGTGTAACTACTATGCTATGAATTTGTTTTTATTACATTAATAGGCACTTTACTCAATAAGGTTTACAGGTTATTGATAATTTCCTAGAGAAATTAACCCCAAAAAAAAAATCACATCATTTCTGGTAAAAACAAAAAAAAACAAAAAATCATCGTGTAACATTACTCAATCGACACTAATCTCTTTATCAGATTTTTTTTTTCCGCTAATCTGACTACTTACAAACACACTCACACAAGTATGTTATTTGAGCCAAAAGAAAAAAAAAAGAAAAAAGAAAAACGGATTATAAAAATAGAGTACGACAATTTTTGTAACATCTTTGTCAGCTGGAGCATACAATTATTGCTCTCGAAACACAGTTATATTTCTTATTATTTCGTAAGCGCAAATTTCAAATGCTGTCACTTATTGAAGAATATATAAATGTTGGAAATTCTCAACCGTCATATACTACGCCTTTAGTTGTCTTTATCTAAATTTTAGGATAATTAATGGAACGTAATTAATTTTTTTATTCTGGTATTTTCTCTATATCTTGCAAACTATTTGGCAACAAGAAAAGATAGATTGTTTTTTTTTTCTTTCAATAAATTGGCGTACTACGTCCTCATTATTAAATATTACATTCTTAATCCAAGAAATTTTTAGGGAGTGTTTATAATGATTTTGATATTAATAAATCACTCAAATCTAAATTCTCATCCACTATACATATTGCGTAAAAATTATGATGTAATATACACAAATACTTATTACCGATGTAGTTATAATTATTTCTTGGTAGAATAATCTCCGAATATTCGAATTCAATCTTCACACATCTAAGTAGGCTATTCTTGTCCTTTATTGAACCAAACAATTGATTATTTGATTAAACAAGGATAAGGATTTGGATTCAGAAAATAAACCGTGTGGCTCAATTCCATTAAGTTTTGCAAAAATTTAAAAATAATTAAAAAAAAAAGAATTAAGGAAAATAAATAAAATCATGATCCGAGTCTCTAATGTAACCAAAATCCCAACAGTAACAAATTCCTATACCTCTCGAAATAAATTAAGTTTATTCTCATGTAATACAAATTCCTTTCGTTCTTAAAAAATAGAAAAATTAAATCATGAACATGATGACATGACACTGGCTGTGAAACTTATCAAATTGCTCACACACGGTGCACGTGTCCCAACCGTCCTAAAATTTCAGATCAGCCGACCAGCACGTGCGACAGATATGCTAACTATGATCAAAATTAACTATGATCAAAATTTCTCAACTAGGATTTGCCTTTCTTTGGCCGGGCAATTTTGAGTGACATTTGTAAACATAATATGTAATTGGGACAGTTTCAAAATAAAGTCACTCTTAATACACTTAATAGGCGAATTCTTCAGTCAGGCATATATAAAATTGAAGGACTGGTCAGTCTTGCATACGTGTCCGGTAAAAAGGAGAGGCTATTACTGGTTGAGGCGGTTCAAACGCACAAAATGTGGGACCAATCCTGAACTATTTGACAATTTTTTATTATATCTGAAGGTGAATGTGTGAAAGTAAATATTTGATAATATGATATAATTTTGGCTACAGGGCTAGAATAGTCTTTCGACTGACCTTAGAATAAAAAACAAATAAACTTGGTGTTGTAATCAGAAGCTCTAAAAGTAAATACTTCAATAGACAGTAGTAATACTTCAATAGAGAGAAGTAACATGTTGTTTTGTATACGACATATCGTTCTATGGCATCACCAGTGATTTATATACTACAAGTCACACCAAGTGAGAAGGTTTACATAGTAAACAATATACAAGATCTGCTTCCTCGTCGACTTCGCGCCATAGATGACTGCCCCACCCTTCTGCCCGGTTACTCTCGTCGTCCTCGGTCGTCTTGGTCCTCATTGGCGCTGCGATTGTCGGACTCCACACGACGTTCATAGAGGATTTATACCTCAACGTGATCCAAGTTATTATTTAAGAGCTTCTTGGTTTGGCTTTATAGGGAGAGAAAGTCGGTGGCTTTCGCAAGAATCGGGTTTTGATAAGCGAAGGAGCGAAGAAACCCGAGGCATTTCTCGGTGGCCGGGAGATAGAGTTGTGGACATGATCGTCGATGGCGGCGAGATTGGGCTTCTTGGCCGAGAAGTGTTGCCTGAAAAAGGACTTGAATTTGGCCGACGAGATAAACAACCCACAGTTGGGGACGAAGTTAAAGAGTGATCACGGTGTGGGTTTGGAGTTATTAGAGAATGGTGGTTTGCTCAGAGCCATTACAGTGTTTTAATGGTGGTGGTGTTGTGAAGAGATTGGGTCTTTCTCTCTTCTGAACCTTGGCAAAAGAAAAAGCCATTGGATGAGCTTTCTAAAAATAAAAATAAATAAATAAAAAAAATTTATGCTCCCAAAGATGTTAACTGGAAGAGCTAGTATTTGAGGTTCTTTGTGCGAATCTATAGCATAAGCCATTCTTAAAATAATATTATCTTATGACTCGGTGACCAGTCAAATATTTTTGTTCACCTTGAAATAACCCTATATTTTTGTTTCTCTATCCTGATCGTGCATTTATCTTTTTTTAATACCATGGCCTCATCCTATGGCTTGAACGCATGTGACTGACTAATCAGTCCAACACACGGTGCTGGTTTACAGCCAGCCTCCACTTAATAATCTACGCTTTAAGTTTTTTTTTTTTTCACTCTATGTTTGTAATATAAATTTTAAGATATAAATAAAAAATACAATATACATATGGCATAGATTATCATTGAGCTAAGAATGAGCATTCATCAAAGTCTCCCAACATAATTTTGTCGTTCTCAATTATCATACTAAAATTAAGATTTTTTTTTTCTTCATTTTACACTGTTTTTTCAACCATGAGAAAATGGTTCCAAAAAAAAAATTGTAATAAATAATCATTTCAACGTTTGACGTAAAAAGTAGTCAATGGTTACAGTTTTAAGAGAATAATTAATAGATTATTTGATAACTAAACTATTGTAATTTTTTTTTTTTGTGAAAATTTTTAAGATTAGTTAGGTAAATTGTCATTTTGGATGGTGTGTTTTTAAAAAATAGTCACGGTTTTAAAAAATTTAAAAACTAGCTGCAGCACATGTAAGAAATTTCTGAGAATAACAAAATTACACATAAAATTATTGTCAGAAATTTCTGAAATTGCTAGTTTTAAATTTTTTTAAACTGTGACTATTTTTTAAAATCATTTTCTAAACAGTGGCTATTTTCTTAAAATTCCTAATTTTTTATAGCAACATTTCAGTTTTTTCTTTAATTTTCATAAATTTTGTCCATTATTTTAAAACTCAAAAATTTCAAAGTAATGTAATACTTAAATATTATTCGTTCAAAATAAAAACAAAGCAAATTATTAATATATATATATATATATTAATAAATTGATTAATTAATATATAGTTAATTTGTTCAAAGTAATGTAATACTTAATTTGAAAAAATATTTTTATATACCTGTATATAATATTAATAAATTAATTACGCGACATTTAGAGAAATAATAGTTTTATGTATAGATTCTCCTTTTTGAAATTATTTTACGTGATAGATCGAAAATACCAATCTATTTTTTTTTTCTACCTTCGAATAATGAAAAAAAAAAAAAAAAAGAGGAGACTAAGTTGTAAATTTAGTGCAATTACATACATTGTTGTTGCTCCAAATGAGTGGTCATCTCTTATTTAAGGAGATTTGAATGAAAATATAATTAGAAAGTGACAACCTTTCTAGATTTTACTAAATTATTTTCTTTTATTAATAATAAAAAAAATACATTACTGTTTCCTTTTGGAAAAATACTTCTGTCTATTTATGAGATTATTGAGCATATAGTTATTTTTTGAAAGATGCTTTAAGAATATAGCCAATGTTGTCATTAATATCAGAAAATTGTCATTTCTTTAATTACATTATACTTATATAGTATTGTAATTTTATCTTATGCCTTTAATTTTTATGAGCTAATGACTGATTTCTTAATTTTTTAAAACGTTGATCAATTTCTTGAAACATTGACCACATAATGGTCAAATACCAAATAAACTTATATTCATTTATTTATTTCTTTTCTTAAGAATATTGGTAATTATATACAGGCCGACCATGTTATTCGAATCCTTTAAGCATCTATTATTTATTTTATTCATTCAATTATGAAAAAGGATCAATAAACATTTTGTGTTCTATAATTATAATAAGGAAATCATTTTGATGAATTTTTTGGTCAAATTGTGTAGTAGTATTATTCTTGAATTATATATTCTAGGGGCATTCTTACATTCAAATGACCTTAACTTTGGGTTGAAACATGAAAGCAATTAATAAAGTAATCAGCCAGACAGACAAGGAATAGGTTAAGGATCTGGAATTAATGGTGTTTCATGTTTGTATATTTCATCTGTACTCGTACTGGTCGTCCAATTTAGAAGCATCGACACTGCTACTAATATATATATATACACACATATATATATATATATATATATATGTATGTAAATTAACTCTCTTTGACGAGTGAACGACTATTGGTTAAGGATTCACAGGTTGATTGGGTTCGGACTGGACGTACGGATGACTCTGATGATGAACAACATATATATAACAATCGTAAATAGGTGATACAAAAACAACGTACAAGTAGAATGAACCAAAATCGAAAATCTATATATAACACTGATATTATGCTGAAATATTATCTTGAATATATTTCAAATGGTGTGCTTTTCTAAATATTCTTTGTTGAAAATTTGGATGGAATCTCACCTTTTCAATTTGTGTTTTGATTTATGCCACTTTAAAATTGCGGTTACATTACATCTAACACACTTTTTTCCTCTTAAGAAATGACATAGCATTAGAATGTAATTAAGGACGAGTTTAAATCCCACTCTAGTATAAATCTAGCTAAACATGCATTAAAAGTGACATTTTTCTAAATTTGTATACAAGGGGAAGGGGTATCCCATATAATAGGTATGGTCAACAGAATCGGATTTGTATGTAAGACTCGAGAAGGAAGGTGGTCTTAGTATGTCCTGCCTTGCCTCGAACTAATGGCATGGTCCGGCCCAAAGTAGCCGAAGCTCGTTTTGTTTTGGGCCCAAAATACAAAATTCTTAAAGAGATATTTACATATTTGTTCAAATTAGAGTGAATATTACTTTTTATTTCACTATTTACAATATATATTAAATAAGTTCAATCTAACTATTTATTAATAGTACTATAATACCCCTATTTTCGTGTGAGTGTGATTTTATTTTTGTAATATGATATTAAAGATGTTTAAAATAAGATGAACAATTTTATTTTATTTTTGTAATATGATATTCTGTAACGCAAATGTAGGGTTACAGAATTTAAAAATTTTTAGACATAATATTTGAGTTTAAATATGATAGTCAAAATTGAATATCACAATGTAATTCTTTGAACGTGTTGGTAAATCTGACATTGAATTAATTTTTTGAAATGTAATATTCATTTTTGAATATCATAGTATAAATTTGAAGTATTCTAGTTTTGATATTAGTAATCTGATATTCAAAATTAAATGTGTGTGTTGCTTTTAAATTTCAGTAACAACTTTAGCTTCATAACTCATCCTACAATCATGGGCGTTATTTAAAAATATCTACATTAAATAAGAAAAAAATAATATCCATAAACAAATACAAACCCGATTGGGTTGATCCAAAACCGCAAATTGAGAGGTATTTTAGGCCAATAAAAATCGGCACATAAGCTCATTGAATTACTGTGAATCTGTGATAATACTTGTATTTTTTGCCGTAGTGCGTAGTATATTGTTATAATTCGAATGATTGTGTAATTTCTTCATTCTTAAAAAGGGGATTTGCATGGATGCCCTTCTTTTGACACAATGATAATCTATGTCCTATGTGTGTTGTATTTTTAATTTATACCCTAAATTTTATACTACAAAACATAGAATGAAAATAAAGAGAGCACATCATTTGGGACGGATTATTAACTGGCACTAAGAATGACTTTGTTTTGCAATTTTCCTTTTTTTCCTATATTTTTCTTAAAAGGGGAATTGCACACAAAAGGGTGATTGCGAAACAAGGTCATTCTTAGTGTCGCTTAATAATTTATATCCCAAATAGATTATAATTATGTCAAAAGATGGGCATTCTCAAAATCTCCATTTGTAAGTATATTATTTGAAGAATGCCAGGTGATTTTGATTTCGAAGAATGCTCTTTTTTTACACCTTATTAATCTATAGATTTTAATGTTGCACTTATAAAAAGAAATCTTAAAAACCTGAGTTTAGGCTGAATTCCAAAAAAAATATACATTTAATATTATACTTTTTACACGTATATATTTACGTGTTATGGCTAAAATATTACATGTTATAGCTAAATTCTTAATTTCGAAAAACATGACTAAATCTTTCAAACTTTATCTTTAAAATAGCTAATTGCTTAACTGAAAAAAACCATAATATATAACTGTCCCTTCCTAAGATGATATTGTTATTATCATGAAATTCTGCTAAATATGATTATATATAATTCCAAGGGCCATAATAACTGGTCCGTGATTTTTTCCCTGCTGCTTACATGAGATCAGATTCATATAAAAATGTACATGTATATATATATATATATATATATATATAGATATAGATATTGATGAACTTTATCCTGAACATCACAGCAACATGGGCAGGCCAATATAATATAAATTGGTGTGCCTACCTCTAAAAACCTGACCAATGATATATATGCTTTTCATCATATATATACTGGTCAAAATTCGAACAAAAATAAGTAAATAAATAAGAATAAATTAAAATTCCCATATTTTACATTACACTGATTCCTAAATAATATTGCATATTTGCATGCTCACTGATGAATTTATAAAATAAAAATAAAAAAAACTATACTATGTTTTTGGAGATAATACTCCTAGAAAAATATATTATGTATAACATTTAAACACTTTGGCTAGACATTATTCCTGCATATGTTGTTTTTTAGTACTTAATTAATATACGTGGCTCAAGTGTAATTTTATATTAACACTATTATACCATGTGTTTTGGAAATAGAGAATGATCAAGGACTTAAGGTATAATGAACAAGACAAATTAAGGTATCTCTAACGCAAATAATTATGAAAATTAACTGTTTACTATGTTTTTGTATTATTATTATTTTTTTTGGTACATATATATGAGAAATGACATCAATCAATATCTTTTTAAATATTAGGTACAAGAAAAAAAAAACTTGTCTAGATTGTTCTTCACAGCAACCTGGCACTGTTCTATTGGCACGACCAAAATGATATTTATGATATTATAAAATATGACAAATTATGTAATATATGAATATATATTATATGATTATTTATATACAATAAGTGGGCATGCATGTTAGATGGGTCTAGTGGACATGTGCAGATTCTGCAAAACAGAGACAGTGGGCTTGCAGCATGATTCATGTTTGGGGTCCAATTAATGAGCCTCCTCTGCCGAGAACACCATTTAATTAATAATAATAATAATAATAATAATAATAATGATGATATGTGTGTGTTTATAAGTATATCTAACAATCCAACTTCTTGCATCTCAAGTGGGTTCACATTGCATTTGTTTATATTATCTTTCTCTTCTTCTTTCCCACATATTTGTAATTTTGTATATATAATCTAACTACTAGCTAGAGCAATTGAGTGTACTGTTTGTATATATAAATTCTAAAATAACAGAGTGGGATTTGGCTATATGTAGGAAAACTATGTATTAACCTACTCGGGATCTTCATGCCTGCAATAACATTTTTTTAATTAATATTTATATATGGCGTTTTCTGTTTGAGCTTTGTGATAATTTTGAACTAGTTTCACAAACAAACAAAGACAAATTTTATACATGATTCACCAAGTTTGTTGTTAATTCGTAAAGATGTACCGTGTACCTTATGAATTTTTAAAAAGAGTATGTACGGCCTAAATTCTGAAAATGTCTAAAAATATTAATAAGTTAATAACACAAACCACTTTAAAAATATTAGAGGATCTATTGTTGTAGCGCCTCTCTATTGTTATAGCTTACAATGACAAATTTATAGAATTTTTTTCTGACAAATTAACTTGTAGACAATTTAATTAATTGAAACTCAAAGACATGCATTTACAAAGTTCTTCAATCTCATACAACACCAACAAGACAAAACATATGAACTAAAATTTTATAATTTGTCAAAATGTATTTGGGTTTTCATGGATTTTATTTATTTTTTTTTTAAAAGTTAAAGTGTAGTCTTAAACACTATAAAACTCATGCATCGTTGATAGATATTGTTATTGAATTAGTACGTCGAAACTACCTAATAATTAATGCAACTTTAAATTATGGGACTAAAATATCTCTATCTGGTCCATATATATCACAAGATAACTACAAGAAAGAAAGGACAAGTTCCAAAAACACATCGATCAAATTCATGTACGTATATATCTCTCATTCTCAACCCCTCTAAGACTTTAACACCATTCTTATCTTCATGTTTATTCTTAAAAGTCACGAGTCATTTTTGTTCATGTATATGTTCACATCATATTTATTTAGTATATATCAGTATAGCTATATATAGGTCCAAGAGAGAGCCAATTGATCCTCTCTCACTATATATAAATCGTTTTCTCAGACAAATACACGTTATACATGCATATATATATATATATGTAGTTTATCACCCATTGACACACATATCGTAACATTCTATTATAAGTGGTCAATTGTTCTTTTGCTGTGACGTGACAAACAATTTCCGACGTCTCTTTGTCATTCATGTCATGCATTTTAGGCTTTTAGCTAGCTTGAGAAATGAAAACTCCCAAACTTTAGAGCAAACCCCTATCTGATGACACGTGTACGCCATGTCATCCACGTAAAACATTATTTTTATTTCTCTTTTCTAACCAAATTTAAATAAATAAATAAAAAAAATCACCATCTCTAATGCTCATTGCTCATGAAGAATGTGACGTTTGAGAACCGAATTACATTGCCACGGAGGCAAGGTCACGTGGAAGTTCATACAGGCACGTGAATTCCCACATTGTGTCAATGTTCATTCACCATTTCACTACGGCCGTGCGGCGATGGTCACCCCTTTTGTCCGCTTTTTACGAGTAAAAATCTTGTCTTCTTTTTTGTTTATATAGTTCTCGTTTCTATTTAAAATTTAACAAATTTTCTATTTTTATTGAATATATATTTTAAAAAATATAATTAAATAATTAAAAATAATAGAGGGGAAAATCAAAATAACAATTAAATGGAACAAATTTTTTTTTTAATCTCAACCCATTAATCTACATAACTAAAAAAGAGGGTTTTTTACTACAGAATTTATCATGAACCAATAAATTACTATTTTTCTCTTATTTAGTTAATTAGGTTATTAACTTTCTAAGAGTTTTTAGGTCAATTTCGCGATTTTTTTAAACTAAAGAATACCCTCTAGCTTGTTTGTATTTGTATTAGAAGGGCTTGAGGTCCTTAGAATATGAACTAAAAATAATTTATTTCTTTTACTTTTCAATCTTTTTCTCCCTCATCGAATTCTTTGTTTTTTTTTTTTTTCATTTCAATTCACTTTTTCTATCCGCGAAAGTCAGTAAATTTTTTCGTCGACACCATTAGTTGTAATTTGTTTCCTCAACCTCTAGACACCTATTGTGTTACATTTTTTTTTGTTCAATTTGTTTCTTAAATTATGTACTTAATGAAAATTGATACCTAAAGAATGAATAAAAGATAATAAATACAAATTATAATTTTCACTTTAACATTGTAGCCAAGCAAAGAAGAAGAAAAGTATAAGAAGTATAAAATTTTTAGAATTATAATCTTTATTATATATGTATAGTATATATGTATATATATATATGTAAATGTTAACTAAATAAAGAAAAAAATATTGTCATAATGTATATTATCAATTTTTAACTATGTATTTAACATATAATATTATAAAATATGTGTCCAAATATATGTGTATAAAATTTATTATCTATTGTTACTTTTGTCTTATTTAGATTTTAATACTTTACAAATATTGTTATTTTTCATATTTCGATTAAAAAAACCTGGTGCAACACGCAGATTTTTGTGCTTGTTATTGTAAAACGATGATAACTAAAACTACTTTTAAATACATCAATTAAAAAAAGAGTTAATGTCATCATTTCTCCCGATACTTTAACCCGAATCTCAAATTGTCCATATACTCTAATTTGTTACATCCGTTCTCCGTATATTTTTAAAACGTCTCAAATTTATCATTCCGTTAATTTTTCCGTCCAAAATTGCCATGTGTCATGTAATTAGATAGATTTTTGTGCATTTGTAGGTGAAATTATGTTTTTGCCACTATTTGATATTTTTCTTCTCTTATTATTATTATTACTTTTTTGTGCACGACGCATCATTAATTCATATTGACTGTTGAGATATAAAAATTATTGTTGGTCCATTTTCCATTAACTTAAGCTTTTGAGATGAATAAATAATTTAACGTAGTATCAGAGTAGAAGGTCTTGAATTCAAGCCCTTGCAAACCTATAAAATTTTCTAAAGGAAAGAACCCTTTTTAGATAACACGGTACGTTTATAATTATGCAACTAGAGCTGACAATACATGATAATTAAGTGACAATTTTACTACAATAAATTGACATTTGTTTAAAAAAACTAATTTTAAGGACACTTAGCTGTAGTAGTCCAACATTTGTCATTTAAACATGGAAAAATTTAGAGAAATGCCACACTTTAGGTGATATATTTAGATTCATGATATTTTTTGACTCATCTTTGTATCTTATATTATTTTTTAAAGAAGAAAAAAGTAATATTAAGTACAAAAATATAAAACGATATTAGACGTAGACAATAATTTGAATATTCGACTTTTCATCAAATTTTCTCTTATATATGCACATATCGGTTTCCAATACTATGCATTGCCATGTAGTATATTCACTTAGTATCCATCTTCATATTCAAAATTTTGGGTAATGGAGTATGGCGATAATAGGAAACTATAGAACAATGAAAAATAAACTTTCAATCTTAGCTAGGGATTCATAGACTACCGCGCTTTGAGGACTGGGATTTATAGACTAATCAAATTTGAGAATCTATTTAAAGGGAAATTTTGAGAAATGCTCTTTTATATATATATATATATATATATACATTAATGCCTCTTTTGCATTACACTTTTAGTTTATATCTCAAATTTTATAATATAAATATAAAATAGAAACAAAAGAAATACATCACTTGAGATATAGATTATTAAGTGATATTTAAAATGACCTTATTTTGCAATTCTCACTTTTAAAAATGTACGTAATATTCGTTTTTTTAATCAAAGATCTATTTTAGCAAATAAAGTATTTACCTTATTGAATAATGCAATACTTAACAAATTAGAGCATATTATTTACCTATCAATCTATCATGGTATTTGGCCAGTAGTAAACATAGTAAATAATAATTGTGGAAATTTTACCAAAAGCATATTTTTAACTAAAAAATAATAATTGTGATTTTTTTTTTCTAAGGAAAATATTCATATTTTTCTAAGGGAATAGGCATGCTTGTGTACACTATCGAAGAGTTTCAAAGTTTTAAGAAAATAGTTATAATAAATTTAGTAAATTGGTTGTAAACTATTTTAGTTTAGCAACAAATTGTTTTACCTTGGAGATAAATTTTTTATCCCGAATTTTTGTACATTATATTTTGTTATAATAAGAAAATGTGTTACTAGTTATAGCTATTTTTTAAAACTTTAGTTATTAATTAAAAACTCACTTTCAAATAAAAAAAACTATCTACCTATTATTCAATATAATATCAAAAATAGACTAATTATCATGATATGTCTTAATATAAAATTTAGAAAGATAAGACATATGGTAGACTTGTTTGATGAAAAATAATTCGCATTCGAACTCTATTGTTCTTAATGAGTCATATGTGAAATTACCGTTAGAATATTCTTGCAACTACTTCTCTTCATCTTAAAAAAAAATGAAAATACAAATACGAACAAAAGAGATTCTTAAGTTAAGGATGTTCATAGAGAACGATTCTCAACTAATTAATTTACTTTTTTAGTAAATTATACAGCTTAAAAAAATAATTTTACGGGTTAACGTCCCTTACTCAGAATTTTCTACTTATAAATGTGGTGTGTCTAGATTGTGATTTTTTATTTATTTTGTTGACTGTGGTTCATGCATTGAGATGGGATTGGAATATGAAAATGCAAAAGATGCTGGCCAAGAATTGAGGGCCCACGAACGATTTAGTTTAACAAAAAAATGGGGGCCCACTTTAGATAGTTCCAAATCCGTTACTGGGTAAAGGAGGGTCCACGTGGAAATTGCCCATCCCTGTTTTGGGACCCACACAAGTCACCATCCAAATCCTCAGATTATAGGATTAGGCTTTTCTCAGATCAAATCTAACTATGTTGTTTGTAAAGATTAGATAGCATAGCATCTTCTGTTCCATCCCACTGCAACAAGAGCATAATTCTTCCCCCACAAAGATTATAACTTTTTTTTTTATATATATAAATTTTATCGTTATTATTTATACACCACAACATAAAATTAACAAAATAAAGACTATACCCATGTTCTTAGAAGACAGACATACATCCCATTTGAGTGACAATTACTTGACTAATTCATTTTCTAATTGTTTTTACATTGATGTCTTACTTTTGTTTAAATTATGTCTTTTCTTAGGTTGTTTTTTTCCTATTATTATTATTACTTTATTAGAGTGGGTCCTATGATCTCTCAAAACAAGAGGTAAAGTAAACCCAAAAAAAAGAAAGAAAAAAAATTTGGTGTGTCCCACGAGTGCCAGCTTTAGTGATACATGGTGTGGGAAAAGTCTATTTTGAAGTTGATGTAGTGCATTATGACTTATGAGCCTTAGAAATCAAGGGCAATTGTGACATTTGTGTTGCCTTAATCAAGGGAAGCAAAACACATTAGAAAAGCAAACAATTCACATAAATTGGTTATGACCTCATAGACTATACTCAATGGGGAAACAAAAAAACAAAAAATTGAAGAAAAAGATCATCATCCAATGAGCTTTGTGTTGGTGCTTAATTTTTCTGCAGAGCATTTTAGACTTCTTATCCCAAATCCTATCAACACTAGTGGTGAAAAGAAAACACATCAACAAAGGAACATATTTCTCACATGATTGTTATTTCGACATTTCAATACCCACTTAAATTAAGCTTTAATGGCTACTATTAACTATAAAGCATACTCTATTAATTGTGGAGTTCATAAAATGTCAAATTTTCACTGACATTGATCTGCACATAGTGTGTTCTTCCAATACAATTCTAATGATTTATGTTAATAGATTTTTATTGTTTGGTGTCAGACGAGTCTCGATTTATGTATAGTACATCTATACATGTCAAGCACATAACAAGTCTCTTCAAAATGAAGGGTGACAAGACTTTTTTTTTTTATAATAAATTTGTTAACCCGTGATTTTTATTTATTTATTTTTTCAAAACTTGCATTATTTCATGAGTTGAAGAAGGGAGAGACAAGACACCTTCCCATGTACCATAGTGATGTAGATGTGATGTTGTTGAGCTTCATTATGAATTGAGTCATTTGAAAAATTAACCCCATGTTTGGGATGGTCATTTTGGCCACTTTTTTTTTAATTTTTTGAGATGAAAAAAATAATTTAAAAATAATTTGGAATAGTTTGAAAATAGTCAGTAAAAATATGTAAGAATGATTTGATTTTACTAATTTTGAGATGTGATGAATGGTTGAAATTTAAAGATATTGTATAAGGATTTGAAAAGTTAAAAAAAAGTGGGATGGTTTGTAAGATTAAAAAAGTTGAAAAAAATAAAAAAATAGAATAAAATAGAATGAGTGAAATGGGTGGGCCAAACAAATTGTAAGACTTTCTATAATGTTTTTTTAAAAAATTAAAGTCTTTCTACAATATTCAATTTTACTAGTGATTCACATAACATTAGAGATATAACATTATAAAATATTATTAATATTTTATAATGTTATATATATTTTTTTTTGTATAACGTCAAGTGCTGTACCGGCATAAATGAAGCTTTATCGAATTGGCCCTAAATAAATTGAAAAAAAAAAAACATTTATGTGAATACACACACATGAAAGCCCACACTACGTAATCCAAAATCTATGGATAACATATATAAATATAGCAAAGGATAATAACATGCTCTGTTCAAATACAGAGAACAGAGACAGAGAGTGAGCAACAAAGTTGTAACAAAACACAAAACCCATATTATTGTTTAAGAACAACCAACCCCATAAATGTGGGGCAATTACCCTCCACATGGCGCGTAAATGCCTGCTTTTAACAACTCGTGGGTCCCAAAAACTTATCACAAATCTAAGGCATAAAGGCTTAAGGAAGAAAGTGGGCCCTTTGGATTATGATAATCAAATAGGGCATGACTAGACCCCAAAAATAAAAATAAAAATAAAAAAGAGTGAATTTTTGTAGTATGAATTAAAAGAAAATTATCTCGATAATAATGCCATTAAGCAGAAACTCTCCGTTAATTTTTCATATTACATCACCAAAATTTTTCTAGCATTTCTACGTAACATGACATTCCAGAGCAAGATTTTTGCAAAACTTTGAAAGGTTCATATTTAAATGCCCATATATATATATTGATGTAAGATTTTATATTTCAAGAATATACCCAATTAACATCGATCGAGTCTATCAAAAAAAAAAAAACGCAATCTTTTTTACTCTAATTGTATATACTTAATCAAGACTACTACTAAATATAATATCTTATTGTACAGCTTTAAAACCCGATCCAGAGAGGAACAAGTAGAATTTATGAGTTCAATCGAATCCATTAACAATTCAGTAAGTTTTTTGTAAGATTTCTTTTCTTTTTGTTTTTCCCACTCGATTTGCACAAAAATGGTAATAAATTTAGCAGCCAAACGAAAGTTGCTTTGCTTTTAAAAACCACCACAATTAGAATTTTCATTTTTTTCTTTTTTTCTTTTTTAACTGTTTGTTAAAAACTCCTCAAAAACGCCTTAAAGCTCAGACCTCTGTTGTAGCCTTTTCCAATCTCTCTCTCTCTCTCTCTGTCTCTGGTCCCCTCAAGTCTGCTCGGCTTTCGCCGTCTTCTACGTCCACTTGGAACTCTCTCTCTCTCTCTCTCTCTCTCTCTCTCTCTCCTCGAGCTCACTCACACTGACTCTAAGATTGCACTTTTCTTGGGATTTTTTTTTTTACTCCAAAGTCAAAAAAAAAAAAAGAGAGAGAGACCAGCTTTCACATGTTAAATCTTAATGCATGTGGATTAGCGTTTAGCTCTCAACACCAAGAACGAGAAAAAGCCCTTCACTTTGGCTTTGTTGCTTCTTCTCTGGCTCTTCTTTATGGTTTTGAAATTTTGTTTTATTGGCTGATTAAGGAAGATTGCGATCTGGGTTTTTTTCTGGGTTTTTTATTGGGTGATTGGAAAAATGGGAAAAAAAAAATGAATTCTTTGAACGCAAAGTTGCTTAATTTGGAGGTTTTGATTGATCTTTTGGTGGGCGATCTTAGTGAGACTTAAAGAATTGGTTTGACTGGTACTTTACTTGTTTTACCCAATTTTATATTTGTGTTTATTAACTTACTGATAAGGACTTTAGTATTTAAACAAGGCAAGATTTTATTCTGTATATATTTTATATATCTGTAAAAGGAATAGTATTTTTCTTTTTCCTTTTTTGATATGTGTTCAACTGGGATTGTCTCATAGCGGGGTTTCGCCCTTGTCTTGGCTTTTACTACTCTCTACAAAATTCTCTCTCTGTGGGTTTTTTTTTTTTTTTTTGGGTTCTTTGAACTAAGCATTAAGAGTCATAGTTTTTCCAAAACCTGCCAATAATGAACAAAAGCTTGGACCTTTGGAGGCATTTCTGAGTGATCAAAAATACAGTCGGTGACTTTCCCAAACTCTCTCCATAACCATCTTCAAACTTCAAACCATGCCTTTGTCAGAGCTTTATGGGTTGGCTAAGAGAAGGGTTGATCAAAGTCAAGATTTTGAGTAAGCACTTCTCAACTCATGTCATGAAAATTCTTTTACATTTGAGCCACTTTCTCATGTAATCTTTCTGGGGTTTATGTTGGTGGGGTTTTATCATTAATTTTTTTATTATATTTACTTTTTCATTGCAGACCTGGGAATGATGTGTTTGAGCTTGTATGGGAAAATGGTCAAATCACAGCACAAGGCCAGTCAAGTAGAGCTAGGAAAGAGCCAACTTGTAATAGCTTATCGTCTCACTGCTTGCCATCTTATACCCCGAAATCCCGGGACAAGGGCTTAGCCGGAAATGGCATAACCAACGCCACAAGGGCAGGCAAGTTTGGGACAGTTGTGGACTCTGTCATGAGCGAAATCCCAATGTCTGTGCCGTCCGAGGAGGTCGGCTTAAGCCACGACGACGACATGATTCAATGGCTGAACTACCCGCTCGACGCGTCGTTGCAGAGCGAGTACTGTCCCGACTTCTTGCCGGAGCTCTCCGGTGTCACTGTCCATGAGAATTCCAAGAGTAACAACTTTGCGGCGAACGAAAAGAGCGCTTGTAACCAGCTTTTTAGGGACTCCAATGCCAACTCTGTGGGCTATTCTGCTAGTTTAGACCAAAGGAATGCCTCGAAGGCCGTTGCTCCGACGGTTGGCGGCGATGTTGTTAGGCCTAGAACCGGTGCCAGCCAGTTGTGTCCAGCGTCGTCGTCTCAGCAATGTCAAACAATGTTTCCGAATCTCAGATCAAGGGCTTTGGACACAAATGGTGATAGTGGTGGCGGTGTAGCTCACCATGCTGTTTGTAGCGATTCTGCTCGAGTTGCTTCTACTAGTTTTCCTAGCGGGAAAGTGCAGAAGCTAGACCCATTACCGCCTAGTACTAGCTCCAATCTGATCAACTTTTCGCATTTCTCGCGGCCTGCAGCCCTTGCAAGGGCTAATAGTAATCTTCAGAGTTTATCGAGCATCGAACGGATGTCAGTTAAGGACAAGGCTTGCGCTGCAAACGGTAGTAGTCCTCCTAAGCCGGGATTAATTGATCCGAGTAGCAGGGTAAGGAGGGAAACTGGCTTGCAAGTAACGGAGGGTAGGTCTCGTGCTGAACCGAGCGCTGGTGCTAAGCATTCCGAGGCTGGTCTCCGAGAGGACGTGGGTAAGAACGATACAAACTCCCACCAAATAGCTTGCGAGAGTACAACTGGGGCTCTGCCGGATGGCGAGAAGAATACGGAGCCTGTGGTTGCTTCGTCTTCTGTTTGCTCGGGCAATAGCGTGGAGAGGGCTTCCGAAGAGCCTACACATGTTCTCAAGAGGAAATTTCGCGATGCCGAGGACTCTGAATGCCAAAGTGAAGTAAGTTAGAACAGCAGTTTCACATAGCTTTTCATTCTTTCCTAATCTTCAAACCGATTAACCAGGAAACCATCATGTCCAGGATGTCGAAGAAGAATCAATCGGTGGTAAGAAACACGCTCTTACTCGCGCTTTGGGTTCCAAGCGAAGCAGAGCAGCAGAAGTGCATAATTTATCTGAGAGGGTAAGCTGAAATGATCACTTGAGTGTTAGTTTTGTTTTTGGTTCTGTCTGAATTTTAGAATTTGAGAGTGTTGCTTCACTTGGACTTTGTTTGATCAGAGGCGAAGAGATAGGATCAACGAAAAAATGCGCGCTTTGCAAGAACTCATACCAAATTGCAACAAGGTTAGCGACCATATCAATTGTCAGGACGGAATTTCTGTAAGTCTCGTTATGTTTTTTTCCCACAATTCGGTTAGACTGATGTTTTGATCCATTATGGCATTGCAAGGTGGACAAAGCTTCCATGCTCGATGAAGCTATTGAGTATCTGAAGACGCTTCAACTTCAAGTACAGGTACTATTTCATTTTCAAAATCAAGTAGTATTTCCTTTTTGTCGAATTCAATAGTAAGGCGGAAATATTTTCAACTCGTGTGCAGATTATGTCATTGGGCGCTGGTTTGTGTATGCCGCCGATGATGTTGCCCGCGGGAATGCAGCACATGCACCCGCCCCACATGGCTCATTACTCAGCGATGGGGATGGGGTTGGGGATGGGGCTGGGAATGGGATTTGGTATGGGAATGCCCGATATGAATGGAAGCTCATCTGGCTACCCTATGATTCAAGTCCCTCCTCTGCAGGGAGCGCATTTCCCTGGCCCTCAGATGCCGGGGCACAATGCAGTGTTGCACGGGATGGGAGGGCCTAATCTGCAGATGTTTGGGCTTCCCGGTCAAGGGATTACGATGCCAATGCAGCGCCCGCCCTTAATGCCTGTGATGGGAGGGCCTTTTATGAAGCCATCTATGGCACTGAATCCATGCGGGGCGGGTGGTTCGATGGAAAACATGGAGCCCGCGGCGCAGCCATACACTGTGAAGGATCCAGTGGTGCAAAATGCCGGGGCCAATAGTTCAATGAATCAGACGCCTTCTCAGGTCTGTGCACACCGTGCCAAGGAGTAGTTCTTTTACTTGTCACTGAATCACTTTCTTTCTCAGTAAAATTTTCTCATCTCAGTTGGGAAACAATATTAGCTTAAAGGGTTTCAATTCAATGATTATGTAACATTCCTCATTATTCTTTTGTCACAATCAAAGACTTTTTTGTGTGTAAATAGAGGAAAGACATGTTAGAGAAGCTAGTTTCTCATTACTAGTCTTTAACCACTGTTTGTTTTAGCCTATCTCAGTTTGTTGACTGAGATCTGAGATCTGTTGTTCCCAATCCCATGCAGTGAAACTTTCCTTTTGTTTTATAATATATTTACTTTTTCTGCTTGTGCAAACGAAAATTAGTTGGAGTTTACAAGATACTAATTGGAGCACTCTAAAAGTAAACAACACTTTAATATGCTTTATTGTTCTTTACTTTCATTCCACTAAACTCTCACCTTTTTTTGTTTTTGACACAGTGCCAAGCAACAAATGAGGGATTTGAACTTGAACGGCCAGCTTTGGTGCAAAGCAATGTTCAAGCGTCCAACGCTAATGCAAGCAAAGCTTCCGCCTCTGCGAACGCAAATGACATTGGGCCTAGCGGAGCAGCAAGTAAGTAGATATTGACAAATTCCAAATCCTCAGTACTTATCGAAAGTTCACTGTCAAAGAAAGTGGGGAAAAATGTTCCTGGTTTTGGTTCGAGGTTATAACTGAAACACAAGTATCGATGATTGAGAACCGAGGAGATAAATCCGTTTTTGCAGCGTCGTCTTTTGCTCGTTGGCACTAGATATAGGGTACCTCGGAGTAAAGTGAGGTTTCGAACCTGTACAATAGTATGTAAGTCTTACTTTGAGGAGGGAAAAGCAACAATGTGGCAGAGATTTTGGTACCTTAACAAGACTCGGCAAAACCTTTTCTCTTGCAGTTTTTGTAAATTTTAGTTGGTGAGACCTGTGCTATCAGATTCAGTCCAATGTAAGAGTTACAACGTAGCGTTGTTATGTATTCAAGTTTGTGTTTTTTGAGACCACCCATTGCAATTCTTTCAACATTGAAGTCTATCAATGTCTGACTTAAGCCAAACCATTCTGAATTTCTGATACAACATGAAACTGGGCATTTTGTTTTGTTTTTCTGTGATAGTAATAAATCAATATTCACTTTTATTTGGTTTCCAGATGTTATTTGAATCTGCAGTCTGCAGACAAATGGTCAAAGTAATTATCTGACAATAATCAGATTCTATGAATGGTCAAAGTAATTATCTGACAATAATCAGATTCTATGAATGGTCAAAGTAATTATCTGACAATAATCAGATTCTATGATAAAATCAATAATTGACAACTTAATACAATAACAATATATATTATATTTAATTTACTAAAATCTGACTGAAGTTGATTTTTAAAATTATTTTTAGGTAAAACATAATGGAAGAATCTTAATTAAAAATAGTTTTTATCTGATAGTTACTTAAGCTACAATCAAAACGTGACCAAACATCCCTACCTATTGCATTTAGGGACCTATATATATATATATATAATATTATCTATGTGATATAAGATTATAATCTGTTTCTGTCAGCTAGACTGATCAATGCAAAAAAGAAAATCACATGGTTAAATTGTCCAGCGATCAGAGACCTGGTCATTTATAGCTCAATTTACCTTCACCGTTTGAAAAAAATAAAAAATAAAAAATCTCATCTCACCTAAGTGACTTGAAAAATCAATTATCGCAAAAGAATTGATGACAAGAGTACAATTTCCTGAATCACAATGATAATCACAACTTTTACAACTAATAACAAATTGTAACAATAATACACAACTTCACAAACTACAAGAGTTATTTCCCACTTCATAACGAATAACAATCAAGCTTCACCACCAACAGAAAAAAGACTACTCACAAACTGAAAAAAAAAAAAAAAAAAATCAATGTGATCATAAAAGATACAACAAAACCCAACAAAAAAAGAAAAAAAGAAAAAAGAAAAGAAAGAACAATTTCCTATATAGTGTTTGTATATATAGCATGCATGCTTATACCCTTCTATATACACACACATGCCTCTTTTTACCACCAAACCTTTGAGAGCCAACACAAAACAAGAAAGACCAAGAAAAAGAAACCAAATCAAAAAGACCTTCCTATTCTTCTCGTCAATGCTGTTTTCACAATCATTTGACTTTGATATCACCTTTGGCCTCAGAGGCAGGAGTTTTGCTCGGAGATTTCCCAATGATGGCCTTCTTTGCCTTCACCAGTGAGTGTTTCACCTTTGATATGATGTTGTTAGACTGCTTCTGATGGGCAGGCTTGGCCTGAACTTCCTTCCCTGCCGCCGCCGCCGCCTTCGTGTCCTTGTCCTCCTGATCGCCTTCTTTTATCAGAGTCTCGAGCTTCCTGTCCGACTTCTGGATGTCCCCGGAGCCGCCTTTTTCCTTCTCCGCCTCGGCCTTCTCCTGCTCCGCTTCCTTCACTTCAGTGTCGTCAGTCTCCTTCCCGGGTTCCACTTCGCGAACGTCTCTAGTTTCTTCGGGTTTTTCGGTCTCCTCTTCTTTGGCTTCGGTCTCAACTTCGTCGGTTTTTTCGGCTTTCTCTGGTGCTTGTTCGGTTTCCTTCTCTTTCACTTCAACCACTGTTTGCTTGGTCTCTTCAACTGCTTCACTTTGGGGCTTGTCCGTTTCGGTTTTTTCGGGTTCTTTTTCCTTGACTTCAGGCTCAGATTTCTTGGGCTCTTCTTGTGCTGGTTCAGTTTCCTTCTCTTTCACTTCAACCACTGTTTGCTTGGTCTCTTCAACTGCTTCACTCTGGGACTTGTCCGTGTCGGTTTTGTCGGGTTCTTTTTCTGTTATTTCGGGCTCTGGTTGCTTGGTTTCTTCAACTGGTTCTGCCACAGCGGGTTTTTCAACTTCAGGCTCAGATTTCTTGGGCTCTTCTTGGGCTTCTTCACTTCCCTTTTCTTCCACTTCAGGCACTGTTGGCTTGGCCTCTTCAACTACTTCACTCTGGGGCTTATCTGAGTCGGTTTTTTCGGGTTCTTTTTCCTCAACTTCAGGCTCAGATTTCTTGGGCTCTTCTGGTGCTTCTTCAGCTTCCTTTTCCTTCACTTCAGGCACTGTTGGCTTGGCCTCTTCAACTACTTCACTCTGAGACTTATCTGTGTCGGTTTTTTCGGGTTCCGTTTCCTTAACTTGGGGCTCAGGTTGCTTGGATTCTTCAACTGTTTCACTCACAGTAGTAGCAACGACTTCCTCCAAAAACTTTTCCTTCACATCAGGCTGATCAATCGGCTTGGATTCTTCAACCGGTTTATCAACGGCACTAGTCACTGGCTCTTGCTTTCCCTCGCCGACCGCCTCATCGCTGCGCGTTACTCCAACTGAAGCGGGCGTCTCCTCCTTTTCCCGCGCCTCAACCTCGACTTCCTTTGCCTGAATCGAGCTCTCTTCTTTAGCTGCATCGCTCGAAACCTCAGCCTCCTTTTCCTCTTCAGTTCCCGCACCGCCTTTTCCTTTCTCGACCACAGCTTCCTTCGCTGTCTCCTCCGCAACACTAGCCTCGACAGCCTCGACAATCACTGAGCTTTTCGCGCTCTCTTCAGCTTCGACACTCTCTTTCAGCGTGCTCTCTGCCACAACTTCACTCAGAACCTTCTTTTCCTCTTCTGCAGCCGTAACCGCCGCTACAACCTCGGGAGCAGACGAACCATCTACTTCTTTCGTGTCGACTTTCTCATCTTTATCTGCTTTAACTTCCTCCAAGGACACAGATTCCTCAACCTTATCAGCCGAAGACACCTCAGTTTTAGGCACATCAAGCTCGGAATCCTTCTTCTCGCCTTGCTCAGCAAGTTTGCTCAATTGGTCCGGCTTTTCCTCCGCTTTAGGCGCCTCAACAGGCTCCTCTTTGACAGCAACTTCCTCCAATGCGTCCCTCGGTTTTTCGACGACATCAACGCTCTTCGGTCCCTCGTCTTTCGCTTTCTCAACAACCTCGTTCACCGCAGCCTCCGAGGCCTTCTCAACCTCGGCCTTATCTCCGGGCAAGGGAATCGTTGGGCTCGGCGCATTCTCGGCATTGGCTTCCTCTTCCTCTGCATCACCTTCCTTGGACGAAGAAGCACTGCCTTCTACTACAGAAGGCGATTCGACCGCCTTTTCGGTTGCGGAAATAGCAGAAGTGGCTTGTGTTGTGCTTGGTGAGTCCTCAACTTTGGACTTCTCTTCACCAATTTCCTTAGGCAATGAAGTGGCTGTGTCTTGATCTATTGCCTTTGCTTCTTCTTTTACCACTTTCTCAACTTGCTGCGAAAAAAAAAAAAAAGGAAAAATGAAAAAAGAGAAATTCAATCTTTAAACCAAGAAAAACAAATCCAATAGGAGAAGAATCACTTGTCATGTGGTTTTTGTGATGATGAATTGGCAATAACAATTAGGTGAGACTGGTTTTATCATAATTCATATCTCTTGGAAACAAGAAAGTTTGAAAACTAGAAGTAGCTAGGTGATTACTTGTCATGAGGTTTTTTTTTTTTTTTTTTTTTTTCAGACTTTGCTTTGGACCATTTTAAGACTCTACAACAGAAAATTATCATTTATCTGCTATAAGCCTATGTATGTTCTTAGACTATGATATTATGCCAACGAAAAAAAAAAAAGGAAAACAAAGCTCTGTGATTAGACTAGCGCACATATTTTCTCGTCAAGCCTTGGTTCAAAGCCATAAAAGATATATATATATATATATATATATATGCATACATACACAAAAGACCAAAAAAGAAAGACCACTTATGAATTGAAAAATAATAGATAACATAAGATATCATGCAAATCCATTAAACAAAAGAGTTAATAAGCAAGATCAGAAGGTCTAGTCATAAGGAAAACTAAACAAACAAGAAAAGATTTAGATTTATGTATATAAATACACGGCTTGATAACTGAACTCATAAACATAGAAATAAGAACTTATATATTTACTAAAAGGGCAAAAAAAAAAAGTTCTCAAAATCACCAACCTCATGAGTGACAGAAGTTTCTTCATGAGGTACTGCAACAACAGTCTCACTAGTAGCCATGAGAGAATCAATACCAAAACTGAAACTTTGGACTTCTTTGACAAGTTTTCAAATGATGAAGAAGATCATAAAAAAGGAAAAAAGAATGATATGGTTGGCAACAACCCAACTAGCCAACCTCAACTATCTTTCCTTTTTTCTCTTTTTTATTTTTTTTTAGAGCGAAGCTGAAGAAGAAAATAACACACACTCACTCACAAAAGAGGAAATAAAATAAAAAGAAGAAAGAAAAAAAAACAGGTTGTCAAAGACAGGCTATGTCACATGATCTGGCATGCTTGGAATGATTAGCAATTGGATTCCAATAAATTTTATCTAACACCAAGAAATAAAAATGAAATTGAATTATATATTAGAATATAGAGTGGATATCTCTTATTGCAAAGTGACAAACTTTAATGTGTGAGTCGGGGACCATAGAATTGATCATTTTTAAACGGTCGAAAAATTTAATACTAAACATGATTGATCACCTTGCAATAGTGCTTGTGGATCCCAGCCTAGAAAGTGGTTTCTCTATGGAATTACAACTTCCAAACATTTGTTGTTTAATTTTTTTTTTCAAATAGAAAATTAGTGTAAAAGAAGAAAGAACCTATTTAAAGGGCAGATATGGGTTGGCATTTGGTATGTATTTAATTGGCTAAATTAGAGATTCAGATATTGTTGTGTTGAGGGATAGAGTACATAGTAGATATCTTGATAATTTAATATTATTTATTGAAATTACAAGCTCCAAAATTAGAAATTATTAAGGGACAGAGTACATATATATTTTAAGAAAATAGATAATGTTTTTATTAATTAAAAAAATAATTATTTTCTTAATTATATGATGTCGTGATTTTATCTTTATAATCTTAATTTTTTATATGCTAATGTCTAATTTTTTTTGAGAAATTATAGCGAATACCCAATTTTTAAAACTTAATGTAAGTTATTACCCAATCTTTTGAAAAATGTAACCAATTACCCAATGATGCAATTACTTACACATTGACAAGTGGTGGTAATTCACTTTGTTACCAAAAGCATGTGCAAGTAATTCACAAACTGACTAGAAACTCAATTACTTCAAAAGTTTGGGTATTTATTTTTATTGTTATATAAATTGTGGGTATTTGCCTACTTCACCCATTTTTTTTTAACGTTAACCATTTTCTTGAAATATAAGTAAAAAATGTCAAATATCAAAGAACCAAACTAATAATATTTTCTTTCTTAATTAATTGCAATCTAGTTTAAATGGGTTGGCATTTGGCATTTATTATGTATTTATATTAACCAAAGCTATGAGATACAGATAATGGGGTGTTAAATTAATACTTTAATAAAAGTAGACATGTTGATAAACATAATTCAACACTAAACATGATTCATCACCTTGCAATATAGTCCTTGTGGATCCCAGCCTAGAAAGTGGATTCTCTATGAAATTACAAGTTCCAAACATTTTTTTTTTCTTAACACCAAATTAGTGTAAAAGGGAAAAAAAAAAATATATATATATATATATATATATATATATAATGAAAGGAAAGCATGGATTGGGCATTTGATATTTAAATATGTGGAAGAGTCTCAAATGGGGAATTCCCCACCACAGGGAACAGTTCTGGATCGTCAGATTTACCTTTTAGTGGATCCCACTATTTAAAAATATTAATTTGACGATCCATAACTGTTCTCCGTGATGGAGAATTCCTCACCTGAAAATTTTCCTTATAACATTTATATTAAAAGTGACTAAACTTGAGAGATTCAGATAATGTTGTGTCAAGGACTTTAGCAAAAGTGCACGTAAATACTAGACATATAGAAAGAAAGGAATCAATTCAATTGTTTTTCCTTTGTGTAATGACATTGAAATGACTTTAGAGAGAGAGAGAGAGAGAGAGAGAGACGATGGGCCTTGGAGCCCATCACCTAAAAAAGTAGTTTAGAGAAGGCTTTTCAGAGCTCACATGGGTGGCCCTGCTTGCTTTGATATAGCAAATTAAATGTTTTTCTCTTCTCTTCTTTATGAAAAGGAAAGGAAAGGAAAGCCATGCAGATGTGTTAAAAGCATTACGATATATATATATATATATATATTTTTTTGCAGTTCCAACTTGGAAGTTGGAAACCGCCAAAAGAGAAAAAGAAAAACAAAACAAACAAGAGAGAGAGAGAGAGAAAAAAAAGTTGTGCAACATCCAAAGACCATTCCAACAAACGCCGTTGCAAAACAAAATGGTATAGTGCTCTTCTTTGTGGATAGCGAGTCTTGGCCCTTTAAGATATTGGTCTGCAATTGAGCTACTAAACTCGTACATCCACTTATGTTGCAAATTGAAGTGAAAGATTGAAGCCCAATAACATCTTGGACTTGATTGCTCTTAATCACTTTTCTCCAAAAAAAATTGTGGATTTCCCAAGACAAGCTCTCTTTCTCTCCTAAAAGGGCGAAATGCCAAAAAAAAAAAAAAAAAAACAGACATTTTAAGTACGGTAATAATTTACGTTCCAAATGGATTGCTCCTCAATTTCTACCCTATGTTTATGTGTAAAAACGAGGTAAAAATTATATGTGTAATACAAAAGGATCTATAGATTAATATCACAAAAACGGGCCTTCCTCAAAATCACCCCTCCTAAAATGGAAACCTGAAACAGCAAATGCCTAACAGGAAATGAGGATGGTGGAGAAAATACCACCTTGGGAATTTTTATTTTGATTCATGTGACTTTTAGATTATATTAATCGAGCTCACGGGCACACGTAATAATTTTATTTGATAAATTAGTCAAATTACAATTTAAAATCTTAAATAACTATAACAAAAAAATTAAATATGTTTTACTAAATAAACAAAAAGTCGCAAAAAGATTCAAAATTTTCCTTCTATCACTAAATTAGAGAACAAAAAAAATAATTCAAAAGAAAACAATATCAAATTTTAAAAAGAGAGAGAAAATCAGAGAAACAAAATTAAAATTTTTAGTGAAAAAAAAACAATATGAAAACTATAATAACACATATAAGGCGAAAAAAGTAAATAAGAAATAAAGTAAAAAATTAAATTTATTCAGATTCAAATAAGCACATTTGAATGAGTGTCAAAAAAATGAGAAAAAATATATAACCAACCACAATAAGGAATTTTTTTTTTCCGAGCTCAATGCGGAACAAAATTGTTGTTAAAACCGGAGTATTAGATTTAAAAATTTAATTGAAAAACGAAAAAGGAGCATAAAAAAAAGGAAAAAATAGGAGTAAAAAAAAAAAAAGAGGGAGGAGGGTGCGGAAGGAAGCCGTGCACAACATGCACTCGCTTCGCCCATCCCGACGTGGCATGACGCACGTTAGGTCTAATTTCTACAATTACACTTAGGTCCTTGCTTTTTGTTTTTATACTCCTATTTATTGATTTTTAACCCCCCCCATCTTTTATTTTATTTATACTTGGACCTAATTTAAAAAAAAATCATTTTCACCCCATAACCGCTTTGAAAAAGCGTGATGAAACCGCCAAAGAAATGTTTATTGCACATTAATTATAGTTTGATATACATCTAATGGCACTTTTTGTGTTTCTTTATAAAAAAGTGACATAAGGTGTAATAATAAGTTCTAAATTGACATAAATTCAAATATGCATGTAAAAGGTGTATTTTTCTAAATTTCGACAAGACTACTTCTCGACCTTGTTGGATTGGAATCCAATTGTATGGGCTAGCGGGCAATTTATTGAGCCCAGTCAACTATTGAGTTCGGTCGACGAGTCAAAATGCTAGAGAGGATATTTGGTGGTTCGTTATGTATGCTTTGATAATCACGTTAAAATGTATTAAAGTTGGTTGCAAAGTGGTATTTTTCTAAATTTTCCATTCAAGGGTTAACATAAATATGTAGATGATTTCAAAATATATTCAATTAAAAGCAGCACTAGTAATGTTTACCTTGTGTGCTTTTCTACATAAAAAGTAAAATGTCAAAACAAGAAAAAGGAGATTGAAAATTTACGCATTCATTCTCAAACATATATATATATATACACACACACACATATAATGCCACTGTAGAATTTTAAAAATAAGAATTTTTTTTTTCAATAATTTAGCTTAAAGTCAAAGCTTTTTTTTTTTTTTTTTGGTATTTCCCTTTTATTTATTTCTTCTCTTTCTAAACTTCCCAATATATATGGGCATAGACGACCTATATGCGCCATTTTTTAAAGGGAAATTTTGAGGAATACCCCATTCTTGACACAATGATAATCTATACCCCATATGTGTTGCACTTTTAATTTATACCCCAAAATTTACACTACAAATATAGAGTAGAAATGAAGGGAGCACACTACATGGGGTATAGATTATTATTATTTTTTTTTTTGCTAAGAAAAGTGATCATTTCATTGAAAAAGGAAACAGAAAAATACAAGTAATTAAAAGATAAGGAAGATGCTCATTACAGAAGAATTCCATCACCAGTGGAATTGAGCACCCAATGGCTGATCAAATCAGCTTCCTCATTACAAGTACGTGGAATCCAATTAAAAATAACATGATCAAAGTTCGACAGTGAGTTAACAATAGAGTAAAAGCATGACCAGGCCTCCCAATCCGGAGGGGGGGCTGAGGTTGAGAGCGCTTGAACCACTAGGAGACAATCAGATTCAATCCTGATTTTACGAAAATCTGCCCCGAGCTCAAGCCCCAAACCACATGCTAGAAGTTCAGCTTCAAGAGGCGATGAAGCAGGCTGAACTCTTGAGATGGTGTTTCCTACCCTGCCTTCTTGGTTTATACAAACTGCTGCGAGCCCAGCCTTTCCCTCTTTAAAAGCAGCATCCACTTTGATTCTGCACCAGGAGTTGTCATCGTCCACATGACTTGTGGAAATGGTCTGTAGTATATGTTCCGTTAAGGTTGGCCCCTCTTTTCCTCTATTGGCAGAATGATCAGCAATATTCCCTCTAATTCTCAGCAAGATTCTAGGGAGGTCGAGTTTGGATCCCTTAAAGCTCAGTTCATTCCGGGTCTTCCATATCTCTTCCAAAATACAGAGTGCTTTGATTTCGAGATGTTTACAGCCTGACCTTTGTCCTCCTTTTAATATCCAAGTACCAAGATCATAAGGGGAGAGGATTCCCAGTTGATCAATTTTGATACCAAGGATATCAAACCAGATTGCACGGCTAAATGGGCATTCTAAGAATATGTGGAGAGCTGTTTCTTGTGGTTCATGACAGAAGGAGCATTGTTCGTCTAGAGAAAAAATACGTTTCAACCGCTGTCGAGTGGGGGTATAGATTATTAAGTGGCATAAAAAATGGCTTTATTTTGAAATTCTCCCTTTTTTTTTTTTTAAAGGCCCATTTAGAAAGGCAAGTCATACCATTGGACTGGGCTACTATGAGGAAGGCCTTTAATGCCCACCCAACAGCCACTGTGTCTTTTGACCACCACTCTTTCTTTCGGGAGTTTTTGTGGAATGGTCTTATTTTGACACAAATTAACCTGTCACTTATACTTTCTATTATTGTTTTAATTCATATATAATAGAAATTAAGAGAACATAAGTATAAATTATTAATCGTATTTAGAATATTTTGTTTACAATTCCCCCATTTCTTCTTTCTTCTCCTTAGAATTAAAAAATATATATATATATACCACTTCGACACATTATCTGTTTTCTTATATTTATTTTACGAACTGGATTTCTTATATTAGATAAGAATCGAGGTAAAATGACATATGAGGTAGAAATTTGTATAAACATTTAAAATAAGACAACTTTTTAAAATATTTCTCTTTTTTTCAGCGGATGAAATAGAAAATATTCAAATCTACAAAATAATAAAAATAAATACCCAAACTTTTGAAATAATTGAATAACTAGCCAATTCGTTAATTACTTGCACATACTTTAATAACTAAAATTAATTACCACCACCTATCACTGTTTAAGTAATTAAATGACTTAGATATTTTGTTATATTTTTTTAAAAAATTATGTATAAATTTAAATTAAATATTAAAAATTGAGTATTCACCTTAATTTCTCTTTTTTCCGCTATAAAGGTGCGTAGCTTAATGCTCTATTTTTTTTCTTCCTAAGGCATAGATCTATATAATAATCCGGATAAAAGTATGTTAATGTTATGATATAAAGTTTTTTGACACGAAGTTATCTAGTAGATTCAACATTATCAAATATGTTAACATGTCAAATAATTAAATAACATATGTTCGGGAAAAAAAAAGATAACATAAATTATAGTAATTTACTTTTCTTGGTTTATAATGTATTTGACCAAATTTGTGTAAAAATCTAACTAGACCGACTTAATTCTGAAAATTCGTTAAAATTAAGGGTCAGCTAGGTAAATAGTCATTTTGAACTGTGTTTTCAAAAAATAGCCACAGTTCAAAAAATTTAAAAACTAGCCATTACACACTGTAAGAAATTGCTAACAATAACAAAATTACACATAAAATGTGCTGTAAGAAATTTCTGACACGTGTCAAAAATTTCTGAAATGGCTAGTTTTTAAATTTTTTAAAACTGTGGCTATTTTTTAAAATCATTTGTAAACAGTGGCTATTTTCTTAAAATTCCCTAAAATTAATGAGGGAACTAATATGTGTGGGGACAAATAAAATCCCTCTTACAAATTAAAGCGATTTCTATTTGGGGTTTCATATAATTCTAATTAAAAAAAAAACTTTTCAATCTATGACCTAATCTCAGCTCACATCTATGATTAAGAAACAATCTTATCTAAACTAATGGTCAGATTTGATATAACACTTTTCCTCACTCTCTCTTGATTGTCTGGAGAAGGTAACTTGTGGCTAATTAGAGCTACAAAATTTAGCATTTTGGATCAAATTTAAATGAAATACATATATGATATTCCAGACTTTGAAATTGTAATCATTAAGTGGAGTTTCCTATACGTCTTCTATTTTGTGGTTCTAATAATCTTTTACAGAACAAAGGTGTTGAGAGCAATATAGGCTAACAATATGTTGCATTATACAAGAAAAAGTTGATTTAGTTTCAAGAGGAATGAAAAGAGTGGTTAAGTTAGTTTCTTATAATTAATCATGAAGTTGCATGATAATCAGCTAAATAGTAGAGAAAGTACATTTCCAAGAATGTGCTTCGCACAAGTTAATAAGCTCTCATTAAGCTGTTTAATTTGCATACAAAAACAAACAAACAACACAACTGCAAAGGCTTAACTTTCTAGACTATGAGTTCAACCAAGATCTTAATTACTAATTGCTTTGTTTGTAATGTCTGACAGAGTGAAATCAAGAAGATGATATGATGTCATGATGGGCAAAAAATAAATTTCAAAATTAAGGAGGAAAAAAAAAAGTTTAATGGTGGTTGAGATGCTCTAAGGATTATAATGGGTTTATTGTCCCTTAATTAACTTTGATGGATTAGATATTGAAATGTCTGTCCTAGATCTGCTTTTTCTTCTTTGTAAATATGTCCTCCTTTTTATGAGTCCGATTAGACACCTTTAATCAAAATCTGTTATACACAAGCCTGTGGTTTAGAATCTCAAACAGTTCATTTAAGGGCAGTGGCTCTCTAACAAAATTAAAAGCAATGATGTAAATGAGGCAAGAAAGTTGACTATCATTTCCCACTATAAAGCAAAAGCTAATATGTAATTATTTCAAAGATGGGGTACAAAGAGAGCATTTCAACCAGACAAACCTTTTGATAATTGAGATGAGGTTAAATGGGCTTTCAAAAACATGATCTTTCTTATAATGTTGCCTTCTTGTTAAAGTCAATTTCCCTTCTCTCTCTCTCTCTCTCTCCTCTCTATATAGCTTTTGAAACTTCACTAACACAAATCAAAAGCCTACACATATATAGTTAAACACTCTCTTAATTAAAAAAAAATCAGATTTTCTTTTTAAGGGAAAAATAGGGATTTGCTTAACTCTCACTAATGATTGTTATTGAGATCTTAAGCTTCCACATATAGTAAGCAAATGTCATGATATGCTCATGTTTCCATCACCCTAGTTATATCACTCATTGCTGTGTGTGACAAGATAATTAAGTTTTAGTTGTGATTTAACTCATTAGAAAACCATGTGCTTATGTTCCCGGCTAAAATTAATGGGCCAAATTGAGTAGGATATATTAAGGTCATCTCAAATGTAATCTTTAAATCCCATGACCAATTAGATTTTAGCTCTCTAGGCCAAAACAATGTGGCCTGTTTTCTTGCCAATTCTTTTGTTCCACACTTTGCTTATATCACTCCCCTACTCATGAAAAATCTTGGATAACCACTAACTAGTACTATTAAAATCCTTTAATAATAGAACCCAAAAAAAAAAAATACTATGTATGTTGTAAATATCTGATTGGCAAGTTATAATAGTGTTGTAGCTTGTGTTTTTTGCTGAAGCGTGATGAATTAGTTAGAGAGTGTAACAATGTCCGATACAAATAAAACGATGCGAAACAATATTAGTAAATTACTCTATTTGTTCCGAGTTTGTGGGGTTAAAAACCTTCTTTTTTTTTTATTATGTATTTTGTAATCTCAAAAGTGAAAGGTCTAGGCAATATAGTATACTTCTTATTACTAAAAAGTAAAAACTTTAAGTTGTGATCTTGCCAAAAGGGGAACATGCTAGTGATCCATAGCTAATCTTCAAACTAAAAAAATTAGAGTCTAGAGAAAAGATAAAAAACGACCAAAACTCTTTTGAAAGAAAGTAGGCCTTCTCAATAATTACCAACATTAAACACGATCAAGCTCAATCCCTAAGTGGAAAAACCTTTTTTTTTGCTTTGAACTAAGCTCAAACAGTTAATAGATAAATAAAAAAAATCAACACATACCACTTCGACTCTACTCTTTACCCGACAACGAATAAACAAATCACAGTGCTTTTTTATACTTTTATGCTAGAATAGGAAAGTAATATCAGCTATATTTAGATTATAAAAAATTCTCCGATACTCAAACTCATTTTCGAGAGATTGCTACGTACGAATTAAAAAAAAAAAAAAAAAAAGAGTTGCTAGAATATGTTAATTCAATTGGGTAATACAATAGTTTGTACGCTATCCAAATGTCACGTTGTTTTCTTCTCTTTCAATGTGGTCTTTTTTTCTCCGTCTCACACATATATAATAGGGAAAATTACACATCTATATTCTTTAGACATGATATTTACAAAAATGTTTGACAAAATTAGAAATTTAAAAAAATATTCTAACATTCCTTAATTAGATTTTAGATTTTTTTTAATTACAATTGTACCCTTAAAAGGAATACTCATTACCCGGTTCACTTTAATTATACCCTTAAAAGGAATACCCATTACCCTTAAAAAGAATACCCATTACCCATCTCTGATTTTGGTTTGTTATTCCTTGCCGTTTGTATTCATATGCTAAGTGTAAATATCATATTCACCTATAATATATTAACCAATAAATATTACATACTGTAACTATAACATTTACCGAGGAAAACTTTCTCAATTGATTATGAAATATCTGTCACATAAGAATTTACAGTCAATCTTATATTTACCAGGAAATAATAACATTTTATGCTGTAAATATAATATTGTCAATTTTATAATGTACATGTTGTCAATATTGCAAATATAAAAAACATGTTTCACATATGAACAATATCAATAAAGTAAATATTATATTATCCATGTAATATTATATAAACCAAAACTACTATAGATCACACATTAAACTCAACAAATTTAATGAAAAATATTTGTTAGGTGAAGTTTCCATCCCAATGCAAATGAGATATTCAATAAATAATATATTGACTAGTATATATCATACTTTCAAACAACAAATTCAGTAGTTATTTGAAATGCAATATCATATCAGCAATATTGTAAATATTATATTAACCAAGAAATATTGCATATACCGTAACTATAATATTTTTCCGTGATAATATTAATCAATTCCTATTATTAATCAATTCCGAGAATATTAATCAATTCTTATTATTTATTAATCAACATACCTTTTTATTTTTAAATCCCACAATAATAGGAATTTTGTTTTGAGTTTTTTTTTTTGTTAATATCCATTTCTAAAATTGGGTTTTTTTTTTAAGAAACTGGGTCTAGAGTCCTCTTTAGTAATTTCACACCTTATAGAATATTAATGTAAAAACCCTAATATAGAAATTAGATTTGTAAATATCTAATTTAAGGGGACTAGTTATAATATTCTCCCTATATATGGTATTTTATAATTTAAGAAAGTTGAGGGGGGGCAATAGTCCCCTCGTCCCTTAAAGGAACTGTCCTTGCTCGTGTGAATTGATATTTTTGAGAAATGCAAATTAACAGTTGCTCGTTCTTGTCAATTAGTTGTCTGTTTTGAGAATAATAAGTTTTGATGAAATGATGCTTTTGAGGATAATGCAAAGATGGCATCTAATATCTCCAATTTTTCAAGGGCATATGGATTAATTGTGTTTCCCTCAATTTCAAACCACCCCCCCACTTTTTTTTTTTTTTTTCTGATTATTATGATCCTTCCAGATAGATATTAATCTCTCTCTGTGTGATCAATTCACTAGTTTCATTAATTCTCCTAATTTCAATCCCATCAAAACCATGTACCCACAAGCACAGTCATCAAATTATATTATATCATTCATAGGCCTCTATTATCATCTCTCTCTCTACACTATGCTTAACCTTTTGATTTGCCTCCCTAAGATGTGTCATAATTCTCAATTGTTTTGAATGATGAAAATTTGCTAAAAAGCAGTTCTAAAAAAAGTTAATCAACGCCATCCACTTGATGTGTCACACTTTTTTTTTCCCAATATATATATATTTATATTTTACATTTGGGAAATAATTAAAAATACAGATCCTTTGTGATAAGATTGCTCTCTATCTTCAGAAATATCATGTGCCTTCTCTCAAGTCCTGAAAATATACCAAAGTGAATGATTTCTAAGAAGAATTCACATACATAAAAGCAAAAAAAAAAAAAAACCCAAGAAAAAACGAAAAAACGTGTGACATGATCTTTCCAAGAGAAAGAAAGAGATATAGCACATTTGTGCAGTCACTTTCTTGAAGCACTCTTGGCTCAAAAACTCCTCATAAATTTTGGCCTGTACTGTTCACCTTCTATCATAACTAAGAATTCATATCACTTAGCTCTATGAACTAAGTCACACACACACATATATATATATAATTGTCTTAGTGTTTTTGTTTTCAAGGGTCCAATTTGACTGACACCAATGTTTGTGACATTAGATATTGGGGTGATCTGAATCTGAAAGTACCTCAGGCCTTGGCTATGTTGCCTTGTCATTTGATTTTGACTCATCATTTTTGTTTCCGTTTTCAAAGAATAATAGGTATATATCAATTTAGGCTTCATGAATCATGATAGTGTGTTTCTTTGATATTGTTGTTGTATATGGTGTCTCACATTTCATTGTATATGTGTATGTTTGGGCTTTTCATTACTTAGTACTTGGCTAGTCCAAGTTATTAGATGCTAAAAAGACTTAAAATCTAAAATGCCTATTTTAGCCTCGTCTTTTACCATAATGTCATAGCCAAATACTCTTGAGTGACTTCGATCGCTAGTCAAGTAAACTCGGCCAGCAGAGAGATTTAAGGTTATTCCTCTAAAAAACAAACACAATTACACGTGTTTAGAAAAAAATACAAGGCAATTGGCTTAGAACAAATAATAGCCACAAAAATGAGTTGGTCTTGACCAAAATTTGAAGACAATAAGTCCCCCTTGGCTCATAGTGCATTGATTTTAGCAGGATCTTATAAGGCCCCAAGCTGATCAGGCTTCCGAAAAATGAATAATTTCAACAACAACAACAAAAAATTCAACGTCAAAAATTCAATTTTATTGTTTGACGGTGAGATTCTATAATAGTAGTTATTTATCAATTTAAAGCATCATACTATACTTAGTTTTTTCACACTTCAAAAAATTAGAAGAATTTGATCAAATATGAACGGTTTATGAATATTTCACTTTACGTTAATTAATTTAATCACACACTTCGAAGAAAAAAAAAACCTAAAAAATAAAAAATAAAAAGTTACTGTTAAAAGGGATAATAATTAGACGAGGGATGTATCAAGTAGCACGTACCTCAATGCTCAAAAAGGTTATCTTATTCTTTTGTTTGGAAAAAAAAATTGACGTTCAGTTGAGCTTTTTTTACTAATAGAATTTTGTTACTGTTGAAGCCAAATTAAGAGTTAATTAGCACACCCAAGAAGCCAATCCAACGGCTAAAAATTATCGAAGTACCGGCGGCGGGGCCGGGATTGCCGTCGGCACCGTGCGGTGGACCTAAAATCAGAAGACAAGCTAAACCTATATTTAATAACACCCTTGTCCCTACCAAGATTCAATCACATATATGCTTATTCACAGTGCCCCCACAAAACCCTTCTTTTTTTACTTTTTTTTTTTTTTTTTCCTTTGCTTTTCATTTGCCATCCATATAATGTAATTCCAATTTCGAACTAGATAGGAAATTATACGGTACGTGCTGCGAAAGAAACGCCCTTCGAGAATAGCCGTTAGATATTTTGTAGAAATTTGAATAGATTGAATAATTCCACGTTGATAAACATTTTAGAAACATGCCCGCAAAATAGTAGATAGTTTTTATTTGGTATTGGAATTTGAACCGCTAGATCTTAAGTAAAGTCCACTAGATCGATTTAATCCGACGATTAAAAAAAAGCCTGTACCGGTAAGTTATTTTATGTATTTTACCGTAGAATTTTTCATGTTAGTTTCTACGTTTTTTTTGGCCTTTGTCTTAATAATTTTTTGATATATGATATGATCTTGGGATTGAGAAGGGCGGCTCCAGAGATTGCCAGTGTTTTAAGTACAATATTATTAATTGAATTAACCCTACTTAGAGAATCACCCAGCTCAGCAGCTACTTGTAGTCTTGTACTAGTTAATTAATATAAATACATACACACACACATATATATATATACACACACACATATATATATATATACACGCACATATATACGTGCATGAACACACTAAAGCTGCTGATTCCTAGTTTGTGCTGGGTACATATATATGGAGATATATTGGATTAGATATGTCTCAAAGGCATTTGTCTGGCTAGAACCGTGAAACGTGTTTAAGAGCCCAGCGTTCGTACACTCTAGTGATCTTTGGCCTTGCGAAATTTGTACTACTGAAATATATATGTATGTATTGCAGTGCCAAATGAGGTCATAATTTTATAAACCTACATATATAGCTATATACCATATATATAATATCATGGACACAGCCGTGGTTGGGTGCTTCTTGTGGGACTCAAATTATAAGGGTTACACCAATTATGCTTTAATCTCTTCGAGCATATATATATAGACTCATACACACACACTTGACTTTAAAATTTGCAATTAAAAGGTTAAAATTTTAGAATTTGTACTCGTGAATGAAAAGTCGTAGTTGAAAAATAAAAGGGGGAAAAAAAAACTCAATTATCTACATTTATAAACAAACATAATGTTAAGGGGGAAAACAAGAAGCAAAGGGATAAGGTCAAAGAATGGTTTAGCTTCTTATATATGCATGTGAATTCAAGCAATTTCAATATAAGATCCTTAAGGATATGTATGATTTCATGTCGTGAAATGTCAATGCTTATATTTAAAAGAAAATTACTCAGAACTAGTTAGGGGACAAAAAGAGGGGAAAAGAAAAACAAGGGTTCAAATTCCAATCATTTGAGGACAGAGATTCATTCCCTAGAATGGATTAGCTTTAATTTACAGATTGTATGTTATGTACTAGCCGCTTTAGAAGGCTATATAAATTAAAATTAAAAATTAAATAAATTAATTAGGGGTATCAAGCTAAGGCAGAGTTAAGAAACAGAAAGTACAGATTCCAATTAATTTTATTCCTCATCCGCAAAAAAATAAAAATAAAAATAAAAAATTGATGATGATGCAATGTTAAATTTAATTAGTACGTACAATTTGACGCTTATGTTGGAAGAAAAAAAAAAAAAACTCAACATAAATTGACTATAAATGAAAGAGGGGAAAAGGGAATAGAAATGAATAGTATTGACAGCAAAGCCGACACATTTTTTACACATATTTTATGATCAATTAATTTTTTTAGAAAGAAGATTAATTGAAGGGAATAAAACATTTGGAGGAATATAGTTGACTTGATGAAACAGCTCATATGGGTAGTACTATAAGATAAGCTTAGGAGACCCATGATTAGGCATGGAGATTACAAAGCATCTTCTCATTTAATATTCAATGTCTTTAGTGGGATGTCTGAATTAAGACATAGCTAAGGTCAGGGAAGCTTCATAATGTTAGAGCAAGCAGACAGGCTATTACAGAAAGGTATGATTGTTACAATAATTATTATTGTTATTATATACAATAATTATTGTTATTGCTAATATAATTGTTAGTAGTATATATATACTAGAATTATTGGTATTGTGTGTGTACGTATATAGTATTAATAGTGTTGATGTACATTAATTACTATACTGCTTTTTATAATATCAATATTGTATTTGGATATGCATTGCAGCCTTGGAAAGAAGGTTTGAAATGTGTTTAAGGAAAATATTAATTTAAAAATGATTGCATGTAAAATAGTAATTAAATAAAATATATATTACGTTTTCCATGCATGTATATATATTATTTTTTCCATCCAGCTAGACAAAGGAGATTCTGGGGGTGAAAGTTTCACACAACTTGTGATGTGATGACATTTTCCATGGTGCTCCAATTAAATAAAAATAAAGTGTTCACAAAACCTTTTTGTATTAGTCATCATGCTGAAGATAGAGTTACATGTTACATATAATCAAGAGAATAAAAAGAGAGAGAGATAAAATAAAATTATCTTTAATTTTGAAATATTGTTTAATAACTAATTATATATTATATATCAACTCATGCACCAGTACCAAAATCACTCATACGTACCCTAGCTAGTTGTCACCTATAATTAATTTGGCATTTTGTGAGTTTGAAATTTCTTCAATATGTATTAGATATAATATATGAAGATATATAGTCAATTATATCTTGCTTGAAGAGTGTTGTGGCTTTTTCTTGCACGATCAATATTCAATATAGTAACCATTGGAAAAAAAAAGTTTGAGAAAATTGAGAGAGAGAGAGAGAGTATTAATAATAAATTTGTTTGAAATATGAAGTAGTTGTCAGATGAAGATTATTGGCTTATAGAGGAATATTAGTACCTGTATTAGGATCGTTAGAGATTTTAACTTGTTACTAATTGAAAAACACACCGACATTTTTCAGTAGTACTCTCGGAACAAAGTCTTTTCTTATGCTAGCTAATTAACCATATGAGTTGTTTTCTTATGACTAATGGAATTAGAAGTCATAATATGAATGTGACATTACATTTGACAAAAGAATCCACAAATTACAATACTACTGTTAAATCACTGAGTCGTCCAAGCTCCACTATTTTCTTAATCATCTCGTCACGAGTTGATCAAGTCTCAATAATAATTTTATTAAAATTAATATTACATGTATATACATCTTAACAAAAGAAATGACTGAAAATAATATATATATATATATATATATATACACTACAAGGCTAGGGCACAATTTGATGCACTTTACAAATTATTAACTTTAATTTATTATACGTGTAAACATACATTTTATGCAAACAAAATATTATGTTCAAGAGAATTCAACCTAAATATCATATAATTTAAAATATATATATATATATATATATATATATAAGAGTGAGCCAAGGTCTTAATTAATTTTGTTTTTCACCATATTTTTTTAGAAATAATTTCAATGCAATCATAAATATTAATTACTTATCGTCTGACTATATTCTTGCAATCATAAATATTAATTACTTGACTTGTGAGTTATACTCCTGAACCAATGTATAAATAATTTCATATTAATGATGTACCGTTAAAGAAATGCATACTCAAATAAATTAAAAAGGACAACTTCATTATTAATGTCATAATTGTCGTATTGTTTGCATATAAGAAGATTGTGCCACTTTACTTTTTCTTTTTCTTATTATCGTTTTATCGTTTTATCAATACCAACATTCATACCATTTACGTCATGAAGTCGTAAGAATTAATTAAATTTATTTATCTTAAAAACAAGGAGAGTAAAAAAAAAATTATATGTGCAATTACGTACAACGACTTGTCATGTTTGAAAACTAGGATGGTACGTAGAAATGGATGGGATTTATGTAAATTCTTTATATGGAAGAAATTAATTTTTGCAACAATATGTTTCTCAATTATCTTGGATATATTCATTAATTTTCTGATTGCAACTAGGTGTGAAAGCCTTTCTAAAGTAATCATGATTTAGGAGAAAATTAGCCAAAAAGCCAAGGGAAAGAAACTATAACAAAGGAGTTGTCAATTAATTCAGCCATTCAGGAAAAGTATCTCCAAAATAATAAAGGGTAGTCAATAAAAGAGAGTGTACAAAAGTGAGTATGCAATATTTTATATGCTTCCTCAGTTAAAAACAAGAGAATATATATGGATTATTGTTATCCACAATTTATTGCAGGATTGCACATTTTGCACACACTTACTAGTAATGGGTATTCCTTTCTTGCATGAAAATTTTCCTTTTTTTCAAAATCTTAGTGGCTGATTTTGGATTAGGAATCTTGAGATGTAATTTATATGGAATAGGGTATTGCTTAAAACCCAATACAAAATTTTACCAATGTTGTCATTTTTCCCCTCTTTGTATATCATTCTATGGACTAGATTGGTTCATTTTCAATCACCTATATAACAAACATTTTTAGATGGACTTCTGAAGTCCATGAGTTTCGTTATCAACTAAATATCTCTTGCAGAGTAAGAGAAGTTGAGAGTTCAAAGATATTTATGCCAAGAAAAATATAAGTGCTTTATAAGTGTACAATTACAATGCAAGTCAAATTTTTTATAGAAATTATAGTGAATACCCAATTTTAAAAATTTAATGTATGTTATTATCCAATCTTTTAAAAATTATAACCAACTACCCAAGTAATTCAATTACTTACATAGTGATAAGTGGTGGTAATTCACTTAGTTACTAAAAGCATATGCAAATAATTCACGAATTGACTAAAAACTCAATTACTTCAAAAATTTAGGTATTTATTTTTATTGTTATATAAATTCTGAGTATTTTCCTACTTCACCTAATTTTTTATGGAACTATGAAAAGTCTAGCTAGCTATGAATTCACCACAAATTATTATGTGTATGGTCGAAATTACAAAGGTGAATTTAAAGTAATTTTGTGTCTTGGTAAAGACTATAAAGGGAAAATAAATAGTTGCAATATTGAGCCATAAAATTAGCAATGCTCTCTCTAATCTCTATTTACATTCGCCGACTGAGGCGCGTGAGGGTTCATCAGGACCATTCTCTAATGATGGAAAGGTACCCATACGATGGGTCCTCACGCTGACTTGAATCATCCACTGAGAGCAAGCCAACTCCAAAAAAATAAATAAATAAAGAAAATAAAAATAAAAATAGAAAAACCATTATTATTATCAATAAACATTTTCAGAGAAACAAGGGTCTCTCTCTCTCTGGATGTGACATCTCTCTTCGAGGCCCTCTCTCCCTATTAATTTGATTCCCCACCAGGCTGCCAATTTCATTTTCTTAACCTCTCTATCACCTCTCTCTCTCTCTCTCTCTCTCTCTCTCTCTCTCTTTCTTTCTCTCTCCACAAATTCCACACCAATATCCCACATTGCCTAGGAACTAAAAAACCCATTACAACAAGAGCACATCACCAAAAAACTCTCAAAACCCGCCCCTCAGCCTAGCTACTAGCTATATCTCTTTTTTCCCTCGTCACTTTTCTGATCATCAAACTATATGCACTTCTCTTCTTTTGTACATGACATTGAATATCTCTCTATAGTCTATAGTTTTTACACTTACCCTTTTTCTCTTTCTCTCTCTCTCTGTCTCTCTCTCTCTCTGTCACACACACACACATACATAAGGGAAAAAAAAAAACAACAATAAGTGATCAATTATCAGATAATCCTACAGTGGGCAGGCCAGCATTATTGCAGCTTTGGATTTAATTGAACTCCTACTATACTAGCTGGGACTGATTTGTGGCTATCAATACTACTTTCTTAGTACCACTATTTACACATAAACCACATGGGAAGACACTCTTGTTGCTACAAGCAGAAGCTGAGGAAAGGCCTTTGGTCCCCTGAGGAAGATGAGAAGCTTCTCAACTACATCACCAAGCATGGCCATGGTTGCTGGAGTTCTGTCCCTAAACTTGCAGGTACTATATATATATATATATATATATAGCTATACAGCCTATACTAATTGAATTATATATAATATGTGTTAAGAGTTTTGTGGGTTTTGAAAATTCAATGATGGGCAGGTCTGCAAAGATGTGGGAAGAGCTGTAGACTAAGGTGGATTAATTACCTGAGGCCTGACTTGAAAAGAGGCCCATTCTCTCAGCAAGAAGAGAATTTGATCATTGAGCTTCATGCAGTTCTTGGAAACAGGTACAATCTTACAATATTATATACACACATTACAATGCGTATTATATATGTGTGTAAATTGATCATAAATGATTTTAATTGATTGTTGTTGTTTAGGTGGTCTCAAATTGCGGCTCAATTGCCCGGAAGGACTGACAACGAGATAAAGAACCTGTGGAACTCTTGCATTAAGAAGAAGCTGAGGCAAAAAGGTATTGACCCAAACACTCACAAGCCTCTCTCGGAGCTGCTCATCACTTCTGCCACTAACAGCGACATAACCATCACCACCAAGGACAACCACAACAACCACCTCTCCAACACCGACGATCGCAACGACCTAACCACTCTCGCGCCCGACCCGCCGCCACCGCAAAGTGCCAACACCTGCCTCCCCTCCGCCGCCGCCGCCTACCGCGACTACTCGTCGGGCCACGAGGTCTGCTCGAGTGCTGCCAACAGGCCCCCCGCCACCAACGATCACTTGCCCCCCGGCGGCACCACCGCCGGCTACTTCTCCTTCTACGGCGGCGAAATCGGCGGGAACTTTGGCTTCGGCGGAGGAGCCAGGCACGGCGGTAGTAAGAGCGTGTCGTCGTGCGTATCGTCATTGACAGCGCTCGACCATCACCACGATCAGTTCAGCTCCTCGAGCTTCTCGCAGATGCTCGGCGGCGGCGGCGGAACGGCTCTGCCGCCTTTCTTCGCGGCCTCGTCGCCGCGCGTGAAGCCGTCGATAAGCCTCCCTTCCGACACCGCCGCAGCCGCCAGCGGGAGCGCATTGAGCAATGGGAGTAATAGCAACAGCGTGGAGTTTCAGAGCCAGAGCCAAAGCCAAAGCCAAAGCCAAAGCCAAAGCAGCTTCTTCGACGCCAACAACGTTAGCAATAACAGCAATATTAGCAACAACAGCAACAGTGCTTTCTCGTGGGGGTTTTTGGAGGCCGCGAAGTCCGACAGTAACGACAACAACAACAACAATAATAATAATAATAATAATAGTGGCAATATTATTCAAGAGGACATGATCAAGTGGTCGGAGTATCTCCACAGCCCGTTCCAACACATCCTCGGATCGAACAGCAACGCCAACAACAACAACAACAACATAAGTGTGAAGCCAGAGAACGCGCAGTTCGTCGCCACGTGGCACCAGAGCAATGGGCACGGCCAGTTCCAACAAGGGGGTTCGAACAATCCCGACATCAGTATGTACACCAAAGATCTCCAGAGACTCGCCGTGGCTTTTGGACAAACGCTTTAGCTTTTCTTTTCTTTTCTTTTTAAAATAATTTTTATATCATTATATTGTGTAATTTGTATGGATATCTATGGGATTTCAAAAGGGACTTTTTCTAATTATTGGAGAAGAAGAAGAAGAAGAAGAAGAAGAAGGGAAGAGAAGAGCGAGAGAATTTCGGAGGTTCTTATTCAGTTTGAGAGAGAAAAACAAAAGAATTTGGGAAAAAGACAGTACTATATTTTTAGTACTATATATACATAGCTACAAGTCGATCTTCTTCTGGGTTAAAGCAAGGTGTGTGAGCCATAGAAAATTAATGTTTTTTTTTACTCTTTTTTTTTTTTGATTTTTTTGTAAATGTGTTGATCATCATCATCATACCAAAGCTATTTTTCGCAGGGTTTTAATTTGTTAGTTTTATTATAATTACTGGAATATATATAGTTTGTGATTTTTATTATTTCATCTAATATTGTGAACCCCATGACACGCAGTTGAATCACACGATATATATTTAATATGGCTCATATTTAATTTTATTTATTATTTGCTCGTCTGGGTATTTTATGTAATATTGTTGACCTCATATTACTGTAACTTCTCCTTTGTAATAAAAAGCACTTTTTACATGGGAATTGTAAAATAAAAATAATAATAATAAGTAGGGTTTATGAGGGAAATAAACGTCATAATAATTATCAATATATACAAAGAAATTAGTATGGATTATAATTATATATAATCATCTTTGTGGTTCACCTTTCTGATCAGGTCGAAAATCCACGGTGATGGTGACTCTCTCTCAGCTATATATATTATATGCAAATTATCCAAATATATATGTCTTTGGTATCCTGGGATTTATGTTTCTACTTTAATGTTTATGCCACTTATCTTTTTCTGACTTTTTAATCATTTTCACAAAATTATGAAATCTGCGCATTCATATAATATATATATATATAAGTATATATACGTTCCATTATTCCATGTATATGTGTGTGTAATCTTTCAAATGCAAAAATTCCGGGGACCATATTTCATAAATGGGTGTCTATCAATGTCTCCTAACGATGGAGATGTTTTTCACTTTTTCACAGTCAGTCTTTTAAGTCACTAAATATTATTCTCTCTTATTTATTTCTCTCTAAACCCTTGACGGCTTATTGCTCTCAAGACAATACAAAATGAAATTATGGCTTGTCTCATGGGATTGTCTTCCTTCATCATCATAATATATATATATATATATATAGAGAGAGAGAGAGAGAGAGAGAGAATTATCAATGTGTTTTTTTTAAATAAAATAAATAAATAAATAAAAAATGACAGGCCTGTAGAAACTAGAAATCAATAAAATTCACTCTAGATATATATACCAAGCTGTGGAGAGAGAAGTTAGAAATAATTTTGACCACATAACGTGTATATATCAATGTGCAAACAGATTATATTATCTTTGATATGAAAGGGCTTCGGAGATTTCTCTAACGATGTTGTATTTAGTACTAATTAGCGATGCATATATAAGAGATAAGATCAACAAAAATAGATTATTAATTTATGAATGAATATCGTATAGGAAAAATTTCGAGTGCAATTAATCAAATGTGAAGATGACTTGACTTATACTTGACAGTCATGGATCTAATGTAAAGCGTTTATAATTACCTCTTTAATATGTAATATTCTAATTGTTAGCACAAACATAAAGGGCGGATGATATATAGCGAATTAGCGATATCGACTTAGGATCTTTCAATAAGATTCTAATTAATAAACATACCTGTCACTATTTAGTGATAACCAATTACCTTTTTTTTTTAGCACGCATATGGGAGAGAGAGGGTAAGTTGACTATATCTAACCAACAAAATTAAATTAAATGAAATAAAAACAATACTTTTTTAACACTGGTAAAATTTTCAACCGGGCATGATAAAATATTACCCCTAGCTATACTATCATATATATTAGTACTAGTATATCTAAATCCGTTGTGTTACATTAATGAATGACAGTACATATAATTGCTATATTACTGTCAATAATATATTTTGATTCTCAACGTCCTCACAAGTATCCTTGTATATATGTTCAAAATTCCTGTTTTGTTACCATGCCCTATATTTTCTCTACCATAGAATTAATTAATTAACTCGAATATTATTTGAAGTCCTTCGTGCAAACTTGAAGAGGGGAGAGAGAGAGAGAGAGAGAGAGAGAGAGAGAGAGAAGGCTGTGACAAGATAATTAGGACAATCATCACAATGAGAGAGAGAGAGAGAAGGCTGTGACAAGATAATTAGGACAATCATCACAATGAGAGAGAGAGAGAGAGAGAGAGAGAGAGAGGGAGAGAGAGAGAGAGAGAGAGAGAGAGAGAGAGAGAGAGAGAGAGAGAGAGAGAGAGAGAGAGAGAGAGAGAGAGAGAGAGAGAGAGAGAGGCCCTATTGCGATGGTGATGAGAGTGGGGCTGAGGCAGTGGTTTTTTTTTTTTTTTTTTTTACTAGTTGTGAGAGGAACAGAGAAAATGGGGTCCTTAGTCAGTGCTGAGGCTTCATGAGATAAAAGGAAAGAAAGAATTCGATGTTTCGGTAGAACATGACAAAAAGACTGAGAGGATGTTGATTATTCAGAATCACGGTCCAATTTATATATTACATATATATACACACACATTTATTTACCATTTTATTATCTACTAATTTATTATTATATATGTATAGCTGACTAATTCCCTTACGGAGATAGAGATGTGAAGAATATTAACTTGCTTGTAATGAACAACGTACATGAGGGGGAAAAAAAACCATAGCATATAGGGTAAAATGTAACATCATTACAATCTTTCATGAGGAAATTAATGAGAAGAGAAAAAGAAATAGGACAGATCGAGTAAAAGAAAAATATTCCCTGCCGATTTGATCGCCCTAAGAATGAAACTCAGCTGCTACACCTATAAATATCATATATATGTATATATGTATATATATGCAATATTGTTACACATGTATATATAATATATATATAGACTAGTTTTTCTTTTTCCGAATTACTTAAGTTAGAAAATATTTCGCTTGGGAGTACTAGCTAGATTAATAGGATACTTATAAACTTAAAATTACAATTTGACTTTAAAAGTGCTCATGATAACTAGCGACAAATTTTTTTTAATAGTAAGATTAATAGTCAAATTTGGTTATCTTTTTTTCTTATTAGATAATCAATAGTTATTATTATATGAAAAATATTCACTTGTTGTAATTAAGTTTATTATCATAATAGACATTTTTTTATTATATTTATTTATAACCAACAGTAAATTACACAATAACTATCTATTTTCTTAATATTTTAAATGCTTATTTTGTAGCGCTATTTTTGTTTTCTTCCTTGAAACGTTGAAATTCCAAATTTACTCAAACTAATTATAACGATTTGATGGATTCATTGCCTAAAAAATATAGTACTAGTTATCATATATAGGTTTGTTTTTCGAACATATATATAGAGGGGAAAAAAATAAGAGAGAGAACTAATACCTAACAATAATGAATGCAAATAAAATCATGATATAGTACTCGTGTAATATGTCTTGTTCCAGCACATCCTGATAGAGGCTTTAATATTTAACACATATATATCCCATAGTCAAGTTAAAGTGACCACTCTTCCTTTTTTCTTATAATAAATATTTTACATGCCTCTCTTCCATAATTAAACGACAAAAACAGGGGAAAAAATATATAAATATATGACAAAAACACAACCATAATTTATGAAGAAAATTATCATATATATATATATATATTCTTTCTTTCTTTTCCTTTTTTTTCTTTCTTTCTTAAGGATAGACCCATTAATTCAATTACATGCATGGTCATCCCATTCCATGTGCAAACACACAATAAAAAATAGTCTTCCTTTTAGAATAATGATAAATTATTTCATGTTCTTGACTCTTCTCCTTTAATTTCTTATTTGCAAGCTAGCAAAGGCCAAAAACATGCGAATAAACTATTGTCACATACATCCATTTGTATCTACATTTGATATTAAACAAATGTTTGTATATGTATGTAGGCATGTGAACTAAATTATTGGGTCTACTTTGTTGGGTCCGGGCAATCAGTATAGAATCAGAATTAAGAAGGGTTTGGAAAAGAACAAAAATCCTCTTGGCTTTAAAAATGGTGTAGTAGTGTAGTACTCACAAGGAAATGATGAGATGGCAGCAACAAAGTCCCAAGTTTATATACATATATATATATATATATATATATGTATAATATGTATAAGCCATATTTCATATTAAAAAAAAAAAACTTAACTTAAATTAGAGGAAATTTTCAAATAGGGACAGTTCGCTGATGATGAAAATGATTTTAGATTAATATTGTAAAATTTACTTTTTTAAAATTGTAAAATCTACGTTAAATGACAAATCTGATTATCAATAATCATTATTTACGGTGTGATCGTCCCCATTTGATAGGCTTCTTACAAAACAAATATATATATTCTTTTTCAAAAATTTGGAATCTAAGACTTTTTGCTATTGTCTCCCCATATTTTATGAGCATATACATTAAAAAAAGGATCAATTATATATATATATATATATATTAATAATGACAAATCATTGGGCTTATGATTAACGGTAATGATGACGATGATCATGCATATATGTAGGAAATTATTATAGTTTATTTATTATTATAAGATTAAAAATAAAGAAATCGTTTGTTGGGAGATTTTGTTTTTCAATATGGATCAATCTGTTTTGAGAAATAAAATGATGGTATATACAGATCATAATCAAGAACATGAGCAAGGGTTTTAGCTCTTGAGCGTTGACAGTTATGATAAGTCACAACCACAGATATGGAAGTTGATAAATACACAAATCACTTGTTAACTGTTATTTCATGAGACTTTTCCAATCACCAAATGGAAAAATAATGTGACGTTAATAATCACACACGTAACTAAACTACCATACATGACCAAGTTTACTTTAACAATCTGTTGAACGAATCACATAACCAACCAAACCATTTTAGAATATGCTAGCTCTACACATGCACGTCAAAATTTTTTTTTTCCTTAAAAAGGTTAGGAGGCCTAAATCAATTTTTATTTTTTCTTCTACTCTTTCAAGAGTCGAACTTAAAGTTGTGCAATTATAAATATTAGCTACATACACGTAAAAAATTATTTTAAACTCGGGTTGAAAGCGAGAAAACGAAAGTTTTGGAGTTCGAAACTGAAAAAAGAATTTTGCTTGTTATAATATATACAAGTAATCGAATATTTACTGAAAAAAATTTGTGGCTAACATGTTAGTGTTGAATATTGCTGTAGGCTCATCTTCATGATTGAAATTGGAGGTCCCAGGTCCAAAAATAAAAATAAAAAATAGAAATATGAGACTGTTTAATAGGTCGATTTGATGTCCCACTACAATACGGACTTGTAAAGGTAATTATCGATGTTATACAGTCATGACCAGCCAAGTTTCATCACTGTAGTAGTACTTGTTTTAGGTCGCTTTCAAAACTTAGATTGGTCCCTTAAAATATATACGATTTTTGGGAGCCAAATAATTTAAAAGAGCACAAGAAACACAACTTTTCTGCATTAAAAAAAAAAATGTGGGGTGTCAAGTCGGTGAAAATGATCGAGCTTATTTTTCTTTTCTTTTTAATGAAATTAAACGTGAATCAATAAGATATTTTAATTCAATTCAAAAACTTGGTGACGATGAGGAAAAGTAAAACTTGAATCAATACGTGTTCAATTAAACAAAACCCTTGAGCATTTGTCTGACATGGCGCGATGTAGTGATGGAGGGTTTATTAAGTAAAGAGTATGATTGATGTGTTAATTTTGAGGTTTATTCCTTCTATTCAACCATTGGTTAATTTATGTGTTACTTGTTAAATAATTGTGTTTAAAAAGGGAAAAAAATCAAGTAGAGTTTGACAATTAATGCATTAGAAAACACCAAAGAAACTTGTCACTACTTTACCACTTCATCAATTATTCTTATGAAAGGAATCAAACGATTATAAGGAAATATTAATCTTAAAAAAAATTCCAAAGTCTTTCGTAATCATTGGAGTCATGACTTTATACAATAAAATTTGATAAAATATACACCCAATTTATAATGTGAACTGAGACGAACTTGTTTCAAGCATATTATACACAAGAGCTTAAAATTAAACGATGACATTCCAATATTAATTTGGGAACTATGCTCTAACGAAGGTAACATGGAAGTAAGAAGATTGAAAAAATAAATCGTAGGACATATATAGAAAAAAAAAAAAAAACCCCTATTTTCTGTAGAGATTTTCACTATTATTACTAGGAGGTGGCCAAGTTTGGATCAATGGTGGACCTAAAGGAGGAGCTGGGTCATCAATTAGAAAGACGTACGTACGGTCAAGGTCCTAAATGTAGGCTATGCCAATAATAACGCAACATTATTTCACGAATGTGTGAAATAATTTTTGTCATGATAAGTGATGTGTTTGGCACATTATGCTGATAATATTTTGTGTTAAGTTATGATCATATAGTTCATAGATTTCAGATGTTATAAGTATTTTCATGTATATGTATAATAATTAGGTTCATGATTTCAAAAATTAAGCAATGGTTCGATATAATGATTAGGGTTTAATTCATTTTTGGTATCCGAGCGATTTGGAAAAATATTCCTTTCAAGTCTCGCTGTGTTTCAAGAGTCCCTAAGCCTAAGCGAGTATTTGATTTATACTATCGTTTTATTCTAGTCTCTTTCGTCAATTCTTTGCATAAAATCAAGTGAAAAAAAAAAAACTGCATTTTGAATTGTGTCAAGGCCTGCTTGTGGAAGATTGATTAAAATTGTATAGATTTATGGATTAAGAACACATTTTGAGACGTCGTAAAAGATAAATCCTAAAATAAAAACCACAATATAGATAACCCAATTAATTATGAAATTATATTTTTACGTGTTTTTTCTTTTTTTTTTAGTATTAGAAGAATTAGAACAAAACGGTGACACTGCTCCTAGGCCCTAACTAATGTAACTTTATTTTGTAGAGCACATCATTATTGTATGGCATTGACTTTTAACTAAACGACAACAAATGAAGAGTGATAAATAGCCAAGTCGTGCCTAATAACAGAGCAGCAGTTTCCTGATTTTTGTTCTATTTAAAAAACAAAAATTAAAATAAAATAAAAATAAATTGCGCTTACTATAAAACGACAGTCTATGTCAAGAGGATTTTAGAGAGAGCCATTGGCTCTTGTTACTTATAAAGGAAAACTATGCTCAATGATTTTTATTTTTATTTTTATGAAAAATATCTTTGGTAACATATGTTAACGATGATAAAAAAAAAATTGCATAGTTAGAATTATTTTTCAGTCGATCTTATTTTTGCTTAAAAATTAATCTAACGGTTAAAGATAAAACTCATCCTCTAATATAAAAAATTCTACCGAACATTCTTCTATTTTTTTTAACTCCATATTAAAAAATTATACACAATTTAATTTTTCTTAATTGAAAATATATTATAAGCTAGGGTGTAGGTAATCTAAACAAATGCCCCTGATGTTGTGATATCCTTGCAAGTTGCATCTTGATGTTTCAAAACTGGTACTCGTTTTCCCTGAAGTTTGAAAACATTATAAGTTCACCCCTTCCACTTCAATTCTTTAAAAAAGAAAAAAGAAGATGAAATTAGAGAGTATAAATACAAAGTTTTTAAAGATCGAGGTGCATTTTGAGAAAAGAAGACAACATATTAATAGGATGTTTGTGAAAATAACTATATAATTAGTTACTATAATTTTCTTAATTTTAAGACGTTTGATCTCTAAGAAGTTGAAAAAGTGTTGTGATATCTTTGCAAGTTGCATCACGATGTTTCAAAATTGGTACCCATGCCCCTTGATGATTGAAAACATTATAAATTCACCCCTTCGACTTCAATTCTTTGAAAAATAGATGAAATCAAGGAATATGAATACAAAGTTTTTAAACATCGAGGTGCATTTTAAAAAAAGAAGACAACATAATGGGATAAAATAACTATAGAATTAATTACTATAATTTTCTTAATTTTAAAACGTTTGATCTTTGAGATGTAAGTGCCAACAGATTATTGTTACGGTATTAATTCAATCAATTTTTTTACAAATGGTGACAGAGGGGACATACCTATAAATTTTTAAAACTTTAGAGGGCAAGAATGATATTTTTGAAATATTAGAATGCAACTTGCAATAATAACACAACATCGGGGACATTTATACAGATAACCCTAAAATTTATACTAAATTAGTAACACAGCAAAAAATTGATTTACAAGTAAATCAACGAATTATCAGGGTGTATAAAAATTGTGACAACCTCTTGAATCATATCTAAAATTCGATCATTTAACTACTAGTGTGAAATTTAAACAGGATTAAACTTAAAAACAGTAGTTAAACTTCAATTTTTTCTTCTTAATAGAAACCGCAAAGAGAGAAAAGTTTTGCCAAACCAAGAGTAAGACCAAGCACAAGAGTTATTGATTCACTATAAATGATAAGAATAGTGATTTTAATCAATTGGAAACACAACAGACTAACAATAGATAAAGAGCTTTTACCCATATACCTTGTAAGCAACAATAGAATGAGACAGCACATTTTTGCTTCTCAAATAGCCTCCAAACAATATAATTATCCCTTATTGATCTCCTTTTTTTTTTTTTCCCCCTTCCAATTCCATTTTGATTTCATTTGAATTGTGATCATTATAGAATTGATGAATACTGATCAGCTACCTAGATATACATATATATATTATGGTCATGTGAATGAACCAATTGATATATGTTGTGGTACTAATGGCGACGACGACGAAGCTCATCGGAAAACCAGATGGTGGCAAGTGTTGTCACAAGGATACGGACAGTCGACAGACTTAACGGCTGCCCGGTCGAAATACCAATCTCCAACAGCTAGCGCAATCGGCTGCACAATCACAAATGTAGAGAAATTTAACAATTTGTGCTAATAATCTGTGTATCCTAGACGAAAAATTGGACTTGATTTCTGTGTCTAGCATGAATGTGGCCAAAAGAGGTCCGCGGTATGAGAGCGACACGGAAGGACAAACAAAAAATTATGACAATTTTTCGAGCTTAACATTTGACATAGACAATGCGTGGCTCGTGCAAAACTAGTGCGAAAAAAATCCTGAAACATCTGCTAGAAAAATGCTATTACTATTGAAGTTGAAATTCATGAAAAACCAGAACAAATATCAGTGTGTTTGGTCAGTTGTGATGGGATTGATTTGAAATGCAAACAACTCATTGGAAAAGTTTTGTGATGGATCTCCGAAGCATATCACATCTAACGTTGATAAATGCCTTGCGACAAATGTAATATAAGTAATGATATCACGCTTACCTTGTTGTGAAGAACGGGAGAATTATCCGCAAACCATGTGTCCTGCCTCTCAGTTTGGCAGTGAGCAAAACACGAGTTTATGAATAACCCGTTTTGGTGCGATTGCGCGAATTGTTTGATCACATTCAGCATTTGATTCCTAAATCCTGTTTTCCAAGAACAAAAGGGAAAAATATGTATGCGGACACATCAGTACCGACAATGAGGCAGGGTTTGGTTAATGTTTGATCACGCACTAGAATCACATGAACTTCTTGTATATGGTGAGATCACCTTGTAGAAATTCAAGCTGCGTCGGCGAACATTTGGCATGGTTTAATCTGCAATCGTGCCAATAGCCGTGCGGATCTGCAGACGGTGGAGCAATACTAGATTGAATCTGATAACACGAAGGAAATGCATGAGTTGTGTCGGGGGACGATAGGAAAAGGGGTAGCGTGGTTAGGTTCATTTCTTTCAACAAATTGTGGCCGAAAATTGTACAATTTTTAAAATATTAGGTAGAAAGAAAAAAGTACCTGCCAAGAATCGTAAGCTGCGTTGAGAATGAATAGAGGGGTCTTGATGCTGGCGATTAAATTTTGAGGGAAAAAGCACTGCACACAAGCGACGGCGAAAACATAACACGCTCATTAGAAACAAAAGTCAGTATGATAAATAGTAAAAAGGCGCTCAAAATTTCTGTCTATTAAGTTATTTAATGGGGCGAAATGATTACCGAAGTTGGATCGAGGTGGTTAGTACAAATGCGGGGAAGACTCTTTTGTACTCCCTGCAAACATTATAAACACAACAGTAGTGTAAAGCATCATCTAGCTGACGGTAAGTCAGATCCAAACTAAAGCCTATCCAGACAAAGAAGTGAAGAAGTTTTGTGGCGATCCTGTGAAAGACGATAACATGTCACTTACGTGACAGTTTTAAACTTTGAATTTATTTTTTTTCCTGGAAGAGACTATAGTGACAACAACAAAAAGGAATTCAGACGTTACATCAGTTTATAGTGAGAGATTGGTTTTTAAGTTAGTTAAACTACATAAATGTTTAGGACATTCAAAGGATAATTACAATTAGTAAAGGGCCTCTGGATGGGATCAAAATTTAAGAATAGTCAAGCTCAATATAGATATTTGACTTCAAATGAATTAAGGCGATACCTGAAGGCCTACTACACCATTGTACAAATTTCTTATTGTTCGGCCACCGGAAACATCAGCCCTGAAATTGCATAGAGAATCATCGATGAAATTAAAAGTTCTAAACTACTTAGCCTAGAAAGATATATACGCAACGAGACCAAGGAAGATAAATACTTACGTATCTAGAAACAATCCAGCATCGCTGAGGCACTTCACTTTAGTGGTTCTCGGAAGCAAACTCCGGAAGTCATCGCAGTGCAAAATAGACGCTAGACCCCCAGCCGAGCACCCGGATAGGAGAGCCTGAAATACAAAGTTAAAAAGGCTTATAAACTAGCGCTTTTTTATGACGGCGTTGGACATACACTGAAAAGGGATATAAAAAAATAAAAAAAAAAACTAGAAAGGTGATGTCGGGTTGAACAAATTACTAAACCTGATGAGCATACCGCATTCCCTTTGCCATTAGATCTTCCATTGCCGTCCACCAAATACGCTCTCCTCTAAATTGCAAATTCGCTTCCTAAAAATGGGCATCAAAATAAAACAACAAAAAATATCACCACCAACGAGTCCAAACAAATCAGCTGCGTTATCCGAATCCTAAGTATAATAATTTAACAGATCAGCTGAGGCTAAGCTCCTATGAGTATGGCCACTCTTTAACTCTTCCTCGGACATTAGGAAGATAAAAACATCAAGATTTGAGAAACTGATTCTGTAGAGGTAGCTTTAAAGTTTTCAAGGAAAAACTCAAACACGCATTGTGTTGCAGGACGGTATAGAAAGTGGAAAAATGCGATACGAACCCTGTGTTCACTGTCTCCGGTGAATGAGGCACCATCGCAATAGCGCAGCTTCACTCTGTTCCAGTTGTAAAAGTCTGAAACCCGAGACGAAACAAGACAATGGTCAAGAGACACGTAAACACATAACAGCAAATATGTAACTTCAAAGATCCGAATGTGAGAGGGGACAAAAGACCAGGATTCTCTTCCGCTTTCTCGCTGAGTATTCCGGTGAATGGTATCTCTTTTTCCATGTAATTTGACGATCCTCGTCTTGTCGTTTTGCGATAGACGCAATTCCTAATGCTATTGCACCAGCCACCACCCTGCCACAAGATGTTGTTGCAAATCAAATTTCCAGTTGAAAGAAAACTATCTATTTAGCATAATTGAAGTGCATTGGAACACATTTTATGCACCGTATAAGCACATCGTATTGTGTTATGTTCAAACTACCGTATTGTAACATACAAATACACACTAGATATAATACAAATGGTGTTAATTTCAGAGCACATAATCCACTCTAATTATAAGATCATTTTTTTCATTACTCTACATAATATTTTTAGACATCACAAATTATATAAACTTATACGCGTATAAGATATTACAATATAACACAGTTACCAAATGTGCCCTTGAATGCTTGCTTAACAACCTAACCTAACCGAATTAGGACTTGACAAAGGCAATATGGTAAATATTTTCCACAGTCTACATAAATTGACAACACCACAAAAAAATAAAATAAAATAAAATAAAGTAATGAAAAAAAAAAAAAAAAAACCATGTGCTTTTCTGTTTTAAACATACTCGTTTTTTCCGCCTTTCTTTAACATCAGAAGATTGCTTAATTGTGAGTTTTTAATCAGAATAATGTTCTGTTGCATAAGAATCACACATTCGCACTTTACATCTATGTATATTCGACAGGTGACTCGAGCATTTTCGTGCCTTAGAACAACAAAACATTGCCTAATTGTCAACTAAACTTATTCTGAATCTAAGGAAAGAGCTCAAAAAATACGCATCACAAAAAATACACAGCAATATAAAATTGTATACATTCATTAACATCATGCAAAATTTGTGTATTTCATTGTAAGTGAAAGTTGTTATGATGTTAGTTCTAAATTGTAACCACAAACCTCCAATTGAATGAGCCAGCTATTGGCTCCTGATCCATAACCACGATGCCAATGGTAACCAGGCAATGTCCCATCCAAACACACTGTTGAAAAATGAAACACGCAATTATTTTTTTTTTAATAAAGAAAAAACAAAATAAGAATTAGTTTTGGATTAGGCCATCAAATCAGACAAATCTATGGGAATAAATAAAAACTTTAAAAATATCAATATCGTCACCAGTCACTATAGTTACCAGATAAACAAGATCTACAACTTGAATCAAATACATATTTTATATAAAATAAAATATTAACACTTGCAAGAGGGTATTGTCAGTGCAGACAACAGTACATATAAGGTCCTCTAACATCTTGATTCCACCAGCCAAAGCCAATATAAAATACATATTTATGCGTAAATAACAAAGGAAAGAGAAAAAAAAAAATACCTTCCTAAAACGGATATGAACACAAAGTAACAAGTAGAAGAAAAAAAAAATAGAGAAATGAATGAAATGTAAGAAAGATTACCTACATGCGGAATCAATAAATCTAATTGGGATTTAACTATTTAAACAATAGATATAAAAAAACAAAATCCCATTAACATAATTTCAGCCATATCTCTCCTAACAAGCCTTCTCTCTCTTTTTTTTTTTTTTTTGCCTCATCTCATAAGTCCTAAAAAAACACAATGAAGAGAGAGAAAAGAAAGATAGAATTGGAAAATATGAATACCAGCTCCTTTGGAATTAGCTCCATGAATGAGAGTAAGGCCAACCATGAGAGCATTATTAGTGGCCTTAGAGACTCCATAGCCAGGACCTTCATGCATCAAAGAAATCTCTGTTTCATTGAGACTATATTCCACAAACCCATCAACCCATTTGCCCAAAAGTACCTGCAACACCACTATTGCCACACCAACCCCCAAAACCTTCTTCATTTCTTTCCCTTCTACTCTTCAGACAGAGACCCTCAAACCCTCTCTCTCTCTCTCTGCCACAAAAGTTGTTGAACAATAAATATATTTTCAAAAAAGGAAAAAGTTAAAAAGACCCAAGTTTTGAATTTGGCCTAGAAGTTTGTTAAGTGTTAAAAGGTCAGGCCTTGAAGATGCATTGGCAGATTTAAACACCAACGGAAATGAATAGATATTTATGGGCTAAAAACGAGATCTTTCAAGTTTCAACTTTCAAGTATCAAGCTTGTGAGAGCTAAATATGGAAGAAATAATAACAAAGAAATGTCAGATATATATATATATATATATAGAGAGAGAGAGAGAGAGAGAGAGAGAGAGAGAGAGAGAGAGAGAGAGAGAGAGAGATTTTTACTTTGGAACACAGATTAGTGTTTGCCGGGCTTTTTAAGATTTTAAGACATTGGTCAAGTTTGGAATCTCTCATAAATCGTATTGTATTATATAGCTGAGTTTTATTAGTGGGCAAAGCTAAAGACACAGCAAAAGTTGGGTTCGTTGGCTCACAGACAAATTGCCAACGTTGTTCATCTGAAATTTGTGTTCTTTCAAAAAAAAAAAAAAAAAATTTTGAGAAAGAATAGTGCACTTAGGAATTTGTATACATGTTAATGAAAATGTGGAATCAGTTGTCCCTTAAAAAAGAAAGAATCAATTAGAACAATTTATTGGAACAAATTACAAAATTCTGACCTTAAAATAAGGAATATGGTGTTTAATACGTTCATGTCTCTTTTGTTCTTGAAAGAATAAAAAAAATTATTACCTCCATTCCTTAATCTATCTAAATTTAAAAATATATATATATTAGTACCTGCAAATTTTTTTGAATTCTATCATATAAAACAACAAAAATAATTATTTAGATGTGACCAAATATGGTCACACAATAAATTTACCACATAGATTTATCTGTAAGATGGTCCTTTTCAACTCGTAACAACAAGTGGGCAATAGTTTTATTTTATTTTATTTATATAAAATACTGTTTGTTGAGATAGGAATAGTTGGTTCAGCAAAGAACACGGTTGTGAAGCACTGAGAACTGAACTCAAGCGTTAATGGCGTTTAAAGTTCTTAAATTTTTAAAATTTTTGATTATATATATATTTTTTTTCATTTTCTCTAGGCCAAAGATTTAATGCTTCTCAATTATTACTTTTTCTAAATCTTGAATCGCATTTTCTTCGCTTTCATTTACTATTTTGTGGTGACCTTTACGGCCTTCGGTGGATCCCATGATGCTTGAGATTGAGAACAATAGGGTCTACAGCTGGTAATTAATATTTCTAACCCCTTTTTATTTATTTACTTATCTCCGTTTTTATTTTTATTTTTATTTTTTTAATTAATGATGCCAAAGAGGACACCTAATTTTTCCCTGATTTATGGACATGGCACGGCATAAACATGAACCACAAAATTATTTTCGTTTATAAATATTTCTATTCATTTATATTTATAAACTTATATGGTTCATGATTTAACTTACAATCACATATATAGGATCGTGAAAGATCTTAACGGCTATGTATGAACATTGTTGCACTAAATACTGATTTGTCTCAATAGGGTTGAAAGTGAATGTGATGCATATTTTAGAGTAGTGCTAGACATATCAATTTTTTAATATTTTAGAGTAGTGCTAGACACATCAATTTTTTAATATAAACTCATGTGTCATATTATCATTGGTAAGTATTTATCATCTAATTAAAAAAATATTAATCAAAATATGACACTTCAATTACCACATAGATTGGTATTAAAAAGTTGGTAAAAGAGTTAGTATGTCTAGCATTATTCTATATATTATAAATGCCAAATACACATATATAGCATGCCAAGTATAATATCTCCCAAAAAAAATAAATAAATAAATAAAACTAATGAAAAAAATAAACACCTGCTAATATCTCGTGAATCTGGACCTCAATACGTGACCTGATCATGGGTTATCACTAATTGTAATAGGAAACAGTGTAATCGTGATAAGAAACAATAATCCACAAAATTGTCTCTCAAAAAAAATATTTTTTTAAATATTAATACTGAGCCCTAGTGATAGCTTGCATGCATGATCGAATCAATTAAATGAGAAAAGCGTTAAGAAATAGTAATGCACAAAATCATGCATGTATGTTCTTTTAACTTTTTAAATCACATCGTAATTATATTAAATAACTGCATTTGAGTTGATGTGATAGCACGATTAAAATACGATGACGAGACGTTGCACTATAAGAAATCATTTTCGATATGCCGTAAAAAAACTATCCTATATAAGCCAATTGCATATATATATATATATATATATATTAATCAAAGCGAATTAGATAGATCTTAACATAAAAAGGTATGTGTTCGCGGTGGCTACTACTACTAGTATAAAAAATCAATCCTCAACTAGGAAAATAATATAAATGAGATGCAATAAAGTTGTACATAAAAATCGAGAAATAGAATCAGTAAGGTTTCAATTTTTTCCTCGTTTTTTTGTTTGTTTATCCTTTTTTTCCACCCATGTTATCATGATGGGCGAATGCTTTTTTCTCCTTTTTTTTCAAAAAAAAAAAAAGTAGTATATACTTTAATAGTATGAGTTGAAATAGTTTCATTATTCTAGCGAAAAAAAATTGATAACCTAACCTTTCACAGAAAGGGAAAAAAAAAAAGTTGTTTACCAAACAAGGGAAAACGTAATATTATAATTAGAGCTCGTTTGACGGAGTTTTGAAAATAACTTAATTTGTCAAAAAAAAAACGATGATTATAAATAACAAAATATTAATATTATGTTTATAGTGTATTTTTAACTCAAATATAAACTTTGAAGTTTTTTTTTTTAATAACTTCTTAAAAAGACCACATTTTGTGACTCACAATAATTATTTTTATAAAACAGAAGTACTTATAAAATATTTATCAGATAGTCTAGTAGCAATATACGAGCTCTGGAAGTTAAAAAGCTGCTTCAAAAACCAAATAGTCTAATAGCAGTTCATAAGCTCTAGAAGTCAAAAAAATTTTCTAGGAAATTCTGCCAAAAGCTAATCCTTAACTAATACGGTCAAATATTGGAATTTAAAAGAAAAGAAGGGGTTGAAATGAGAGAAACAAATAAATAAAGAATCCACTATTTTAGGCTGCCGACAAATGGTAGTAAATAGGAGAGGTTGGAATGAGGTATGAATGGGTTCACATATTTTGCTTTATTTGAGAAAATCCACCCAAAAAAGAAAAAACAAAAACAAAACAATAAATAAAAAGAGAGAAAGAGAGAGAGAAATTGGAATTGTCGAAAACAAACAAATTATAAAAAACCCATATTGGCCTTTCATCACGGATGCAAAACTTATGAGCTGTATACTTTAATCACTCGTCTTATCATCAACCCCCACAATTAGTGATATACGTATATACACAATACCACCGACATTTAATTTAATTTAATTAATAAAACGCACAAATAACCAAAGAGCTCTAATATTAATGACAATTGACCACTATCATTGATAGAGATTAGAGAGTCCATGAAACCGTACCTTGCGTTTACGCAACTAAATAGTTTTTGTTACGCTGCGAATTGTGATGCCCCAAAAAACACTGATAACACTAGACTTGTGCGTCTAATTCCCATGCAACACGCAAACATGAGTCCATGACAAATAAGGTCAATCAAGCACATAATAAAGTTTGTTTTTTTTATTTCGAGGAAAATAATTAAAGTGATGTGTCAATTATTTAGCGGATATAATAAAGACGTATGTATTGATAAATGTTGCATTATTCTGATCAGGATGGATTTAGAAATTTAGTTAGGGCAAAATAATAATCATCGTTTTATTTTGATAAATTAGTTATTTTAAAATAGTAAATTACTTCACTTAAATTATAGAAAAAAATAGAAGTAAAAAATAGCGAGCTGAGTGATATTAAAGAAAAAAAATCAATATGTGAAATAAATTTAGGAATTTTTAAGGATTTAACCAAAACTTTGGTTATTTTTTTAAAAATTAGTCATAATTTCAAGAAATTAAAGAATTAGTCATTTTCATATTAGTTACACGTGTATCAAATTTGATACACGTGTAACAAATATGAAAATGGCTAACTCTTTAATTTCGTGAAATTATGGCTAAATTCTTAAAATATGAACCTAAAAGGAGCTAAAAGTCAAATCTTCTCATAAATTTAAATAATTTAAAATTTTGAATGGTCAAATATGTAATTTTTTTTAAAAAAATAGATAAATTTAATTTTTTTTAATTATACTACAATTTAATTTTTTTTAATTATACTACAATTTCGACTGTGTAGTATTGCTCATTCCACATTGAGCCACACCATATTAATTTTGTTACTTTTTTTTTTATCGTTTTTGTTTAATATCACCGATTATTATATGATATACTTTGCTAAATGTGTTGTAATTGAAATGCGGTAAAAAATATAAATAAATAAATGGTCAATTAAGAAATTAGCCATTTTAAAAGTAAAATTTGAAGAATTTAGTCCTAAAATATATCATAAGTATTTTAGGAAAACCGCTCAAATCATTAAATACCTTAATGGACATAAGTATCTATGATAATTACTTAAAAAACCGCTCAAATCAAATAAAAAATCTCTAAAAATTCGACTCATTCAACTTAAAAAAATAAACCAAATCTATTATTACAAATATTTTCATCGACTGTGATAAAATAAAAAATAAAAATGACTAATTTCTTAAATTTCTAATAGTATGACTAATTCCTAAAAAATTAGTCTAAAATTTGGGTAAATCCTTAAAAATCTCTAAATCACTAATTACACGAGGTATAATAAGAGATAAGAGATTACAAGAGAAATAATTTGAACTCAATACCTCTTTATTATGGTACCACACGATTTGGGTCCCACCCCCAATAATGAGTCATACAGGTTTCATTAAATCCTGTATTGCTCTTTGATTAATACTTGTAGTAGTAATGCTCTCTCTATATACCATATATATGATAGCTATAGGAGTCACATTTCGTTGACCAATTTCTAAAGAAACGCTCTTAAATTTATCCAAAAAGGAAATTACTTAGAAAGATATGACATTTTCCTATTAAATATTACAAAATGAGGTACTAATATAATTAATTTTTTATCATTGTTTGCACCAATTTACTATCACACAAGTTTGTAGTTATTTTCTCTGCCTATGGTGCATTGTAGCATTTTGAACAAAATTTTTTGTTTGAGGTATTAATTCCCTCATGCTAATTATGACATGAGAAATATATATGCCCCAACAAGTTGATTCACAATCAAATATTATATTTACGATAAACATAAAAAAAAAAAAGAGTATCTTAGAGAGTCTGATAAGAATGTCATGGTTCAAACAACATTCACCGTGGTCTACGGAATTCTCAACAATACCAATATAATATAATGCTCTCCAAGTTTACATCATGATAAATATTAATTCCATACAATCACGTGCATGCCATTGCTTATTTCACGCTCAGCTTATGATCTAGTGCTACTGTATAATTAATATATATATATATATATATAATGTATCTACCAAATATTACTAATATTAATATATTTAAAAAATCCACAGATCCGCCGTGCAATTTAGTAATGGTTTTAAAGCGAAGTGGATCAATATTCTATTATATAATATACATATATACATCTAGTTTTATTCTTTAATAAAAAAAATGGACAATAATTAAATGGAAGCTGGACCTAATCTTTTCGCTACAGTTCTCGTATTTATTACAATAATATAGCTTTTAGATCAGGAATAGTTCTCTAATCAGTTCCGATTTTAATAAGCCCTCAATTTTTTTATTAAATGCGTTACAGTAACAATGCGTGTATCCATTAAAAAAAGTGACATCAATAAAATTTCGATAGATGATCGCAATATTTCGTTTCATTATGTTCTATATATTCAGGGAATTCAATAAATCATTACATTTTGAAAAACACTAGTCAAACCCTTGTATTTACTAATTAGGATCCCTTTGACTGTTTGTATGGAATGACGCTTTATCAAAGATCATAGTTAACAAACAAATCACAAATGACAAAATAAAGAACAATAAAGCCAAAGCCAAACACTTTGCTTATAGACAAAGCTAGCTAAAAATATGTAGCTAATACCAATGCATTAAGGTCACAACAATCACCACTGCAAACTCTAGTTTTTTGCATAATTACTTGCAAAGGATGATCAAGAATGCTTGCAAGAGAAAATGATTCCTAACATAATCATATAAGAAACCATAAAACAAGTTTGGGTCAAATGGACTAATCATGTGTGTTTTTGATTCCCACGTCTCATACACAAATATTTATTGTTGAACCCAATTATGCTTGTGACTTGTAGAGAGAGAGAGAGAGAGAGAGAGAGAGAGAGATTTAGGGTAAGTGCATATGAGAGGCTTGGACCCCAGAAATCACATGCACTTTTTTGGGGCTTGTTGGTGCACAGGACAGAGTCCACCAACTGCTGTCATGCACTACTCCAAAATACCTCAAACTCAAACCACCAACATATATACACACACATACATGATAATTTTATTTTGTTTTTTGTCATTTATTTTATATTTCAAATTATAAATGCAAGTCATTATACACATATGACCTTTGCAGAAAAAAAAATATATATATATATATATATGTATACACACATATGACAATGCAATATATTACAATAGTCAGACGTCATATGTAGTGTAGCTATGTTATCATGAGTCCCATATACATGAGTTAACTCGAAACTGAGTAAGTACACGATCTGTATGTAGTTTATTCGAGTTTGAACAAGCCTAGTATTATTCTTCTCCTATTATTTGAATGTAAATGAGTAACCTACAAATAAAAAGTCGTGTTTGTGTTTAATTAAGTCTAATAATTTTTTTTTTCCGATTAGATGCCATATATATACCATTATTTTGGTATCATGCATTATTAATAATGATAAATAATAAGAATCTTTGGCAGGTATTTTGAAATGGGGAGTGATTTTAAACTGTAAAAATAATATTTTTAAGATGCAAAATTCACTATAAATGTAAATCTGAAAATTTAAAGTCGTTTTTGATCGTAGAATACCATACCTAAGATTTTCTAAAATAATATATTTTTTAAAATACTAATGTGATACATATGGGTCCTCAAATATATGCAAAATCCAATTGAAAATAATAGCACCAAGCCACCAATACATGGGTCAATGCATAATGTCCTTTTGCGCATAGTAGTAATAAAGAGGAAGAATCTTCAGTAAGATAGAGAACGATTAAAGATCGTCAGATTAACCTTATAAGAGGTAGGATCTAACAATCCAAAATTATTTATTATCGTATGGTATACCTTATCGAAGATTTTACCTGATAATAAACTCTAAGAAGTTGTTTGGCAATCGATTTATATCACAAATTTTTAACTTATTATTTCTACAATACCAATCACGATTTGGAAAATCTGGTAAAAAAACTTAAATATTCTTTCTACCGTGTGTTAAATATGTTATGGTAAAAAATACTTTCAAATTCTCGATTCAATTTTATTATTAAATCTCAATTTAAATAATACAAATCAAGCTCTTATCCAAACATTGATTTAAACTATAATTTTAATACAAGGTTTTGACCCTTTTTTATCTTAAATCAAAATTATATCAATTTGTTAGTTTAAATGGCTTACCAACACCTAAGCTATATGTTATTTTACCGCAAAGGACCTATGACATACAAAAACAGAGGACTTCTACGGGGTTTTTTTTTTTTTTTTTGGCTTGTTGCTAACGGCAGTGGATTCGTTTTTTAAATTCATATTGATCTAACATTCACATCAAAATCTATTTAGATAGAAAACTTTATAGTTTAGAAGAAAAGAAAACGAAATGCTCCTAAAACACAAGTTGATAAAAAAGCCGAAACTACCTTTTTGGTTCAACTTATGAACTAGCGTTACATAAATATCATTATTTTCTCATATGCTTTCCATTGAAACTTTGTTGTATTTTTACTCTATTTGCTTACTGCTTAGTGTTCCAAATGTTAAATAAGTGATAAATAAGCATGTTGGAAAACAAAAGGAAACAAAGGGAAAAAATAAATAAATTATGAGAGAAAAAGGCAAACTCGGAGACCATCAAGCTCAAGGCTCCACAACCCTTTGAAGTTATAGAGCATAATCCACTAGATGACTTTGATGTTTGGCTACATGTGTATTTCATTCTAACCACATGTGGCTGATACAAAAAGCCACCACTAGCAGCCATTTATATGGAACCAAAAAAAAAAATTTTTTGAGGAGAGAATTGGTCATATATTTGTGTCCAAACACTCAAATAAATTAATCGAATAGAAAATAGTGATGTGATTCCTCCTCCACTAGGTTTCTTAGAAAAAGTACAATTCATATGCAATAAATCATGGTTGAACAAAAAAAGTTAAACTCATAAAGTTGTCTTGATAATTCAGAATTGCATACTCTTCCAAATCATCATTCTCAAGGGGACACAAACACAAGTGATCAAACTTTTGGGAATAAAGGCCACATTCTCTTGTAAGGCCCAAAACCAAAAGAAAATAAGAACAAAGAAAGATAGAATCAACATTTTCTTTAAAATTACACGTGTATTATTTTTGATACATGTGCGTTAAGAAAATGACTAAAAACATAAAAGTAACTGTACATTGTGTAGTTAAAAAATGATTAATTTAATTAATCGAAACATTCATTTAAAAAAGCATAATATAAACCATATTAAATTATAGCATGATTTAATAATAAGAATTATAAAAAAAAACACACACACACACAACCCAGCGGTAGATGTTCTTTACGATAAAAACCTTAACAATAAGAGCAAGAAGCACTTTTGGGTGCCCATAATTATGACACATAAAGTGATGTCATCCTTGGTTTCTATTTCTTTTTTTTTTTTGATAGAGGCCATAAGCTTCGATTGAAAAGTCATACTTATATTACATGTTGATAAGTTTTTTTTTTTTTTTTTTCGGAATATCAAAATGATTATAAAAGGACAACGTATGAGAATTATGCAAAAAGCGCATTGTGCCAAACAATTAATGCTTTTTTTTTTCCTCGTTGGTTGGGAAAATCTAATAATGTATTATGTATCTCATGAAGGAATTAATTTTTTTCTAATTTCTATCTAGAAAAAATAAGTTTAACATGTAATAGAGAGTGAGAAAGAGACGATTAAGAAATGTAATTATCATTTCATGAAAATGGTGACAATGTTTCAAAGTTAGTTATATGTACCCTTTTGAAAAGTCTGAACTCAATAATTGGAAATAATTAAGGCCGAGACTTTGCTCATGCAACTACAATTATTATTATTTTTTTCATAATTATCAGTTTAATTTCTAATCACTTAATCATCACGCAACTCCAATTTTGACATGAATATAGACGTGCATATATTTACGTATATATTTTGACAAAAAATAGCAGTCACCTTAAAAACAATAATATTATTATTATTATTATTATTTGTTTTATAATTTGTGATATTTAAAATACCAATAGCACTAAGTTACGTAAGTGGCTTGAACATGTGTTTGGATGTTTTAGAAGCTTTTGGACCTCCAAACATCCCTTTCTGTTATACTTGCCTTTTTTTTTTTTAGTGGGAAAGAAAATCTTATCTTATCTCATGCAGTTGGAAAGAAAAGGAACGCAGTAGTTTGGGACCTCCAAAGTTTTGTTAAAACTCAATTAACAATCGTCTTATGATCACTATAGTGATAGCACAATTATAATTATCCTTTCTCCACCCTAAGATGAATAACATGACCATTAACCACCAACAACTATCAAATTCCAAGCATAAATGAACCACATAAATGCCACATCAAAGCAAATCTCAGGACATACAAAGCAACTCCACGTTAAAAATTAAAAAAAAAAAAATTTGAGTCCCAAAGGTCAACCTCTATAACATTATTATATATAACTATTAACCATGCATCATTACACACGTGTTAATAAAGCAAAATTATCACACAACATAAAATACGAAATTTGAATTTCAATTTTGATGTATGACAATTCTACATGCACTTGTTACACGTCTAACGATCACACCCCAATAACGATAAATAACATCTTATCACAAAAAAGTCTCTTTTTTTCTCTTCAATTGTCCAATTAATTCTCTGAATTTCTTCGTCTATTCTCTTCAATTTTTCTCTTTATTACCATCATTTTCAGCAGAAGTCCCTGTAGTTTCAAGCATAGGAACTCCACTAGCCGTTGGAGTTGCGTCCTCACCCCCAACATTAATACCATTACTCACTAGCGTCGTAGTTTGCTCTTCTGATTTGTACTTGTAACACCAAGCCGACCAAAGATAGAGCAAGAAATTGAGGCAACTAAGAAGGGCCAAAAACCAATAAAACAAGTGCAAATTGTTAGAGTTTAGGTCTCCCTCAATCCAACCCCTTTTGCTCGGAGCGACCCTTTTGGTCACGGCGTTGATGAGAGTCACAAAGATGGTGCTCAAAAAATACCCCAAAGAGAGTGTGACCCAAGTGAACGAAGTGGACAGAGACTTCATCCCCGCAGGGGCTTCTTTGTAAAAAAACTCGAGCAAGCCCACCAAGGTGAACATATCGGCCACCCCAAATATCCCATATTGGAGAGAGAGCCAAAAAATGCTTATGACCTTTGGTGGGCTTTTGTGGGCCTCGTTCTTCCTCTTGAGCTCCACAAGCCCAGCCACGGCCATGGAAATGGCCGAGAGGACGAGCCCAACTCCGACCCTCTGGAGCTGGGTTATCCCCGACGGGTGTTTGGTGATCTTCCTGGCGAAGGGCACGAAGAGGAGCTCGTAAACCGGGATAAGGATAGACATGAACACCAGCGGGATGACGGGGATAGACGGGGCCGGGATTTCCCTGGGCCCACCCATGTGGCGGTCCATGTAGAAAGCGCCTTGTTGGACTGAGAAAGTTTGGAGCTGAGCCAAGCACGTGTTCATGATGATCGTGCTGGCCAGGATTGGCAACATCCTTGTTAGGACTTTGACTTCCTCCACTTGGGTCACCGTGCACACGCGCCATGGGCTCGTTGGTCCGGCGGTTGGCGGGACTATGGCGGCTCTGTCCAAGGCCCTGCACGTGCGTCGCTCGTGTTTCAACTTTTTGGGGAATTTGCAATTGCAATATGGCTTTTATTTTTATTTTTATTTTGTATTTGTCCTTGTGTTGTTGTGGCTTAAAAAAGAGAGGAAAAAAAAAGACTCACTTGAATTGATTGGTGTGCGTGATTTTTTCGTCTGCGGTCGATGAATCGGCTTTCTCGTTGATCTCGTATAATTCAGCGGGGTTTTCTGGGAGTGACATACTTCGATTTCTGATTGCCACGACTATGACCTTTCAATGGAAAAAAAAAAAAAAAAATCAGAACAAATTTGGTATTAACGATACTGTATATCACCCACTAAAATTACATACAGCTCTTAATATGAATTTTCTAATCAATTACATGGCAATGACTCTAATAATTTTTTCTCATATATAAGGCATTTAACATGGAGCAATACTATCTAATAGAAGTGTGTCTCATATAAATAATAGCTAGGGCACACTTTTTTCAATCTTTGTTTTCATAAGCACTCATAATTTTTTATTTTTATTTTTTACACTATATTAAAAAGTATCCATAAGCTCCCTCTGCTCTTAATTTCTACCTCGATCGGTCCCTAATTATACCAATTAAATTTGTTTTTTACTTTCACAAATTTGTATGAGAGAGAATTAAAAACCTGAATAATCCTTAAGATGGGGCTCTCCGGCGATCGGAGGCGATAGTGGGGCTTGCCAAGGGCAAGCACAACAAATCCAAGAAAAGCAGCTATGGTTGAGACCATAAAGCCCTTGAACCAAGCCACAGAGGTGCTAAGATACACTATGGCCGTGACTCCAATGGAAGCCCCGAGTGTGATGCTAAGCAAAAGCCAGTTGAAGAAGGTGGCGAGGGCCTTTGCTTCCTTCGGATCCCTACGGTCGAATTGGTCGGCACCGAGCGCGGGAAACGAGCCCCTCACGCCACCCGCGCCCAACGCCAACAGATACAACGAGAAGTAGAACAAGAATGCCACGTTGCCTTTCACACAGCTTGACTTGCCACAGAAATTTGGCTGCAAATAGCTTGTGGCTGCTTGAATTGTTATAAGCACCATAGCCTATGTAGAATATGAAATTAAACAAAGTAAGTTAATTTATTGATGATCGTGTTACTAGATTAATGAAGCTAATAACTTAATTAGATATTTTGTTTCGGATATATAATTAGTATATATTAACATGATATCAAAGTGCAAGAAGTTTAATTTTAATTGTTAAGACGTTATCTTAGCATGTCACAATTTTAAAAGAAAAAATAATTAGGGATTTTTTTTTTTTTGGATTCATCGTCAAAACATTCGTATATAAATTTTTTTTTAATATATATATTTGGTACGACTATTTAACAAAAGTAGTACCAATATTTCGAGTGAGCCAAAGAGAATGCAAGTGGTGAATCGGCTCAAGAAAGTGTCGGAAATGAATCCACCGACGAGGGACAGCAAGAAGGTTGTCCCCATGAAGTTGGTCAGCGTGTTGGCTGCGGTCTGGTTGTCGAAGAACATCACCGCCATGAAGTACATCACCAAGCTCACCATGCTTGCCACAAATCCCATGTTCTCAAACGATGCCAATACTAGCAATTAAGCACAAAAAAATAAAAATAAAAAAATAATGACAAAACATCTAATACAAACCAAGAGTCCATGCATTGGTTCATGTTTTTCTTACCAAATATGTATTTGCAAGCATTGAATCCTCCTTTTATTTTGGCGCCTTCTTTAAGGGAGGCATAGTTTCCTGCCTTGGTCTCCTCTGCTTCCCCCTATATATTTAGCCAAGCAAATTATAATTTACATACATACACACATAAAAACATAGAATAGAATGAGGTGAATTTAGAAAATCTATAACATTATAACAGATTTTCGCTGACAATTCATCTAATTACCAAGTAATTAACTCAATTATCGAAATATTTTGCAAAACTTTTACTACGGAATATTTTTCTATAATTAAGTGTTGAAAATTGGATGTTCATGGCAAATTTGGAACAAAGCTACGTATGAGGTAGACATAAAGAGAGATTATTTAGATAAGTTTGGTAGATTGACTTACCATGGTAGAGCTTTTGCAAAGTTGAACTAAGTGGATATAATGCAGGAGAGAGTTGGAGTGAAATTATGGAAGTAATGGTATTAATAGTGGTGAAAGTATGAGTAGAGAATGGGCTTCAAGTCTTGAAGTTCCATATACTCGTCAAATGCCTTGTTTATAACGTTCATGGCATTGGATTTTATCGATTTTTGTTCTACGTTATGGCTCTCTCTTTGTATCTCCCTAGGACTTTAAGACTTGGTATTTCAGCTTAGTTGGAAGTTTTGTACATTTTAATTTTTCCCATTTGTATTTTTAGGACGATTTTGTAGTGAGAGAGATAGAGATAAAAGATTCCTTTGGTGATCGATGTTCATGAAAATGTTACATATATATATGGTCTTATTTATATGGTTTTGTTTTATATGCACATCACTTATTTATTTATTTTTATAATAATCACCATGGTTTTCTATAACTCTTCATTTTAAAATTCAACAGTGTGGCGGATTCATTAAAATCCTTTTGGACAAGAAATCACTTTCAATCCAACTACTTGTGAGTAGTGTGTTCCCTAGTTTGGACGGATAAACCAGAGAGGGTTTGGTGTCAATATATATATAGAAAATTCGAAGTTCATTAATATGTGCCAATTGGAATACGGGCCTTGGGTCTTATTAGCATGTTCTTTTGGGTATATACTTGCGTGCAGAGTTGTTGCCACAACTAGCTTGAACAGTGTAACATATTTGAATTCCACACGATTTTTGGAACTTTTATATTTTTTTATATTTTATTTGTCAATGATTTATGGAAGATGTGCTAACTAGAGATTCAAATTGACTGATTTAGCTTTCACAAAGATGAAATTATGACAAATACTATGCTTTTCAAAAGTAAAGAGGTATATATATAATGAGCAACTATAAAAGAAATCAGTTTCTTGTATAGTTAATGCTCAAACACAAATTTGGAGTTGGGTCACTTTTTAGTCATTAGTTCTAATAAATACTTAATTTTGTATTTTTATAAACGAATATTTTACCATGATGTACAACTTGTAGCAAATAATAATAATGCATAACTTAGCATAAAAAAACTACATATATATATTACTCTATAGAGCACTAAATATTTTATTTTCCACATCACTAATTTATCTCTAAAATTAACACCAAAATTAGTTTAATTGAAGATTAAGAAAGAGAGAGAGAGAGAAAAAAAAAAAGAAGAAGAAGTTTATGGTTAAGGCAGTTTTCCTCATCCTTGAAAAATTACAATGGTATAAATCAAAATTATTAGTTAGTAAAGCATTATATTATCAACTTTTTTTACCATGACATAAATTAAAAAAAAATTATTTCAAAGTGGTATTAAAAAAAAAGAGAATTGCAAAAAATGACCATTTTAAGTGTCACTTAATAATTTATATCTTAAATGATATGCTTTATTGATTTCTACTATATTTTTATAATGTAAAAATAAGGGTATAAATTAAAAATACAATACAAACATACATAAATTATTAATGAGCTAAAAATCAAAATAGGGCATTCATCAAAATTCCCTAATTTTTATTTGAGAGAATTGCAAACTAAAGCCATTTGCAGTGTCACTTAATAATTCATATCTCAAATATTACATTCTTTTAATTTATAATCTATATTTATAGTATAAAAATAGAGGTACAAATTAAAATTTAACCCAAAAAAAAAACATAGATTATTAATGTAATATAAATTAGGCATTCCTCAAAATCCCCCTTTTTTATTTCTTGGCTTTTTCTTCCTCTCTCCTCCCAGGTTCCCCCACCTGTTCTTCCATGATCCATCCATGGTCCATCGCAGAGCCCAAGCCCAAGACCCAGGATTTTGAGGAATACCCCATTCTTGACACAATGATAATCTATACCCCATGTGTGTTGCACTTTTAATTTATACCCCAAAATTTGCACTACAAACATGGAGTGAAAATGAAGGGAGCACATCACATGGGGTATAGATTATTAAGTGACATCAAGAAGAATGGCTTTATTTTGAAATGGGATAATTTCAAAATAAAGCCATTTTTTATGCCACTTAATAATCTATACCCCATGTGGTGTGCTCTCTTCATTTCCACTCTATGTTTGTAGTGTAAATTTTGAGGTATAAATTAAAAGTACAACACATATGGGGTATAGATTATCATTGTGTCAAAAATTGGGTATTCCTCAAAATCCCCCTTTGAAATTCTCCCAAAGGTCATTCATGGAAGCCGAAGCCCAACTCTAGGCCCCAAAGACAACCACACGTGTGAGCCAAAGACAACGACACGTGTGAATGCGAGGGAAAATTGGGAGACTCGGCGGGAACAAAAAATAAAGAAGAGAGAGAAATTCATCCCTAACCTCACTCCCAAACCCAATCCCACCCAAAAACCGCCCTTTTTCGCTTTCTCTAGCTTCTGATTCACAGACAGACATAGAGAAATGGGAATCAAGGTACTTCGTTTCCGAGGCCATGTTCCTCTCTGTCTCGTTATTTATTTTTTCTTATTTTTTTTTGTGTCTGATTTTCGGTTGGGCGTGTGATTAGGGTTTAACGAAGCTTTTGGCGGACAATGCACCAAAGGCCATGAAGGAGCAGAAGTTCGAGAGCTACTTCGGCAGAAAGATCGCCATCGATGCCAGCATGAGCATTTACCAGTTCCTCGTACGCACATTCAAGTTATCTCTTTAATTTTTTTTTGTTTTTATTTTGTAACGCAATTTTAATTGGATTTTTTTTTAAAATTATGGTAGATTGTTGTGGGAAGAAGTGGGACTGAAATGTTGACCAATGAGGCTGGTGAAGTTACTAGGTATTTGACCAGTATTAGCAAATTTCAAGTTTTGCTAAATTTTCAATTTTTGTTTTTTGTTTTCTTTTTAATTAATCAACTTTCTGTGAGTAATGGAATGAGGTTCTTCTGTGCTGGGTTTCTTGAAGTCATTTGCAAGGGATGTTTTCGAGGACGATTAGGCTTCTGGAAGCGGGAATTAAGCCAGTGTAAAATTTGTTTGCTTTAACTCATTTGATTATGAGCCTGTTGAGTTGATTTACTCTTGATTCGTGAAACTTGAAGTGTTTGACGAATTGATTTTGTTTGAATTTAGTTATGTTTTTGATGGGACGCCACCAGAGTTGAAAAAGCAAGAGCTGGCAAAACGGTACTGTTCTCTGTCACATTCAAGCTTGCTTATATGTGTTACTTAAGGGCTATTATCCAACAATAAGAAGGAATTCGAATCGCGTTTTTATATATGTACATTTGGTTTTGATTCAGGTACTCAAAGAGGGCAGATGCTACGGAGGATTTGGCGGCGGCCGTGGAGGTACACGTGCATTTTGTATTTTCTACCTTGGCGTTCAGTTAGCTGCTTTTATTTACTATTTCAAGGACTGGTATGTCTCATGAAATTTGTTATTCTTGTCCTTGCAGACTGGCAATAAGGAAGACATTGAGAAGTTTAGTAAAAGGACCGTAAAGGTGGGTAGTTTGTTTCCATTGCTTCGTGGTCAGTTGTTAGAAAGTATGACAATAAGTTGTGGAAATTAATAACACCGTCTAGGCTGAAGAACTTGTAATTTTGGCAGGTGACAAGGCAGCACAATGATGATTGTAAAAAACTTTTAAAACTCATGGGTGTTCCTGTAATTGAGGTGACGTTACCATTTGCGAACTATGAAGAGATTTATTTCTGTTGTGACCTTAAAGTTTTACATATTTTACTCATGAGGTTATGGTTTTTTTTTTTCAGGCTCCATCCGAAGCAGAAGCACAGTGTGCTGCTCTTTGCAAATCAGGGAAGGCAAGAAATCCTTCCTTAGCATTACGATAATCTTGATTGCGACTTTTCCTTACATGGTTCTTTGGTACATCTAAGGGAAGGAAGACAAATCTTGGCGTTATCGTGGCATTTAGAACAACCTAATTTTGTAAACTACATCATTTTATGAGGATTATAGTTTTTTTATCGTTTTTGGGGATGTTCTTGTACTTGGTGTTTTTTCTAATTGCTTACATCACTCTGTTCCTGTTGTCAATCTGCATATTAGCTCTAATCTGAGGTGAATGTTAGCCTTGATCAATAATGAGAAATTCATAAAATATGTTCTTTCTCACTCCTTTTTAAATATAAACCTATATATTTTTATCTTTAGGTTTATGCTGTCGCTTCTGAAGACATGGATTCCTTAACCTTTGGAGCCCCTAGATTTCTCCGTCACTTGATGGATCCTAGCTCAAGGAAAATCCCAGTCATGGAGTTTGAAGTGGCAAAGGTGTTTAATATTTTTTACTATCATTGTAATTTCTAAATCTTGGTGTAATATTCTGATTATGATCTTTTTTAGGTTTTGGAGGAGCTAAATCTTAGCATGGAACAATTCATTGACTTGTGCATTCTTTCTGGATGTGATTATTGTGACAGCATTCGAGGTACCTGGATTAAAACTTCAGTGACAGACTTGGCGTATTGCATTATATGTTTCCATTTTTTCTTCAAAGTATTAATCTTAGGCCAGGAGATAATGCATCTAGTATTGATTACCCACACACCTTTATATAGGTATAGGAGGACAGACTGCTTTGAAGCTCATCCGCCAACATGGCTCCATAGAGAATATACTGGAGAACATAAACCGAGAGAGGTAATTCACTTATTTATAACTTTTCTATGTCAAGTTGTTTAGTTTTTGCAAACCCACCAAAGTTGGTCAACAGGAAATAACTTGCGAAAACAAGATAAACATGTGTGTTGCAGTTATCATTTTCAAATGATGACGAGACAGCCTTAAGTTTTTTGTTAAGTAAAAGTTTAAAAAGTCACAATTTACAGATATTTTCTTAATAAACTTTTTTTTTTCCTTTGTTTTTTTATGAGTCAAGTTCTCATGAAATCCCGTAACCTTGATACTCTGTACTTATAATGGAAGTTAATAGCACATAAAGAATGTTCCAAGCTAGTTTACCAGTTGGCGTTGTTTCTTTACAAGTACAATATTAATATTCAGCAACTATTAACCTTCTTTTTCAGATACCAAATACCAGAGGATTGGCCATACAAGGAGGCTAGGCAGCTTTTTAAAGAACCATTAGTCTGTAGCGGTGATAATGAAGTTGAGATTAAGTGGACTGCTCCAAATGAAGAAGTAATGATAATTGAGAATTTTAGTGTGCATGCCTCCGTGATGTGTTGTAATGTTTTGTTATGTATTTATTTATGCGTCAAAGTAGATATTTTCCATATACGCATCAATCTATTAGATGTTAATTGTCAATTTCGTTTTGCAGGGGTTGATTACTTTCTTGGTAAACGAAAACGGATTCAACAATGATAGAGTTACAAAGGTGTGGATTTTTATGTCTGCTTTTAATCTTTTTTTTTTCCTCCGACACGCTGAATAATTTATTTATTTTGATTCCCTAATCATTTCAGGCTATAGAAAAAATTAAAGCCGCCAAGAACAAGTCATCACAGGGCAGGTAAGTACATGAGTTTATGACTTTGAGTTTCGTTCTTCGCGGGGTTTTAATTCCTTATATTTTCTCTGACAGATTAGAATCATTTTTCAAACCAGTTGCTGGCCCTACAGTACCGAATAAGCGAAAGGTATGTTTGGATTATGCATCCTATATTTATGTCATCAATTGTCCTTCTGTTTCTGCGTTGGTTCAATCATTCCATAATTCTAGTGCTTGTTTAACATTATTCAAAGTGCCATAGTTGAAGAAAGAAAAACTAAATAAGTTGAAAGGCAGGTCCAGCACTTAATTTTAAGCTTCATGAGTCGAGAACACCCCTTTGTCCCCGAGTCGTATAGACCCGAAAGGTTGCCATGATTTCTTACTACATTGGATGACAGGGAACCAAATGTGTGCTTAGATCACCCTCACCAGCATTGAAGCATAAGATGTTTTCTCTTCAAGCTTCTATTTCATCCGGGACCAAGATAATTGGCAGTTTGAGTGTGCCAAACTTGGACCTCGGTTCCAAGCACCCAATGCAACTACCCCGAGGTTTCTGCTCGGGTGTTTGAAGTTTAAGATACTGGTGACCTTCAGAGCTACCCATTGATAAATCCTCTTGCCCTTAGTATTATTAACATCCAAGTGGTTTTGTAATCACGATATTTATGCCGTTTTACCATTTCCCCTCTTCTGAGTTAGATAGTCAGTATGATGTTAGATTTTTTATTATGATTAACCTACCTTACCTCGAGCTGCCAAATGAGAAATTCAAGTGTAAACTTCGGGTAGCTTTTTTTCTTCTCGTGTTGCGTCTTGTTAAAAAAGAGCAACTAATGCCTGGAGTGTCTATGCTTCTGATACAGATAAGATCAGTTGTATGTGGTTATTTGCAATCTACCATGTTATACCTGAGATGAATCAGTCTTTTTCTTCGAAATAGTTATGCACTACTGGCTTTGGTTCTCAATTTGCTTCTCTTTTTTACGGCGCAGGAAACTGCTGAGAATACTGCTAAAGAAGCTAGTAACAAAAAGTCGAAAGCCGGTGGTGGCAAGAAGAAGAAATAGTTGAACTTGGCATTGCAGCTTTCTAATTAGGGTTTAGGAACGGCCAATATGTTCTGATCAGGTTACTATTTATTAATACCTTCACATTTTTTCTCTCGCTTTTGTGTTGGTGTTATTAGGATGGTTTTGTTTACTTAAGTACTAACCAAAATTTGCTCTTTTCAGGAAGCAAACATGTTGGACAACTTGTGTATAGAGCATTTTACCAGACATTTTAAGATTGTAATTTTTTACTTTTATCGCTTTTAATACGGGACTTTGGACTTGAATTTATTTTTGAGGAAAATATTTCATCTTAAATTATTAAACTTTCTTCTGCGTAATGCAAATCTGTCTTGAAATCCAAATGACTCTAGTTGTATAACGCAAATGTGGATCATGGACATATTTCCTTTAGGGGGGCTTTTAATAAACAAGGATTGAAGTTAAACTTCAGCAACAAAAAAAAAAAGAAAAAAAAAAAAGGATTGAAGTTAAACAAATGCCTTGTAGTCTTGACTGTTGGTTTGTCTATCAAAGTGAATGTGATACTAATATATATGAAATTTGAGGGGGAACCAAACTCTATTAGTAATATGAAAATGTCCAACACGCCACTAATAGAGTTTTTTTTTTTTTTTTGTGAAAAAAAATGTTTCTGTTAGTGGCTTGTTGGACATTTTCTCATTGGCTTTCATGGACCACAAAATCACTGTATTATTTGAATCACTATAAATCCGAGGGATAAACAAGAAGATAGAAAGTGACAATATTGCTCATCGCCTCGAGGAATTTAAGAGCGAAAAATAAACACAAAACCGTCAACAAAATGAGTTAATATGATGAGCAACGTTCGCTATTTTGATAGCAATGTTCACCACAATTGTGAAGACACGTAATCTCATGACACGACAAATATTTGGAAAATCGTATATAAAACGGAAATTAAACACTTTTCAAACTGAAAAACCAACATTAATTTAATTTTAGTGCCACATCACATATTATATAATTGTAAGACCAAAATTGTAATAAACAACCACCACAGCCCAAGCTCTCGTCTCATCTCTCCCTCAAAAACTTATTTGGCGCCACAATTCCAATTCCAATTCCATGCACACACAAGACTCTCCCTCAGCCTCGTCAGAGTCAGACCCCAAAGCCAAAGCCATTCTTGGTCTCCTCCAAGGATGCAACAGCCACGCCAAGCTCCTCAAGATCCACGCCCACGCCCTCACCGCCGGCCTCCTCCTCCGCCACCCCGCCATCCTCGTTAAGCTCCTCGCCTTCTGCGCCGCCTCCTCCGCCGGCTCCCTCGCCCACGCCCGCCTCCTCTTCCGCCACCACATCCCAAACCCCCGCGCCGAGCACTGGAACCTCCTCATCCGAGGCCTCTCCTCCTCCGCCGACCCGCTCGAAGCGATCTTCTGCTACAACGCCATGGTGGGCTCGTCGGATTCGGAGCCGGAGCGGCCAGATGGGTACACCCTCTCGTTCGTCCTCCGGGCATGCGAGCGGGCCGTGTCGGGTCGGAAGTGTTTGGAGGTCCACGCCTCGGCGCTGCGTCGTGGGCTCGCGGGCGATGTGCTCGTCGGGACGAACCTCGTGAGGGCTTACGCTGGGACTGGGCTTATGGGGTTTGCGAGGAAGGTGTTCGATGAAATGCCCGTCAGAGACTTGGTTGCGTGGAACGCGATGATCTCGTGCTGCGCTCAGAAGGGGTTTCATGGTGAGGCGTTGGGGGTGTATGGGAGGATGAGGGAGGCCGGTGTAAGGCCCGACGGGTTCACGGTGGTGGCGCTGCTTTCGTGTTGCGCGCACGTGGGGGCGTTGAGCGCGGGGGTTGAAGCGCATAGAGTGGCTTGTGAGAGGGGGCTTTTGAGGAGTGTTTATGTTGGGAATGCGCTTGTTGATATGTATGCCAAGTGCGGGGAGTTGGATTCGGCGGTTGGCGTGTTTGAGGGGATGCGGAGGAGGGATGTTTTGAGTTGGAATTCGGTGATTGTCGGGTTCGGAGTCCATGGCCGAGGGGACAAGGCGATTGAGTTTTTTGAGCGGATGCGGATGGAGAGAATCGAGCCCAACTCGGTCACGTTCCTTGGCTTGTTGTGTGGATGTAGCCACCAAGGGCTAGTTAATGAAGGTCTCAGGTACTTTGACTTGATGTCCTCGGAGTACAACATCAAGCCCGGGATCAAGCACTACGGCTGCCTCGTGGACCTCTTCGGACGGGCGGGGAAGCTCAAGGAGGCGCTCGAGGTCATCCAAACCTGCCCTTCGCAGAAAGACCCCGTCCTCTGGCGGACACTTCTCGGCTCCTGCAAGATCCATCGAAACGTCGAAATAGGAGAGACTGCCATGAGAAATCTAGTCCAGCTCGGGGCATCGAATGCCGGCGACTGCGTGCTGCTAGCCACCATCTATCTCGGAGCAAACAACGCCAACGGCGTCGCGAGGATGAGGAAGATGATCAAATCCCGGGGTATCAAGACGACCCCGGGTTGGAGCTGGATCGAAGTGGACAATCAAGTTTATAGATTTGTTGTGGATGACAAGTCACACCCTTACACCAATGAAATACACACTAAACTAAAACAAATAATCCATGAGTTGGGTCTTATTGGCTATGTGGAAGAGGAGTCTTCTCTGAGTTTGCAAGGCTTTGGATCCGAATCGGGTTGTTCATATCACAGTGAAAAGCTTGCCATTGCGTTTGGGCTTGCAAGGACTCAAGAAGGAACATGTTTGAGAATTGTTAAGAACTTGAGAGTTTGTAGAGATTGCCATTCTTTTACAAAGTTTGTTTCAAAAGCATTCAATAGAGAGATAGTTGTGAGAGACCGAGTGAGGTTTCATCACTTCAAGGGTGGGTTGTGCTCTTGCAAAGACTATTGGTGATGAGAGATTTAGTTGATGTATTGATTATTTTTTAATCTTTTTGTTGTGATGAATAGAGAGCTATAGCATCCACCATGGTGTTCAAAATTCTATATTTCAGCATTTTGTTGTCAAATAAAATCTAAAAAATGATTAATGTGCACATTTTTGCTCCTTTCTAAAAAGAAATTTCCGCCATACACCATGTGTATTAATACCCCATGTAACTAAATTAAAAGATGTTGTAAAAGTAAAATAGGTTGATGTAAATGATCATAAAATAATCATCACATCATTCTACTGTGATATAACATGCATTTTATTGAAACGACACTGTTTACTTTTAGATTCATGGCTAAGAGCGACATATTATCGTTTATCTACAAAAACTACATGTAATTTTTATATGACGGAAATGACATTTTCTTGTAACAACATGTCATTGACCATGGCATGTCATATATAGATATTTTACGATTTCTTATGGCTGAAAATTTTATGTTGTTTTAGATGTCGTTTTTATTTCCAGAAAACGACATACTTTTCATATGTCGTTTTATTCCGAAAACGACATAATATCTAACATTGTACTGCAACTTCATGAAACAGGATTTTACTGCAACGACATGCGTTTTACTTGATCATTGAAATGAACATTACAACATGCCTTTTCACAATGTTGTGTCAATTAAGCAAAGGCGTCGTCTGTTTAGGAATATATTCACTACCTAAAACGAGATGTCGTTTTTAAGGGGCTCAAAACGACATGTTGTTGCAATAGCATGTGCTTTACTTTGTTATTGATATTTGAAATTGGCATTAATAAAATGTCGTTCTATTGAATTACCAAGTTGAAGAAATGACATGTCGATCAGTTCGATCATTCATTGAAACTTGAAAATTATTATTAAAAAAACTCTTCGACATTGTCCATCAAATTAAACTAATAAAGCAAAATTACGTGAATCTAATAAACATATATTATTATTATTATATTGCCAAAAAAATATATCATTCATTCATTATTAAGTAGCTGTAATACTCTTTTCAAAAAAAAAAAAAAGTAGCTGTAATACTTCACTTTAGAAGTCAAACAAAATTGTTGGTATTTCTAAGTTCTAACATCCCTCTGGTCAATCTTCAAGATATATAATTTTATGCAACTTGGAGTTTGAAGAATAAACCAAAGCCATCGGTCTGTTCTTTAAAAAAAGAAAGAAGAAAAATACTAAACCAAAGCCATCGATCACATTTGCTCATCTGTCATGCTAGATTGCTAGTGTTTTTATTTATTATTGTTTAAATTCCTATTCTATTTATTATTTAAGCAAAAAACAGGCTTCCTAATATAACTAGTAGAGTGTACTAATGACACTTTTTTAGTGCTCTTTCCACGGTAATTAAAAAAAAGCCAACGATCAGTAGTTCATGCAACGTTATTCATAAGTATTTCTAAATGAAAATTAATATGTATCGTTGTTCAATATGTAATTACACATAATCATTATTCTATAGCATAATAACATTAAATAAAATTGGGCAGTGTTAGACGGCTCAACCAAATTGAATTAATTGTTAATTGTTAAATAAAGTTGCATGAATAAACGCTTCGCGAGATACGGCCTTTCACAAAAAAAAAAAAAACAGAATGCATTGCATTTGTCAATCAATGGAAAACATTATATATCACTTTTTTTTTACAGTAACAAAATATTAATTATTGTTAGAAGCAGATTGCATTCCAAATAACCCCAATTTACAAGCACAAGAAATACTAATTTCGAGACATATGTTTTGATCGAGAATTAATTTAATTACATTTATTCAAGCTAAAACTTTAAAATTATAGATTGAAGTACACGTTCTAGCCATTGTTTATCTTAAAAAAAAAAAGTATTTGAAAACTGAAGATTTGTCACGGCGTGATTCAGGCTTTTCATAATTAAAAACATGAATTTTCTTTTGGAATAAGATAGGGCATATTCCGGAGTAGTCTGTTTTGTCATAGTTTCTCGAAAAAAATAAAAAATAAAAAATAAAAAATCTTTACAAAAATGCCCTTTAACGTCTCTGCTACTCCACTTTTGATGTTACCAATTGAAGGGTAAAAAATTAGCTTAATTTATAACCTTTGGAATTTCAATACCCCCATAAATTTTGAACCCTAATCATAATAGCACGCTAAATTGATTTATTATTTCCTTAAAGTAAACTCGAACTAACTTGACAAATCTCACTTACGACTTTGCTTTCTCTTTGCTTAATAATAAGTAATAACCCTTTCTGATAGATTAATATGCACCAAAAAAATAAAAATAAAAAAATCTAATGCCAAATCATATGCCTCCATGTACATCAAAAGTCTATAACCAGACAGAACAGATTGACCAAAGTTGGGTCCCACTAAACAAATCAACAGGAATAGTTTATTCACGGGATTCTTAAGTTTCTAACTACTAAATCATTAATTACTTATTGGTCGGCTTAATAATTGGTGTGTCTCATCAAAATATGGATAAATGCAAATCTAATAAGCTGAAGAGGAATTAAAAATTTGGATTTCATATTCCCAATTTGTGCTAATCAAATAGAACCTAACTAATAAATTACACAATAACAGACAGCCTTGAAGCTTTCTGAATAAATGGGAAATTAATTGCATTTTAGTTTTGAATCATATGGTAGCAATAGGATTTAGCCAATTACAAGAACAAATTCACTAAATCGTGAGCTGGCAAAACTAGATGAATTTAAAGACAAGGATAGTCAATTTTCCACCATGGATGGTTTGACTCTCACCTTTGACTGAAAAAGCTCATATATATATATATATATACATATATTTATATCATATGTGAAGAGAAATTAGAGAAGGACAATTCTTTATCACTCACCCTTGGGATCTTCATGTGCATTACATGCTAAAACTTTCGAGGGTTAGGTTATACCTAAAATTTAAGTCATTTATGTTTGGTCTTATGCATATGCTTCTTTTTTCAAAAGAGATGATATATTTTCAACGAATATTTCAATAGCGTTTGAGATATAGAGATATAATCTCTTTCATACATGTTTGTAAGTAGATGAGAAAAATTACCGAAGCCACCCTAATACACTAGTTAATATCCATGGTATGTAATATTTAGGTTGATAACCATTTTTTTAAAATTATATGAGTGTCTTTGCCGTTTTACCCTTAGTTATTGAATGTTTTCATATTTCACCCTATTTACATTAATAAAAACGAATTACTAGTGTAGAACACTATTTAGTTTTTGTTATAAGTTCTTGGTTGTTGTGGCAAAAATTACATTATTTTGCACAAAGATATTATTTAAATATCAAGGATATCAAGAGATGGATCTAAGTTATTTCTCAAAAATTGATTTTGGGCAATAATAGATGGAAAAATAAGGGTTGAACTTGAAACTCAAAAGCATCTTTTACCAAATATTAATTTGTTGCAAATTGTTATCGCAGAACTCACAATATAGTCTTCAATCTCTACCAAACAAAGAAACACACTGATTTCTAGAACTTGTAAATCCATATAAAGTTGATACTACATCAAAAGGAATTTAAAAATGAAAGCCTAGATAAATATGTATATATACGTTGTGGGAGATAGTTTTTGGAAGTTTCTTGCATATACGACTAAGGACTCGTTTATATACAAATTCAAACCACATATAAATTTTTTTAATTTTTTTGTTAGTGTAATTATTGTAGCAATATGATTTAAACTAATTTTGTTTTTATTCGGATTAATGCAATACCAACAACCTCTGGTTTTGTCACATAATATTAACATATGTGGAAAAGCCATTTCTTTTCAAGACAAATAGAAGAAAATAAATAACATCCAAAACGACATAGTTTAATACAGACCCCCACAAAGTAGTAGGTTTAGGTATGGGTTGGAGGAAAAAATTGTTTTTGTCTTAACTTGACAAACATTCTAACTTTTTATTTATTTATTTCTTTTAGCAATTATCTTGCTTCAACTTTCTACCAGATTATGATAGCAACCTTTGTATGCAAGGGCTTCAATTTGTTGTAACCTTTTAGTGGATACAAGACCAAGAAGATACAAAAACAAAAAAGGTAAATAAACAAATAAACCTTTTGTGTAGCGAGGCCTAAAGTTACATTCCAATCATTAGAATGTTGATTTCGTTTAATTATTATATCTTATCATAAAAGAAATGTAAAAAATAAAAACATAAAAAAAATGAAGGCCTTGGAAATAGTTTGTCCTCTCTTTCGTCGCAACCCATGCAGTCAGCCGTATACTTTTCAAAGTGATTAATTTTTATGAACCAGCAAATTCAAGAAGAAATTGGTTTTGGCAACATTAGGAGAAAAAATAAGATAAAAAAATAAAAACTAAAAAAATATCCAAACCCTCAAGATTATTTATGCACATCGAATAAAAGTGAAGACACATGTACAATTTGGTGGCATTCATTTGTAGTTTTCATACATTGAAAGGGCAACTATTATGGATGTGAACAAAAAAAAAAGAAAAAAGGCTAAGCTAAAGACATTCCATTGGTTGAATAAAGGGGAAAAAAAAAAAGAAAAAAGAAGGGCAAGTTATGCCTTCAAATCAATCATACAAATCAAAGCAACCCTGTGCACTTTTTTATTTTTCCTTAGCTGTTTAACCAAAGCACAAGTTAAATCACTTGTTCTTTACAATACACACGATTTTTTGCTTAATCGAAACTTAAAATCAAAACTTCAAACTGCTAATATTGATAGCTGATAAGTATAAGCAACAACCACAAGCTACGCGATTGTTGCATCTTTAACCGTTTGTTTATTTGGTAACACAATTCTTATTTCTTAATCAAGTGACTCGACTTTCAATTTTAAGGTTATTGTTGCATAGCCAAGAACAAATTAGAAAAAGAAAACAAAAATTTTATAAGAAAATTCATCATAATCTAGAAGTTAAGTTTGAATGATTTTTAAAAATTAATTGCTTTTGCGCATCGAATCATGAAAATAATCAATTTAAAAAGGTAATATCATGGAGAAATGTTACCAAGTTGGCCTTGTAGTCTTGTAGATATTACCTATCAACCATTTGTTTATAGCATACTATAATTTCGAAGCTAGGGCCTCTAACTCTAAGCGACGTAGTTGTATCTCAACCATTGATTTGTAGGTAAATTCTTAAGAGTCCAATAGACGCGCAAAATGGGGTCAACGAACAAATCGGTCCAAAAACAAACAAACAATAGACAGACTATAGAGAGAGAGAGAGATAAGCCATTGGGATGGAAATGGATGACTTTGCTTTGGGAATAAGAAGTAGCTAGGCATGTCCCATGCTTTGCATTCACAACATCGAAAAATTTTTCTCTCCAACTCTCTCTCTCTTTTTCTCATTTAAAAGTGTCTTATTATTATTTATTATTGAGTTCTGCTTCTGTCACCTCTTTCTACCCATATAAATACACATCCCAACCATCTCTCACTACCAAATCATTCCATTCCATTTCCCACAAACTCTTCCCAAAAAGAAAAAAACAACATTGAGAAAAGTCTCCTTCTCTTGTCTAGTCTTGTCTTGTGTTCATATTTCTTTCCTCTCCAACCAACAGCACACCGATTTCCCCGCGGCGGCGATCATGGCAGCCACAACGCTCGCGCTCTTCGTCACGGCGCTCTCCGCCGTCTTCTTATTCAGCCTCTCCGCCGCCGATCCCGACTTGCTTCAGGACGTCTGCGTCGCCGATCTCAACTCCGGTATATAATCATTCATTATTAACTCTCTAATTCAATGCCTTTTAAAAAAAAAAATAGAGCTTTCAAAATCTTTTTGATTTGTTCATAATGATTGTAATAATTAGTAACAACCTAAAGCCATCATGCTCATAATTATCTATAATTATCCATAATTACTCTCCCCTCTCTACCTAATCTTTCTTAAGCCAAAATTAGTCATCATGATTGAAATTGTTTTTTTTTTCTTTTTTCTTTTTCTGTCTTGGCAGAGGTCAGGGTTAATGGATTCGCGTGCAAGAGCTCGGCGAACATCAGCGCCGACGACTTCTTCTTCGCCGGGATCGCGAAGCCCGGCGCGACGAACAACACGTTCGGATCGCTGGTGACGGGCGCGAACGTGCAGCGGATCCCGGGGCTGAACACGCTGGGCGTGTCGATGGCGCGCATCGACTACGCGCCGGGCGGGATCAACCCGCCGCACACGCACCCGCGCGCGACGGAGATTGTGTTCGTGCTGGAGGGCGAGCTCGACGTCGGCTTCATCACCACGGCGAACGTGCTGGTGGCGAAGACGATCAAGAAGGGCGAGGTGTTCGCGTTCCCGCGGGGGCTCGTCCACTTCCAGAAGAACAACGGCGCTGTGTCGGCGGCGGTGATCGCCGCCTTCAACAGCCAGCTGCCGGGAACGCAGTCGATCGGCGCGACGCTCTTCGCGGCGTCGCCGCCGGTGCCGGATCACGTGCTCACCATGGCCTTCCAGATTGGGACCAAGGAGGTCCAGAAGATCAAGTCCAGGTTCGCACCCAAGAAGTAGAGAGAGAATAAGGCTCTGTTTGGTTGGCTGTTTTAATTGCACTGTGTTTAATCATTAATGGTCTCTCTCTCTCTCTCTCTCTCTCTCTGTGCTTTGTTACTCTTTAATTACATTGTTTGTTTCTTTGTTGTTGATTTGTTATTTACAAATCTAAAGGAGCCAAGATTATTGGGGTTGTGCAAGTATTGTCAAAGGAAAGGGAAATGTATTTTGTCACGATTCGAAATTTCTTCTTTTGCTTTTTTTTTTTTTTGAATGTATGATTGTTAAAGAAGAAAGAAATAACACTACAATAATAGCTTTCTAATTACGAAATGTTTTTACCACGTAGTTTTTGTGCCACATTTTAATTTACAGTGCATGTTTGCATACATTTCTTGTATGATATCTATTTATTTGGTAAATGTTATTGACCGTTACTGATGTTTTTCTTATAAATATAATAAGTTGATTTGAGCAAATGTTTTTAAAATTGTCTATCTATATAAAATTTGTCAAGACTTTAAGAACACTTATATTTGGAGTGTTATTTTTTTTTCCCTAAATAAGTAAACATTGACAACCAATTGGGTTATGTTTGATAACATTTTTGTTTTTTATTTTTAAAAACAAAAAATTAGATGTGTTTTTGCTATTTTGTTTTTAAAATTTTTAAAAATACAAAATATGTTTGGTAATCAATATTTGTTATTTAGTTTTAAAAATGAAAAACACAAAATAATAGTTTGTAACTGATAAAGAGGGAGTAAAAAGATTAAAAAAAAAACATAAAGATAAAATATGATGAGAGTGTAGAATTGAGAAAACACACAAAAAAATTCTTAAGATTTAATGTTTTGTTTAAATTTTTTTTGAAAACAATAATTTTTATTTCATTTATTTTTGAAAATATGTTTCCAATTTAAAAAAATAGAAAACGAAAACATATTTATCAAACGCGTTTTTAAAATAAAAATGTACTTTTTTGCTTAAAAAAATAAAAAACAAAAAATAAAAGTGTTATCAAACACACTAAGTAGTTCAATTGAGAACAGAGTTTTTTTTTTTTTTCTCCAACAATTGGAGATAATTGAAATAACACGACCACTTGAAATGTATATTGGAGCATATTTACAACTCAAAATCCGCACGTATGGATTTTACAAATAGGATCCACATGTAACTTAGCTAGCTTAATTATTATTTTTTTAGTCATAAACACTGAATAAGTTATGTGATCATCATAATCATCACATGTAAAAGCTAGTCAAAAAATTAGGTGAGAAGAGCTAAGCTAAGCTTTTCATTTATCAACCTAAGCCACCAAAGTAGAGTGCTTCATTTAGGTTGGGATTTTGTTTTTTCCTCTTTGCTTTGGTTGCAACTTAAAATGATAGCTCACTTTTTGGCTCCAACAATTCATATATGGCTAGATGACTAGTTCTCACCTTCATCTCTTTCTCTTATACTTAGATTTAGATTTGGATCTATTTTCCCCAATTAGAATTTACATCTCTAATCACATATTTTAATCGTCTTCAGAGTGGACAAATATATATAATAATAGTAACAGTATTGAAGAAGCATATAATAAATAAAGCGATTCATGACTGAATAGCTATATATAATGTTTTCTTATTCGTTGAGTGTGTGATAAATAATTAAGTACTGTCTTAGACACATAATTTAATGAGAATGACACTCGAAGTCGGAAGTTGGAAACTATTATTTTAGAAACCGTGACTTAATAGTTGCTAGCTAGTGATAAGATATATACACATATAGATATTTTACATATATGTTAATGTGAGTAATCTATGTCACATACTACCTAATAGATTCCTTTCCAACACCTTTTTTTTGTCTATTGGAAAGCACGAAACAGACAATCAAGGATGGATTTATTCAAGTTGTCTTTTAAGACATAGTTAACGTCCGAATTTTAGCATTGTCTACTTGATTGCTTAAAATAAAAAATAAAAAAATACTAATTTTCACTGCTGTTTTCTCATCTTTAAGCTGAAGAATATATATATAGTACGGCAGAGAGTAGGCTTGATTTGAATGAATTGCAAGCAAATAAATTTCGGCGTGACTGCCAATACAAAGTATAAACGATTCTCTCGACCAATATGTTTTCTGTGAGTAAAAATTGTAGCCTACTCATAATAACAAATAAATAAATAAAAGATTTGGACCAAAATTATAAGCTGAGTGCGACATCTCAACAAGATTTAGCATTTAACAAGGCAATAAACGACATCGGATTTCCACAAAAAAAGTAAAGAGTAGAATTTAATGGAATTTTTTGCAATGGCCTATTTTGCACACATCTAGAAGTAAGGATGCTTGAGAGGAAAAATAGAAGCCAAATCAACATTCTTGATTAACAATTTAACTTCATATTTTTTGGCTAATTACCCATTAACACGTTAAGACAACAAACTATAAAAAATTGATTTCCAGTTGGTTGACTATCCGGTCCAGTCCAATCTAATAATAACTTGTAATATAAGTCTTGGCAGTTGAGGATAAATTTCTTATCCAATGAGAATAAAAGGCTTGGGAAATATTGAGTGCAAATCAATATTTTGTTTGTCTTGTAGGAATTCAAGTGAGTTGAAACTTTTGAGACAATATTCATAATCAGATGAAAAGCAAAACAGATAAAACCCATCAAAATTAAGTAGTGAAATCACGCGACGCATAGTTTGTAGTTAGGAATCTAAATTCCTCGGGTTCTATAGGAGACATTAAAATAAGGTTTAGATTATAACATTAGGCTGACAAAGAAATAAAAAAACATCACCACTCAAATGCAGAGTGAGTTTTACTTGAGACCACTCTGCTGTCTGCCATCTGGGATCGCAAAGAGGACTACGGGTTTCGAAGGCCTGACATAAGGCATGTCACATCGGAAGTATCCTTTCCTCTCGAGCTGCAACACCTCTCCCTGCTTCAGGTTTCGCATATTCGAGTCCCCGAGCGCTGCCGTCTCCTTTTTAGTACACGGGTTGAGGACGTCAAGAAAATCCTCTCCTTCTTCGAGCTGCAAAGACAATTTGTGTCAAAAACACCAATACTCAGCAAACAGCAAATGAATATTTTAGAGGTTGAACTACTAACACACGTACATACCTTCTTTTTTGTGATCAAATAGTCAAACTCAACTAATGAAAGGTTAACTAGTTCGTCTGTTTCTGGTAGCCAGGTAAGCTTCAACTTTGTGGTCTTAACGGATCCTTCGAGATGCAAAACCCCAGTCAATTGTGTCACCTTTCCGTCCTGGTCCTTCTCGATCCCTTTGATGATCGCATTTCCCCAATCCATCAACGTAACTTCCTCGTCGACAGCAATTAACATGGCATCAGCATAGTCCAGCCAAATCCCTTTGTGTACGTTGTGGCCTTCTGTCCAGCACCTTCGAACTTCTTGTGCCTAGGAATGATGCGGACAAATGGTTTCTCGGGCCCGTCCGTCAATGTCAACAACACACGGCGCTCTTCAATGACAGCAGTATGCCTGGGGCACACAGGATCGATGATCTTCTTGTTGATGGTCCAGAGTTTGTCCCACTCCATGAGATTGATATTTTTCGACGCTCCCTGAAAAAGAAAGTGCAGAATCAGTTGCTAAATACTTTAATAGGAGAAAAGGAAATGGAAATAAGGTAAATCAGCTTACCTGCTCAAGAATAAACTGAATTAATGCTTCAATTTTCAGACCCCTACGAACAATTCCTTGGACAGTTGGGAAACGAGGATCGTCCCATCCGTCAACCCTTCCATTTTGGACAAACCATAGAAGCTTACGCTTGCTGAGAACTGTGTAAACCATGTTCATCCGACTAAATTCATAAATGAGAACCTTTCTCAAATCCATGTCCTGTTGAATCCTATAGTACTGCGCATTTCGATCATGGTATTCATTAGCTCGAAGAGCATGTGTTATGCCCTCTATTGAATCAACGTAAGGACAAGCAAAATCATAGGTTGGATATATCTTGTACTTGGACCCGATCCTGTGATGAGGAACTGGATTGCAGCGATAGTATACAGGGTCACGAAGCGATTTGTTAGGGTCCTGCATATCCAACCTTCCACGGACACAACATTGCAGACCCCTCTCGCTCCCTGCAATCATTTCCTTCCATAATTTAAGATTCTCCTCCACAGAATTGTTTCTGCATTTAGAATCAATGCCGTCCATCCTTTCTTTCTGCATTTCCTCACGTGGGGTATCATCGACGTAAGCTTTGCCCTGGCGAATCAAGTTTTCAGCCATTTCCATCAACTGAGGGAAGTAATCTGAAGTATATGTAATAGTTTTGTACTTGATGCCCAAAGTTTCAACATCCTTAATAAGATTTTCCACAAACTCACTGCTTTCCTTTGCAGGATTTGTGTCGTCAAAACGCAAAATAACTTCTCCTTGGTATCTCTGAGCAAAATACTGGTTCAACAGGGCCGCTTTTGAGTGCCCAATGTGAAGATAACCGCTGGGCTCCGGAGCAAATCTTAATCTCACTTTTCCAACCTCAGCATCCGGGAGATCTACTTCAGATGAAGATTTGGCTCCTGCTTTAGAAGCATCTCCGTTTGTGCTCTTTGTGGATTGACTGGCAGCTTGAACCTCTTTTGATTTGGTAGGCACTGGCTTTCGGACGCCTCCTTTTCCAACATATGTTGTAAGGACTTCAGTTAAAGCATCACCATATTCTGCCAATATTGAATCAAACCATCGAGCGAGATTTTGATACTTCTTTGACTTCCTCAAACTCTCCCATCTCTGTCCGATTCCTATAGAAGACATTAATAAATTTAACATATCTTCCCAGGCATTAAAACAAACAGTAAACTACTGATATTTTTCCCTCTCAGATAATAAATTATACCTGCAAGACCTGACCAGATAGCTATATCCGCAATTGATAAATAATGCCCAACCAAAAACGTACGCCCTTCTAAATAATAATCAATGTATTTGCAAGCACTCTCGAATGTGGAACCTGTTGACAGGACAGGAGCATAATCCAGCAATTCATCAATCTGAAAAATCGGAAATAAAAGAATGTAAGCATTCATAAAGTCCAACAACATAGCATATTTTTAAACCACATTTGGCAATCATTATACTGTAAAAATTCAACGAAAATCACCTGGCTAGATTCATATGCATTCTGCCCATAGAAGTTTGGAATGGTGGCAACACGACCAATGTACCGAAGTAGTACATAGGTCCCCTGCAGTTTCAGCCTAAAATACAAGTTTGTTATAAGATAAATTTGAGAAAATGCCACTAGATGCACGAAGAAAAAAAAAAACACTCAACTTATTTACTCAGGAAAACAAACCTTTGACATAAGAAATAGCAAATTAGGCCAATACGTACACCAACTGAATCGATGCCATGTCATACCAATATTCTAACATCAAATTAAGTGGCAAGTGCTTAATAAGGTTTAATTACTAAACTCAATTACAGGAGTTGCTTATTGCTTATCAAATAGAAACAACACAATCAAACAAGATTCGTGAATCTGGTTTCGCACACAATCATATCATAATCACTAATGCAAAACTACCAGCAACTCAAGAAGTTAAGCATCCCTAAGTTACCCAAATCCATTAGTTTTCAAAACCACTACTAAACCCCAAATCGAATAGATTAGCAAAGAAAATTTATTAAAAAAAAAAAAGGCCAATCCAATCGAATATTTTGCATGTTTAGCTCAACAAAGATCTGAAGAACACATATAAACATCGAATCAGAGCGTTACCCTTACCCATTGGAGAAATGGAAAGAAGGAGCGGAATCGGCGAAGGCGGGGGAGGGGATGGAGATCCGAGCAAGCTTGGCGGCGGCGATGACGGAGAGCGGAGGACTGTCCGCCGGGAAACACACCGAGTTTATCTCCATCAATCAAGCCCGATTGTGGCTTTGGTGTTTCCTGAGTCGAGAAAGAGGCGGCTTTCAGAGAATCTCACTTATCAACGCAAACATGTGGTAGGAGTGGCCGGCGGCGTAGGGGGCGGAGTGGTCGGCGGTGGGAGGGCGGAAACAGGGCTTGAAGCACGCCGCCGGTCGGTCGGAGTGGAGGGAGGGCTTGATGTTTGGAGGAAAGAGGACTCGGCGTGTGAGTGTGCGAACTGTGAAATGAGATTGAGACTTGAGAGAGCAAAGACTAAGAGGGTTGTAAAAATAAAACTAGGGGTTAGGGCACCTGGAATTATTATTATTTTTTAGACTGTTTAGGTTTTTTACTTCTTACCCTGAACTCCTCCCATTTCATTTTACTTTTTTTTTTTTTTTTTACTTTTTTTATAATTTCTCTTATTTTATTTTATTTTTGTCAATTATTTTTTTAATTTTTTTAATTCTTATATAATATTTTTAAATCTTAATTATTTATATTGCTTTAAGATTTACAAAATCAAACTATTTATAATCATTTCAAATTATAATCATTTCAAACCATTCTTCTACCCATTTTTTTTCTAGAATGATCTCTCCAAACATAAGGTTACTTCTTCTTATTGGTTGTCAAAGAGAGTGTGTAAAAGTTATTGTATTTCTTAACGCACATAATCACTAAAAATAATGTTTTATGAAAACAATTATTAATAAATTATTTTACTTGTGTCAAAATCGCAGAGAGACAACAAAAAAACTGGCTGTACTGCTTTGCATAATAAGCATTCGATAACTTAATATTAGATAAGGAAGTGGTCGTTTTTTACTTCCAAAAGTGTGATTACTTTTCCTCTACTCGTTTAATTTACAGGCCACTTTCACAACAATTTAAAAATATAATTTACCAAACCCTGAGATGCTTCTGATTACAACATTTTTTTTTTTACGTACAATTTGCATTTCGCAACAATTATTTTATAAGTAGAACAATATCTTTCTCACCGGATGATAACTTTAACAATTAGTAAAGCGTCCAACAATTAGTATCGACGAGTACATAGGCACAATATCTCATATCATACAAGTATTGCATATTCGTAATGAACAATAAATCCCAAAATTGAAATAGAATGACATGGTAGAGAGGACTAATCTTGAGCCGTAATTATTGAAAAAAGAAAAAGAAAAAAGGATATTAAGTTACATGACATTAAGGAAAGTTAAAACTTAAAAGTAGCCCTACAAGATTGTTATAATCAGAACCACAGTTTGCCAAAAGTCACGGCCATCTACGGGCTTTTTCTTTTTCTTTTTTCCTTTTTTTTTTCCCCTCTATTAAAGAAAGAAACCCAAAAGCAAGAAATTGGCCAAGCCACAGAAGAGAAAACGACGTGATGATAACACATACATATATACATGTTAAAGGCAATAACATTGCAACATACATTAAAAACTACATGATAAACGTTCCAAACTACAGCGTTATACTCTCTCACCATCCCCTGTAGATTGGACTCTTGAACCAAGTTTTCCCTCTTGTTGTTCAGGCCCTTCACTTGTGGGCCCCGGCGAGCTCAACGGACACGATGAAGGTCGACTTGCCCGCTTCCTTGAGATACTGCACATCCCCATTCATGAGCTTCACCAGTTTCCTGCTGATCAGCAGGCTTATGCCCTCCTCGGACACGTCCCCGTCTGTCCCGAACATCTGGTTCAGCAACGCTTCCGGTATCCCAGAACCCGGATGCGACAGCCTGACCAAAGAAATCGTCGACCAAATATAAGACGCAATGGCATTTCAACCAATCATATATTCCGATTTCAACCAGGACACTATTCACTCGAGAAACAAGAATATATACGGATCATGTGCTCGTGTTAAGTGCATGCATTGATAGATAAAGCATCAATTTATGGCAAAAGAACGCAAGTACCGTAGCTCTAGGCGAGCAAGATGAACGGACTCTCCTAACTGATCTTTGCTCAATTTCGCAGCGATAACAATCTGGCCTCCGCTTGGTGTAAAGTTGATCGATATCAGCAAGAAATCGGCCAAGACTTGCTGAAGCCTGAGGCTATCGCCATACAAGATCTCGTTCATGGTCTTTTCCGATGCGTCTTGTACTAATCTGATTCCCTTCGATTTGCTCTTCATCATCACTTGGCTGATGGCCGCAACCAGGACTTCGTGCAGGGTGAACTCGACCATTTCAAGATCCGAATAGCTGTTTGGAATTAAGATAACAAGAAAAGAAAGTATTAAGTGACTTCATCACAACATGCAACTATTGCCATGTATGCACTTTTGGCCATACCGACAAATCTAAACCTGAGAAAATTGCAATGAAAGTTCACTACCAGTCTTTCCAAGAATCCAAAATGAAATTCTATATAGAAATTATCACTTAAGACTATCGTACCCTTCTATGATGCTATCGAGATCGGAGTCGTCCAGGATCTTGCTGAGCTGACGCTGGCACTGGGTACTAGTGTGCAGAAGCTGTTTCTGTTCCGCTCCCAACTCAGTGCCTTCCATCATTTTCCGAGAGAAGACAATTCCCGACAACGGATTACGGATCTGTCTCTTTATATACGACAACGCTCTCAATCTCTTAGAAGCAGTTTGCTCCATTAAGCGCTGGACATGTAGTGCTTGTTGCAGCTCTAGGCTAGCGAGCTGCAAGAAGCAAAAGACTCCGGTGACCGAACCCTCCCGGTCCAACTTCTTACTCACACAAAGCAAGCACTCAATGTACTTTCCATTGCGGGCAAAGAATGCAAAGGGAATCTTCTCAGATTCCTGACCTGTCATGGCGTTATTGAGTACAACACCAAGGTTTACGAAAGATTCTTGATTCTTCAACCGGCAGCATGTCATGTTGACCCCGAAAACCTCTCCCAGAAGCATTTTATCGATCACCTCTTCTCGTTTCCAACCCGTTATCTTGGTCATCGCCGGGTTCCACTCTGAGCACCAGCCAAATTCGTCGGCGCCGAATATTGGCGGAATCAACGGATTACGGTTTTGAACAATAGCCTTGTAATCTCCTTCGATTCGAGTGAACTTGTCCATCATAGTCTTCTGAACGGTGAGATCTTGGGCCACAAAACACACCCCAACAACATTGCTGTGAAGGTCCCTACTCGCACAAGCATTCACAACCAAGCTGATGGGCCCAGAGTCGGCCCTAGAACCATGTGTTTTGATCTCAAACTGAATGTTCTTCTCTTCTTTACCTGGTAGAAAAAAATATATATTGTTGTATCATTACGATAATCCATGCTTGCACAAAAAGCTTTTTCAAGATTTCTGCAATGGAGTTTCTGTGGTTTCATCTAATCCAGGCTCATTCTATGCCTGACAGAGTTTTGCACAATCTCAAAGTACTGGTTATATATGAACAAATATTCCGATTTGGCAATTAATACATGAAAAGTAAAAAAAACGAACATGGACAGTTTTTCTAACAAGCAAAAAGGACTTGAAAGATAGAGAAAATGTAGCGACAAATACGTACCCTGCAATGCCAATTCTAGCATCCTTTTGACTACGTCAGCGGATGAATCTTCAACGAGTGTCAGTAAATGTTCTCCAATCGCCTTCTCAACAGGAAGGCCAGTCAAGTCGGATATTTTCGTGTTCCACCCATTAACAAGCCCATCACAATCCACTGCTAAAATCGGCACAGTGGCTGTTTCGATCAGACGGACCATCTCACTCGTCACAGCTTCCAGTTCTTGCATCCCTTCAATTTTGAGGTCGGTCAGCCTTGTATTGATAGTCAAGGCATTCGAATCCACTGCTTCGACATCTCTGAATGCATTCCTCAGGATAAGCTGCAGAGAATGGATGGCATCCATTTCGTAGTCCTTCCAAGGAAAGCTCCTCGTCTGAACAACTTCAAGGAAAGCCTTGAATGACGACCGTGGGTGCATCTTCCTCCCATCGTCTCTCTCACCAGGTTCGTGTTTTGCACCACCCCACCGAATTTCTGCAGCAGTGTGGGATCTGAACCAGAAAATCATGTCCTTGGATGTTATCCTCACAGCTGCCATACCACATATCATGTTGCCCAGAGAACCAGCACCCGGGTAACCCGCATCAGACAAGCTATCAGTACTCAAACCAGTGGAATCCATATGGCACTCAGCAAGCCATGAAACCAAGTCGTGAAGCTGGGCATCGCTCGGACACATGCCCAATCTCCACATCTTGCCTTTGTACAGTAGAGCAGCACCATCACATTTTACCAGATCCATTATATTGGGGCTCTGTGACACAATACCCAATGGTGCGTCACGCATCAGCATGTCACACAATAGAGTCTGGGTCCGAAGAATGTTCTTCTCAACAATCTGATTTTCCAACTCCAATTCCTTGTTCACGTGGATGGCAAATACTTGAGCTAGAAATTCGCAGGCATATCTGAGAGGGAAAGGAACGAACCTCGGAGTTGTGTTATGACACACAACTAATCCCCAGAGTCTCTTTCTCTTTTGTGGCTGTGCAGATTCAGTATTGTCGTTCTCCTCGTCTCCCTCGTTGACCACCACAGCCATAACCAGAGAAGCAATAGAGTTCATGTTGACCATGTACTGTAAATGGCAACTATGCGGAGCCCTCAAAGTTGACCCACACAAGGTTAGATCAAACGGAAGCTTCTCATCCTGAAACACCTTCACGTGTTTTGCGTTGCAATCAACAATCATACGAACTTTATTTTTCATGAATAAAAACCGTGCGGCTTGAGGAATATCAGTTGCTGGGTAATGCAAACCCAGATATGGGTCAAGACCAGGCTTCGTAATCTCGGAGACCACCTCCCCATGATCGTCCTCGTGAAATTTATAGGCCATCACCCTGTCATAACCTGTGAGCTCAAAGACTTCTTGGACCATCGTATCGCAAAGCCTTTCCATGCTCCCACTAGGCAAAGACTGCAATCGTGCAATCGCTTTGGCGGCTAGCTTGTAAGATTGGAGGGCCCCGGCCGCAGTCATGGGGACTTCATAAGGCTTTACAGGCTCAAAGTCGATGATCAAGCTCCCAGTCACGCGGTGGACAATCGCGTAAAAGGGCTTCCCAGAGGTCTTGCAATGAACCAATATGGGATTCAAGAGAGAAACATCTCCAAATCCTAGGGCCTTCTGCAACGCAGAGGCACTAGGAGCAGTAAAGATTGTTCTCACATCTGTTCCGATGCCTAGAACAGGGTGATCCCCGACGCTCGGGACAGCATGACTGACCATGGTCAGCATCTCAGGGGCGTTTTCGCTGTATGCAACGACCTTCAAATTTTTCTCGTCCAAGGCCAGCAAGCACCCGAAGGGCTGGATCTGCTTGCCCTTCTGTATGTGATGAAGATAAGCCGTGGTCACCTTGTCGGACCGAGGTGGTTGATTTGTAGAAACTGTATTGCTGACGCGCACAGAGCTCGAGTAGTCAAAGGAACTACCCGACTCCTCGAAATCTGCGTGGAGCTTCGCATCAACAGTTGTTTGAGCAACAATCCTAGCACTGTGCCTTGATCGCCCCGAATTGCTGGACGACTGGCTTGGCCTCGAAGAAGACATTTTCGCAAAAACTGGAAAAGAAAATGAAACAGAAGGAACGTATATTAAGTAAAAAATGTATCACAGAAAAGATATAAAGATTCAAGGCACAGAGCTTTATCACGGAGAACCCATCACCATGTTCACTTGGAATTCAAGTATAAAGTGTTCGCATATAAAGTGTTTGCTTTACTTTTTTTTTTTTTGTCTTTTTCTTTTTCTTTCCAGCAAAAAGGTAGTAACTCGAGATGCTCTATCATCAAACTTTAACTCTAGACATCCCAATTCAAATATGTGAAAAAAAATTTAAAAAAAAAAAACCACACTAAACCAGCATCTTTATTAAATGTTGTCTAAGCTAGAACATTAACTGAGGTCTCAGATGTTTAGACCATAAAGTACCACCCAAGTACATACACTTAAATAAGTAACCATATCCAGTCAACACATCAACCAGGTCACAGACAGTCTATTAAACAAGGCAAGAGCTAAATTTTCTCAGCTAACAAACTAAACGTGTAACACAGTTCTCAATATCCCAATCCCAAACATAAAGAAACAGGTAACTACAACTCTACAAGAAAGCACCGACTTTTCAAGCCAAAAACAACTAGTCAAAGGGACAAACGAAATGGGCAAAGGAAACTGAAACAGAACTAACCTTGGCTTTAGCTCAGGCACAAGAAGAAAAAGAAGAAGGGAAAAGCAAAGAACAAGTTATCTTCAGATCCAACACTTCACCAACTTTAAACCCACAAGGGAAGAACCCAAAAAATAAATAAAAACACTCAGAACATAGGAGACGTTAAAAGCTGCGAAGAAGCAAAAACTCTCTCAATCCCATAATCTCGTGGCAATGGAAAAACAAAAACCCAGCAAGCAAGATAATATATCGATCACCGCCTCTGCTGTCTGTGGACCCCTCAAGCCACTCCTCTCCCCATAAATTGCTCCTTCATCAACCGCCTCAAAACTATAAACCCAATAAAATATACATATATATATATTAATATATACACAGAGACCCAAAAGGAGAAATTATTTTATTTTGGGTTTATTCGAGCGTAGAATAAAAATAGAAAGAGAGAGAGAGAGAGAGAAACTCAATTCGCTTCCAAAGAGGGATAACAGTGGTAACAGCTCAGGGCTGGTTGGTTAATAGAGCCCATAAATAGCAACTATCTATCTTTCTACGTATCTGGGAGAAAAAGAAAAAAACCAAACCCAAAACCAGAGTTTTTTGTGACTCTGTTCGTGTTTATAGTTTGGCTTCTTTCTCGGGTTTTTCAAAACGGGAAAGGAAAATCCGAGTCCGACCCTCGATTGTGGGGGTGTTTAGCGGAAATGGGTCTTTGTTTGTTTTGTGAATAAGATCAAGAATCCGAGTTAGTCAGACCTTGCGTCACTCGCTCAAATTGATTTCAATTTAAAGGCCTTTTCTTTTTTCTTTTTTCTTTTTTTTATTCCCTAGCTTTGTGCTTTTGTTAATTAAAACTTGAGGCTTGAGAGGCTTTAGTTCAGTGGGGGACTGGGGGGTGAGATTTGAGAGACAAAAAATAATAATTATAATAATTATTATTGTGATTTGTGATGATGATGATGATGATGCTGATGATGATGGTGGTGAGAAGAGAATGTAAAATACCGAGAAAGGCCATGTGGTTTGCCAGTTTGGGGCGAGTGAGAACAAAAGATTGTGTTTGTGTTAAGGGCAGGGCACGAGAGTCACGTGATTAGGCCTATCCTGTGTTGCCACTTGCCAGTTGGGCTGGCTTTTCTGATTTTTCCCAATTATTTGTCTCTCGCACGTTTGCCAACTCTCCCACTTGCCCAACTAGTTTGTTTGTTTGTTTTTTTTTTTGGAGTTTCGGTGAAAAAAGAGGGGAAAACATCAGTGGAATATTTTACACTAGAGTTTAGAGGGATGTATTTAGACACTGCAATGCGACTTATAACAATTTGATGCGAGAGTTTTAAGCGCGCATAGTTCATTGTTCAATGATCATCTTCGCTGTATGAAGGGTTAGGAAGACCTTGCCGGGCCAAAACTTCAACCTGTAAACTTGACGGAACTATAACAGATTTAAGTAAGGGAGAATTTCAAAATAAAGCCATTCTTAATGCTACTTAATAATTTATACCTCATGTGGTGTGCTTCCTTCATTTATACTCTATGTTTGTAGTGTAAATTTTGGGGTATAAATTAAAAGTGCAACACACATGGGGTATAGATTATTATTGTGTCAATAATGGGGTATTCCTCAAAATCCCCCATTTAGTAATGTCACGTTATCCAAAAAACAAAGTCATAAAGTTAGCCGTAAATGTTATAGGGTGAAGTAGGCAAATACCCAGAATTTATATAACAATAAAAATAAATACCCAAACTTTTGAAGTAATTGAGTTTCTAGTTAATTTGTGAATTACTTGCACATGCTTTTGGTAACAAAGTGAATTACCACCACTTATCACTGTGTAAGTAATTACATCTTTTGGGTAGTTGGTTACATTTTTTAAAAGATTGGGTAATAACTTACATTAAGTTTTAAAAATTGGGTATTCACTATAATTTCTCAATGTTATATCATAAATTTTGGAGTTTATTACTCCATTTGATATAAGTGTCACAATTTTTGTGCGAAAAAATTATACTCATGTGGAGAATAGGTAAAAGCATATGGTTTGATTCGGATTGGTAAAATTTTGTCGGTTTCCTATTTTTTTCTTTTCCTTTTTATAAAAGTCCCATGATTAGACCGAATCTGGACTCTCTCAAAGCATCAATATGTGGCGTGGCAAAAAGAAAATTTAACAAAAAAAAAAAAAAGCATCAATATTTGTCCCATACTGCCATGTTGTTGTGTATTTAACGCTATAGGGTGGAAAAAAGGATGGACGAAAGTGAGCGAATAAAAATTTGAAGGGAAAATAGGTAATGCAGTTATGAGAAATTATAGTTAATACTTAATTTTTATCACTTAATTTAAATTAATATTTAATTGTTTGAAAAATATAATAAAATATCTAAGTGATTGAATTATTTACGTAATCGTAAGTGGTGGTAATTAACTTTTAGTTATCAAAAATATGTGCAATTAATTAACGAATTGACTAGTTACTCAATTACTTCAAAAATTTGAGTATTTATTTTTATTGTTATATAAATTTTTGGTATTTTTCTAGTTCACCCTGCAGTTATTTAATAGGAAAGAAAATAAGAAAATACGCATAAAGTTTACTATTTTTTTATCTCTTTAATATTGTATAAATTTTTTTTATCACTTTATCTAAGTGTAAAATTATTTTTTTATTCACATTTTAAAATTAAAATAATAAAATAAATAAATAATATGATAATTATTTAAAAAAAAAAAATTTTCTTCTTCACATACCAAGCACTATAAAAAAATTATTTTCTTTTATTTTTTTATATTTTTTATCACTTTTTATTTTTTTATTCAATTTTCTTTATCATTTAAAGAGAATTTTGATTAATGCACTTTCTAATATAATATTTTTTATTGTATTTTAAATTTATATTCTTATTTTTATATTATAAATATAAAATAAAAATTAAATGATACTTAAAAGTTTGAATCAATTAAGAAATTAATCATTTTAAAGGTAAAATTTACAGGATTTAGTCATAAAATATCAAAATTAAAGAAATAATCATTAAATATCTTAATTAATGGACATAAATATCTATGATAATTTCTTTAAAAAATCATCTAAATCAAATTAAAAAATTTCTAAAAATTCAACTCATCTAACTTAAAAAATAAAATAAACCTATTACTATCAAAATTTCCATCGATTATAATAAAAAAAAACTAATTTTTTAAATTTCTAAAATGATAACTAATCTCTAAAAAATTAGTCTAAACTTTTTACTAAATCCTTAAAAATCTTTAAAAGTTTTTCTTTCGATTCTCCTCTCTTTATTTTATATTTCGGGCAGGGCGTGTTAAAACATGCGTAGGACCCACTAAAATCCCCCAAAAACAAAAGCGGGTGAAAAAACAAAAGTGGGGTCCACAGATCCCATTATCCAAATGATGATATTATAAAATATTCCATGCAATGGCTCGGGTGTGTGTCCCTATTGATTTGGCATTGCTGTCCAACTCCTCAATCCTTATCCATCCTCCTATCTGTTGTAGACGGGATAGCAATGAGGAACCTTGTTTTCTTTTTTCTTTTTCTTTTTTTTTTTGTCCTAATAACAAGATTTTTCATATATTTTATTTTATTTTTTGGACATTTTCCATGGAAGAATTTTGATGCATGTATTTTTCCTATTGCATTAATAATCTTATTTCGTTTGTGTTACAGTTTTAATTTATATTTATATTTTTATATTATAAATATAAAATAGAATTTAATTGAGTACATCACTTGAGTCTTGAAGCATAAATTACTAAGTAGTATTTAAAATGGTCTCTTTTTTTTTTTTTGTAATTCTCTTTTTTTAACCTCTTTTAAATCAAGATTGTGTACCATTGAAGACTATGTAATTTGGAATTATATTTCACGTGAATTGCAACAACAAAAAAAATTCAAAACTAAATTAGTCTTTAGAAAATAGCACATCTTTTGAAATACTTGTTGGAATTTTATAATAAAAATATATTTGACATATTTGTTATAATTTTTTTAACATTTCAAAATTTAAGAGTAAAATTTGAAATGTTCAAAAAAATTAACAAATATGTAAGTATTTCTTTTTGTTTTAAAATATCTAACAAGTTATATTTTTTAACATTTGAAAACTTGAGCTATTTGTTAAAAACTTATAATTTTTTTTTACAGTGTTTTAAGTATTTAACCAAACTTTTTGGTAATTTTTTAGGATTTAGCCATAGTTTCACGAAATTAGGAATTTAGCCATAACATGTAATATTTTTTGTAACATGTAACATATATACGTGTAAAAAATATAACGTTACATTTTTTACTCGTATATATGTTACATGTTACTAAAAATGTTATATGTTATGGCTAAATCCCTAATTTCGTGAAACTATGGCTAAATACTTCAAACTTTACTTTTAAAATAGCTAATTGCTTAATTGATATTTACTCAATTCTCCTTTTATTTTTAGATTATTACATAAATTTTTCTAAATTCATTGTTGAAAAAATAAAATTTTGACTTGAATTTTTATTACTTTGTTGAGTTTAAGTTATTTTAGAAAATTTATCTAGACTCTACTTTTAAATGATGTCACGTAAAAGGAACATTTAGCCATATTTCTCTTTTCAACCAAGGATTATAGGCCACAACCATGATTGAAAAGGTAACGAAAATGGTTTCTTAGCCAAGGATTAAGCGCCACAACAATAATTGAAAAAACATACACATGCCTAAATTGCATCCACCTGCCTTCCTTGCACATTCTACCTCTAAGTTATTTATTTAAGAGATTTTTAAGGAGGTAGCCATTTTTTTAAAGATATTTTTTTAGTAACCAGCCATCGAATAAAAAATTAAATAAATAGTCATTTTCCTTTTTAGTTGTTTTTTAGGCCTCGGGTGATCGTCACAAATTTGTAACAGATCGGCGATTTGTTGGTTCACTAATCCATTTCGTTTTAAAAATGGAGGCATCGATTGGCAATCAAAACTTTGTTTATGATTTCTCATAAACTTCAGACAAATAACAAAAATGAGAACTCCAAATAATATCCAGCCATTTAAAAAGTTCAACATAATGCGGCTGCGGCACCATCATAACAAGTATGTTGTATATTATAACAAATTTTGTTACAATTTGTAACAATTTTGTTACTATTTTCTTCTTTTCAGCTTCGAGAAATAAATAAATAAATAAACAAAAGGCAGAATCTTTTGTTGAAGCTTAGCTTTGTTTGTTTGTGGAAGAGTTATAATTTGTGGATGGTCGAGAATTTTTATCTTATTAGTGGATCTCTCTCTTCTTTTTTTTTTTCTTCTTTTTTTTTTTGGTTTTAGGTGGCAATTTTGGAGAGGAGAGATTTATAGGGTTCCAATGTGAGGCGAAGATCGGTATGGAAGATTAGGTTTCTGTCCGCAATGGTGGATCATTGGAATAGGCGAGGGAGGCAAGGAATACGATAAGCTAGAAAACCCTAGCAATTGGCGGCTTCCTGGGAAGGTGTTATCAGCTTAGGCGAGAGAGGTGATGGATGGCATGCGAGGAGGAGTTTTAGGTGATTGTAAGAACGGGGTTGAGTCTGGGTGTGGTCGAGTGTCAAAAGAGAAAGTACGGCCAAAACGAGCCGAATAAGAAGGAAGAAAGCGAGGCAACAATATAAAAAGAGATGATTGAAGAAGATGATGAAGAATGAGATAAAGTTGAAGACATTTTAATTAGGCCTAGCAAATTGACCATATATTCTTTCATATTTAATAATGACTTTTTCTTATGACATATTAAAAGATCCGAATTCGGAAAGTGAGCGAGTAATTGGCAAAACAAATCTAAGCACTTTGCAAATTTTGTTTATGCAGTAATAATAATAATAATAATAATAATTATTATTATAAAAAAGAAGAGCCTCTCAAAACAACAAAAAAAAATATTTTGGGTGGAATCAACCCTTAAATGACGTATTGCAAAAATATGATCCACAATTTTTCTGTCTCAAAAAAAATTATAAATAAAAATCTTCTAGAAAAAGTTGTGGGCACTTGGGCATTTATACATGACTATTGTGACAGGATTCTTGAATTTTTAATCATTTTCTTAAAATGAAGTATAGGTGTCACTTTGTTTGGTTTGGTTGTTTTTAGCATCGTTTTTTTTTTATATATTTTTTATGTTAAGAAAATACAATACCATTTACTTCTTATACTATATAATTTTCTTTTGCAATACGCATGTTAGTAAATAAGAGTTACAACATATAATAAAAAAATGATGAGTAATATGGCTATATGTTCATTAATAGTTATTTATATGATCGTAAATTTCGTAAGATAAAATTATCAATTTTCAATTAGTAAACGATATTTAGAACAATCCACTAACCGATGAACGACAAAGTTTAAACTAATATGACATCTATCAATTGATTATATAATAAAATTGTTAATATATACAAACACACATTAATTTTTTTTATCAAATGCCACCGCATTTTCTAATCAAATCTCTTAACTAAAAATTAGCTAACAATCATTTTCTATAAATCATTTAGGGACAATCATTTACGTAGTCATCATCAATAATAAGATATTTAAGAATCTTTTTAAAGTAATGAGATGTCTAAATATCTTTTATAACATCTGCTTAAGTAGTATACTTTTAAATAAGATTCTTAAAAATATTAAATTATATTATTTGGTTAAACACATAAATGTAATATAATTTTTCAATATCATTTAATTTTCTAATCAATTTTAACTAAAAATTAGCTAATAATCATTTTCCATGAATCATCAAGTGTGAGTAAATTATTAATTAAGTGGCAAACTTTCAAAATAATAATTACTATAATAATGTGGCAAAAAATTAGGGACGGAAAAAAAAAAAACAGTACACGTATAAAGTTTATTTTTTAAGTGGCGTCAAATCCTGTTTAGGCAATGCCCTTGTTTTATGGCTGATAATAATTGTTATTAAAGGACTGAAAAACATATATTTATTAATGTAATCTGACGTGTGTTGGCTTTGCCTCGTGATCAACCAAAGTCTAGTAAATTATGCAAATAAATTTATCAGGTTCACAGGCCGACATGGTTACTAATGAGTAATAGCAATATCTAGTTAATCCTATGATATAAATTTTAATCTCAATATTAAATTTGACAAAAAGAAAAAATATGTTTTATTTGACATTAAATTCTCCAACGATTTTTGGTATGCTAAATGTTATTATTTTATTTTATTAACTTTTTGATAATAAAATCCATTAAAAATAGATGTTGTAACTCATATGAGATAAGTAGCAATTACTTTTGGTAGAAGATAGCATTTTATAATGTAAAATTGCAATTGTCAAGTTATTTTCAAGTGACAAATTTAACAAAGAGAACAACACTTGCTAAATTAGCACATAATAAAGTACCGTATTGTTTCATTTTTAAAATGCCAAAATTTGGTACTAGCTCTCCAAAATGAAAAATGACTTTGGATTGGAGATGCTCTTAAAAAAAATCTTTTGTCTTTAAATGTTGCTCACTAGTCACATTTTTACAACTTATTCAACAGATAATAATTATTGACACTATTAATGAGATTTCAAATAAACATATATATTATGGTAAAGTGTCATAGGCAGAGAGAATTTTTGAGACACCATATTCTCGTAATGTGCGACAAAACATAATGAGATTGAACTCTAATTTTTAACACTAATACCATATGATACTTCTAATTTTGACCTATCTATCCCTACTAATTTGTCCAAACATCAATCTCAACTTTATACATGTATAAGGAATCTACAAAATCCAAATTTCACATTTGTGTTATGGAATCTCGAACTTTTATAGGCATTTCACTAAAAGTGGTTTTTGTTTATGAGCTAAATGCAAATCTTCGGACTAATATAAGAATTTCGAAAACTGGGTTGGCACATGAAAGCACAAGTTCAGGCAAAGTTAAAAAAATAAGTAACAGATTAACGAGGAGTTAAAATAGTTTGTACAATTGAGAAGCTTAAGGAAAAAAAAAAAAAAAGTTAAAAAAACACTGCAAATGCCTCCGATAACTATGTGAACTCAATTGCAGACAAGTGCTTAGTTCGAATCATACAAGATATACTGTCTTTTCCATTGTAATTGGTATTAGACATGAATTTTTTCGGAATGCCAAAAAAAATAATAAACCATCCACATAGTTTTTAGAAATTTTGAAAAATGTCATTTTTAGACAAAATAATTTGAAAATTATCACTTTAAAACAAATTTTGTATTTAATGTCATTTTTTAGTGGTGAACTTGATTAAATTATTATTAGTTTTTCACAAATGAAAAAGACAAAAAAGGATAAAAAAGTAAACATAATAATTTATTAAAATAAAAAGTGACCTGACATACAAGATGGTATAAAATGCAAATTTAAATGTCACGTGGCACATGAAATCAAATTTTCTCCGTCATAGTTTTGGAGACATGAATGCCATTGATTCAATGGATAAAATTATTGCGGAGATTTTACTGATCTCAGAGTCTTATTAACTCTTACCAAGGTCCATTTTGTATATCCAACGAAATTAGCTAGGAAAGATGAGCAAAGATTGTAGAGATTAGCAAAACAAGACATTTAAACTATATATCCACCTGAAAATGCTAAGTTGTGAAAAGAGAAAGAAAATGGTTTCTTACCCAAACATTAAAGATCACAACTATGATTGAACAAAATTAAAGACATTGGTTTCTTAACCAAGCATTAAAGGCCACAACTATAATTGAACAAAGGTAAAGAAAATAATTTCTTAACCAAGCATTAGTCACAATCATAATTGAACAAGGGTAAAGAGAATGGTTTCTTAACTAATGGTTTCTTAACTAAGGATGAAATGCCACAACCATAATTGAACAAAGGTACAGAAAATAATTTCTTAATCAAGCATTAGCCACAACCATAATTGAACAAAGGTACAGAAAATTGTTTTTTATTAACCATGGATTAAAGCGAACAACCATAATTGAAAAGGTAAAGAAAATGGTTTCTTAACCAAGCATAGGCCACAACATAACTGAACAAAGGTAAAGAAAATGGGTTCTTAACCAAAGATTAAAGGCCACAGCCATAATTGAACAAAGGTAAAGAAAATGCTTTATTAAACGCCACAACAATAACTGAATACAAAGATAAAGAAAATAGTTTCTTAACCAAGCATAGGCCACAACCATAACTGAACAAAGTTAAAGAGAATGGCTTCTTAAACGCCACGACCATAACTGAACAAAGGTAAAGAAAATAATTTATTAAACGCCACAACAATTATTGAACAAAGGTCACCGTCTGTCCCGAACATCTGGTTCAGCAACGCTTGCGATAGCCAGACCAAACAAATCGTCTGACCAAACACAAGTGTTAATGCCATTTCAACCAATCATACATTCCAATTTCAACCATACAGATCATGAACTCTTACCTTATAGCTCTAGGAGAGCAAGATGAAGGGACTCTCCAAACTGATCTTTAGGTCAAACTGGCAGCGACAATCTGGCCTCCGCTCGGTGCAAAGTTGATCGGCTTCGGCGAGAAATCGGCCAAGACAACACCCAATGGCGCGTCACGCATCAGCATGTCACACAGCAGCGTCTGGCTCCGCAGAATGTTCTTCTTCTCAACAGCCCGATTTCCCAACTCCGACTCCTTGTTGTTCACGTGGCTGGCAAATGCTCGAGCAAGGAATTCGCAGGCGTATCGGAGAGGGAAAGGAACGAACCTCGGAGCTGTGCTGTGGCACACTACTAATCCCCAGAGTCTCTTTCTCTTCTGTGGCTCTGCAGATTCAGCATTGTCCTTCTCCACATCGTCTCCCTCGTTGACCACCACAGCCACAACCAGAGAAGCAACACAGTTCATGCTGGCCATGTACTGCAGATGGCAGCTATGCGGAGCCCTCATAGTTGACCCACTCAGGGTTAGATCAAGCGGAAGCTTCTCGTCCTGAAACACCTTCACGTGCTTCGCGTTGCGATCAGCGATCATACGAACTCTATTGTTCAAGAACGAAGACCGCGAGGCTTGAGGAATATCGGCTGCAGGGTAATGCAGACCCAGATACGGCTCAAGACCGGGCTTCGCAGCCTCGGCGACCACCTCCCCGTGATCGTCCTCGTGAAATTTGTGCACCATCACCCTGTCGTAACCAGTGAGCTCAAACACCTCTCGGGCCATCGCATCGCAAAGCCTTTCCACGCCCCCGCCGGGCAAAGACTGCAATCGCGCAATCGCTTTCGCGGCTAGTTTGTAAGACTGGAGGGCCCCGGGGCGCGTTCATGGGGGGGGCTTCGCAGGGCTGCACGGGCTCGAAGTCGACGATCAAGCTCCCCGCCGCGCGGTGGACAATCGCGTAAAAGGGCTTCCCGGAGGACTTGCAATGAACCAATGTGGGGTTCAAGAGAGAAACGTCTCCAAATCCTAGGGCCTTCTGCAACGCAGAGGCGCTAGGATCAGTGAAGATTGTCCTCACATCTGTACCGATGCCGAGAACAGGGCGATCACCGGCCATGGTCAGCATCTCGGGGGCGTTTTCGCTGTATGCGACGACCGTTCAGATTCTTCTCGTCTATGGCCAGCAAGCAGCCGAAGGGCTGGATCAGCTTGCCCTTCTGTATGTGATGAAGATAAGAGGCGGTCAAATTTGTAGAAGCTGCGTTGATGGACGACTGGCTCGGCACCGAAGACGACATTTTCGTAAGAAACTGGAAAAGAGAAATGGAACAGAAGGAACATATATTAAGTGCTAAATGCATCACGGAAAGGATGTAAAGATTCAAGGCAGAGGGGTTTCTCACGGAGAACCCATCACCATGCAGTCATGCTCACTTGGAATTCTAGTATAAAGTGTTTGCTTTAGCAAAAAAGGTACGTAGAATAAATTGAAATGCTTTTATCTATCATCAAACTTGAACTCTAGAAATCCCAATTCATATACGTGAAAAAGAAAAAACCACACTAAACCAGCATCTTTATTAGATATTGTCTAAGCTAGAACATTAAGTGAGGTCTCTGATGTTTAAATAAGCAACCACATTCAGTCAACACATCAACCAGGAAACACAGTCTGTGAAACAAGGCAAGAGCAAAAACAACTAGTCAAAATGCAAAACGAAATGGGCAAAGGAAATTGAAACAGAACTAACCTTGTCTTGAGCTCAGGCACAAGAAGAAGAAGAAGAAGAAGAAGGGCAAAGCAAAGAAGCGAGTTATCTTTGAGAGTCAACACTTCACTAAACTTTATAGACCCACGAGGGAAGAACCAACAAATAATAAAAAGAGAGCAATCATTAAAATCTGCGTGGGACCCACTTAAGATAAAAACAAAAAGTGGGGTCCAGAGATCCCATTATGCAAATGGTGAAAGAGACACATAGTTAATGGTATCGGGTGTGTGTGGCTCTTGATTTGGCATTGCTGTCCAACTCCTCAATCCTTATCTACCCTCTTATCTGTACTCAGTGGTCAGTAGACGGGAATGGCAATGATGAACCTTGTTTTTGTTTTTTCTTTTTTTTTTTGGTACAACATTTTTCAACTATTTTATTATATTTTGAGGAGATTTTTGTAAAGTCTTTTGTCTTAAGTGGGGAATGAGAGAAAAAATTAGACGAGGGGATTTTTTTTTTTTTATTTAACTATTATTGGCGTTGGCGAGGGTGTATAATAATTTATCTATGTTTATTTAATTGTTTTTTTTTTCTTTTACTCTCTTCAAGATTAAAAAAATGTTGATCTCGCCTTCTTCGTGTCAAACTAGACTTTGTTAGCAAATTGAAATTTTTTAAAGCTTAAACTACCACATTTCCTACCAAAAAAAAAAAAAAAAACTACCACATTTCCTAACTTGGCTTTCCACGTCCAATATCCAAATGACTGGGAGTTTTGTAAAGTTCAACCCGGAGTCTGTCAATTCCATCTTGAAATTGTCCAAAAACTCTCCAATTATTGACCCATCGCGTGTGGGGCCCACTTCCCCAACAACATTATTATATACTATTAAAAAAAAAAAAGGAAAATCATTGTACAATCCACGTTAAAGCTGAAAAAACGATAAAGGATACGGATTATAAACCAATACGGATTTTTAAAAATTCGTATTCGTTTTTTTTTTAAATACGAATCCGGATATCTATATTTTCACTTTTATTACGGTATCTCAAAAATTATAATCATGCCCTTATTATAAATTGTCTCATTTGAAAACATTAAGGGTATTTTTGAAATTTGTGCTTAAAATTTAACAAGATTACATTGCTATCCCACTCAGCCACTAATATTCAAGGGTATTTTTTGTAAATTTATTCACTCTTGCACGAAACTCATGCTGATTAAGCATTGACTTGTTAATTCTTGTCCATTAATGACAGTCCTTTATCTTCGCGAAGATACACATGCCTAAATACATCCACGTGCCTTGCTAGCACGTTCTACCACTAAGTTATTTATTTAATTGCATTTAACTTAATTATTAAGCAAAAAAAAAAAATGAGAAGAAAAAATGAAATTTTGAAGAATGCATATTCTTTTAGCACAATAATTATTTATGTCTCATGTGTATTACATTTTTAATTTATATTTAAAATTTATATTATAAACATAATAAAAACGAAAGAAGCATATTATTTTTAACATAGATTATTAAATGGCACTACAAGCAACATTATTTTACAATTTACCACAAAAAAAAAGTAAATGATAAGCCCGATAATTGCCATGTTAACCAAATGAAAAAAAAAAAAAAGACTATCCTAATTACAATTTTCCACGTTATTAAAAAATATGTGTCTATGAGCTCACATTGAGACAATTTTTGAAACACCAGATTCTCATAATGTGAAACAAATCATAATGAGATTGAACTCCAATTTTGAACATTAATACCTTATGATATTTCTAATTTTGACCTATCTATTCCAACTAATTCGGCATACATCAATCTTAACTTCATATATGACTACAAAATCTGCAAAATCCAAAACATTTGTGTTATGCAATCTCTTTTTTTGTATAGCCGTTTCAACAAAAAGTGGTTTTTGTTTATGAGCTAAATGCTAATCTTCGGACTAAAATAAGAATCTCGACAACCGAGTCGTCACATGAAAGCAAATGTTCATGCAAAGTTATAAAAACAATAGACTAACAAGGAGTTAAAACAGTTAGTACAATTGAGAAGCTTAAGGGAAAAAAAAAAGGTTCAAAACCCTACAAATGCCTCCAATAACCACGTGAACTAAATTACTGGTATACAAATTAGAATAGCAAAAACAACATTAGAAATTGTATGTCAATTTAAACATCGTGGTAGAGAGAAAGCAACACCAAAATTGTGACATCGTATGTGAATTTCGAATCCCCTTTTAAAATATCGACAACTTTCAGTCTTTGCATCACTTTGATATTCAGGTCAGCATGCTATTGCATCGAGCGCAACGGTGAGCATCTTCAACCGCATTCCCCGGGATAAGAAGAATGTTAATCTCAACAGTCTAGTAATCTAATTCCAGTCTCGGACCACAGTTTCACAAAGCCTTTTGATGTTCCCCCGTGGCCAAGACTCCACGTGCGCACGAGTGCGCATGCAACTAGTTCTATGATTGGAGGCCCCCGGTTGGACTCAAAGTCATTGATCAAGCTCCCAACCATGAGGTGGAGAACTGCGTAAAAGGTCTATTCACAGGTCTTGGAGAGGATCAGAGAGCACAACGTTACCAAATCCAATGGCCTTTGGCAATCGGAGGTGCTACAATATGTCGAGATTGTTCTAATGTATGTTCTAAATGTGTCATTTTACTTGGGTTTTTTTTTTCTCTTTCTTTTTTGGTACTAATCAAGTAGTTTTAACCATTTGTTTGGGGGAAACAGTAAATCTCAACAATTTAATTCACCTCAAAATTTGAAAAGTCAACCACCGTTCTAAATGACACATTTGAATGTTTTTCCCAAACAAGGGCTCTGATCCGTCGAAAACGAGCGTTAGTAGTTCTTGAAAAAACAAGAGATTTTCCTATTATTTTTCATATGTTTTATTGGCACTTAGATCACAAAATACATATCATTGTTGATGTTACGAACACGCCAATATTCGAATGCTATCAAAGTCTTCTTAATTCTTACGCCTTGTAAGAAAAAATGGTGAATAGTCTATTGGGTCTATCCAATGAAATTAGCAAGGAAAAGTGAGCAATATAGAGGCAGCGAAACCAGACACTGAAAATGACCATCGACCTGAAAAGGCAAAGCTGTGCAAAAAGAAGAACAGAGAGTTTCTTCACTAAGCAATCATGAAATCACTGCTAACCTAGGTTGATTAAGACATAGTTTGTCAACATTAAAAAATAGAGTCGGTTTATACATAGAAAATGGCAAAATGCACAATAATTTGATCTGGTCACGGCCTGATTCAAGATTGAGTGGCAATGTCGAATTCGACTTGGCCACCTAAAAAGAGCTGGGATTAAACTGCTGAGGATCAATCTTCGATTGCAAAAGGAAATATAATCAGAGCAAAGAAACAACCAATAAGGAAATCAAGCACAACACAAGATTTACATGGTTTATTCTCAACGCGAGAGTTCTAGTTTCCACTACTATCAGATAAGAAGGCACAGGGAGATTACAAACACTATGAATCGCCTCTTATTTCTCGCTGCGCTATGGTGAACTAACTGACCGAAAACGGCCTTAATATGCTAAAGCAACCAAACTCTACGTCAAGAGGAGGATAACGCCAACAGTCACGGGCTCGTGGCTATGGCTGCAATTAGTATCTCTATTGGCAAATCATGCTAACTAGTAACTATGTTCAGAAACTAAAAACTCCGAACAATGCCAAAGACATTTTCATACTATACATTATAAACTTCAAGAGATGGACAAGTCTGCAATGGTAACTGATATAAACGACATTACATGGATATAGATTAATATATAGAAGAATCTATTTGGCAGTTAAACAATAAAAAGCTTTAACAAACCTAAAAGTGCTTAAAAAGCAGCTAAATCCAGTTATTATATTGGCTAATAGAGAATTAGACACAGTTACACCTTTTCTTTTAGTTTAGTATTAAACCAGGGATTGAACATAAGTAACACTTCATGTCACATGGTAATGCTTTATATAATACCATTTTGTTTTTCCAATAAACTAGCATTTAAACAAGTATCATTATCCACTAAACATGGACCAATGATCACCAAATCTCTCCATGAAGAGAAAAGGAAGTTGAGTTCAACCAGATTTTGAAACTCTTGTTCTTTTACATTCTACAACAAATGCAAATATAATTCCATAACTGATGATGAAGTAAAAGAGAGAAATTGGAAACATAAAAAGACTTGAATGAATTCAATGGTTTCATCCACTTCCAAGGGCTCTTCTTTCGTACACACAAGACACTATCAAAACTTGTATATGGATTCCCATGTAGCAACATGACAATTGAATAAGACAACCAAGCTCTGGGTTTTTTTTTTTTTTTTTTGGGTACTTTAAAATGGTAACTTTTTCATTCGAAAACATAGCGACATTCCCTCAACCTCACACTTGCCAAAATTAGCTTTCATGTTTTCTCATGGTCTCAAAAGGATAAAGCCACCAAAGACCAACAAAACTTTGCTGAAACTAGAAAGCTTTCTATATTCAATTTCCAAATTTCCTCAACCAAAAACCCAAAACACAACACAAACACCAAGACCCCCAAAAATATATATATATATATATATGAATTTGAATTGCAAAAACAAGTCCCTCAGTCTATACAATCATCAGAATCCAAATGGGTATTGCACTCTTTGGAACAGAAATCGTTCCTCTCAATCAAAACTCTAAGCATATCATAAGTGAAATTCGGGTCATTGGGGTCACTGGTCTGAGACCCGTTTGGCGACACTGATTCCCCAACTGAAGCTCTCGTGAAGCAAAAGTAACAACCTTTATTGCCACTATTACCTGAACCAGAAAAAGAATTAGAATAACAATTCGAACAAGAAGAAGAAGAAGAAGAACCTTTATTGGTCACATGGGTTTTTTTCTTTGACACTTTTCTCTTCAATGGTCTCAGAACAAAGCTCTTCGCTCTCTTTCCCAAACTTGCTGAGGATGAGAACCCACCAAAGCCATGCCCTTTAACTCTCTGTTCCTTCCTCCTCTGATCATCATGATGATCACGACGATGATCATGATCAACTCTTCTGTGGACCCCACTTTCATCATCTCCATCATCGTCACCATCATCACCATCAACCCCACTAGCAAGACCAACAACACCACTTAGACCGACATTGGAGATCTCTTTATCTGACACAGACATCAATAGTATACTCTATATCTATCTGTGTATCTCTCTGTGTATATCAATACGACAATACGTGTGTTTGTGTACAGTTTTGAAGAGTGTTACAAGGGGGGAAACTTCAAAGAAGGACCACTACTGCCTCTCATGGATGAATGCCGATAAGAGAAACCCAAAAAAAAAAAAAAAAATCAATTTTTCTTTTTAGGAATCGTTTTTGAGAAGAAAAGAAGCAAAACCCAGCTCAGGATTGGGTTAAAGGATTGGACTTTTGAAGGTCTGAGATTTTTTTTTCCTTTTTTTGAATGAAAAATAAACAACAGAATATTGTGAAGAATCAGAGATGAGCAATTGCGATTATTCCCGATTTGTTCGCCAAACTAGTCGAAAAATAGAGTTTTTTTTTATTATTATCATTATTAATATATTTTTTGATGGGACATTTATTCGTAGCCAACCAATTATTAACCAAGGCAATAGTGACGTGATTAATTATCTATTCAGATATTTTCGTTACAAGTTTTGTTTACTTTAAAAAAGAAAAAAAAAAGTATTTTCTTTGTGAACAATTATAGAGGTCGGAGCTACGTGTTAAACATATAAAAGGAAGCTTTGATTAAAAGTAAGCGAGTAAGGAAATTGGACTTTAAAAAGAAATTATAATAGTTATCACCAATTCGTAAACTTTTTTGGAAAAATTAAATAATGTGACTGAGAATTAATTAAGAGAAATTATCAACCGGTCACACGTAAGATATAGTTTGCCTCTTATTGAAGAGAAAGGACACGTGACTAGTTCTTGTGGTACTTTTTTTTTTTTTTTTTCTCTCTCTCTCTCTATAATTTTTTTTTTTTTTGCTACTAAAATTGTGTATTTCATTAGAAAGAGAGGATAGAATTCCTCAATTGTACACTTCTCTCTCTATAATTTATGTGGTGAATTTGAGAGTAATATCATTCGTCCGACTCCGTGGTCCGTACACAAGGAGCTAGGTTTTTTTTTTATAATAATTTTATTATTATTATTATTATTATTATTATTTGGCAAACACAAGGAACAAGGTCTTCTCTTTCCAAGCAAACCAAAAAAAGAAAAAATATATAGAGAGAGAAGCTGAGAAGGTGGTCTTATATAATCCATACTTTATTTCTGTGGTAATTATAATTAGAGTCTCAGCGTAAAACAAAAAAAAAATTAAAGTGAGAATTTAATATAATATACTTTATTATAATTATTTATTTTATTATTATTTTGTCTTTTCAATTTATTTACTAAATAAAAAAGTCTTATAATTAATGATCTTTTTGGTATTTAGTCATTTTTTAATTTATATTTAAAAAAATGACTAAAGTTTTAAGAAACTAAAAGTCAATACAAAACTAAATATATAAATATAAAATTAATGCATCACGTAATTAAAAAAATTGATTAAAATATTTTTTTGAAACATCATTCCAAAAATAAATATTTACTTGATAATCTCTTCTTTTAAGGTTATAAGAATTGTTTGTTTTATTTTATTACTCTAGTTAGAGGAGAAAAACAAAAGAAAGAGAAGAAAAAGCATTACTTTATATAAAAATAGAGTTTTTTTAGGCATGTAATCAAATTTTTGGGTAATTTTTTAAGATTTAGACATAGTTTCACGAAATTAGGGATTTAGCATAAAATGTAACATTTTTTGTTACATGAAACATATATACGTATAAAAGTGTAACATTTTATGTTACATGTTACAAAAAATGTTATATTTTTTACACGTATATATGTTACATGTTACAAAAAATATTACATACTATGACTAAATCCTAATTACTTTTAAAATGACTAATTGCTTAACTGGCCTTATAAAAATATAATAAATACTCGGGTAACTTCTCTCATTATTAGATTAGTCCTATTGAGAAATATTATCATTATATTAGAGAAATTATTCACGTGTAATTATTGAGAAATTGACTCTTTATCGATATAACATTATATTATTAGGTACTTATTAAAAAACAATGCAACAAATATGCTTAGTTTTCTAAATTACCAACTTTGTATTCATAAGTCATAACCAATTATGGTATTAGAATAGAAATATTTTTATTTTTATTTTTTTATGAATATGTACATATGTACGTATGTATTAATTGGCCGTTTTAATCATTTAATAATAAATCCTAATCTTGTGATTCAAAAATTAAAAATCTCAAGCCACCTAGACTAGAATGACCAAGCGAATTTCTCTTCGGCCTTCTTGCATTTATTATTTATCATGCTTTTATAGGTGATGGAATGCCATCAAATTAGGTAGCTTTGCTCCAACTTTTTTTTTTTACTTTTTATGGTTAGTGATAGATAATTAGGTATTGAACAATTGTTTCCATCATTATTATAGAATTATCATATATAACAATATGAGATTCGACGGTTAGATATAGTTGTAATCCATATGAAATAAAATAGCAACTTCAAATTCAACTTATCTGGGGTAAACATTTGCAATTTTGTACACAAACGTTGAATGTCCTCCAATTTTCTAATTTGAAATGGAAGTGAACCAGCAGTGACAAGTCTTTTAAGGCAATTTAATGATTATTTTTGGGACCTATACAATTAAATTTGCACATCCTTGTAACAAAGTCATATAAACCATCTAAAGAGAGAAAGGTTGGTCTTTATTAAAATTTCCATTGCCTATATCTTCTCTGAAAACTAAGCATAGAATAAATGCCATACCAAATTGTCAACCACTTAACATTTCAATTAGAATCTTGTGGCATTTAGTTAAAAGAACAAAATCTGCACTCACTAGCCAATAGATGCCTCAAAACTCAAGGTCAACCAATTTCCCACCTTTCATTCTTCAAATTTTTTTAATGCAATTTTAATATTCTCAATGACATGAGGGTATAACTACCTTTACCATAGGAATCATCATATCACAAACACATAAATCCATTACCACTAAAAGAGAAAAGATTTGAACTTTCAAACGACATTGTGTAAAAGATGCAAAAGTTTTGTGGCATATATATATATATATATATATATATATTAATCAACTTATAGTAATTGGAAAAATGAAAAAGAGGGCCTCACAAACATATTTCTAAAACCTCAAAAGTAAGAAAGGAAAAGAGTGGAATCTAATATTGCATGCATATTCATGATGTCTTCCAAGGGACATAACACTCATTATTAGTAGACAAAAGTTATCAAACAAAGACATGTTATAATTGAACCATCGCTGTAAAGAAGCTAAGACCATTATAAACTTTGGTTGTGTGGTGGTACTCACAGCCTCTCTGTCTCGGTCCCTCTCTCCAACTCTTTACTTTCCAACTAATTGAAAAACAAACCCCACTTTCCTTGACACTTTCCCTTAATTCTCAAATGAAAAAACTAGTATATATAAGGACATGAATCACTAGAGAAGGTCTTTGTCAATCATGCTATTCAACACACACACACAACATAATTCAGGTGTGTGATCATCATCATTGACACAAGTGAAAGTTGATCAATGTGAAGAGAGCACTTGATCATCAAGCTAGTGAGGGGGTTTTAGTACTAAAGAGAGTATGAGGAGGGCTTATCGAAGAATGTGGCGAGCTGTGCCTTGCGCGAGTAGGAAGAGCCTGCGGACGGATTCGTGGAAGGACATAGAGGAGATCCTCAAGAGCAAGCTTGCAACGATCAATGAGGAGCCCGAGAGTTGCGAGGAGGGCCAGAATTCTCCGAGGCTAAAGCGCTTGGCAGCGAACAAGAAAGGGAAAAAGAAGGGGTCGAATAAGGAGAGTAATAAGGTAGGGAATTTCCTCTTGCCGCACTTCAGCATCAAGGACTCTTACGCGCTTTTCATGACTAGATTCGCTTCTAAAGGCAGCTTCGGAGGGCTTCTTCAGTACTGATTGTGATCTCGATCTCATCGCGCAATGCTAGTGCTTCTCAAGAAGAGAGGGAAAACATAAAAAAATAGGGCAAAAAAGTGGTGTTTTTGAGGAGTACAAATAATGTAGAACATAACATCTCTCTTTTAACATTTGGATGGCCGTTTGTGTTTTTAACATCTTTGTAAAGTGTATTCATGTAATAATCAAAGTTAATATGCATCCTTGTTCCTTTTTAACATCTTTGTAAAGTTTGTTGCTGTAGTAATCAAAGCTCATCACATAATTAGTGTAATGTAGTGTTTATGGCTTGTGTTAGTTTTTTCAATCTTCTATGTTGTTCATATGTGTTTTTTCCTGTAAAATGAGACTAAGAATATTCTAGTCAATATATGAAAAAGAGGTTTGTTTTCTTTCTTTTTCCTCACAATATCAAAAGGCTGAAGAAAAGAATAACAGGATATTCTTGCCTATTTCAGAGCCAAAAAAGAAGAAGAAAAAGATAAAGGAGAGAGATTGTTGATCACAACAACTTATCATCTTAAAAAAATAAATAAAATAAAAAATAAAACTTATCAGCTGTGAAATGAAGTCAGCCAAGCTGGATTGACCCCACTATTTATTAAGACAGATGGTTGTTTGTTGCATGATATAATAAGAATATATATATATATATATATATATATATTTGAGCAAAATCATTATCCCACTGAGGGGATTGTATGCTTCTTTTGGTTATCTCACTTTGAGGATTGTTAAATGCAAAACCATTTCAAGAATCTAGATTAAAGTCCCCTAAGGAAAATTTGGAGGGCTTTTAATTTGACTGACATGACTTAAAAAATGAGATTTTGCTTGAACAGTTTTTAGACCACACTCTCTCATGTTTCTGCAACTCAAAATATTAAGTGAGTGAGCTCAATTTCATTGTTAATTGACAACAAAACGTCCAAAGCATCTTGGTGACCTTTCTTTTAGATTTACTCAATTGTATATGAATGTCAATTTATGGAATTATAACAATACCTTTTGGTTGCTAATGAATGCTCTTTACTAAGCTAGATTTCATCATTTTCTTATACTTATATAGCCAAGAGAGAAAAGCTTGTAGGAAAAGGCAACTAGAGATTGAGAAATAACAAAGTTCATTAAAATCAATACAAAAATCTCTTGTTTCTACTACACTTCAGAGATGAATGAGACAGAACAGGAAGACCCCAATGAGTGGTGAAGATCATATTGGGACAAACACCATGATCAATGCTCAATCTATTCACAAACTCATTGCACATCTTCACAATCCTGCTTGTGAACACAACCACAGAGAACACCTTCAAAGTCAGCTTCCTCGAGCGCGATAACTTGATTCCCTTGAGCCTTCCATTGGCCCTCTTCATCCAAAAACACCTCCCTTGCTTCGCCGCCTTCTCGTCAACGTGGTTGCTTAGCTTCTCGTAGCGCCACGTTGATCTCAATCGTGCTCCGACCACCATGTCTTGAAACCCCATCTTAAGCATTGAGAGGAAAAAGTTGAAGAACAAGATGTGAGGGAAAGAAAAATGCGGTACTAGAGTTTGGTGTCTTCAAAGGGTTTATATAGAAAGGCTTGTAATGTATTGCACAAATGCAAACAGATCAAGATCTAAGAGAGAATCATATTAGGAAAAGAAAAAAAATGGATATATACTTATAATGTTACACTGAGAAAGTGGTTTTAAAATTTTGGATTGAAGTGTAAGAAAGAGATGAAAATCGCCGTTTGGATTCCATGTAACACATGGTTGCCATTACATGTTATATAAGCTATAACTACTATAACTATATATATATCTATGTGTGTGTGTGTATATATGTATATATATACAATGCATGAAGAAGGAGAGAGAAGAGAAAGATAGCCTGAAAATGTATTATACCAATGTCCTAACACATGGCTAGCCTCAATTTTATTTGTTTAATTGCATAACCACCAAAGAGACTAGTATGTTTTTTCTCTTGTGTGTTAGAGACTGATTAGAAAATGATCAAAGGGAATATTGGAGACATGTGCAATGATTGATGACCATGTTAAGAGGTGCAAATCAAGGCCAATCATTTGGTAAAATTGAAAAAAAAAAAAAAAGAAAAAAAAAAGGAATGTATGCGGTATTTGTATCTTTATTAATCAAAAGCGGATCAAATTAATTTCTTATTTGTGTGAACCTGCTTAGTCCATGTCCAAGTCAAGTGTATGAACTGTTTGGTCCAATTTGTCACGTATTGAACAAAACAGTACTGGCTTTGCATTTGTTTAAGCTAAGGTTTGTTTTGTGCCTATTTTAAACTTCATTTATATATTTAGCCAGAAGGACAATCTGACAATGTTTTTTTTTTTTTTCTTTCAGTTTATTTGTTTATTTCGGAACTTTAAGAGTAGTTAAGTGATGGGTCATAAGAACGTTAACTGGACCAGCCTAAATACTTAATGGGCCAGCTTTGCTTGTTGAATATCTATGGCCCAATCTTGTAGGTCAAGGTAGTAGACAGTAGTAGGTAGCAGTTTAATGGACCCCACATATTCCCATTATAAGGTCTCTCTCTTATATTTCCTATTTAGGCTTTGGAATTTCATGATTTATTCTCCTATCTTTTCTTTGAAATATAAAAAAAAAAAGATGAGTGAGGGAAATAGCTAAATTATGTATCCAATATTGGTAACTATTCGATAATTATCGTTTTGATAAGTAAGAGTAATTAGAAAACCATCATATAAAGGACTATGGACATTAATTTATTCATCTACAAATATAAAATAACTGCCATGTTTAAAAAAAATACACTCAAATATGAATGTGCAAAGCATTTAAGGTGATATAGTTAGAACTATTCGATAAATAATTATTAACTATCATAATAGTCTCTTTTTCATGTTTGCTAAACATCATGTTTAAATTTGCAGCTGACAATGTCAATTTACTACAACTTCTGAACTTCACATAACACAGAAATTAATTTAGATTTTTTTTATCGTAACAAATGAAAGGAGTAAAAATTCACTTTTCAAATGTCCTTGGATAGCTAATCCAAAGCAGAACTATGAAATTTGTTCATAGAAGCTTTTAATCAAAATGGTTGAAAGACCTTTGAATTGGATCTCAACTATTGGTAAAAAGTATCAGACTTTATACTTACACCTTGATTTTTATTTATTTATTTTTAAATACATGGAATATGTTCGTCATCCTCAAAAATAAAAATGCGAGAACTTCTTATGAACTCTTTCAGAATGATTGCTATGTGATTCATGGGCTATTATAACTTAAGTGGAAAGCTCTCTCGTTGGATTCTTGAAACTATCAAGCTAGAGCATGGTAAAGGAATAGGACATTTCTAGAGAAACATTGCTCAAATCGCGCAACATTTTATAGCGCACAAAATGTATACATCGCAGAAAAATCTTTCAAGAATTAAGTTCTTTTACGAAACTAATTACGTTTTATACTGCCATCTTACAAAGTAGTAGAGATTCATCAAAAGATCGAAGTGCATGGGACCACCCCAATTCTAACTTGAAAGATAGAATGTGTCACTTAAAATCACTAATTTCAAGACAAGCATTTCTTAAACAAATTTCAAACTTCATCAAAACCCTCTTCAGTAGTGATTAATAAAGACATTTTGGCTCATTAAGCAGGTATTTTATATCCCAGTGACTTTGTGCTATGATTTTTGGTGAGAAATATAAATGTCTAGCAATTGTAATCATGGGTTACATTAAGCCGCCAACTTGTACTTGTTGGAAAATCTTGCTCAAAATTGATTAATTCTTGTAGCAAGACAAGACATATTAGACCCATCATGACATTCTATTTATATCTCCTTGTATCGTACTCTGAACAACTATCTGATTGCTAATTAGCAATTAATCCAAACTCCAAACACCCACACACACTCTCCACAAACTCTTGCCACAGAGCTTCTGATTTTCTCACCTACAAGTGATCTCTCATTAATGTCATAATCAGATTTGTGGAATCTTCATAGTACTATCAGATAAGAATAATTAACACCAACTTGCCAATTTGATGTCATAGGCAATTTCATCTTGGACTTCTCTAGGTCCCAAGATTCTTACGGATTTCATGTACAATATTAAAAAATATTATGTGTCCCAATTAGCAACAAAATGCTAAAAACAAAACTTATTTAGATTTAGAAAATCAAGGGCAATGCCAATACGTGATGAGTTCAAAAGTCAAAATTGCAGCTGTACAATTTCGTGTTTTTCTAATATAAATTCTGCCACTAATTATAGTCCTTTTAACTTAAATATCTCTAAATTGGTCATCAATCTATAAAATGATCTAATTTTAGTCCTCTCTCAACAATCTATTAAAATTTTTACGAAAAAAACCAATATATATAATCAACTCATAATATGATCTTTAGATGTAGCATAAAAACATAATAGGTCAAATCTTCACTTGGTATACACTAACGATTCTGAATTGTCATATTTACTGTTTTATATGCATTATTTTTTAAAATGGTTAATCTAGTGGTTCCGATCGTTCCTACTGTAAAATTTATTGTCGAAGATTCTTCAAAATAATATAATAGATCAATTTAAGAATGTTTTAAAGGGAAAATTTGTGTTGGGAATCGTTAGTTGGCAGGAATGATTTTGGACCAGTATATTTATTTTTTTAAGATGTAGGCTATACTAAAACGGTAAATTTGACGGTCGAAAATTAAACTCTACAAGTGAACATTCCCAAAACTAGCCTTTCCCATTTTAAAAGTTATGATTAAAATGCAACCCATATTTTAGTTGGGAAATTATGTGCTCGGGGGCTTCTATCGGCTGGAACAATTCTAACTATCACATATATCTTTTTTAGTATAGAGTCCACTAAAAAGATAAACATCATCATCTTTTAGTTATTAACATTTTTAGGAAAAATCTTCGATAGTGTATTACCCTATGATAAGAAAGAATTATAAATCATCATATTTGTCTTTCCAATGACCATAATTTCAAAGTAAAAAAAAAAATGTAATCCGAGCTCCAAAATCGTTCCTTACCAAAAAATTCCACACCAAAGATTTTTCTTCTTTTTATAAGAAAATTTTGTGGTAAGAAATTCTAGCAAATAACGATTCTAAATTATTACATTTTTTTTAAGAAATAAGATCCAAAAAAAAATGTGTATCTTCTTTTTATGTTTTTTTTTTTCTTTTCACTTATCCTTTGTCCTCGTGTTGTGTGAGTTGTGTGTGTACTCTACTCTTCAGTGAAGTCGCCTATCACGAGCCTATGAAATTGACCTTGAGCATTTTTTTTTTCCTTGTTTAATTCTTATAATTCTTATTTATTCATGTATTTTAAGGTCAAAACCTATGAGTTGTGGTACGGTCGTGCCGTCTAAATATTCAATGACATTAAATGATCTAATGCATTATTTTTGTGTCAATTATATGTTATCTATGGACTATGCTTGAGCTCTTAGCTAGCTAGGCTTCTAGATCTAGCTTGAAGTCAAAACAAATAATATATCTCACATCTCGTTTTCCCTAAGGAAGTGTTTGTTACCGTTATTGTCTTGTATATAAATCACGTTGACTTTCTTTGGGCAAACTAATGTAAATCTGAATTCACTCTTGTACAGAACAACCCACGTTGAGTTCTAGATTTTTTTTTTTAATCTCTGGCCTCTTTTCCTTGAAGAACACTCTTTCTTTGTCTGTAATTAATTTAATTTTGAAAAAAAAATAATATCAAATAAAAGCCTCTTTCCTTATCTAATAAGTTCAAGGATTTTTCTAACCAAACAATTAGCATAGAAGAGAGATTAGTCAGAGTTGACAGCTTACCTTACCCCAAGCTAGAGCAAGACTAACTTGCCCTATATGGTTGATAAATGTTTGGCTAATTTTCCAATTAAACTGCTAAGCACTAGCATTGATTAAAGATTTTTCTTCCTATAGTTTTTCAACCAGTTACAAATTGTTTCGACTTATGTGTCAAGTAGTAATAACATACGAGTTCTTATATCGTATCAACCTCGTATTATTTGGTGCTTTGAAAATATATAAATCTTGTATTTTTCATGATGATAAATTATTTGTCAAAAATTAAACTAATAGTGGCATCGGATACTTGCTCGTAAGTCATATATAAGTATATATTTATAAATTAAGTGTATATATTAAATTTGGCATGCAAATGCTTGCTAATTTGCATGCGTAGAAACTTTCCTTTACTTGCGCAACTTTATCATAGCTTGCTTTTCACATAAAATTAAACGTCAACTATAAATGGGAAGCCTAGTTGATGATGAAAGTGATTCCAAAAAACTGAAATATTATTCTTGTACAATATTCCACATATAAAAAAGATGCTTACTTTTGGGGAAAAAAAGATTAAAACAGTAAGAAGAAGAAGAAGAAGAAGAAGAAAGAAAAGATTAGTGAAACAAAAAAAAAAAAAAAAGAACCAAAAAGGGAAAAAAAAAAAGTGAAAGATTCTTACTTCATGAATCAGAATACAATGCCGGTCCTAAATGTAAGAGTAATTATATTGTGATTCCACTTTTCATAGAAACATAAATGGTTATTAATGACATTAAAAAAGGGACTTATTATTCTTCACTATGTGACTTTATGTTAATGAGTCCATATGGCCTGCTTAACGTTGGTGTTCATGTAATTTTGAACAGGAAATACAATGGGGAATAAAAAAACAAAAATCAGAGCAAGCAGATTTTAGCTTATAGACACCTAATTTGACTCATTGATTTTCTCGATACGCGCATTTGTTTTCCTACTCTTGTTGGTAATGACACATGATTTATTATGCATGAAAATAGTATTTATTAGCATAGTATGAACAATGTTATTTAGCACTATTAAAATTAGATTGGTAAGTGGTTACTAAAAAAATAAATTGCATATATATCACATGTAAACTATATATGTTGTCGTGACATGACAATATATATGAATCAATGTGTAGTTGATGATTTTGATAACTATATATAAGCCAGTCAATACTTGATAAGCCTAATTCATCTCATTTTTCTTCCTAAAACACCGAAAAAAAGTAAAATAAAAAGTGGGTGTGTGTGTGTGTGTATATATATATATATATATATATAGATTAGTCAGAATTAGAGGTCTCACACGAAACTTCCTTGTGTATTTTACATTCCCACGCAAGAAATTCAGTAGTGGGAACTGGGAACTTGAAAGAAGCATCAACCAGAAAAACTGAAGAAGTCCGTGAATTAAAAATATATATAAGAAATAAAAAGGCCCAATTATGATGCATATAAGTTGGAAAAAGGGAACAAAACAATGAAACATAAGCCTCCAAATGTAGGGGGGGAAAAAAAAAAAAACCTTTAAAGACAAGCACGGAAAAAGTCATGGTATTTATTTATTTTTTAAATATTTAGCAACAGCAAATGAGCAAATGCAGCAACAACAACGTGTTCAAGCATGCAAACAAAGTGAAAAAGGAAAATAAAGGCCCTTTGAGGGGTCCACCAAATGACTATTCGATACTTTTTTTTTTTCTTTTCCTTTTTCTGTTTTGTTCAAACTTTGATCCTTGAAACGCCAAGACTTTTTTTTCCTTCTGTTGGGTATTGATTCCCCTCTCTCTAGGGGTTCAAAACTTTGAACTCTCAAGTTTCAAGTGATTTAATAAAGTACTTTCTTAGTAAAATGGAATTCTATTTGTTTCTTTTTCTCCTTTGTTTGTTGCCTCTTTGGCACAACCACAATGGAATTTTAATAGTTTTTGCTTGGCCTATTTCAAGGCCCTCAAGAGACCCCCTTAAATTATTATTTAAAAAAAAAAAAAAAAGACACAACTTGCAGTTTGTGCAAAGTGTAATTTTTCTATTCCATAGAAATTAAAAACCATATGTAATTAACTAATAACCCTTCCGTAGTGAGATACAAGTCATAATTCTTTTACTTTTTTTTTTTTTTAATATTTGGGTTTCACTCTCATCATATGCTATAGCCCATAGCCCATAGTCAAAATGCTAACCAGAAATGTAATAATATTGCCAGCTATATATATATATATATATATATATATATAACAATTCAACAAACGACACCCATCATAATTTTTCGTGTTTATATATCATATCTATCATACAATCACCACTATTAATGTAGCAAATAACATAAAGTGTTTTTTTTTTTTTTTTGGTTGTGTGTAATGGGTATGAAAGACTAACACTAAGAATCAACAATAATATCTGATAAGACCCCTTTTTTCCCTCAAAGGTACTAATTCCAATATCACAACAAATTACAAAGAAACAAAAAACAAACTTAAAAAAAAAAAAAAAAAAGAGTTAATGATAAGCACTAATAAGGGTAGTTCTACTTCTACCAGAAGCAGTAATTGTTAGAGGCGTGGTTGTTGTTGTTGTTGTTGATGAGACGAACAAACCTTCTTCTCCGGTAAGAAAAGGCAAGCCTGAAACAAGAGAGCTTATTTCTGAATCTCCTTGCGGATTTAAGCCTCACCCAAATGACCCTCTTCACTCTCACCAACGACCTCTTGATTCTCTCGCTCAAGCTCTTCTTTCTGCTGAACTGGTAGCTTCTCAGAAACAGCTGTCTCTTCTCTATATTCATGTTGTACAAATACCCTAAGCTGTTACTACTTGTACTATTGTTGTTGTAGTTGTAGAAGTGCCCAGAGCCAAAGGACTCGCTTCTGCTTAAGGCCATGTTTGGCAGGACCAGATCAGCCAAAACAAGGGTTTTTTTGGTTTTGGTTTTGGGTTTGGTTGTGTTACATTAGAACAAGATATGAAAGGGTTTGGACTTTGGAGAGAGAGAGAGAGAGAAAGAGAGAGGTATATATATGTAAATGGAAAGGAAAAAGGAAGCTTTGTGAAGAGTGTAAAAATGAATTCTATATGAACATGTATTAATAATATTATTGAATTGGGTTATTTGGGTTCTTGCTTTTGCTTTTGAGAGAGTATAATGAGCCGCCAGAGGAGCTTGATAAGCTATGTAGCTATATAGCCAAGCCAATATATGGCAATGTGTATTATATTAGACTTTCTTTGCAAGCCTAACTTTGGCTTTGGTTTCTCTTTTGTCTTAACTCTTGACTCATGAGTTTTTATTTTATTTTTTAATTATAGGAATATGATATTATTGTATAGTATTAATAGGCATAATGTTATGTAATGTTAGCATGAGATATAGCCTGCTTTTACACGTGGACAGTTGGATGGGCTTCTAGTCTTTGTAGATGGACGGTCACGTGCATTTTGTGTTTTCCTTTATAAAATGCCATGACTGTTATGACTATATATATTCATATCCATGCAACATTATTATCATTTTATGTTAAAATTATTGTGGCATAATAGTATTAGACTCTAAATTAATTTCTGAATGATTTCATTTGTTTTAATTTGTTTAATTTGATTTTTTAACTTACCCCTGATTTGGTACACCTATTTTACTCATTCCATTCCATTTCATTTTTTTTTTACTTGCTTAAATTCCTATGCAATTCATCTCATCCCATTCTATTTTTTTCAACCATTTTTTCAACTTTCCTAATCCTTATATAATATCCTTAAATTTAATCATTTATATCACCTTGTAATTTGTAAAATCAAACTATTTTATAATCATTTCAAACTATTTTACAAATCATTCCAAATCATTCTTCAACTCAAATTTTTCATTCTAAGGAATGAAATTGAATAACTAGAATGATCTTTCCAAATAAAATGTTATAATCGAACTAATATGTGTAGTACTGCTTTGTCAACCCAAAAGAGCAATTTAGTTTCTTATTTTTTTGAAAAAAGAGTTCCAAAATTAAATATGAATTAGACACTTTTGGCTCTTATCACTTATGTAGCCTTATTTTATCATACCTTCTATCATTTACGAAAATTAACAATTCTTAATAAAATCATCTTTGTATAGATGTATTCTTGTTTCAAATCTTACTCTCTCCTTTTTCTTTTTTGGCTATGATATTTTTCCAAGTCTATTTAAGGATTGGATGGTTAGGTTAGGATTAATAAAGATTATCACATCCACTTTTTTACCGTGCTTGTGGGCCCCAATGGAAGGTTTGATTTGGTATTGATCATCCATCTGGCCCTCCTCAACCATCATCAAATTCATGTGGGTCCCACATGTTGCATCATATGGTCATGAACACAATTGATATCAAAGATGAGAAAGTCGGGGAATAATATACAACTGCAAAAAAAACCATCTAGTGGGTTGTCAAATCGTGTAGAATATATGTTTTTATTTTTATCTTTTGGCGATAGTTGTACAATAGTTTGTTATCATTCAATATGATATTGTGAAATGACATCTCATATCTCTTTCTTTGTAACAAAGAGGGAAGTTTGCGTATAAAATCGGGTCCTACACATGGTACGAAACTACGAATTTATAAGGCAATTTTGGTAAATATGTAATTTGGTAATACTTTGGAATTTCCAAAGCTATTGTTGCTCCTTTTTTTTTTTTCCTATTGATAAAACTACCGTGTAAAATTCAGTAAATTCGTGTATCACGTTTTACGTAAGTTTTGTGAAAGTACAACTAATACTAGGTTTCTAATCTTGTTATCAATTTATCATCCTTTTACTCTAAGGAAAATTATAATAAATAACCATTTTTAGAGTTTGATTCTAAAAAATAGATAATATTTTAAAATTTTAAATTCCTAAGAAATTCTTGTGTTAAATTATCATAGTTTGACTATATATTATTTAAATAAAAACTTACTCTCAAATGTCATATTTACCTAGCTCACTCTTATTTTAATCAATTATTGATTCGTAAAAAAAAATACATTCGAAAAGAAAAAAAATCACAATTTAATGTATTCATTGAAAACCCATATTGATCCACATGCCAAGCAATCGGTGATACCTAGTATTTTTTATATTTAAATGAAGTTCTCTATCAAAAGAATTCAGGCTAAATATTATATGATCAATGTTCATCCATTAGACGACGAGTCATTCGAACGGCTGCTACTAATTAAAATATTTTGTGTATTTATTTAAGTTATACTTTAAAGCAGAAGCAACAAGAATACAGATAAGCATTTTTGCGTAAGATAGGAAAACTTCGGCCAAAAAAATATTATTGGATAAACGAAGCTGAATTCACTGTTTAGGATGAGGAAAAAAAAAATGTTTTGGCTCGCCAAACACATAAGAGTCTTTGTATATATACTTGTTGTAACTTGCAAGTTATTATTATAATTTTATACATTGATTTGATTATGCACTACGCTCTGGAATTTGAGAATGTATCTACTTCGAACTCAGTTTATCCTTCGTTACACGTAAATAATGTCAAATTCAAACATTTTTAAAATAGAAATTTTCAGGTTTAGTCTTGATACTTTAAATCACTAGGACACAACAACATGCATTGTAATGTTGATGTATGCCAGATAACATGTCCCTTGTGAAACAAGAGTCTTTTGTTGTATTGATCGTTTTGTGAAGTCAAATGAGAAATTTTGTTTCCACTTCAACAAACCCCACAAATTTCTGAACAAATTTCGCAAGAACGAAAGTTAAATGCCCAAGAAAAGAACCCACTCAAAAGTTGGGTGCGACTGATGATATTATGTTCTTATTTTTGTGTTTATGTTGTTTACTTGTTATACCCACAATACTTTTAAAAAAAGAAACAAAAAAACAAAAAAAAAATCATTTTAAGTGCCACTTAATAGTGTATATCCCAGTAGTGTGTTCGCTTATTTTTTACTCTATAGTTATAGTGTAAGTACAAATTAAAAGTTCACTCAAAATGCTCTTTCTTCAAACCCCCCTCCTCACCCCAACTCCGCCGCCCCCCCACAGAGAATTTTGTACTAAATTCCTATTTTTTAACACCTAATTTAAAAAATTACAAAATGCCAAGTGAATTTTGTACTAAATTCCTATTTTTTAACACCTAATTTAAAAAATTACAAAATGCCAAGTGATTCAAATCCTTGATTGATTCTTCATATTTATTGCAAGTAACTAATGAATTGTTATTTATTCAGTTACTTCAAATTTCAAAACATTGGGAAATTATTTTAATTGTATTGTAAAATTTTTGGATTGGGAATCGTGAAAAAGAAAAAAATGATATTCCAATGGGTTGTTTGAGTAAACATCTCAATCATTTCATTTTGAAATGATTTAATTTTGCGAATTTCGATGTGTTATAAATGATTGAGATTTAAATATTGCATTGGGATTATTAAAGTTGAAAGAAAATAAAATATAATGTGAAGAATGTTTACCCCAAACAATGGAAAGTGTCACTTTATAACTTATATCCCAAATAATATACTTCATGATTTTTATTCTATATTTATAGCGTAAAAATGACACACTCGATGTTTGTTTATCAAAATCTCCCATTTTGGATATTTCCCAACTTCGACTGTGATAAAATGCCACATATTCTTTTTTTTTTAAAAGTACTTGAAAAATTAAAATAGTTACAATGAACAGCATCAAAACATGAACAAATGGGAGATAGAGCCATAGAGGTACGAGTGTCACTGTGTTATCACCATCTTATAACATTGTCGTCATATAATCAAATCATTAAAGAACAAGGGCATTATTTTAGATAATGCCAAAATGGAAAACAATCATGCACAAATTAGTCATTAGACTCAACACCTACCATATGAACCATTATTAATAGTTGTGTTGGATCTGACCAGCATCTATTAGGTGTTGAAGCCTAGAGCTAACATCATTAATACCAACAGGAATTAATTGAACTATCTTTTACTTCGAAACATGTTAAATTGTTAATAATGGAGATAATTTTCTAGTCAACACTCAACAATAACATTCAATATACAATAAGGTTGGCTTCTACTGTTTCTGTTCATTATTGCGAGCCGCCAAACTTCACTATATTTTGGCAACAGAGCTTCTCACCAAAAATCCTACCATGAATGAAAAAACTCTTTATTGCCACCAAGAAAATGGGAAATTTTTTTTACCCGAAAGCGTATCGAAAGAAAAACTTATACTACAAGGAACCTCACTGAAGAGGCATTAACGATATACTGTTCATCGCCAGCTACCAGACTGGTAAATGGCAATTCACTCCGATCGACAATGTAGTTATTCGAGGATTAAGTAAAAGCGAGAGACAATTCTATGTTTGATATTGCTGTCTTTGCAAGTAAGTAAGAGATTAGTTGTTCTTTTATCTACAATGCACACTGGACAAATAGGCCATTAAAAAGACAAGCTCAGTGAGAACAACCATGTCAATCACTACAGCACATGAAACTCAAGGGTTGAAGAGAAGCCAGAGAGGGAAATACATTGAAGCCAAACGTAATATAATCACACATTTAACATTTTAGGCTTGCCCAGAGGAAAAGAACATCTCGGACTCGCATCCCTCTTAATACAAAAAAGAATATTTTTCTTTCCTTGCAATGACACCCTTGTTTACATATTCACCACCACATTTCATTGTCACCTTTGCTCGCTTTCCTTCGCAGCAGGAACCTTCTCGGGGTAACTCGACATGTCCAAGTCAATGAGCGACATGTCGTAAGCCTCGGAGAAAGCAGCTGAAGTGTCTACAAGCAAGGAAGATTTCATTATATCAGAATTGGAGGAGTCGGGCAGTGAATTCGAGTTCTTGGGAGTGCTTGAATTTGAAGATGATAGACTTGAGAGCTGTATGTCATCTGTCTTGTTCCCTTGCATGTGTTTGTTTTTTCTGACAGCGTCCATCTCTGGTCCAGTTGGCACAAAGGTACGGGACCGGTATTTTCTAGTTCCCTCATCACCTTCACTGTGGTTGTAGAGTACATAATCATGATAAGTGGGTGCAAACTACAAAAGAAAAATATAATCATAAGTCAGTTTAAGCAGTGCATTAGTCCAAAACTGTTGTCCTCTAAGGAAGATTTTAGAAGCCAAAACGATAATACACAAGGCTTACCTGGTGGACAGTGTCATGGTAAAAGTCATTTAACTTCATTGCATGTGTGAGGCTTCCCGTTAAACCACGGGGTCCACCAATGTTTGCACCAGCATACTCCTTGTATGGAAACGCATAAAGATGACCAACAGCAGCGATAAGCATCTCAACACAAATAATGAAGTTCTGAAACTGTGCAGCTTCATCTGCATTCTTTATGAATCCTGATTTTGCAGCAAGGAAAACCAATACACCCTGCATTGCAAACAAAAAGTTCAGCATCATATTGAAAAGAGCTACAATTCAGGCTTCTGGGCCCACCCCTCTAGCAATGACAAACTAAACAAAATAAAATGTTGATGTTTGTTTATGTTAATCTCTTAAGTTTCTATAAAGTAAAAAAGTAAAAGAAAAAGGATACTAGCATTGCCCAATGCCCAAATGGAAAGATCAGATGCGCAAAAGATCACAAGTTAAGGATGGCCTGCTATATGGAAGTCTAAATTTAGCACCTTTGCTTCAGCCTAGTTAGTGAAACAAAAAGCAAAACATGGAATGATCCTATCATCACTATATTCTAGAAGGAAGCTAAAGTCATAGTAGTTCATGACCTTTAGTTGACCTGAACCCATGACTTTAAAAATATAATGCTATGAGTATCAACCTAGGTCAACATTCTTTGGAACGCTTCCTCATTGACTCATCTTGCATATAGTTGTTTACAACCAGGTCCAAATTAATTCCATTGAAATAATACAAACTCCATATCTGATAGAAAGTTCTTAACATATAAAACAGGACGATGTGAACAGTTTTTACCTGCCAATAAGTCAGGAAGACGACAGACTTAATGATGATGAACTTGGGAACGGGATTGAATGGCTGAAGTAGATCTTTGCAAGCAACATAAAATAATGCCAATGCATATAGGGCCATTGTGTATGATAGCGTGTAGATGATAGTTAAGTAAAGATATGATTGGTTGGGACTAAAATTTCCATCCTTGTATTTTCCTTTTGCATAAAGTATGAGAGTAACAGCAGCTAATATAGGCTTCAGAATGACAAACTGCAAGCAACCTTGTTTGCACCTACGTATGAAGCGCCTGCATCAAGAATTTAACAAAGCGTGAGTATTACAAAATAATCTCAAATCTCAAATATGGAAACATTTGGAAAAGACTTTCATGATGAAATTTGACATATTTTCTAGATAACCCACAAGCTAACTTTGGTCTTGGCATAATGCCTAAAGAAGCCTGGTTTGATACATGTAATAACTTAATAACAAACCGATAATAGAAAGAATAAATAATAGAAAGCTATGCAATTTTTATAAATAGGAAAAAAAGTATTTCCAGAAATGTCAGGCTAATTTAAAGAGGGGAAAAAAAATTCCTTGTGAACTCACCCATCCAATGGTATGGGAGGAAGGCAGCAAGTCATCAGATAACATGATGGCTTTAGAACCCGGCCACTTAAACTAAGGACAACAGCTCCTGGACCACCGACCCAAGCCAGACATAGAGAGAGGAAATTGTATATGACCCAAGCTTCATAACTGAGATGAGATATAAAAACATGAATTATAAAATGAAATGAAAAATACAAAGCTTTTTACAGCTCTCTTTACTATCTCATACATTATGGTAACAATCTGATATTGAATAAAAACAATTAGAACAAAAGAAACAGGTATCATAATAAACAGCACTAGACAATCTGTAAGAAGGCGTTTGACAACCATCATTCAATCGGACCAGCACCAAAAAAAGAAAAGCAGCTTTATACCAGTCACTAGACAAAGACTAACGCCAAGCAAACCAATATAAGTTCCACATCACGCAAGAGGCTAATAAAACAATAGAGCTTACAAGTACAAGCAGATACATAAAAGATTCAGATGCCGGAATGCTGCATATATTGCCATTCCAATCTTTAAAAAAAAAAAGTATTATACATTCACATAGTTGGGCAAGTATGTGAAAAGATGTGACCATATAGAAGAGGTGTTCCTTTACTCATTCACAGTCCAACCAAATAGAGATGGGCAAGATTAGAAAGAAAACCAATAAATAAAAGAGTTCGAGAGCAATCAACCATGAATAGAGTCACATTTAAGCATGTTATTGCAATGGGGATGAGGGCTACTTACACTTCCCGAATTGAATTGAAATAGATTGAACTCTCCGGTAAAACAAGTGACAAGAAAGAAGTCAATGCATAAACCTGAAAACACAACAAGATTTATATGGCTTATAGACTGTTTCAAAAACTAAACACACAACCCGACACCTTGAAACAAACAACGCAACAAGACCGATACATTAGCCTTTATGCAATGGCATACGGGCAACAACAAACTACGACAAGCCTAGACAAGAATTGAACCATAAACATCCAAAGCCGAAGGTATAAATCACTCACCGGAACCATAAATATGATCCGGACAATGTATCTCTGATAGGTCGGCTCAGTGTAGTTCATTAGGTGCCTGTAGATGTGGAACACGGCGAGAGCAATCGCTCCGGCAGTGCAAAAGAACGCAAAAATGCTGAAATATAACGGCACCGATTCCGCCATTTTCACCACTATACAAACTATCCTCTAAACCCTCTCTGTCCAAATTAACAACAACCAATTAAGACCAAAAAATAATAAACCACACGTATAACGAAAGCACAGACAAGAAAAACCTCAGAGAAAATAACCTTTAAATCAAAAGGTCCGCCAAATTACACCAAGCGAAAATCTATGGAGTCTCGATCAGCCAGACATGGAAAAAGCTCTAACCCTATTAGTTGCCAAATTAGGGAAACGGGGGGGAAAAAAAACACCAAATGCGAAATGTCAGACCTAATCGAAGCAATTCGAAGGGTTACGAAGCTCTGGAACCGCGAAATTGGCACCCAAAGACAAGAAATTCGAAGCCGTGAGAGAAAACGAACCTTGATTGTTGACGAATTGAGGAACGAAGAGTCGAAGAACCAACACAGAGTCGGTGAGTTTTGGGTCGGAGCACAGAATTTTTCCCAGATCCGATAGCCGGCGAAATGCGAAGAAGCGTAATCGCGTTCGAGAAGCGAAGAAAGAGAGGAAATGAGAGGAAAGGAAAGGAAATGCTTCACTGGCAGCCAATAATGGCGGCTTTGGTCAGTCCCGTTGTATTTACCCATTTAACAAAGCAATCCATCCAAACAAACCGCTTTCGATTTTTTTTTTTTGTATATTTTATTTTTGGTTTTTGGGTTTTGATTATTCGTAATTTAGAAATTTGGAAAGCAGGCAGCGAACGAGGGACTGCCACGTGTATAAGCTCCGAGGCAATTATAGACTCTTAGCCGTATGATGTGTGTAGTTTGACAGATGTGTTCATTTTCTAGGTCCAATTTCTATCTCTGTCCTTTGATTTTTCTAGGTCCTTTTTTTTTTTAATTCATTTATAACCTGAATAATTTTGTTGCGTCAATAGCAATAGAAAATATAAATTAAATAAATATTTAATGTATTCTTTTATTTTTTTTTTCGTTTGTTGGAGGGTGGCATTTGGGTTGTAAACTTGTAATCGGATTGATTCACGTGCATCACTTGGTCAACAAAATTGCTAGTAAGTTTTTAAATACTGCACTTGCAAATGGCTCAAGTTAATTAAGTTTTTCCTTTAATGTCTCCACCTAAAATCGAATTTAAAATACATTTTAGCTACTTATAGCTTGAATTATGTATTATGACTTATGAGGCGCAATTTTATGGACCTTAATTTTTGGATACACAAATATTTTTTGGTCATGAAAGTTGACGGACAATATCCAATAAGTAATATATATATATATATATATAAACTGGCAGTAACATGACGCTTTTATACTCAAGTCAAGAAACTTGATCCTTTGATGAAGCATGATTTTAATTTGATTTTTCAGCAATGTGAAGACTTGCGTATAACAACGCATGAGAGTTATGTACCTTGTCTTGTGACTAAAAATGAGTATTAGCTGTTAATTATAGAATAGATGTAAATGAGGTGTGAACTTGCACCGACGAAGGGATTGATCTCCGATATCGATGGTTGGAATATCTTTCGGTTTTCATTGTTTGATTGAGTGGGATGTTGGAAAACGCTTTATCTCCTTCAAGTCGATTTCTTTGTGTTATAATGTCTTTCATTCATATATATATATATTTTTTTCTGAAATAAGACCTGTGATTACGCTTAAAGACATTTAATGAGACAAATGTTTTGGTCATATAACCCTGTGTTTGGCCCAACCATTTTAACTATTATATTTATATATATATATATATATATTTTCAACGTTTTTAATCCTCTAAATCATTCAATTTCATTCTTTTTTTTTTCAACTTTTCAAATCCTTATACAATATCTTTAAATCTCAGCCATTTATATCGCATCGAAATTCGTAAAGTCAAACCATTCTAATTATTTTTCTAACTAATTTTCAAACCATCCAAAATGGTCTAAAATGAGCAAAATATTTTGCCCAAACAGAGGGTAAATTATGTAGTCTTTTAAAAATGTGAGATTCTCGAGAACATTTACGAACATAGACAATCTCGCATCGTTCTCCACTTGAGACTTTTTTTTTAAATCTCTATTTATATATAATTATTTGCAAGTTTCTATCATGATATATATATTTTAGCTAGTCCGACGTATAATGACTTAAAAAATACATATGTATAAATCCATTTGCAATTTAGGGCTAGTTTGGCATTGTTTTTGGACGCTGCTTTTATATTATTAAAAAAAAATCTAAAGCAGTTATAGGCATTTGGTAAACTTGCTTCTTAAAGAAGCAGGTAACCGTTTCTGCTTTTACGTAGTGTAAATTAAGAAGCAGGTTAAATGCTGTTTTTATGTAACCGAAACTGCCTCTCTATGTTAAATTACTAAAATATCCTTAATTAACTACCCATATTCTACTAACTAATTTTCTAAAATTATTTTTTGGTAATTTTACATACTCAGACTATTTTAACAGCAGTTTTAAAAATAAAATAACCAAACACCCTACATGCTAATAACTTCAGTAACTTCTTTCATCATCACAGTTTGAAGCACTTCTTTTATAAGCACAGCAATGCCAAACTGGCACTAAACTGATAAGCAAATCAAATTAAAAAAATTAGACCAAAGTAAGCCTGCACAAAAATCTCAATTAATCGACCAGCACACAACACCGACCGTTGACTCGCCCGATATCTTAGGTAAAATCACCGCCTAACAATGATCGAGCGAAACCTGCCCAAAATCTCCCCGTGTGCAGTCGGATTTCGGTGCTTGTTTCAAACCTCGGGTGATACCTGATCCGGGCAAAGTTGCTTGACATATGTATGTTCAATATCAGCCCATGAAATTTGCACGTAATCTAAAAGAAACCATATTTATATTTTTATATCAACTATGGACAATTCAGCTTAATATTGATAGCTCACCATAACAATATAATATCAGAATAATCAGTATTAGGGAGATTTTGAAAAATGTCCCTTTTTTGACACACTATTAAGTATTGATTTATGCCGATTTTTATGTTACACTTATAGTTTCTACATCTACTTTTACACTAAACATATAGTAAGAATCAAGAATTTAAAGCATAAATTATTAATTGGCACTTAGTGATGCAATAAGGAAGTAGTTTTACTAGTCTTATTATTGTTTGCGGCAATTATCTCTGGTTATTATCTAAATATAGCACTCTATTGTTTACTTTACTCCTAGCCTATTGTTGTATTTACAAGTTTCTCAGGTGTCATTATTTTGTACTAGGGTTGGCATTGGTATTTCAGGGGGACTCTTTTGGAAGCATTATTGCAGTATGAATGAAATCTTAGGTTTTTTTTTTATTCATAGGGTTTTTTTTTTTTCCTAATTATGTTTCCATTATCATGAGCTCCATTCAACTCAAATATCGATGCATCACTTAGAATGTCTTTTTTTTTTTTTACAATTATCCCTTAGTAGTTTATTTTTAGTATTTCTAATAAGATGTATTGACTCTCGAACATTGGGTCTTTAAAAGATTGACTTGTCTTTTAAGGCTCAATTTGATTTTTAGTTCTTTAAACAAGGCATGAACCTTTTTTTCCTCGCCGATAAAATGCAAAAACAAGTTAAAAAATAACATATATCTAACACACGTATATCAAGGTGATATAAATACTCTCTCAATTTAATAATTTAGAAAAAAAAATATCTACCGTCACATTTGAAATTCAAGTTAAAAATTTACAATGCTATAGAAAATATATGTTATTTTTATTTGCAAATGAATATTTCGCACTTCCTCTTGTTTGTAATAAAAAAAATAGATATTTGATAAAATTTACTACTCAAAAATCGATAAGTTTTTATTGGGGATTTTCCTTTGCCAACAATTCTAACGAGAAATGGCATTTTTGTCAATTTATTTAACAATTGCCTGCATGCATGACTATGTTAACTATGCTGCACACGCGAGTTTAGCCACCGTTTATTTCTAAATCAAAGGTTAAGAATAAACTTTCCCAATCGGTTTGTATTTTGCCTTTCCCTAATACATAATTGGCGCTAAAAAAAATTAGACATCAATATTCATCATTAGGTGACAACTAAATGTGATATTTTTTAACAATTCCCTCTCAACTCTCTTGGTTATAGATTTATAGTAAGCCATCATATATCTCATTGGATCGGGTCATCAATCGGACCCATTGGTCCAACCCCGAAGCTTACTAGGTCCATGATAGGGTTCAACCCAAACAACATGAGCCTTTTAATTTCTTTATTTCACATGTTTTATGTTTAATATCACATAAAGTAATGAGGTCAGTAATACTATGCAACTCTTTCTATAAACTTTCAACAATTGAATATTTGTTAAAGCGGGAAAAATAAATTAGAAAAATTACCAATGTTTAGAATTAAGATTTTTATTTAGTACACCAATTGTGTATGTTAAAAGACAAAATAATTAAAAAGTAAATCATTGTAATGATGTATATTAAATGTGCTTTAAATTCGTTATAATCATTTTTTATTTTATTAATTTTATTTTGTACTAACGGCTGTATAGAATAAAGACCTTGGAACTATAAATTAAAAAATAACACAAAAAAATTTAAAGAAACTACATGATTGAAATGTTCTATAATAATAAACGATTTTGAATTATTAAATTTTGTTTTTCTAAAAAATAAATTTTACTTAAAAATATAAACAAGAAAATTTGATCCTAATTCCTGTGTTATTTTTGAAGTTAAAGTTTACAATTTATATCACTAAATAAGTGAATTGAAAATCTTGCTATTAATTTTATTAGTAAAATACTGTTTCGCTCTTTTTATTATCTTCCTTATTTGTAAAATAATATAATTTAGTCAAATAAATTTTTAAAAAGTATAACGGTTTTTATAATAAATAGCCATATATTTATGTTAGTTTTTAACAACTAGCATATGTTTGCTTTTATTAGCAAAATAGCTATGCATTCGTGTCTAGATTTTTGATACTGTAATCATTAGTTTTTTGAATTCAGTTTTTATTGTTTGTTGCAGACAATATTGTTTAAAATTTTATGTCTCTAGTCATAAAATTTGTGACTTATTTGGCTGTCTTTTTTTGTTATTTATAAGATATTTTTTATTTATACTAAATTTTGTGAAATTGGTTATATATGCAATCATTTATTTGTGAGTTGGTTGTTTTTTTATTGTGTTTATTTCAGATTTTTTGAAATTTTGTTACTATAGTCACAAATTTTATGAATGTGTATTTTATTTATTTCGTCATAAATTTTGTTTCTTTAGTCATAAATTTTTAGATGTTGATCTGATGGCTATTTTGCTAATATGTGAGCTATATTTTTAAAACATACATTACGAAATGACTAAATCCTTAACTGGCCAAAAGTATAATACTTTTCTTAAAGTGACAATTTTGCGACAGCATATTCAAGAAAATGACACTTATAAGTAACACGTTTCGAAAATTATCATTTAAAAAAAAAATGACAATCTACATCATTTGTAACAAATTTAATCAAATTATATGTTTTAACGAGAGAGGAAAACAAAAAAAATGGCTAAACAATACTTTATTAATAAAAAAAGTATAATTTGCAATTCCACTATTTAATAGCATTAATTATAAACTGAAATATAGATAAAAGATTTCCGTAAAAAAAAAATTCCCACAAATAAACTTGACAAATTGAGATTCACAATTAATTCTAGATGATTTCTAGAAGCATAGATGGGTCGGATCGACCCGACAAAGTTGAAAAGACCCGATAACAAAACCACAGCCTTGTCGGAAAAATATATATATATAAGTAGGCAAGGGCTTGCAAAAATCAGAGAGCCAAACGAGGTGGAGGTTTATAAGGCCATACATTTCGCCTTATCCCCTTCTTCCCTAATATCTCTTCACTTCTCCAAAACCTCAAAACCCCTCCTCTTAGCTCCAACAATGGCGTCTTCCATTATCGGCGTCTCCTCCATCTACCAGACGCCCAGCCTCGAGCCCTTCCGCCGCGCCGCCGCGCCGCCTGCGAGTGCGAGCTCTCCTTCTTCTTCTGCGTCTTCCCCGCCGTCTTCGCTTCCGTTTCCCGAGAAGTCTCACTTCAACAGTGTACTGAGAGCGTACAACAATGGCAAGAGCGGTTCTCGGCTCGGCCTGGGCTTGGTGGCCTCGGCCATTGCGACGCCGAATTCGGTGCTCAGCGAGGAGGCCTTCAAGGGCCTCGGCGACTTTGGCGTCGACGACGACGACGAAGAGGAGGACTACGAGTCGGAAGGTGGTGGGACCGGGTTGGACTCGGTCGACTCGAACGAGCTCGCGGTTTCCAAGCTCGGTTTGCCTGACCGGCTCGTTGACTCGTTGGAGAAGCGAGGGATTACTCATCTCTTCCCTATCCAGGTAACAACATTTCTCTCATTTTTACTTTTTTTTTTCTTCTTTTGGTTTTTGTTTGGCTTAACATTTGCGTTGGTCTGTGCAAGGTTTTGCTTGGAGTGTTGTTGTACTTTGATAAATATGCTGTGTTACTTTGCTGTATTTTTTAATTTCTAATAGTTTTTCTTGTTATTGTAATTTGTATATTGTGTATATTGTATGAGTAAACCCGTTTGTTATTATTATTATATATATTTTATCAATTTATGATCTTATGGCATCAAAATGCTCTTGTCTGTGCTAAATATTCCGAGTTTTGTTGCGTTTCTTGTTCTTGTGTGTTAGAAAACCTCATTACCTCATTCTTTAAACAGTGTTTATCACTTAAAACTTGTGTACTTGGTTAAGAATATTTATGCTTTTGCTTCATCCAGTTGGAAGTTTTGTTTGGTTTGTTTTTTTGTTTTCTTTGAAGCAATTCTGATTTATATATATGTTTCCCTGCAACAACACAGAGAGCTGTACTAGTCCCGGCGCTCGAAGGCCGAGACCTCATTGCTCGAGCAAAAACTGGAACTGGGAAGACGCTAGCCTTCGGGATCCCAATCATTAAGCGCCTGACCGAAGACGATGAGGAGCAAAAAAGTCCTAGGAGGTATAATAACGTCCGAGTCATTGGACTTATTTTACCATAATTTGTTCGGAATCTCATAAATTATTTTTTATTTATTTATGTTTTTTGTCGTATATTTTTACAGGCGGTCTGCTCGGCTTCCTAGATCTTTGGTCCTTGCACCTACCCGAGAGTTGGCAAAGCAAGTAGAAAAGGAGATCAAAGAATCCGCGCCCCATTTGAACACCGTCTGTGTGTATGGAGGCGTTTCTTATATCACACAACAGAATGCTCTTTCCCGAGGAGTTGATGTGGTTGTTGGAACTCCTGGTCGTCTCATTGATCTGATAAACGGCGGGAGCCTCCAACTGGGGGAAGTTCAGTTTCTGGTTCTCGATGAAGCTGATCAGATGCTTGCAGTCGGATTCGAGGAGGACGTGGAAGTAATCTTACAAAAGCTTCCAACTGCGAGGCAAAGTATGCTTTTCTCCGCAACTATGCCTGGTTGGGTGAAAAAGTTGGCTCGGAAGTACTTGGACAATCCTTTGACAATCGATCTGGTATAATTTTTGCAAACGGGTAAAATGCTAGTTTTAAGATATAATTGTTCTTGAGTTGAATATAAATTCTTAATGTTATTGCTGTTTTGTTCTCTCCCTTCCTCCTAGGTTGGTGAGCAAGAAGAGAAGCTCGCAGAGGGAATCAAACTCTATGCCATATCAACTACTTCAACTTCGAAACGGACTATTCTTAGTGATCTTGTGACTGTGAGTGTTGGAACCCATCCCAAATAATCGAACTAGCGATTTTCTAGTGTCCTATACTATTTTAGTCCTGTTTTTGGCGCTCTCTAATGTATTATTACTTATTATTATCCTATCCAAGACTTATTTTCAAGCAATGATTGTATACATTTATAAATTTTAGGTACAAAGCTAGAAAGGTACCAATTCTCACCTGGTAGTGGAAAACTTTGTTTTCAGGTCTATGCTAAGGGTGGGAAGGCTATAGTTTTTACACAAACAAAACGAGACGCTGATGAAGTCTCAATGGCATTAACGAACAGTATAGCTTCTGAGGCATTGCATGGAGATATATCACAACATCAGAGAGAGAGAACATTAAATGGTTTCCGGCAAGGGAAGTTCACTGTGCTCGTTGCCACTGATGTAGCAGCCCGAGGACTTGATATTCCTAATGTTGATTTGGTAATCATTTGAAATCATTTTAAATCCTCAGACCATGTACTTCTTTGGTAAAAAAATTTCATACCATGCATTTCTCTGTCGTAGATTGCTTCATTCGGCATATTGAAAAGTCAATGAATAACCCCTTTTACTTGTTTTTCTAGATTATACATTATGAACTTCCAAATGATCCAGAAACATTTGTGCACCGATCTGGTCGTACTGGACGTGCGGGGAAAGAAGGTTCTGCCATTTTGATGTTCACCAGTAGCCAGAGGAGAACAGTCAGATCCCTTGAACGTGACGTCGGGTGCAAATTTGAGTTTGTTAGTCCACCGTCTATTGATGAGGTTTTGGAGTCATCTGCCGAACATGTGGTTGCCACTCTTAGTGGCGTTCATCCTGAATCGATCGAGTTTTTCACACCCACTGCGCAAAAACTAATCGAGAAACAAGGGACAGAAGCTCTTGCTGCAGCACTAGCGCAATTGAGTGGATTTTCTCGCCCCCCTTCATCCCGCTCTCATATCACCCATGAACAGGTAGAGGATTTACGTCATTCAGAATCTTTCTTTCTAAAATCAAACTGGTTAATCTTCTAAACATTTTTGTCACATTATGTTATTATTCGATCTGTATAGATTTCCAATTGGTATGCGATTTTTCTTCTTGCTTTAAACTTTATTCTAATGTTCATATTTCAGGGTTTGATTACATTGCAATTGACCCGAGATCCAGCCTTCTCGAGAGGGTTCCTGTCAGCTAGATCTGTCACCGGATTTCTTTCTGACGTTTATTCTACAGCTGCTGATGAACTCGGAAAAGTTCACTTAGTTGCAGATGAGAGGGTTTGTATATTCAACACTGCGTGTTTATTTATCTTATCTTACTCTCTTTTCTAGTACTTTGTTCATAACTTGTTCTTGCAAATGCAAATATCAGGTTCAATCAGCGGTTTTCGATCTTCCAGAGGAGATTGCAAAGGAGTTGCTGAACAAGGAACTTCCACCGGGGAACACTATTACCAAGATAACCAAGGTCGGTTTCTCTCTGCACGACACAATTGAGTTGCGGCAATTTCCTGTCTGTTCATATGTGCTCTCTCCGATGACACAATGCACGAGAGAGTGCGTTTGTGTTGTTTGATCTCTACATAGAATTCTGACACAAGAAGAATCGCTTGCGTTTTATGTATTTGCAGCTTCCAGCTTTGCAAGATGATGGGCCTGCCGGTGACTACTATGGCAGGTTCTCTGGCAGAGACCGTAGTGGTGGCCGACGGGGTTCTGGTTCTAGGGAACGTGGAGGTTTCAGAAGCTCCAGAGGTAGTTGGGGGGGCGGTGGCTTCTCTGATGACGAAGACGATGGTCACAGGGGTGGCGGTCGAAGTAGCAGAAAACCGAGCAACAGTTGGTCTCGAGGTTCCCGAAGCCCAAGCGATGATTGGTCTCGGAGTTCTCGAAGCCCAAGCAATGATTGGTCTCGGAGTTCTCGAAGCACAAGTGATGATTGGCTAATCGGAGGTAGTCGGTCAAGCAGGCCCTCATCCACATCCAGGGGGGACAGGTCCATAATCTATATAAATCTCCACTTGCTTTTCCATTCTCCAACATTGCTAATTTTATAGCATAGCAAGAAACCTAGACATATACATTCAGTTTCACTTTATATGGTCTTTTAAACATTGTACAAATACTGACATGATCTATGAACCTGCACACAGAAGCTTTGGAGGCTCGTGCTTCAACTGCGGCCGATCTGGGCACCGAGCATCGGAGTGCCCCAGCAAGCAAGGGTTTTAAGTACAACACAACCACCAAAAGGAGGACTCTTACACAGTAGTTGTGGATTGACATATAGTCTTCCATTTTTTTTGGCTCTGGCCGATCCGAGGCCACCGCGCCGGGCTGTGTGGTCACTTAATTTTGTGCTGCTCAATGATTCAAGAGATGCTCCTCCATAGAGTTTATAGGAATCAGCTTCAAAAACACTCTCTGAGCTTCCTATATAGTGTATTGGTGCCTTTTGTTTTCTCACTTTTTTGCCTACATATTTAAAACTTGGGTTAACATTTTGGTGTAATCTTTTGTTAGTAGTGCTAAGTTATCATATGAATACTGGTTTTTAGTTATCTTTGGCATCTCAGTACCCTTTCTTTCAAATGTGAACCTAGATTGAATATCCTTCTGAACTCCACTATAGAACAAATGAACAATAATATGCATGCATAAATGGTAGGTAAAAAAAAAAAGAAAAGTAAAACACTATCAAACTAACAGAAGTTCCCCAGAAAAACAACGACAAAAACATGCAAAATGGTCTCAAAAATCATTATCCCATTCGGGCCAAATAACACAAAAAACCACTCTTCTACTTCCCGAAGAGAACGCTCATAACACTCCTAACCAAAGGCCCTCTCTTTCCCTTCAAAACCTCTCTCACATCCCTCTCTTCCGGCGCCAACCCTTTCGCTCTCATCCGCCCCACGAGCTCCCTGGCCTCGTCCTCCCTCCCGCCCCTCGCCATCCCCTCCATCACCGCGACGCAAACCCCCGCATTCGGCCGAATGCCCCTCTCCATCATCTCCGCCACGTACTTCCTCGCGTCCCCAACAAACTTATCGTCCGCGGCCAGCCCCTTCACGAGCACCGAGTACGTGTACGCATTGGGCGCCACCCCCGCCGCCAGCATGCGGAGGAACACCTTGAGCGCCTCCTTGGGCTGCCCGGCATTGGCGTAGGCCTCAACGACGGCCGTGTGGGCCACCACGTCGGGCATTTCTCCTCTGTCCTTGATCCGCCCGAAGAGCTCGAGCGCCTCGTGAGTCAGCCCGTCTTTTGACAATCCGTCGAACATCTTCACCGCGCTGTCAAACAGTCCCTCGCTCCTCATCTTGTGGAAGATCTCTTGCAAGTCCTTCGGGTCCTTCGGATCCTCCACGGCGGGTTTCTTGCTAAACGGGTCGTACGGCCTGTAACGATCGGCGATCTTCGTCTTCTTGTCGTCGTCTTTCCGATCATTGTCGTTCTCGTCCGAGTCCGAGTCTGAGGGAGAGAAGTTGACTTTGGTGTTGACCGTCACGCTCTTGTCGTTGTCGTTGTTGGGAAGTTCCGATGAGCTGAAGAATCTGTACGCTCCGACTTGGCGAGGACGAAAGACAATGTTGTGAACGTGGTGATGATGGTTTGCCGCGACAAGTGAAAACGACGGCGTACGGGCGGATTTGAGCATGGCTTGAAGAAAGGCTCGAGACAGTGATATCCTTTTGGACGCCATTGATGTGGTCTCTAAGCTATTATTACCTTCTGGGTTTGATTTTATTGCAATTTACAAGCTTCTTCAAAGGGTTCTTTGTCTTCGAGAAAGTTCCAGCCAAAAAGGACCCTAATGCCGTAGTAAATTATTATAAATCTCTGACAAACGTTGTTTTAGCTTGTCGTTTTTTAGTTCTTCCTGTCGTTTGAGTTGAAAAACGACATGAAGTTGGGCCGTTTAATGAGGGACTGCCAAAAGGGACCCTAAGTCCGTCGTAGCTTATTATCTTCTGTCGTTTTCCAGCCTTGGAATTTGCAGAGGGAAAATTGACCCCCTTCTAGTTTCTACGACGCATGGACCATAATGCAATAAGCAAAAAGGTGCAAAAGCCAAAATATATTAACCACGAGTCGTTTTACAATTAAACTTTGTTTCATCCCAATAGAAAACGACATGCAGTTTTTCGTTAAAAGTTTTGCTGTCCCTCTTGTCGTTTTTGGTCCATTTGGTTTTAACTGGCAGGATATATATATTTTTTTGGGAAGATGTTTGCAGCTATACTATTTTAGATGTTTTGTATGAAAAAAATTGATTTGAGTGACATTTTGAAATTCAAATTTAGAATTTATGTTATAATTTTTTTATTAAATTATTATTATTATTTTTAATTTTATTTCTTCGTGAAAGAAGGGATAATTTAGGTAAATTCAGTGTTAAAATAAATATAGAATAATACACTGCAAATTTTCTTACAAGATAATAATTTTCAAAAAATATTATTTAAAAATGATATTTTTCGAAATTTCTCATAATTTATCGTAAAAATTTAACCCATGCCAAGAATATTAACCCATAAGCAAATAGCAAAAGAACAAGAATAGAATTCATACTATTTGCAGGTCCTTTGAATCCGAATATTATTATCACAGGTAGATGAACTTGGTGATTGGACATTTCCTTAAGATGCGGAATAAAATAATTTATCTTGATAATGTCAGAAAAATGATCGAATTGTAAAGTAATAGTTGACGTGTCACTGTTTGTAATTAACCTAAACTAATATATTCATTATTAATGATGATATTCATTTGCTAATGCGTGCGACAGAGACGCCTAACCGGAAAAGCATATCATATTCTGTTTCAAACCCCAAAAGTCATTAATTACTCAATTTAATATCAAAAAACAAGAGATTATTCCAAATTAATCTTATCCTAATCCCGGATATCACCCGCTTAATCCCACTCTGCCTGAATTATTATAAAGAATACACAAGTTTTTGAGAGAATATTTCTCACACGTTTGGCCATATTTCACGCGTGCGACAGTATCTGTAGTAGAAGGCTACAACAGAAATAAGAAAATAAAATAAAATAAAAACAGAGTCAAAGTTTGGGTCTACAAAATTTCAGAGCTTTTTCTCTTTCTCTAGGGTTTTGCCTTATCTTTATCCATTTCCATTAGCCAGCCGAAATTTCCTTCTTCTTCTTCTTCTTCTTCTCTGCTTTTTTGACTCAGGTACTTCTTGTTCTTCAATATATATATATATATATGTATATATATGTGCGTGTGTGTTTGTACATATTAGCAATATAGCGTGATTTTAGAAATTATATGAGTTATTCTTGGTTACAACTTGATTATCGTTAATGGATACCGAAATGTAATTGAGCTTGAAGAGATTATAAGAAATCTGACGCTCTCTCTCTCTCTCTCTCTCTCTCTCTATATATATATATATATATATGTGTGTGTGTGTGTGTGTGTGTGTGTGAAATCTGACGGTCTCTATATACGTTGTACTTGTTTAAATTTCATCAAGATATTGGCTGTTGTGCGATTCTGGTGGAAAACGATTGAATCGGATTATTAATAATATTTGATGCAAAAGGATTTGGATGTGTTGCTCGATGAAGCCAGATTTGGTCGAGCTATCGATTTTAGACCGATCGATCTTTGCATCGTGATGCTTCGAGGCTTGATCGCGGTCGATCGATCTGCTTTTCGTATGTTATCTGATTTGATTTAGCTTTATTTTGGTGATTGGAGTAGTTTTTTCGCTTTTCTACTTTCTCTGCTGTTTTGGCTTGGATTAGAGGACTGTCCTAATCACATATTCTGTTTCGCTTTGTTCTTTTTGAGTTTTGTTACGAAAAGGAAAAAGATCGTGTGAGGTTATCAGGAAAGTGATTTGTGTTTAATTCGTTTAATTACGACTTTTTTTTTTTCTCTGTTCTTTTCTTTTTACTTTCTTTCTACATATTATCCAAAAAGTAATGAATTGCGATCGGACAGGTAATAGGGAAAATTGTAGTGTAATAAAGATCGTAATTAATCTACTTGTAGATTCATTAATTGTTACGATCCTTTAAAGTCTCTGAACTACTATCTTGAATTTTCTCTTATGTTGAGTTTCTTTTCTTTTTTTTCTTTTTTAATCCTCAAATTATTTAATTAGTTTTTATAAGTGTATAGATATTTATATTTATTGTTAGTGTCCCACATTTGCATTAATTGTTAGGAGTCTTTGAATCTTTAAAGTCTGAACTGTATCTTGTCTTATCGACTAGTTCATTTCTTCCTTTTTTTTTTTCTCAAGATCTAATAAAGTATTTTATTCTAGTATATCTATTAACTTATATTAATGTATACGGTTTTGTTTTTACATGCAATTTCAGTATTGTAATGTAAGAAGAGATATTACATTGACGAAGAATGTTACTGTTACATGTTATGGATTCTTGGGAGTTTTTTGAGTCTGAGATGTTTCTCATGAAGCTACTAGCAGCTAAATTTATGGTCATATAAGCACAAAATGACTTTCTTACATTTTATGAAAATGAAAGTTTATAAAGAAAGAAATAGGCATTGTACTTCTATGTCCTGTCATGGAATTGGGAAGTAAACGTGTGAATTTAAGAGAAAAACAGAGTAAGAGAGAATTCCCAATTTGAGAGACGCCCAAAGACAATATGATTCTAAAAGTAAATTACCACAGGCAACATTATAGTTGACTAATAATTTGTTCAAAGGAAAAACTGGTTAACATTTTAGGTGATGGTTTTTCCAAACTTTCAAGGAATTGTCACTTGTAACATCTTTTTGAAGAAAGGATAACAATAGGTGAAGTAAAGCATTAGCACATCCAAATTCTTAACCCGTTCTTTTTTCCACAGTTGACAATGCAAGGAGTAATTCGAGGACTTTTGTCGAATGGTAGTGTGGTGAAAAGTGCAGTGTTGCAGCGCATCTCTCTCACCAATCCAGTGCTGCAGCCTGCTGTTCTTACTCGCTTTCATTCGGTTACACCTGCGAAGATAGAAGAGCATGGCTTCGAAAGCACAACAATTTCGGATATCTTGAAAGGGAAAGGTAAAAGTGCTGATGGTTCCTGGCTTTGGTGCACCACTGATGACACTGTTTATGAAGCTGTGAAGTCGGTATGGACACTCTATTGATCTTGGTTACAGAGCTCTTGGGTTCGTTATTTCTGAAAAGGCTTCCGATGGTTTGCTAACTTGAATAATCATCATCTTTGCAGATGACCCAGCACAACGTGGGAGCTCTGGTGGTCGTAAAACCTGGAGAGGCAAAGTCTATTGCAGGAATCATTACCGAGAGAGGTAAATTTTCCCATCTTTGATGTTTCTTTACCTCACTTTTATGTTTTCCTGTGCTTTTTCTTTAGCACTCGTGAACACTGTAGAGAGTTGGTATAGGTTACAAATGGTTCCCCTCGCTTACTACTTGTGTTTGGAAGACAAGTTTAAGCTTTCTATATTTTTGTCATCTGTGCCTTTTTAGGAAGAAAAATTGAGAAGAATAAAATTGTGGAAATAGTGATTTCATAGAGAAAAGAGAAAATTAAGAAGAAGAATAAGTGGAAGAAGTGGGAGAAAAGTTGAGAGGAGGAAGTAAGAACTTAATTGACTACATCTTTGTGGAATTAATTAAATTATTCATGACTGAGCATAAGCCAATATTTATAATGCAAGCCTAAGACTAAAAGAAACAAACGTGAAAGTCTCGAACTGTTGGGAAAAATAGAAACTCCCAATTCAACTAAACGTGAAACTCATAACAAACCTTACATGACTCTAATTTCCTGTATTATAGGATGACTGCGTTTAAAAGATAACTTTAAAATATTAAATAAATGTACAACTTATCTCATATTTAATTAGATAAGCTCTTCATTTAAATAAATTGATGCATATTAAAAAAATCTTAAACACGTTTTCCCACATCATCTTTTGACCAATGGTAGTCTGTCTCCAGATTATCTGAGGAAGATCATAGTGCAGGGAAGGTCATCCAAGTCCACCAAGGTCGGAGATATTATGACTGAAGAGGTATGCATTGTATAGCACATGGAAATTTCCATATCTTGCTTGGTGAAAGAATACTTATTTGGTATCTCAAAGCTCGTTTTTTCGTTTCAGTTTTGATTTAAAATAATTCGACATTGTGGCTGCAGAACAAGCTTATCACAGTTAACCCAAGCACGAAAGTTTTACGGGCAATGCAACTGATGACGGGTACACATTCATACATTCTTGTTATTATTAAATGTTCTTAGCTGATCTTTGTCATCTTTACGCCAAGGATGATGTAATCTTAGAATTGGTGTTCCACGGGCAGATAACCGTATCAGGCACATTCCGGTGATAGACAACAGCGAAATGGTAGGCATGGTGTCAATCGGAGACGTGGTTCGGGCTGTGGTGAGCGAGCACAGGCAGGAGCTAGACCGCTTGAATGCTTATATTCAAGGAGGTTACTAGAGGGATTGCGATATCGATAACGATGACGATGATGACAAAGGTGATGAGATTCTGTCTAGTTTGCCTTGGTCTGGTTATAAAGTTGAACAAATAACAGACCTAGGTACCTGTAAATACTGTTTGCTCTTTGCAAGTCCTTTCTTTTGTTGTTGTTGTTTCTACGGTTCTGTATTTCCTGATGTCCATAGAGTATGACATCAAACAGACCAACACGAGGACTAACATCCTTTATAATAATAAGTAACGGATTTGGTGCTTCAAATTTCCAGCTTCTTACCTTGGTGCATTGTTTGATTTTCTGAATTAATTGGTTATAGTCTTGTGCTATTTGTCTCACTTTATTTATTTTATTATTTAATAATGAATTGTGTCACTAACAACACCCTTTAAGTTTAAGCTTTAAGGGTGTTAATGATGCATTTTATAACTTGGTGGGCAGTGGTTAAAATGGGGATTAAAAGAAGTTAATAGTATTACTTGTGTTTTTTAGATTTTAGTTCTTTGCAAAATTTTTGAAAATAAGAAGCGAAATTTATCTTTTATTATATACGTGTGTTAGGTTTCTTGCTGGTGGTGTTAGTTCTATTTATAATTTCCCCTATGTGTTTAATGGGGCTAGTTAAGTAATTAACCATTTTAAATGTAAAGTTTAAAGGATTTAGTCATAGTTTCACGAAATTAAAGATTTAGCCATAACATGTATACGTAATATATATACGTGTAAAAAGTGTAACATTAAATGTAACATTACATTTAATGTTATAATTTTATACATATATATGTTACATGTAATATGGCTAAATCCTTAATTTCAACATTTTAGGGCTAAATCTTAAAAAATTACCTAAAAGTTTGGTTAAATGCTTAAAATATTCTTTTTTAATATAATGAATTGAGTAAAATAGAAATAACAATGATGTCTCAAGATGAAATATTTCCGTAAATCTCTCCGCTTCTTTTTTAGTAAATCTGTTATAACTCATTTGGGTTGAATATTTGGTTTATAAGGACATTGCCGATTGGTAAAGTTGACCCAATAATGAATGAACTAAAAGGAAAATAAACGATGTAAACAATTATTATGAGTTTGAAGTTACACCACTAATTGGTGATAGGAAAGGGAAAAGAAAAAGTAGAGTATGTGTGTGTATATATATATATATATATATATATCCTATTAGCAAAATTAGGTCACTCTAATCATGACGAAGAAGAATGAAATTAGAAATTAGAAAATCGATTTGGCAATAACGCAGTTGATTGTTGGGACCGCCAAATATTAGCAACTCAGAAGTCAAAAGGTTCCCCAATTAAGTGTTAATGAAGTATTAACAGCCTATAAAAGACCTCTCATCAAAGAAAATAGGAAACCATTAAATAAAACTAATTTATACTTGCAAGACTCCATCTTGTATACTTAATTCATTCTAACTACCAAATGTACTTGGAACTTGGAAGTCAATTTTTAAGCTTTAAAAAAATAAAGATTTTGGATTGTATTTTCACAAAATAAATAAATAAATCACCGGAATTTCTTTTCTCTCTCTCCGTTTTATTTTCTTCAAAATAGAAGCATAAAATTAGCATAAGCACCCAAGTGGCAAGTGGGTAGATAAAAGCGCATCACCTTGTGGACTCGTTTAATTATTATTATTATTATTATTTTTTTCTAAAAAGTCCAAAAACACGCCAAAATTTTATTTATTTATATTTTATGTATTTATATCTGAACTCTTATCATCATTGTTATCATTTTTGTATTATTGTCTATGAAAATCCACCGCAACAACCGACGAGGACCGTACAATAACATAAAAATGAAAATAATAATAAAAAAAACAGTAATTGAAGTACAAAATCTGTCTGAGATTCTTTCATTATTATTATTCCTTTACATGAAAGTAATTCACAATCGCGAAAAACGAAACGTCGTTAATGTATAGCAATAATAATAATAATAATAAGATTATTTCTCTTATTGTTATTCGTCTTTTTCATTAGTGTTGTGTTGCTGTCTATTCCTTTTGACTCAGCTCTCTTCTTCACCCTGATTGATTTCTTCGGCCACAAGAACCAAAATTATATATATAAAAAACAAAAACAAAAAACAAAAACAAAAAAAAAACTGCGACGAGGAACAGAGAAGTTTCTGCTTCATTGACGACGTAATGGGTTTTTGGTTTTGTTTTCTGGTGTATATGTATAGGTGTGTGTGGCCGTGTATATGATGTTTTTTGTGATTTTTGGCAGAGTTTGGAGAATAGGAATCATGGTGGGATTTCCTTTTGGACTTGGGATTGTTTCGATCGCTGGCTGTGAAGGTTTGAGCAGAGAATTTCATAGCCTGGTCTCTGTTTTCTCGGGAATTATTCTCTGCGTCACTGTGAGTTTTTTTTTTTTTTTTTTTTTTGGGTTCTTGTATAAATTAAGCTTCAAACATTTCACTGTATTGGTGTTTATTTATATATTTGTTATATTAATGAAAAAAAAAAATTGTTGAATAGAAGAAGAAACGAATTAGAAAAGGACTTTTTGGTGTGATTAGTGTTACGCCTACAAAAGGACTTTTTTTTAGCTTCGGCAAAGTCTAATTAATTATGTGTTCGAAATTTCATTGTTAATTTAACTTCCAGTGGAATTCTTTTGTGTTTTGTGGATTAAAAACCATTATTGTGCATAACTTTGATCTTCCAAGTGATTTACTTTTGTTTCTTGAAGGTTTATAAATTAACTGGTTATTATAGCGTCCGTTGCTTCAAGGGATATGGAAAACTAAGCGCGGCGCAGAAAATTGAATGGAACAACAGGTGGAAATCTTCAGTGTTGTACCTTTTTGCCGTTGAACATGTTGCTTGTTCGACATTTTAGCTTCGATTTCTTCACGGGTGTAGTTGTTGATGTCTTGCTTGCGCAGGGGGTTCTCGACAGCTCATGCAGTTCTCGTAGCGTTTGTATCGTTCTATCTCCTAGCGATATCGGATTTGTTTAAAGAGGATTCTAGCAACGGGCTAATCGTTGATAGATCATCTGATTTATCAAATACGGTCATGGGAGTAAGTGGACGTATAAGAAGCATTTCTTAGTTTTCTCATTAATTTATCAGTTTATAATCAACCCGAAGTAGGGAAATGAGTGTGTTTCGCTCTACAAACTTGTACATATTCCTCAATGCCGAACATCTGAATAATGCCTCAGATATGTGTCACGATGAGACATCATCATGTCAAACACATATGCTTAGCATTGTAATGAGATATTCTTGGTTGTTTGAAATCCATTTTAGTTACTTTAGACTGTTTTTGAAAATTTTGCTTACGGATTTGTTTTTCTGTTTTATGGGCAGTTAGCGCAGGTTTGTATTGTTAGTTAGTCATGTCTTTGATCTTTATTTTTTCGTACTTCTTGCAGATATCCATTGGTTATTTTCTGACAGACTTGGCGATGATTTTTTGGCTTTTTCCGGCTTTAGGTGGTTGGGAGTATGTAAGTTCTTAAATGAAAGCAAAATGCTTGCTTGATATTAATGCATTATTTCTACTTCTATGATAAATCTTTCTGGGCTTTCCCTCCTTTGACTGTTCACTTTAAGTAAAATTCCGAAGTTTCGTGTTTAAATCGGCTGAGATGAATAGAATACAAAAAAATAGGTTTGCTTAAATTTCTGACGTGATTGTTTGATGAAGTTTCAGAAATAAGCTGCTCGTAAATATGACTAATTGAGTTGCATATGCAATTCGTATCCCGTTTTATTTTATCAGGTTCTACACCATGGACTATCTATGTTTTCAATCATTCTCTCCCTTGCAAGTGGCCAGGCACACATTTACATACTAATGGTTCTCTTCACTGAAAGCACCACTCCTTTCGTGAATTTAAGATGGCAAGTTTAACATCTAGAAATCATTGTACTTTAATGTTCATGGTTATCAAGCTTGACTTACTTTGTAAATCCAAATTCAGGTACTTGGATACCGCTGGTCAGAAGGGCTCCAGTCTTTACGTCTTGAATGGCGTTGGATTGTTCCTGGGTTGGTTGGTATTGTCTTTAATACCCAAAATATCTCAGTTCATTTTAGTCATTTATGTAAATTTTATGCATGTCCTCATGTCAGACTCCACGTTTACCCAGTAGATTGCAGGCAGATGGAATAGACATTGGCTATATAACTTACATAGCCTTGTTCTTATGCTGAGTTGCCGATTTGATATGGAATATGAAAATCAAATGTCGATCAAGAAGTTCCAATAAGTTGTTTATTTATTTTTTTATATTTTATAAGCAAAGGAAGTATTTGAGCTAGAAGGATATCTGCGATGCAGACACTAACATCCTATAGATGGAGATGGTTGAGAGTTAATTGGAGATGCAGACACTAACTTAAGCATTCAGGACTACTTCAGTATGTTTTTGCACAAGGAATTTAGTAATTCTATTTTCGCCATTTCATTGGAATACGGAGCCATTTCACTGATTACATTTGGGTAAATTCATCTCTCCAAGTAGAACCTGAAGTAGTCCTGAATGCTTAAGTTGTTTAGCTTTCTCGATGTTTCTAGTGTCTGTGCTTCAAGCCGGAGGCTACATATAGATTTGCATATAAGCAAACATACGCAAGTTTGAGTATGCATAGTCAAAGTGCCAACTATTTTGTGGCCATTGATACAGTAAACTAGTAGGAACGCTAATCTTTTGCAAAATTTGACGCCAAGAATGAGTATTTTTCAGTGAGTTGGTTTTATAACTTCTTTTCTCCTGTGATTGTCTTGAAAAAAAAAAACAAGGGATATTGTGATATTTTAATTGCAACTTTCAATATCATTTGAACTCTTTTAATGCTTCCAATGACTTGACATTGATTTTTTATACCTGCAGATTGCAAGGGTTATTTTGTTCATTTACTTCTTCACACACATGGCCAACCATTTTGATGAGGTTAGTTCATAATTATAGTTCAATCTGTTAAAGAGTCTTCATGGTTCAAATCTAGTTCCACCAACCAAAAGCCCAACATTTCCTTTTGAAAAGCAAGGTTTTGAGATTGGGTTTTAGTACTTGCTGAATCTTTCTTATCTCTCTTCAATCTGTGGTCATTACTGAAGCAAAATCTTAGTCTTGAATTCAAAGTTTGTATTGTTTTTTACAATTATCATTGACATACTTGTCCAAAGAAGGAAAAGAAGTTCACTTTTTCTGTGGGCTGTTCCATTATTTCTCTCTCTATTGACACGAGCTTTCTTTCAATGTTTTCAGGTTAAGACAATTTTTCCGTTGGGCTTCTACAGCTTGCTTACGGTGCCGCCTATATTAGCAGCCATGAATCTGTTTTGGTTTTGGAAGATTGCCAAAGGTTTGGTAAAGACTCTTACTAAGGCGAAGAAACACAGCGAGTGACACGACCATTCGAACTCGTTATTTCATATTTGACTCGGCCAATGTACATTTTAGTTGTATGCTCAGCCTTCTCTCACATGTTTTCTTGGAAATTCCTTGACATTATCAAGTTCATGGTTTAGAAGATTCATTCGAATTTGTTCATAGCAAATGCAAAAACTTTAGTATTGTTAATAATTTTTTTAAGCTACGTGGATTCAATCATTCTCACCATGCTGTGGAATTTTATGCTCTGTTCCTTATGGGCTTTGTTTATTTATTATTTTATTTAATGTGAACGTGGAGAGCAAATTTGGAACAATGGAGAAAAAGAGAAAAGAGAGCACGCTTATTTTGAGTAGCCACTTAAAAGCACTTCCGTTTCTGATTTGGGTTGGTTTGAAAAACCAGTCTTTTAATGCGGCATTTCTCAATTGGGGAATGCCTATAAACATAGACCGGTGGGGATCGCCTAGGTTAGATTAATCAAGAGCGGCAATTATAAAATCAATGGATCTGATTGGTTGTAACTCATTTTGTGTACTGTATTCTTGTACTAATAGAACTCAAAATCCTTCTCTTTCCTTCTAAACAACAATTCATTAAACTCAAAAAACCCTGCTTACAGAGAAAGGAGCAAAGGCCCGTGGTCCCCTAAGCGAGATTCTAATGGCCACTTTGCTGATCAGCTTTCACATTTGAAGATCTAGGAATCCAAGAAATCCAGCTCTTTCCTTGTTTGAGCTCAATCGCTCTCTCTTCAAAGCAGCAGAGCCGATGCCTTACCCGGCCAGCGCCGCCGCGGTGACCGTCGATGCGACTCGCACGTCGGAGGATCTCGCCGTCGTCGAGCCATAGGGTGGAGATGCGGTTCTACTGCTTGCCTCAGAATTTGATGCGGAACTCGACAGTGGCGAAGGAGCTAGCTGCCGTGGAGGGACATTCGGCCGACGACGAGTACGGAGCTGAGAATGAAGGACCGTTGATTGTCATACTTCGAGCGCAACTCCGAAGCTCCTCTCGGTGATTCGCGTACTAGACGAAGGCTATGTGTTAGAGGTGGCAGGGAGAACAAGAAAAAGAAAAAAAAAAAAAAAAAAGCATTTGATAGATGAGGGTTCACATTAGTTGTTATGGGTCCTCAACAAGAACTAATAAAAACTCTTTATTTGTCCTCATTAGTGGGTTTTTTTAGTATTACCCAACAAAGAAGTCTCGCTTTTAATGTGCAAGTTTTTCCTTTTGAGACATTTATTAATTAATTAAAGGGTTTTTTGCACCTAAGGCCCCTCAACTTATCCGGTTTCGACACTTTGGCACCTTTTTTTTTTTTGGCATTAACCTCCCTGAATTTAAAAAATTTTGCATTTACCATGAAATTAAAAACGTCCGTCCAATTAAAGACGGAAAGTTGCTTGTGTCTTGCACGTGACTGTCTCTTTGGGGGCTTAAATAAAAATTACCATTAAAATAAAGTAAAATTAAAACAATAAAAAAAATCAAAAAACATATTCAATTTCTCATTCCCTTCTTCTTCCTCCATCAACACCCACAGACTATGCCCAAAAAATCTTCATTCTGTCAAAAACACAATTCCTCAATCACACATATATATATATATATATATATATATATATATATTTATATCAGCACACATATACGTCGACAAAGGCAATATTGGGCATTTTTCACTGCGCCCCATCAGTTTCTGCCGCACGTTGGTTTCCATTGTCGGAGTTTGGTGCTCCGAAGCTCGCCTGATTAAGGCCTCGCCGACTAGACCAACCTCATCGTCAACGATAAGCGGCGAACGCCCAAGCCCAACGAAAACGCTGCCCACTCCGACCGTCGCTGATGCCGCCGCTCACTCCGCCAACGAATCCCTGCCGAGACTTGCCGCCTTGCCGAGCTCCTTCGCCTCCGATGACCCATATCCGCGCCGAGAACGAGAAGTGCGCGCAAAAGCGAGGCGTGCTTCTCGCACGATGTTGTCGGAATCGTCGCTTGTCGGAGTCGCAACCCAACGGCCTTGGAACGAGAAGGCTTTGAATGTCAAGAGCTCTGGAAATTTAAGAGCTTTTGGTCTGTGGATTTGGGTTTGTGAAGATGGGAGATGTGGGTTTGTGATTTGTGGTTTTTGACAGGTGGGCGGCGATGGTGAGTCTAGTCATCACCTTCAATGGTGGCAGCGGCGCTCGGTATACCGAACTGCCACCGTCCAAGTCGAGGAAGCCGAGACTCGCCGCCTTGCCGAGCTCCTTCGCCAAGAAGATTAATCTGCTTTTAGTTTTTTTTTTTTTGCTTTTTCTTTTTCTCTTCTATTTTTGCAATCAAATGACAAAATTAGCCGTGAGCAAACGTCACGCGGAAAACACATGCCAAATTCCGTCCAGTTTTGGACGGACGTTTTCAATTTGAGGTTAAATGCAACGATTTTTAAATTCAGAGGGGTTAACGCCAAAAAAAAGAAGGGGTGCCAAAGTGTCGAAACCGGATAAGTTGAGGGGCCATAGGTGCAAAAAATCCTTAATTAAATATAACGCCTGTAAAATATGATCCAAAAATAATAAAGTATATTTTTGTTTAATTTTTTAAAAAAAAATTGATAATTTTGTAATTTTTAATAATTAAAAGGTTAAATTTATCATTTAATATAAATACAAGGGCTTTTTATAAATTTTTTCAAACTAAAAAAAATAAAAATAAAAGTTTAGAACAAATAAAATAAATAAAAAATAGTTACGTTTAAAAAAAATTATGATAATGGTTGTCAAAAGATTGAGAAAAATATTCTGAATTCAACCGTGCAAAAAAAAAATTTCGAGATCATTATATCAAAGAAAAAGCTGTTAAAACGATTGAAACAAAAAAGTAAAAAAATAAAAAAATCCTCTTAAATTTATGAATTTGCAATAAAATATTTCTATATTTACGAAAAAACTCTTCAAATTTTTTAAAAAACCCCCAAAATAAGCCCCTAAATACAATTTTTTAAAATAAAAAATAAAAAAAAAGAAAAATTAGATGATGTCATGTGTCATCCGCAAAAGACGCCACATGTCATCCCCTCAACACATATTTTTTGGCAAAGTTAAAAAAAAAACCTTAGTAAATATAGTAAGATTACTATCAGATATTCTTATTGCCAAGTCAATGATAATTAATTATTTAGGGCCAGTTTATTCAGAAGGAACCTTCCTTTTTCGCTTTCTTTGTCGTTTCCTTTTGTTATTTATTTATTTTTTTTGCTGAGATGTTTCCTTTTGTTATTAGTTGTTAAAAGAAAGACCTTTTAGGCGCTTTTAACTTCCATTCTTCGAATCAGCTTTGCTTCGCAAACAGGTATTTCAGGACACCTATTTAAGTACTCTTTTTTTTTTTTTTTTTTTTTAATCTTGATTGTTTAGTTGCTGAACCATTCGATTCTTTTGCTATTCTAGTCTCTTCTATCTATAAAAAATGCTTATTTGTTTCTCTTTGCTTTTATTATTATGTTTTCAAAATTATTCTTTTTAGAAGCGAATAAAATTTGTTAAGCTTATTCCTCTAAGAAAAATTATAATGAATATTTAATTTTTAAAACTTAATGTAAGTTATTGCTTAATTTTTTAAAAAATATAACCAACTATCTTAGTGATAAGTGATAGTAATTCACTTATTTTTTTTTTTTACAAATATATAATTCACTTAGTTACCAAACACGTGTGCAAATAATTCACGAATTGACTAAAAACTCTATTATTTTAAAAATTTAAATATTTATTTTTATTATTATATAAATTCTGAGTATTCCTTACTTCATCCAAAAATTGAGATTTGAGAGATTCAATGATTTTTTGATGTCGTTAAACGTCCCACTCTTTCCTAGATGTTTATGCCGACAGAGCCGTAGAGCTTTTACCATAATCAAGCTTTTGACGTTCAAATCTCAACATCTCTTCCGTTGACATATTTTTTTAGTGACTCTTTTTCTGTCCTCATAATTATAAATTATAATTATGATACTTTTAATTTCACCAGATCTTTTGAACGAAAAAACTCCATTTATTTAATTTTCTTTTCAAAAGTGAAGTTATATCTTGTTTAGATAAATTGAATCAAAATTGAACAGAAAAAACACTTCAAAGTAGATATACCTTGCACTGTTAATTACTTGAGTTGAGACACTCATTTTAATCTCTAAAGTCTAAAATGTCATTGTTAGATTTGCCAAATGTGGGTTAGATTTTGTTGTGGGACCCACTTGATCAGTCACCACGAAAGGCTCAACAATAAACATTAGAACTGTTAAGACTGCTCAATCTGTACTCGGCAGATTAGGAGCTTTTTTTTTTAAATTGGATTAGGTAATTCCAATCTCAGTCATAAATTAGGAAAATATCATCAGATCGCTCAAAGAGAATATATGTCGCTGGACCGTCGTGGCAGATGTGGGTTGGCAGTTGGCACAGACATTTAACATTAAAACAAATTCATATCACATCCAACATAACACACCCTTATCCACAACTCACCTAATTAGGTCAATTGTGCTCAAATATTGATATTGTTGAGCTTCAACTAGAACTACTAGGCTCAATTAAAATGCGTATATCACACGTGGATATAATATTATGGCTCACACGCATTCCTTTTTCTTGAGCAAACCCAAACACCTTATTACCTTAAGCTCTAGTCATTTACGTATGTGTTAGTCACGACGGGTCCTATCTACGTCACTTGTCAAATAAAAAACACTCTTTTTAATAGCTTTACCAACGCTTATTTTTATATCATTACACGATTAACAATTAAGAACAAAAATATTATGCAAAAGAGTAATTTTACGCAATGAGAAATTTTGGCTTAAAAATTGATCAAAATGATGTAACACACGCTTAATTGTTGGATAAAAGAGAAGCACGTATTTATAACTAGAGCCAAAATTTTCATTTGGGTAGACAAATATAATATAACCATTACTATGTACTAACTAGGCCTCACCCTAACATAACATGTGTTATGTATAATAAAACTAGGTCTCACCCTAATATAGGTTTGTAGAAGCAGAAGCAGAAGCGAAGCAGTTTCGTCGACAAGTCTTGCAATAATAAAACCGCGTACGTGTAGCATCAGCGTTCCAATCCCATATATCTCAACCACGAGATGTCTACGTTTTTGCTTTTTCGTTTCCTTCAAATCCCACTTTGGAGTTACAAGTATAAGATCTCAGCCCAAAAAAAAAAAAACTATATAAATATTCAAAACTAAAAAGAAAATGAAAAACCGTTTGTGTGTTTGTTTATAAAGGAGAGAGAGAGAGGAAAGAAGAGTAGATAGAAAAGACGAGTAACTGACGGCCTCGCCTCGCCAACAACAATTCCCACTTTTGGTTCGTTTTCTTTCACGCATTATTACTAATTTTATTATTACTATTACTATTGTTATTATCTTTCATTTTTATAATTTGGCCACATAATTTACCTTATTATTCTCGGCCGCCCATCCACCCACCCTTGTCGCTCTTTCTCTCTCTCTCCTTCATTCATTCACTCATTTTTCCCTCTTTTATTGGGTTCGTACAATTCTATTAACAAAACGGAATAATATTTCTTTTCTTGTGACACTAAGTTTGTGTCTCCCAAAGTAATCTTTTACATTGTTATAATCAAATCTACTTCTCTGTCTATAAATCTATCAAATCTCTCAACCTTTGGTCGGTTTAGTCAGGTAAATAGAAAAATAAAAATCCATAAATAGGATAGAGATTGCTAATTTGCTATTCCATATTGGCCCTACATTCTTCATTATTGCTCCATCACTACTACTTCTGAGTTCTCATCAGTTAGAGCATCTCCAACCTATTTTCTCATTCTCAACACCAAAATGCAGTAAATATCACATCAAACAGTAATTCATCTCCAACCTATTACACCATTTTTAACACCAAATAGAATATTCTAAGTATATTCTTTCTCATTCACTTATTATAATAATTTTCAATAATAGCCTTATATTTATCAACTTTACAAATTAGACTCATTTATATTTTACTTTCACAATAACTTAATACAAATTATTTATTATTAGACTATTTTAGCCAAAATAAAATATTTTAATTCCAAATAAAATTATATCATTGCTTAAAATAAACATTCATTCAATTAAAAAAATTACATTACAACATACAAATAGAAAAACTAAATATATGTATTTTTAATTTCGGTACTCTCATGTATTTTTTATTTTAATACTCTATGTATGCGTTGCTTTCAACTTAATCCATGTTTTTTAATTTATTATTCGATGTAATTTTAATCTATATATCAGTGTTCTATTTTAATTAGGTACGTAATTGTGTTTTAAATTATTAAAAATGAAGAGTTTTTTTTAATAAATTAAACACAAAAAATTAAATTTATTAAAACCAAAATATCAATATAAATCTTACTTAAAAATTATAATTTAGATCAAAAATAAAAACATTTTAAAATTAAGGGATCATTTTATAAATAACAAAAGTTAAACAAAAAATGAGTTTGATGAATAGTGCAACACCATATTTGGTGTTACACTATTCATAAAACTCATTTTGGGTATGAGAATGGTGTGTGGTTGGAGTTAATATTTTGAGGTCTTTAACGCCAAAATGCGTTTGCGTTTGCAAATGGTGTGCACGCTGGAGATGGTCTTATCTTAGCCCTTGACTTTCACACCAAAAGAATTAATATCGCTCTCTCTTATTTATTTTTTCTTCTATTATTAATTCTAAATATTAAATATTTGACTCGGCCGTTGGTTATTACATTTCAAACTCCTTGAAAAAATCTCTAACTTCTCTTTCCGTAAAGAAGAGACGAAGCAGACAGAAATGTGGAAGAGGAAATGGTGGTCTTACTCATACGGCGTTTTTCTTCTTCACCAAACACCCAAAACGGCGTCGTCGTCGTCGTCGAAGATCGGTCACGGATTCACAGCCCGAAACCCTAGCCCTGTCTCGCCCGGGCACCGGCGTCCGTGCGCGGCGCCGCCCGGGCGGGGCGCGGAGTTCCCGGCGACGTGGAGCGTCGGATGGGCGAGGCACTTCTCGGCGCCGCCGTCGGATAGGGAGGCGAAGAAGGAGGCGGCGGAGACGGCGATGTCGTTCGCGGAGGCGAAGAGGCTGATGAGGCTGGTGAACGTGGAGGCTCTGAAGGCGAAGCTGGGGGCGGAGGGCAAAGAGGTCATTTCGTATGGGGAGCTACTGGAGGCGTGCGAGAGCATCGGCGTCGCCAGATCTCCCGACGAGGCCGCCGCCTTCGCCAGGATCCTCGACGAGGCCGGCGTCGTGCTACTCTTCCGGGACAAGGTCTATCTTCATCCCGATAAGGTAATATATATTTATATATATATATATATATGTATGTGTGTATTTGTGTATATGTATACGTGTGAATGTAATTTGGAAGCTGCTTGTGCGAAAATTTTGTTTTTTGATTTTTGTGATTCATTTGTGGGGACAGAGGGAGGTGGGAAGAGGTTTTTTTTTTTTCATTTTTTGGATTCGGTGAGAGATTATTATTCCTTGACGTGAAAATTGTTTTTGATGCTTTTTTAATAAATTCAATGCTGCGATTCACGGGATACAAACGTATATGTATATGTATACGTATGTATATTGATTGAAGTGGACAGAGTTTGGGAAAAGTTTTTTTTTTTTTTTTGGTATGAATGAGTGAATAATGATTGACCAAATCCTAGGCATATACGGTGAAATGTGACTTTAACACGCGTTTTGGATTGGACAATTTAATGGGTAAATTATGTTTTGCTGTTTCAATGACGCACATACATTTGTCTAAAAGTTAGATAAAGTAGTAGTTTTCTTTAATCTTCCACTTGTCACAACCAATTGCGGGTCTTATAATCCTAAATATCTGGGATTTGGGCAGTTCTTCATGACATGTTATAGGCATGAGCAAGGAACCAACTGCCTTCTCTAAGATATTGTAAAGTGATATGGTTTGATGAATAAATTCTCGGTTAGCTCTTTAGGAGACAGTTTCAGGGTCCAACACTAATAGCAATGAACATTTCTTAGCTCTTAATCTTGTGACCTGTACTCATTTTAATTTTTTTTATAGATATTTAATAATGAACCTCCCTTAGCTCTTGATCCTGTTACATAATTACTTTTATCTTATAATTTCATTCATTTATGTCGGGCTATGGAATTTAAGCTAATGTCATTGACTCATTGTTTGGGAAAATTCAATACGATATTGACTATTATTATATATAATATAACTCAGCGCTCATTCTAATATGTTTAGGTAGTAGATTTGGTTAGAAGAGCGGTACCTCTAGCTTTGACTCCAGAAGATGATCCCATAAGGGACGAGCTCAGGATGCTGCAGGAAAAGAAGGAAGAAATCGACGTCCTCGCACACAAGCAGGTCCGGCGCGTGCTCTGGACGGGTCTGGTGCTGTCTATGCTTCAGGTTGGGCTCTTCTTCCGGCTAACGTTCTGGGAATTCTCGTGGGATGTGATGGAACCCATCGCATTTTTCACTACCACGACAGGCTTGGTCATAGGCTACGCCTACTTCCTGATCACCTCGAGAGACCCAACATACCAAGACCTGATGAAGAGGCTCTTCCTCAACAGGCAGAGGAAGCTGTTCAAGAAGTACAATTTTGATTGCGAAAGGTTCAAGGAGCTGCAGAGAAAATGCAAAATACAACTAGATGCCACTGCCTCGATCAGAAATCGAGTCGGTGTGGATCTGGAACTGGAAGACGCTTTACACAGAGATTAACATGTTTCAAGGTCGAGTTTGGGAAGAGAGAGGAGGGTCGTTTAATTTTTTGCAGGAATATCCTTTGAGAATACAGTCCCTCCTGACTTAATTAGGTTGAGGGCAAAAATTTTGCTTGATTTCGGTCCAGCTTTTTCGGCTGACTCTACCATTTTTGACGCTTCAGTAATTCTGCTTCTTTATCCACAAAGGAGAATTCTGAAAGATACATTGTAACTGCTGCATCATATATGTTATATTCCAATACAATTCTGACCAAAGATCTTACTCAGCTAATAAAATTTGATGCCACGCATTTCTCAAAGTTTCACACATTATGTCTTGCAATTCCTGAATTACATGAGCTTATATATATCATTCTTTCGGTAAATAAGAAACTCAGCTTCGAGAGAACTGACTAGGTCAATGACGGATTCTTTTTCGGTTCCATTGAAGTGTTCTACTATAGCTGACAGGGTAACCTGCAATATGCCAGTGTTCACATTTAGCTTATCCAACAAGCAATTGAAAAATGACAACAATGATAGTAAAGGTGACTAAATAAACGCTAAATTTTAAACTAGAGATATGAAACGGCACTTACTCCTCCATCAAAGTTCTTAATCCAATCTAGTATTGAACTCTCAGTTGCCTTTAATTGAATGGAACTTCCTTCGACGGGTTCAATGACTTTCGGGCGTTTGTTTGATAGTGGATCATTGCTATGGAGCATTGGCTGGTCCTCGGCCAAGGGAACAGAAGCTTTTCCTGAATAATTTTCAGAATGGCGAGAAGCTGTTTCTTTGTTGCACTCAGGTTCCTTATTCATTAGTTCATCAGCATTCCGTTTAAGATCACTGCCGGACAGAATTACTTCAGGAGAAATACCATAATTTAGCATCACCAAGCAAACCTTGATGTGTGAATAACTTATCTGCCATCATTCAAGCATATTCAGAAACAAAGTATAATATTTCCTATGTATATACAAGCTTTATAATAGTTTGGAAGAGATTCCGAAGGCAAAGATGTTTAGTGTTGTGAGAGCTTACATCTTCTGGTAATTCGTTCTTGATAGGCTTCAACTTTTCTTTAGAGCCCACCTTTAAAATGGCACTCTGAATATCTGAGAACATTTCATGTGTTAATCCAACCTCATGGCAAAATCTCTTCCAATCCATTGCCAATCCTTCTTGGGCCGCTTCTAACAGATATTCAACAACAGTCTGTTCTTTTATGGGAGCTGATCTACCTGGGAAGTTCTACGGAAAAAGAAAGTCAAGGCAGTTATTGAGGCACGGATAAAGGCACATAATAATGCATATAATTTTTTCCCCCCAAAAACGAAAGGAACATACAGCAATTTTAATGATCGAGAGACCATCTTCTTGCCACATTTTCCAAGCATCAAACTTTGCTGGTGTTAACTTTTTCGGTTGATTGGGCACTGGATAGACTTTTCTCGTCGTGGCAGTTTGTACGGTTGCCTCTCCGTCCAAGGAAAGGTCAAGTTGTTGTGATAGATTCTTAATAATTTGAAGAAAATGATCTCCATGTTTCATGAGAAAATGCTGCAACATTCATTTCGTTCAGATTTTAACCATCAAATAACATAGCAAAAGCTACATCAAATCAAGAAAGGTCGTAACAGTTAATGGAATTCACGACAGAGTCATGAGTTAACACATCAAATGCTAAATACTCGCACATAATTGTATTGAAAATAATCAAAACTTTTAACAGCTTTAATATTACTTTCATTAGAAAGAGGTACCTGGTTGACGCCATCGATATTTGCTAACCGTGCTTTGGTAGATGGTCTAGTCAATGCAATTCTTTTTATTGTCTGGTCACCACATACAGCATATCTGCAAACAGAAAAGTATTAAACAGACAAAAAAATTCCCATGTACATATGAAATTTGTGGCCTCAGCAATATCACTGTTATTAAAAACTCTTACGGAGCTGTCCCAAGGTATCTTGCCAGTTTCATTCTTTCATCAACAAGCATGTGATAGAGCTTAGCCTCAGGCTGAGTAGGAAATAATGAGCCAGAAAATAAGTCAGAAGTGGACCAATGGCTGTGGAAAAATATAGGACAAGCAATGGCAAGAAAGAAATTATATATGAGAAAATTGAGGCAAAGGAAAGTCGAATTGACCAAAAAAAAAAATTATAGTCATGTACGAAAATGGAGCCAGCTTCCATGTTTATGTTCTAACCACGCACAGCAAGTCAAAAGTAAAATGAACAACAAAACTAAAACTCAAAAGTTACAAACCTCTGAGAACACTTCAGCCTCTAAAGGAGCCAAACCTTTAATTTCTCCAACATCACCAGATATGTTTGTGTTTTCCTCATCATCTAGCATTTCGCTGGTAACCGACAGAACTAAGGGTGGTTGATGGTCGGGTGTTGCAGAACTAAGATATTGCTCCCCTTTTCTGCTGACACTGATTCATCAAAGAATTTTCTTTTGTTGTAATTCAATACAAATATCCCAAGTGGGTTAAAAGAAAGATAAATAACTGATGTCATCTCACATCCAATTAGTAAGGAAATATAGAAGGAAAATAGTGCACCTTATAGTTTTGTAAACATCACTTACAGTCTCTGTCAGATAGCCTGCAAAAGTTACATATTCAACTTATAAAAAGCTCAACTATTACTATCATTTCGAGGACAGTTACTCCAGTCAACATAAAACCAAAGATTACATGCATAGATATTTGACAAGTCACAATCCCAAGCAGAAATGCTCATAATTGCCAGAAAGCCAATTAATCAGAGCTATTGTCTCGTTTAAAAAAAAATTGTCACAATAGTTGCTAGGATATTCATAAAGCACCAACTAAAATCAGCTGGTGCATGCATCAGGTGATTTATCTGTTTACCAGAAGTAATTAACTGGGAAGCAAGGGCTTTCCACCAATTTGCCGAATAGTGTTTTCCAAGGCCATGAAGTGGAAGCTTGTCAAACTGAGCATCTACAATTTTTTTCGCCTGTCAGTAACAAGATAAAGATAGATCAGATATTGAAGAGATCTACAACGCTTGAGAAGCGACAATTAGAATGATTAGAAGCGCATAAAGAATTATTTTTTGGTAAAAGAGTTTTTGAAATATTTCAGAGCAAATCACAAATACACTAATCTTTCTTTGCATTAGGGTTATAACACACGCATAAACTCATGACACAATAAATTATTTAGCTCACTAATTAAAATTTCACTTAAGAAACACAAACTACTTGGACAGGAAATTCTTCGGGAGTCAAGAGTACTCAAGAAACTCATTTGAAACCATCAATATATATAAGCTTGAAGTACAACATCTTAAACTCTAGTACTTGTCAAAGTTATGTAGACTGCCCGTAAATATGATCTCCTTTTCAAGTTAACACCCCTCTACCGGAAGTAAACAATAAATTCTTTATAGTTGGTTCTCCTCATGAATGAAAACTTACCCGAGAACCACGAAGAATGTCCACAGGCATATTCAAGCCCCATCTGCCCTTGCATGATAGGATGCAAGCCATTAAAAGGAAGGCTTCTCTAGACATATCCCGTTCCTTCTTTGAGCGAATGCAGTTATCACAATTTCCTGCAAATAGAATAACGGTTAACTAGAAAAGTTAAATGCAAGAGCTTACATATAATTAAGCTACTTTTAGCTAGAGAAATCAACTTGAATAACATAGTACAATATTCCAAGTAACAGGAATCAGAGCCAAATAATTCAGAGAAATGCATATAAACAGATAGAAGTCCAGTGGAAAAGTTGAAAAAAAAAAGACAGAATAAACTCGAGCCAAAAAACAGACCACATTTATCAGCTGGAAAATCTTCCCCAAAATGCTGAAGAAGGAACTTCCTTCTGCAAGTTGTCAGTACACAGTAGCGTTGTGCAGCCATCAAGGACTCCATAACAGCTTTTCTTTGAGTTGCCTGGAAAGTGATAGCCACGAACAATCTCATGAGGAAATGGTAAATGAATAGGAGTATTGTCAATATGAACAACTAAGAGCTACTTAAAATGCCCGGTGAATCTTCAATTTAGTTTGGTATACATTAGGAGCCTACTAATTACGGACAGTGATTAAGCGATGACAGAAAACAAAACATACTGTTTGTGATTCACCAATATAGAACACCGCTTTCGTAAAGTCACTTCTTGTATAATAAAGCCAACAGATAGATGGAATGCCATCTCTCCCACAACGCCCACTTTCTTGATAGTAGCATTCTATACTCTTAGGGCAACCATAGTGTATCACTTGCCTTATGTCTGGCTTATCTATACCCATGCCAAAAGCAATAGTAGCTACCATGACGTGTAATTCATCTCTTATAAATAGTCTGGAAAGGAATGAAAAAACAGGATTAGTTGGTGTTACAACTTACAAGCACCACGCTATACTTATGTTTGTTCAAGAAAGGGAGACTGAAAGCTTTAAGAATTGAATAGATGAAACATGAAGCAACGAAAGCTACTACAAATATACTTCTACAAATGTTGAACCTGTGGGACTCGGCACGAGCTTTACTATTCATTTGTCCATGATAAATTCCAGCCTTAATGCCGGCATCCTGAAGTGACATGAATATCTAGAAAATAGAGGGTGAGTAAAATCGATACAATAAATTCAGAAATTAAGATACATCTGTGAAAGATATGAGAGTTTAATATAGTCTACCAAGAAACTAGTGAGAAGATAAGCCGTGATTTCAGTTTCATTTTAAAACTAGAAAGAATATGGCTCAAAACCCAGTCTCTAGTGAAGAAAAACTAAAACAATTACAAAACAAGGCACATAAAAGATCCCATCAATATGTAGAAAGGAGCAGACGCAGATTAAAAAAAGGTACCTGCTCAACATCTTTAATTGTTGTGCAGTAGATAACGGTTGAACCAGCACTAGCAACAAATTTGGTAATTTCTTGAACAAGCTCATCCACAGATGATTGGCCCCGATTAAAAGGCTTGACACCATAGAAGAGATTACTGCGATCGAACGAGCCTATGGAAACATAGGGATCTTTCATCTCTAAAGAACTTTTGATATCATTTCGAACCCTGGAATAATGCATTAAAAAAGGAAATTTTTTTATACTATTTAAGAGAATATTTCAACAGCCAAAACTAGAAGCTGAATCACTCTTGTATCAATTATATAACCAGCTCATGAATTTTCATGCAAAGATTGCAAATTTAATGTCAAAACAAAGAGCAGATATGATTAGGTGGCAAGGGAGAGAGCAAGCAAAAGAGAAACTTACTTTTCGGTAGCAGTTGCAGTTAAGGCAATAAATGGAACATCAAACAGAACACTTCGTAACTTGTCCAATTTCTTGTACTCAACCCTGAAAATCAATAGGAGAACTCCTCAGAAGAGAAAAAACGAAGGACAAAGGAAAAAACATAAAATGATGGTGGCAAATATTTTGAGATGATTAAGTCAAAAGTAATTTCAGTGAGAAAAGGAAAAAACGTTTTGACAGTTAACATCTAAAGAAACGCCAGAAGTAACATTGGTTCCAGAAAACGAAAGGCTAAAGAAATAAGCAACTAACAAAGAAGGTAAGAGGTAATATACAGAGCTCAAGTTATATTTTGTATTTGCAAATGATTATAGACATTTCCAAGAAGAAATAAGCTAAATTGATAGATACTTGACAGGGTGAGAGCCAAGAAGCAAGTCTTCTGCCATCAAAAAAGGACAGGTACCAGTTAAGCTATAAAACTTTATATACCCATGCTTAAGGGCAGGTACCAATTAAGCTATAAAACTTTATATACCCATACTTATGGAGTATGTGACAGAAAATTGAGTTTTAAAAACTTCTTGATCTAGTAAATAATGTAGTATACCCATTGTCCTTGTGAACCTCTCCTGAAACTTCCTTTTATCGTATTTACTAGCAATAATATCAGATAGATGCAACAAAAAGCACATTTCAAAACAAATTTGCATGAACTCAAATTTCAAAAGAAGAAATATAAAACGTCAAATAACCTGAAATCATGCCCCCATTCCGATATGCAATGTGCTTCATCCACAGCAAACAGGCAAATACCCACTTTAAGCAAATTTGACCAGAAGCTGAAAAATGAAACAATAATTAGCATCCATAGAAAACTATCGATATTTACATAATGCCACCATCCACTTTCCGTATGCAGCTACTGTAGGCAAAGTCTGTAGTCCATAGACTGTTGCCATCCAGGGGAAATGAGTTCCAATATTTCATCTCTAAAGCGCATGACATTAGCAAATAAACTTAGAATTTGAGTATATAATTTTGAAACCAGTCTAATGTACACTACCAAAACCTTCTTCCATTGAAATGCTCATTTCAGAAAACACGTATTCCTTACAAAAACTTGTCTAGACGCAACAGTTTCAAGTGTTTACACCAGCATAATGGCAGATTTTAAAATGTGAAGCAGATTATACCTATTAGGGATCAAACAGGCCTTTTCCGGGGTCATAAACAAGATATTGAAATGACCATTCTCGGCCCTCGTCTGGACAGACACATCCGTCTGAGCGCTGCCAAGAAACTCCGCTTTGATGCCTCGTTGTTTCAAAGCCATCACCTGATCACCAAAATCCGCAATGCTTTCAACTCTCAAGAGCACTAAAGCTAATTCCGGCCGATAATGCCGAACATAAACCGAACCTAACAAGCATAATTTACCTGATCTTGCATCAAGGAAATAAGCGGACTCACGACGATTCCAGTCTTTCCAACAACTAAAGGAGGTACTTGATAGCTGTTTGGCAATCAAACATGAACAACACTTCTCAATCCAAAACCAAAACTCAAGCCATTGCATGAATCGGAAACTTTTGAAAACCAAACCGAGGGAAAAGCTGATACAGATTCGCTTACCACAAGGACTTGCCACTTCCAGTGGCCATGACAACCAAACAGTCCCTCTTTTCGAGCACTTTCTCAATCACTTCCTTCTGGTATGGTCGAAACGAAGAGAAGCCGAAGAAATTCTGTAACAAACGCAATCCATAGAATATTCATACCAAAAACCATCAAACTCGAAGGAAAACCTCAAGATTGATAAAATAACCTAGACCATCAAGTACATGAGAGCCAGTGAAGCTGGTATTTTTGCATGTGTATATGTTTCGCATATATATACACATATAAAAAGGGTAGAGAATTCTTACTTTGAGAACTGACTCCATTGTTCTCTGAGCTTTCGAGGGTTGCGATAATGGCGGTGAATATCGGAGAAAACGCGAAACACCAGAGTCATAAGAAACGAAACTGTGCTCCGATTTTGGAGAATCTGTGGCGATTTGAATGGCAATGCCTGTTAAATTATTTACATATATACACGTATATTAGGGGTAAATTGGAAGGTTTTTTTTTTTTTTTTGGGGCAAAAGGACAACTTTCCCGCCATTTTCAGTGGGGGCCCAAAACGCGAGCATTGCGGACCGCTATTTTGGGCTTCATTAAACGACATAATTTTCTGGAAACGGCAGTTGTCGAAAAACGATATTGTTGCAGGAAACGACGTCGTTATTGAAATGTGTTAGCATTGTGGAGCTCAACTTCATTAAAGGACAGCTTGTATGGAAAACGACAATTAATGTAAAAACGACATATTCCAGGAAAGGATATTGTTATTGACATTGACATAAAAGACATCATGTATGGAAACGACAATGAATGGAAAACGGCATTGTTATAGCAAATGAAATCGTTATTGAAACGACAAAATACAAGCATTGTATCCTCAGCCTCACCAAACGACAAAATGTAGGGAAAACGACAATTATTGTAAAAACGACACTGTTTCAGGAAACGACAAAATGTAGGGAAAACGACAACTATTGTAAAAACGACACTGTTTCAGGAAACGACACTCATGAAACGACACGCTATTTACGTGACAAAGCGCAAGCATTTTAGACCTAGTTTGGGCTTGAATAAACGATATACAAACGACAATGAGCGGGAACGACATTGTTCTAGAAAAGGACATCGTTGCAATGACAAAACACGCATTGTGGACCTCAGCTTCTTTAAACGACAACATGTTCGGAAAACGACAATTATAGAAAAACGACAATTACGGGAAAGCGACATTGTTCCAGGAAACGACACTATTATTGAGATGATATAACATGACCACTGTGGATCTCAATTTGGGCTTCTTAAAACGACAACATATCTGGAAAACGACAATTATGGTAAAACGACATTGCTCCATGAAACCACACCATAATAGTAGGACCATAAAACACGCCCTGTGGATCTCAGTTTTGGGTTTCTATAAACGATAACATGTCAGGGAAACGACAATCATGGAATTGCACCAGGAAAAGACCATTATTGAAATGACAAACTATGAAAACCGACATTGCTTTTGAAAGGACAACACAAGACGAGACAAACAACATATAAAGCTGGCAAAATTGATTGCAGAACGAACCCAAAAAGTGGATTTCGAATAGACAATGAAGATTCCTATGAATGAGTTTAGAACTTCGCTTTCAAGTTTCATTTTGCTACTCTTTCTCATCTTGAAAGTCATCACTTTGTTTTACCAATGTAAAGAAAACAATCATTTTGTAAAATTACACACACAGCTGGAAAATTTCCAATCATTCTTCTTTGAACCTTTCACTTTAGCAATGGTTAATTTTAAGTGTCAATGTTCACCTTAGAAACATGAAAAGTAAGCAAGATTTTGCTTAAACCTTGAAAAGTTTTTCAACCAGCAAATCCAGAAACAAAAAACAGAAATAAACACCACATGATGTGAGCAACTTTGGAAGATATTCATCAATTGCATATGAAGCGGTGACACATTACGTGAACAGCTTTCGATATTCTTCCGCTTCTTGCGCCATCTCCTCGAAGCTTCTGTCCTTCCTTTCCTTGTCCAAGTCCAGCTTTTTCTTCAAATCCTTCTCTTTCTCGTCGATCTGAACCACAGACAAGAGACGGGTTAAAAATCCAAACATCTACAGAACAAATAGAGCGGTTCCAGGGACTCGAAGGCCTCTTCATCTTACTGCATCATATATCTCGTCGTTATTCTCAAAGTCGCCAGCTTTCCGAGGCAGAACGTGGATGTGAACATGGGCCACGGTTTGTCCCGCCTGCGGCCCATCCTAGGTTCCAGATACAGATCATCAAGTCAGTCTCGTGTCGATTATACAACTTTGATCAAATCGAGCAACATAAATCACGGAGGCAATGTTACTCATAAGGAACGCAAATATCGTCTATATATCAAAACTACATTCCGGTCAAATCGTCTCTCAGAACAAACATAGATCGTCCAGACTCTACTATACTCAAGGAATAAGGTCAAGAAAACATGAAAATTGGACAATTCACAAAATCATTGCATTTTTTTATGGTAAAAACCCGACGCAAATGAGCAGAGACTAACTTGTATTGTGAACGTGAGAGACGATGCTCCGTGGTAGCTCTCGAGCTGCCCGCCAATCTTCTGCGCCGCGATCCACATATCGCAGATCTCATCGGCAGTGAGATCAACCACACGCTTCACTTCGCGCCTCGGGCAGACAAGAACATGTGCAAAACACTTTGTCAAGGTAAAGCCAAATCAAACCTTAATTTGGAGACTACGTTTCACCACTTTCAGAGCCTACTAAAGCGTAATACACAAGCTTAGCCAATAGTTATGCCAAACTTTAGGCAAAACATTGAAATAAAAATGTTCAATTTACCAATCATATCAAAGACTCGTTTCAATCTCAACAACAAAAGGATATGACCTGCAAAAAGGAAATTACAATATTGAATACCAATCATCAACGTTTAGAGAAAAAAAAAAAAAAAAAGAGAGAGAGCAATTGATTGAGCAAAAAAGTTGGCAAAAAAAAAAAAAGGTACCAGGAACAACAGGACGGAGATTAACGAAGGCGTAAGATAGTGGAGTTGTGTAGAACACTTCCTTGCTATCTATCTTGTACGGACCAAATGCAAAGCTCTCCGAGGCCATCTGTACGGTCCGAAACTAGAATATTGAATTGAATAAATGGAAAATATTAGACAAGTGAAAGAGCAATTTTGCTGAGAGTGGTTGCCTTGGTGGTGAATTTGGCGGCGGAGACTCGGCGGAACCCTAGAGAAATGGAGGGAGATGCGACGGAGAAGAAGAGACGAGCGATTTGGTTTGCCAGGCTCCGAGAGGGAATTTGTACTTGCATTTGCTTTGCTCTTTAGCTCTTGACTTCGCTCCAATATTCTCTCTCTCTTTTTTTTTTTCTTTTTCTTTTTTATTGAGGTCTTTTTTAAATAATTTTAGACGACTTTTTTTTTTTTACATATTTTACTGCCTGCGAGTCGACCTGGTTTCACAAACGACAAAAGAAAAGGCCAAAGGAAAAAAAACGACAACACTTTTAACGAACGACAGCATTTAGTTAGCTTATGTATAAGAAACGCAGTATAAGGACTTAATCGTAAAATCCAGTCCTCCTCTACACGGTCCCACTCAATCAACACCGTTCATCAATAGCGAAAATCCTCAGACAGCACAGCACGAACATTATCACTTGCAAAGACATACCCAACACTCTCACAACTCTCTCTCTCTCTCCCTCTCTCTCTCTCCCCTATCTATCCACAGTGACACCACCGAATCACCGAGTCAGGAAGCTTCCGAGTTCACGGCCGTGGCCGAAAATGGGGTTTTGCGCGAGCGCGACAATCGCGAGCAATGGGTGTAGAAGCAGTGCCTGGAACATGGCGTCTCTGAGATCGGCTCTTCCTTCTTCTTCGTCTTCTTCTCCGTCGTCGCTGCGTTTTCCGGTGGCGTTGGCGAATTTTCCGGCGTCTTCTCCGACCAAGCTCAGGTCGTCTCGGTCCTTGTATAAGCCGAAGGTGGTTCTTCGCTCCTTCTCTGGTCTCGCGCCTTTGGAGACCCATCTCTTCACTTTTGCTTCTCCAGGTAACGCTCATTCCACTTGGCTTTGAAGTAGTGTTATAGACTTTTAGTGGTAATTTTTGTTTGTTAGTTTTGTTTTAATGTCTTGATTTGAAATTGGGGTTTTTGGGAATTGTGTGTAGGAAATGAGGAGCTAAAGTTTGTGGCTTTGTGTTTCAGTGTTACATAGTTATGTAATAGACTTTTTGTGGTAAATGTTGTTTGTTTAGTTTATTGGCTCTCTAAGTTGCGAGGATAGGCTCTGAAAAAAGGTGTTGTATTTATTGTTTTGACGTATGTGTTTTTTAGGTTGCGTCTGAGGTTTGGCTATTGATAACAAGTAATTGTGCTAAATGGGAAATGTGGTTTTCCATGGCAATGGTAAATTTAGGTGTGTAAACATATGAAGCTTGGACAACTTTTATTTCCATGGCAATGGTAAATTTGGTGTGTATAAACATAAGCTTGGGCAAGTTTTGGTTTATGTTTTGGGACTTTTGGTATTCTTTGGTTCGTGATCTTTAACCAAAGTAATCGAACTTAGAGATGCAAATAGCGCCGGGCAACGAGATGGTAAAAAGGAATAAGGTTTTGGAGGATGGAGATAAGTAAAGAGTGATATAGTAGGTGAAAATGCCACACATCTTGACTTATAAAGAAACAAGATAGAAAAATAAGTTATTTAAGTATTGTCTTTTGGAAAATAAGGTTTTAGGAAAATTGGAGGCTGGTTTTGTTCTGATTGCATAATGATCCGCATGATTTCAAGGTTTTACCATAATCTACTTTCGGCCAAATGATAATAGACTTGAAGGGGGGGCTCTAACGCCGGTCAGTTAAAGCATTTTTCTTGAGTGCTAATCTTTATGCTTAGTGTCTTTATCTTGTTTGTGTCCATTTTGCCATAACCAAGCAATTAAAGTTATATTTCCGAATTGAATTTGCAAGCTGCCTCAGGGTCTCACGTTTTCTTCCTTCGTGGTATTCATAACGGCCAATGCATTATCATTACTGAATTGAATTTATCTTCCTTGTGACTCAAAGAAACACTATGAAACTCTAAATCCCTTTTTGGTGCAGAAATGAACAGCTACGAACATTGTTTCACCATCATCGACAATGGGGGGCGGATTTCTGCCATGAGACACGGGAGGCGAGTCCCCAAGCTCAACAGGCCCCCAGACCAGCGTCGCGCGCTGCTGAGAGGTCTCACGACTCAGCTTCTGAAACACGGCCGCATCAAAACTACTAGAGCGAGGGCAAGCGCGATGAGGAAGTACGTAGACAAGATGATCACGCTGGCCAAAGACGGGTCTCTGCACAAGAGGAGACAGGCCCTCGGCTTCATCTATGAGAAACAGATCGTCCATGCCTTGTTTGCCGAGGTCCCGGAGAGGTATGGGGAGAGGAATGGAGGTTATACAAGAATCATCAGAACTCTGCCGAGGCGAGGAGATAATGCGCCTATGGCCTACATTGAGCTTGTCTAGCAACTGATTTCATATTATTGTTAAAACAATTACTTAGACTGCTTTCCTAATTGCAATTATCAACTGGGAAATGTAATTTTGTTGTCAAATAACTCAAATTCTTTTTTCTTTTCTTTTTTTTTTTTTTTTTTTGTGGGGTTTCTCTCAAAATAGTTGACAGATTTTGCAAGGCCCTAGGATGATGAAAATGGACATTATCTTTGCTGCATAAGTGAAACGGCTTATTTCCAGCAAAAAAAAAAGGGATATCTATACAAATGCCCCCAATGTTGTGCTATTGTTGCAATTTGCACCCTAATGTTTAAAAATTGTCATTCTTACCCCCTAAAGTATTAAAAACTTATAGATATGCCTCCTCTGTCACAATCTGTAAAAAAAAAGGGTTAAATTAATAACGTAACATTAATCTGTTGGCGCCTGTATAATTTTTAATTAATCTGTTGGCGCCTGTACAAATTTTTAAGGATATGAATACAAAATTTTAAAAGATCGAGGTACATTTTGAGAAGAAAAGACAACATAAGAGGATGTTTGTGAAAATAAATATAGAATTAATTACTATAATTTTATTAATTTGAAGGCAGTTGATCTTAAAAATTTGTCCAGGCGCCAACAGATTAATGTTATGTTATTAATTTAATCTATTTTTTTACAAATTGTGACAGAGGGGGCAAATCTATAAATTTTTAATACTTTAGGGGGTAAGAATGACAGTTTTGAAACATTAGGGTGCAAATTGCAACAATAGCACAACATTGGGGGGCATTTATATAGATAACCCAAAAAAAAAAGTGAAACGGCTTATTGCACAGTAAACCTTAATTCTGCAATGAAAAAGTGCAAGAAAAATTCCATTATTTTGTACCCCAGCCTAATTCCTAAAGCAAGCTGACTGTTGTCTCTAGAGTATGTTTGGTGTTTTATTTTCAAAGTTATTTCCAGTTTCCACAACAAAACCCCTTAAATAACAAAGAACAAATCAAATTCTAATGCAACATACCACAGGGGATTTTCGCTATTACTATGATTACTATTTTTATTTAAGAAAGAGTAAATTCACTTTTGACTTTACTCAATAAAAATAAAAGTAATAGTCTACTCAGCTCCATGTTGTGTAACATGTTAAACAACACATAAGATAAAAAATAAAATAAAATGTAGATAGACAGACGCAGATAACATATAGATAAGGTTGTGCATGTTATCTCTTATCTCTCTCTCCTCCACCATCTCCACGCCTACAGAGAGAGAGACACAGAGAATCACTCGTCGGACTTTGATCGGCGATTCGGGCTCAAGAATCTTAACCAACAAAAAATGAGCGCCGTAGCGACTCTGGCCGGCGGAGCTTGCTGGTCCACCAGCGTCGGCCATTTCCACACCCCGAAGCTCCAACCCCCAACGCCACTCAACAAAGCCACAACCACCATATCTCTCCCAACCTCCGCCCTTCGTACTCGCGCCTCCTCCTTTCTCTTCACTCCAATCTCCGCCAGAGCCTCACACTTCAGGACCGCCGTCGCCGCCGCCGACTCCGACACCGCCGCCGGCGACACCGACACCGACACCAAGGTATCTCGAATTGAGCTGACAAGAGTTTGTCTTTTTCATTTTTTTTGCTTACATTTTGTTGGTCTGGTCTGGGTTTGGGTTAGGGGGCGGAGAAGAAGAGGTACCACTTCGTGGTGGCGAACGCGAAGTTCATGCTGGACGAGGAAGAGCACTTCAAGGAGCTGTTGTTCGAGAGGCTGAGGCTGTTCGGAGAGAGGGCAATGGAGCAGGACTTCTGGCTGGTCGTGGAGCCCAAGTTCTTGGAAAAGTTCCCCAAGATCACCGCCCGCCTCCGCAGACCCGCCGTCGCTCTCGTCTCCACCAACGCCTCTTGGATCACGTAATATTAATTATAACACTCTCTCAGTTTATACAATTCTGTGTCTGTTAGTTTATGAGAATTGATACTCAGAAGCAAAATTTAGTTAGAATCGCGGTAAATGTTCGTATCAACTATGAGAATGATTATCTCAATGTTAGTTTTGATTATGGCGTGTTTCTTGGATTATCGGAGTCGTCTTTTACTTGTCCCGGGCTTCAATTAGTGTCATGTGTTATTCCGTGTTTTGTTAGAACTAGCGCGAACAGATTTGAGTTTAGAGACAGATTAGAGTTTGGGAGGCGAAAAATGAGAGTACCAAATGCCAATCTAGAATTTCGAAGTTCTTACTTGTACGTTGTGGTTTTGCCACTACAAAATTGGATTAGAGCCAATTGCTTAGTAATGATCTCATTTTGGACTCGAAATCTGTAGAACTAACGGGTGTGGCATGGTGTACAGGTTCATGAAGTTGAGATTGGACAGAGTTTTAGAAGAGAGCTTTGAAGCCGACAGTGTCGAAGAGGCGTTAGCGTCGAATCCCACCGAGATCAAGTTCGAGAAGCCTGACAATTGGGTGGCGCCGTACACCAAGTACGAGTACGGTTGGTGGGAGGCCTTCTTGCCCCCTGGATCCAAAGAGGAGGCCAAAGTATAGGTCCTCTCTTTTTTCTCCTCATTTTCTCAGGTCCTTTTTTTGTTTGCACATTTATCATTTTCCATGGTGTATTACTATCACTAATTAGTGGGTTTGAGTTAGTTCATAAAAGTTTGGTAGTTAGCTGAGGCAAATATAATTACTTCTCTCAAGTTTTAGTACCTGAGGATTGAATAGCATTTGGCATGTAAACTCTTGAGAGGTTGAGGCCTCATTGTTGGAGAGTCACTCTCTTCTGAGCTTGAGATCATAGTAGTGAGTAACCTTTGATTTTGAATCTTATAAAGCCTAGCCCATCGTTGTATTGACATTTGTTACTTATAATGAAAAGCATGCCTTGCATTTATTTATGTAAGTTAATATTCATATTTGTCAAATCACTGAATTCTCCTTTGTTTTGGGACATAGACAAATTTTGGTCAATACTCTTTTGGTATCATCAGCAAAAAAGGACGCTTTGATCCTTCCATGGCACGTAAAAAGTTATAAAATATCTCTGGAAAATAACTTACAAAATTGAACCATAAACAGAGCATTGACCAAAATTGTTGGTGAGATTTTAAATCTTGTTCAAGAAATAACATTTTGGATGAGAATATTCTCATTTAACAGAGCATTTTGCCTATTCATTCCTATTAGAGCCCTCTCAGCAATGGTGTCTACACTGTCTTCGTAGCTCTCATAGAGAATTGGCACTGTCTAGGGCTGTAAAAAAATAACCGAAAAACCGAAAAAACCGACCGAAAACCGATTATAAATAACCGAAAATTCGGTTTTTTTTTTAAAAAATAAAATTCGGTTAAAAAACCGAACCGAAACCGAATATTCGGTTCGGTGTTCGGTTACATGATGTTAAAATTCGGTTATAACCGAATTACAACCGATTAGATATATTATATATATATTTTTTGTTGTAAATATTAACAAATAGCATGTTGGTGTAGTGGAAACCCCCACACTCTCATTTCCTTTCCATGCTCACAACCTGTGTTCGAATCCCATGGAGTGCAAGTTTTTTGTTAATTTATTTTCACAAAAAGAAAGCTCAAATATGAGCTTGGGAGGGCTTGAACTTGAGACTTGGTGAACAAAGAGACTTAAAAGGCTCCTATGAATACCACTTTGCCAGCATGTTATATTTGTCATATTCTTACATAAATAATATATATTATAATATATGCTAATTTTATTTTTTTTTTTAAATTCAGTTTTAACCGAATTTAACCGAACCGAAACCGAATATTCGATTTCGGTTCGGTTCGGTTTTGATATTCTTAAAATCGGTTTTCGGTTCTTCATTTGAAGAAACCGAATAATTCGGTTCGATTGGTTTTTTCCTCAAAAACCGAACCGAACCGAACCGATTTCACCCCTAGCACTGTCAGCAAAAGCAAAGTTACAATGAGAGTGTTGAGATGCTGAACGAGCTTCCAGCAACTGAAAAAATCAAGAGAACCCCGACCGATGGCAAATCATACGCGATAACCAAATCCTAGGAGGGAATTCATGGACATAAATTTACAGTTGGAAATCTCTTCAAATCCGTCCCGATAATTGAATCCACGGACGGACGGGTCTTTCGGTATTGTGATAACGGGGAATTCTGGTGGCAACCTATTTCGGCAAGGCTCAAGTTAAGAACTAGTTCTATTTTATCCAAATATATAGTGATTCAAAATTCACAATAAAATTACCACTAAGAATGCCAAGATTATTCCCAGCAAAAAAAAGAATGCCAAGATAAGCAAAATCAAGAGGTTTAGAACCAGTTCTATATATCAAAATATATAGTGATTCGTACCGGAGAATTTGTAAGCAATTTTTTAAAGACTGGAATGTAATTAAAGAAGTATAGTGAAATAAACAAATACAAGAGATTTAAAAAAAAAAAAAAAAACACTCACTCAGTATTTGTAAAGGAGGCTAGATGGGACCATAGGAACAATGAAATGAAAAGCATTGCAAAGCAACGTAATGAAGCCAAAACCTACACACTCAAAGAGAAGCCATATAACCGTTGAATCACCAAGCACGCTTGCCGAGACCTCCTTGTTCCTCCAAAGTATGAAGGAAGTTTTTCTCTCTCATAAGCTTGGATTTGGAAAAAATAAAACAAACGTCGACAAATCATAAGAGGTCAGATTTTGAATAGAAATTTGTTGTTTTCTTGATTGTTAGTTCAGTTAGACTTTAACAACTCACATATTTTTATTTATTTTCTTCATTTAAAATCTCATATAATAATTGAAAGTGAGTGAGTTGTCAAATTGTGATTTAAGGACACATTTAGAAACAACTAATTAGGGTCAATAGATTTCTTATGTATAAAATCTGCCGGTGAGGATCAAATGAAGAGGTCTTTGACGGCCAAATAAGCGATTCTCACAAGTTATGCGATGCACGTAGTCTTTTATGATCTCGATTTCCGAGAGATTATTGCCAATGTATACTCGGTGCCAAATTTGGCACAAAAATTAGTATTTGTCAAATTTGATATCGAGTATAGCATAGCATTGGAGAATACATTTTATACTAAAATTTCAAATTTTAGTATTGACACTCTAAAACAGTATTGCATTAGATACTTTCAATATAACATTAACATACACTAATGCGTTAGGAGATAATCTCATCTTATTGTTCAAGAATAATACATAACTAAAAAAAAAAAAAAAAACCGTAACCCTGCTTCTTTGAGAACACGTACGCTAGACGTTCAACTTGTGTAAGTATATATTTTAGTCACTTGAAAAGAGTACACAAAATATGAAGTGTTGGAATTTAAAAAAAAAAAAAAATTCAAAGAAATGCCCTACTTCTTGCCAGCCTCTTCCAACTCTTTAAGGCCTCCAACCTTTTGCTCAATCTCCTCAATGAGCTCCTCTCTCCACAGTTCTGATCTCGCATTCTCTTCAATGTCCTCTTGCTGCAGAGCCATTAAACTTTCTCAATCCCAATTCTACATAGCATTATGTTTTAGTCTCTAAAATTTAAAGAATCACACTTTGTACCTCCATTGTCCAAAATTATTTTTTTATGACTTGGTCTTAAAAGTTTTGAAAATCACAATTGTAGTACCTTCTCATAGATCCAATGTCCAGTCCCATCACCTCCATCTTTCCTATAGCTATCTGAGTCATAATATGGATCCTAAAAAATGGATTTTCTTGTCATCAACACTTGATCTCAAATTTGAACATAAAGTTTCCAAATGCTATGGAATTATTTTTCAGAGGTACCTTCATCGAGCCAAAAACTAGACACCCCCAGCAAGTGAACATGATGTAGCCAATATCTGTAAATACTCAGTAATATTCATTATACATTCTCAACTCATCACAATAAAGGAGGACCCAAAAAATAAAATAAATAAAATTATATTTAAACACTTACAAACATTCTTTATTTCAATGTCACTAAGATGCCAAATAGATTTGTGGACTACCATGTCCATTTGACCCTCAAGATTCTCCACTAACACTGCCATCAGCGGCCAATCCCAAAAGGCGTTTGCTCTGATTAAACATCCTCGGTTGCTAATTTTTCTTCCTTCGATCTATACGGTCAAGATATTAATAAATTCAATGTCAATGCTACGTAATTCAACTTAAATACAAAAAATTGGATTATAATTATCATTTTTATAGTATGTCCAAATTTTGACTCAAGTATTCTTGTTATAATAAAAAAATATTTTTTTCAATTCACAATGCAAATTTTTTTCTCTTACGGCCTCAATTCAAATACTGCAATCAAATTCTTATACATCAATTTGAATTAAAGATTTTGCCAAACAATAACTCAAATCAAAATCATATGAATTTTGTGTTTGAATTCATTACCAAACGACCCCTTATAAACTTGTTTCAAGGCTTCAAGCTACAAAGTTAAGAGAGTTTCACTAAATGTTCACACTCTTAAAGGGTAAGTTTGGTTGACTTACCTGGTGGCCGCTGCCAAAAAGTCCAGCTCTTGAGCACTGCTTAAGCTGAAAAAAAAAAAAAAACCCAACGTAGCATTTCACATACTAATCGCAAGTTACGAAATTTAAGCCTAAAAATATGTTGGAGTCAAGTTTTTTTTTTGTTTTTGTTTTTTTTTTACCGATCTCGGACATGAATGGTTTATGTCTAGCTTTGAGTGTTGTAGAGTAGAGTTGCAGATTCGTGGTCTGATAGTTGTACTGATACCCACAATAGCTTCAGCCATAGTCTTGAATGATAATTGGTAAGTGTAAGAGAAGTGCAATGTAATAATGCTGAAATGTGCTTTGGCATATTAACGTTTTGATTTCTTATGTTTGTGTGGGAGGGAAAGTGGATAAGGCAATGATTTATATCCACCCTTCATTACATGGCTAATGGGTAAATATTCACACTCTCATCCCAACACTTTTTTGGTATGGATTATTATTGGAGAATTCAAAAAAAAAAATTATGACTGAAAAATTATTGCGACAAAAAATATGTAAAGAGTGACAAATTATTATGAGTTGTGATGAAACTAATAATTACAAAGTGTAATAATGATTGAATTTGTGACTTAAAATTAAGTTATATTTAGTGCTTTCCACGGTATAAAAAGCTGTGTTGCTATATAACAATTCTCAACAAATTAATGTGAGAAGCATTACCAAAGAGAAATACATTATATTAGCATTTCTCTAGTCTACTACTTCCAAACAAAATAGAGAGATCATTACATGGCCGACCCTAAAACGAACAAACAAAAGTTTCAACTGTTCTGTAAAAAGCCATCCGCAAGATTCTAGAAGCAAGACCCACTTATTTACCAATACAATTCCATTATTCTTTTTTTGCTGGGTATATACAATCCATTATTCATTCAAATCAAGTAATTATTAATTCCATTTTTCATATATATTATAGTTTCTAGAAGACTTATCCCACCTACTACACAACATACCCTCTACGTCCTATTTAATAATACTTCTCGATTTTGCTTTTAGTAAAAACTACTTTTACTAATTTTTTCAATAATTTGTTGTGGAGAAACTGTTGAAAAAAATGCATTATTTGTTGTTTCATTATTATCGTTATTTCATGCTTAAAACATGCATTCACTCACAAAGAACATTGTGAGATCTATTGATTTCATCAAAATATCACGATATTTATTTTGACACCTAAAACATTGTGAGGTCTATTGCTTTCATTAAATTACGTACCACAAATTTGCCCCCCTTTTTTATTAACTATCTATTTCTACGCATATATATAGTTGAGCCACATAAAATATCAATAATAGCCATGGTCTAAAATTCATTTTTCTAGTACCTCAAAGAAAACTATTGTCCATAAATACGAGGTCATATTAATTAGTCATACAAATACAAGGTATGCGAAGGCCAAGGATACTTGACACAGACAGTACATCCTTAAATAACAAAGAAGCCTTGTATAACAAGGCATTTAATTGGCGATATACGGCCAATTTCTTTATGTATTACATATAGTCTCACATTATAATAATAATCCTCCAAAGTGTGGCTGTAGCTAGTCCAATTAATAGAAGACTCCTACAACTTGGTCATCAATAGCTCTACACCATATTTGGGCTCCACAACCAAATTAAGAGTGGGCGAGTAGCGGTAGTTCGGCGAGAGCGAGAAAGAAAAATTGGTCAGAATGAGTGCGAGCAATATCTTGAGCTCGACCATGGCCAGGTTTTGCCCAAGACACACCCTAGGGCCCACCCCGAAGGGCATGTAGAGGTGCGGGAGCTTGCAAGCCCCCGCGATCCCATTCGCGAACCTCTCGGGGTTGAACTTGTAGGCATCGGGGCCCCATATTTCGGGGTCCGTGTGCAGCGTGGCCACCAAGGTCCACACGTTCACGCCCTTGGGAACATTGATGTCTCGGAATTTCATGTCCTTGAAGGCCTCCCTTGACACCACGCTGACCGGGGGGAATAGCCGTAGGGCTTCATGAATCACCATTGTTATCTGCATATTTAACATATCATGAAAATTAATTTTTGAGTTTAGTATATGGTTTGTATTTGTGATTTTTTTAGCATTTCTTTTTTGATTATTCATATTATGATGCCGATCACATCAAGAGACTAGGCACTAGCCATAGTTAGGTATCATGTGTGATATACGGGATTTAATCATAGTGGGATCACAAGTCTTTGACTTGCCCAACATGTTTTCTTTGTCACTAATCTTTTGACTACACGGCCGTAAATTCCCGTGAGTCGTTACGAAGTGATAGCAACACTTTTCATAATCATCAACATTCTAAAACAAATTTTAAGAGAATAAACTAAGGGGATGTTTGGATTATCATCTGAATAAAAAAATATATATATATTCAAACCATATCTACAGTAATTATACTAATGAAAATTCAAACTTACCATATGTTAAGGTATATTATTCATGCACCAACTCTTAAATCAACACAACCAAAATATATATATATATATATATATTCACTACGATAAATAATGCATCGTTTTATATACTAATAAACAATTTATTACCACAATAATTACGGCAACTTATCATTCAACTAGCTCATGATTTGTCATGTGTATACACCTACTGCATACACAAGGCATTAAAAATTTGGGATACAAGAATTGGGATCACTGTACTATAAAATTAACTATATATATATATATATATAGGGAATTTTAAGAAAATAGTCACTATTTACAAAATGATTTTAAAAAATAGTCACAGTTTCAAAAAATTTAAAAACTAGCCCTTTCAGAAATTTCTGACACGTGTCAGAAATTTCTTACAACAACTTTTATGTGTAATTTTGTTATTGTCAGAAATTTCTTACATTGTTTTATGGCTAGTTTTTAAATTTTTTGAAACTGTGACTATTTTTTTGAAAACACACAGTTCAAAATGGCTATTTACCTAACTGATCCTATATATATATATATATATATGAGAAATTATAGTGAATACTCAATTTTTAAAATTTAATATAAGTTATTATCCAATCTTTTGAAAAATGTAACTAACTACCAAAATGATTCAATTACTTATACAGTGGTAAGTGGTGGTAATTCACTTAGTTACAAAAAACATGTGCAAGTAATTCACAAATTGACTAGAAACTCAATTACTTCAAAAGTTTGGGTATTTATTTTTATTGTTAAATAAATACTGGTATATATCACCTGTTTCATCTTGCGAAGAGAATCATAATCAGGAGAACGTCCCTGGCAGACTTGAATGGCTTCCGCGCGGGCCCGGTCCTGCCACTCAGGGTTGGCTGCCAAGAGCTTGAGGCACCACGTGGCGGAGACCGCCGTGGTCTCATAGCCCGCCAAGTAGATGTTCTTGCAATTGTCGACGACGAAACGGTCGGCCGCTTCCTGGCTAAGAGCTCCCGCGCCCTCGAGAACCATCTGGAGCAGATCCTTCTCGCACCCCATCGCCTGCCTCTCCTTCACCACTTGCAGTATCAACGCCGCCACCTCCGCCTCCAATGCCCATGCCTCTCTGTTGCTCTTCGTAGGAACGTATCTGCATTATTATATTTGTTGTCATAATAATTATAATAATTTCTTTTTTTTTATAGGGTGATTAACTTTGTATATATACGACTTTTAATTTTTAAGGACGGTAGTCTCAGTTTTAATTTAATTACTGAAATGTTTTATACATATATCACTTGCATTAAACTCTGATGATATGAAAATAAAATTAATTAAGTTCAAAAAAATCACGTTATATTTTGCAGTTAATGAAAATTTTTTATCTTTTTTTAAATGTATAATTTAATTAAATAAGAATATAATTATATATTTAATTTGATTATATAACTTATTTTCATGTATAATTTGGTAGTAACTTAATTAAACTTGATAGACGGAGACTGAAATTACTAAAAATTTAATAATGTAAAGACTAGAAAAATGCATAACCATAATTAGCAGTACCCAATTATTGCGTTTGTGGAATTATTTCCTAGACTAGAATAATAATTAATTACCTCATGCCGGGATACCGGTGGAAAATACTTTCTTGGACATGGCTTCCTGGAGGCAGCGAAGCTTCTGGAAGATCTCTTCTCCTTTGGAATAGTTGCTTCCGAAGCAAGCTCTCGAAATGACATCTCCGGAGAAGCTTCTCATGTAGGTGTCAATTTTCACCTCTGATTTCCCTCCTTCGGCCTCGATCTTGCGCCTCCACGTGTCCAGCAGTGTGTTCGTAGACTCGGTAATTATGTTCATCATTCCCTAGAAATATATTTTAGATTAATTAGCATTAATTGCTATAGTTAATTATGCGTAAATTAAATTGTGATTAAGTATGGGTTTGCTGATAACTAGTGGTGTACCTTAACTTTCTCCATGTAGAGTTCAGGGGCGAGGACTTTTCTCTGGTGGGACCAAACGGCGCCGTTTGAGGTCAGAATGCCCTGGCCGAGCAAAGGACCTCTCTCCTCGGCTTGGTACAAAGGCTTTCCCAGATCCAACGACGTGCATGTCGTGATTTCCCTCACCACGTCAGCTCGGTTCACGTACAGTATCTGCGTGTTGCCAAGAGAAAACACAAACACTTGACCTATACAAAAAAAAAAAAAAAAAAGTTAATTAATTAGGCTCAAGCGATGACATATGATCAACTAATTAATTAAGAGAGATGATTAATTATATCGATTACCGTATTGTTGTCTCCAGTTCTCAAAGAAGGGAAAGAGGAGCTTAGCGCAATCATGCTCGGTGGGAGACTCTCCGAGGGGGATGGCGAGGTCCGCGGCGTGGTCGCGGGCCCGCGCCTTCTTAATTTCCATTATGTTTCCAAGAAGAAAGGACGGCTGCGGGCCGCCGATGCCCTGCTTGGCCATCGCGGCCCGAAGCCTCCGTGGTTTGGCCACCAGAGCGCTGTAAAGGCGAACCGACGCGGCGGCGATCACAACCGCCGCGACGGACACAAAAATCGTGGCATAATCTAGCTGCAGCCCCTGCGTGATCACCATTGTGACCCTAATTAATTCAATAGTTAGTGGGTTTTTTTTTTTTTTTTTTGCTTCTCTCTCAATTATATGATGAGAAAAAGTTGCCTTTGTTAGTTGTGTGACAAAGGGTAGGGCAATTGAGGGGGGCCCGTATTTATATAGAGGCGGTGGCGTGGTGGTGTGAGTGAGCCAAACTAATTAATATAGTTTTGTCCAATATGACAATTGACAATGGAATACAAGACGTTTCACCGGTGAGATATAACTGATTTTTAATATAAATATATATATATATATATATATAATACATATATATATATTATAAATGCATGACGTGGTCAGCGACACCATGATCTGTAGCTACTGTCGATGTTACGACTTCAAGATTCATAATCATATCTGCATCATGTTCAAAACAAAAATACATAACAACTATATATATATATATATATATATATATATATATTATATATGCGCGCATGGCCGGCTCATATGTTAGGCCACTTAAGTGAGAGAGATGCTACGTAATTGGGAAAACATAAATATATACAGTACAATCATTTACAGCTCCTTATTCTTAGGGATATTGATTTGCATAAGCAAGGAATAATAACAGAATAAATACAATATCTACAAGATAATAGGAGATCCCAAAAGTTTGTTCCATTTATTTATCTGTAATTTGTTGTTTAAAAATAATTTCAAAAGTCAGAATTGGGATCTAGATTTTATTTTTCTTTAGTTTTATCGTTAGGTCTTAAAAATATTTCTAAATATAGTGTTTTTGATAATTTGAGAGACAACATCTGATTTTTATAACAGCTAACAGAATTAACAATTCATACAAAACTTAACACCGCACTCTCAAATAGAAATTTATTGTCATCTTAACCGTTTATAGCTGTCTTTTCTAATAAAAACCTAACAACTTATCTATTTTTACTTAATATATTTTTAAAAATTCAAATAATAATAAAACATGTGAGAAATGACCGTGACAACAAATTTTTGTTTCCTCTCCCAAATTACTAGCCCGTAATAATAATAATAACTACCCCATACCATTGTATGAGTGCTTATCATGAGTACTAATTATATTAATGGTCAAATGCTATAATTAAACATGAAAACTCAAGCAACTTCAATAGAGTGGCCACAAGGGTGAATTTTTCCGCCAAACAAATTAAATGAAATAAAAACAAACAAACAAACAAAAGAGACATTCATGATATTCTCTGCTCTTCTTTCTATTTGCACTCGCTTATTATTGAGTCTGCCCAATGTGACATTAATTCATCATCAATATGTAGCACGAACCTTTTTCTCTTTGTCCAACTTTTCTAGTAGTTAGTATTACACTAATTAATTTCGTTTTACGGTATCAGATCACTACGTTAAAGAAATTCATATTAAAATCAATAAAGTTTATCAATTAATTTGAGATTCTAAAAAATGTAACATAAAATGAATGGTTAAATTTAAAGAAAACACCACATGTATTTGATGTTTTTCATACACATATCTAAAGAACTTATACCTCTCTGTTCTAACTTAAACAATAACTATTTTATGACTTTTTTGATGATTTTCCGTTGATCAAACAGTTTATTTATTTATTTTTTTTACCAAGATGTCAAAATATTTTTTTCGGTGCGATAAACTATTTGTGCAAGCGATTAAGGAATGAAATGCCCGGCATTGCTTGGTAGCTCGAAAAGTCGCAAAAACGTCGCACACGTTGAACTAAAAACAAATTTTCATTTTAGTTGCGAAAACAAACAACCAGCTGGTTTTCATTTTCTTTTAGAACTAAATACAAATTTTCATTTTAGTTGCGAAAACAAACAACCAGCTGGTTTTCATGTTCTTTTAGAACTAAAAACAAATTTTCATTTTAGTTGCGAAAACAAACAACCAGCTGGTTTTCATTTTCTTTTAGAACTAAATACAAATTTTTGTTAGAACCACGAATCAATACCAATTACATATTGATTATATATCTTAATCTGATTTATAGTATGGCAGGAAAAATAAAATATAAAAAATCATAATTTGACCATCATAAAATAATAGAAATCTCATGTACAGTACTAGCAAATATTGCTGCTCGAGTTAATTTCAGTTTGGACTAATTAATTTGACCATACAAGAATTTAATTTGAACGTGTCTAATTTATATGTCTACATTAAGCTAGATTTTTTTTTAATCCGTAACTTTGATAGGTACGAGTGACATTGTTCACTTATATATTCGAAATGACCAAAAACGACCATAATATTGACTTAGTAGTTTCTTCGTCAATAATGAGCCTGTGTAATTTTATCACTCTAATGATCATTCAACAATAAATTATGCTATAATGTTCAATTTTCTACCGCAAAAGGTAATTAGGAAAATTAATTTAAGGAAAAACAACAATTAAAATATGATAATCTAGAAAAATAAAATATTAATTGAAACATTCATACAAGTCATGCGTGACAATGCAATTCTGCCAAAGTTGAATAGAAAAATAGCAATTTCTGACATTTCCATGAACTGTATTTCATCATTCATGACGAATGTGAAATTCCATTAAATATTATTAATTAAGTAATACTTTGACACTTTAGCTAGAAAAGCTTTGCAGGCACAAAATGGTGACTTACTCATAGAGCTTTCTGCAATCTTTACGTGTCGCTAAGTACTTAATACGTCAAGACACTACAATTTACAGTACTTTCACACATGGAACGATGCAAACTAGCTAGAAAATAATAAATGCTAGCAAAAACAAAGTGTAATAAAAATTGAAGAGGTAGTTGCAATATAAGACACAAAAACCAATTAAGCAATAAAAACAAACATCTTGTGTTTGAATGTATACTGGAGGAGTCATTCTGAAATAAAATAAAATAAATTAAATAAATACTTAATTTTTAATACTTAATTTTTTAAAAAATATAAGTAATTCAATTATGTATATAATGATAATTGATGATAATCAACCAGATGGTCAAAAACATGTACAAAATAATTGATGAATCATTTAATTATTTAAGCATTTGAATATTTATTTTTATTATTATACAAATTTAAAGTATTTTTCTACTTTACTCTTAACTAAATAATTATCGAATTAATAACTTGATGTTAAGCGGGTAAACGGGGTGTGTCCATAATTTGATAACCATCTTATTTAGACAAGGGTACGAGTGATTTATAAAAGAACGAGTCTGAGAATGGGGAAAAAGAAAAGATCAAAAAATATGTTGGAATTTGGATGTTCTTTACTCATACACGTCGCAAAAAGTCATTCATAACGAAAATTAAAAAGAAAACGAAATAATAATAATAATAAGCAGCTGAAATAAAAAGTTGGTCGACTAGCTGCCTGCTGCCTATCCGCGTTTCTATACATTGCAGATGAAATATATGTCCCAAATCAATGTCGTTTATTGAGATATCACAAACAATGTCGTTTTGTTTTCTTATCGTTTTAAGCAACAATCGTTTCTGAAAAAAAAATTGTCGTTCACATTATAATCTCGTTTTTTCTGTCGTGTCATTTTCAGTTTATTGTCGTTTTCTTCATTGAACTGTCATTCGTAAACAAACAGTCGCTTCTTAAATTTTTCTTGTCGTTTTTCAGTTTGTTTTAGTTGTTTTTAATTATATGTCGTTTCTTCAATCTTTGTCGTTTTTAGTTTGTTAATTTTTTTAATCGTCGTTTCTCCAAAATAATGTCGTCTCCTTAAATTTATGTCGTTCTCTTAATTACTTGTCGTTTTCCCCACACAAATAGACAGTTGTTCCTTTTTTTGTTTTTGTTTCTAATTATGTGTCGTTTCTCCAAAATATTGTCGTTTTCTATAAATTACTATCATTTACCCAATTCGGTGTCGTTTTCCTCCAAAATTGACATAGTGACAATCTTTACAACATGACTGCAAATATTCAATTTCTATACAGTTATCAACCCAGAAAGCTAAAACATAACCAAATTCTGAAAGAAAAAACAAACTAAAGATAATAAGAGCTTATGGTGTTTTTCCTAACTTCTCTTACTTTCTTAATGTTTCGATTACATTGACTTTTTGTTTATCTTAATGTTTCGGTTAAAGTGACTAATTGTTTATCTAATGTTTCAATTAAAGTGACCTGTATATCGTTTTTGGAAGAAGTAATCTTTTGTTTTCTGAATTTGTCATTTGTCCCAACTTTTGACGTTTTCAATTCATTGTCGTCGTTCGACGACTAGTCTTTGTTTTATGGACTAAAATTAGCTCTACAATTATGTCGTTTAACAAGGTTTTCTGTCTTTGTTGAGAATGTCGCTTAACTAGGTTGTTAAGGTCATTTAGAATATTGGTTCATGGTTTTTAAATGATTTCGCGTCGTTGTTGGCTTTTTAAGTGATTGTCGTTTCTCAAGAAATTTGCCATTTCTCTTAACTGTTTTTATTTTCAATACATTATCTTCAATCATTCAACAAGTAAATAAATGAATAAATAACATTGCGTTCAGTCAAGCTGTTTGTTTTGAAATGTCGTTTGAAACTATAAATAACTGTTGTTTTAACTACTTGTCGTTTTTCAGCTAAAGGCCGTTCTATTGATAACTCGTTTCTTATTGTCGTATTCAAAATAGTTGTCGTTTTCTTAAAATTTTGTCATTTTTATATATCCTGTCGTTTCCTGAAGTCATGTCCTTCCTTATGTTGTCGTTGTGCCCCTTCCCTTAATCGTCAAATTATCGATTATTAATTTTGTTTTATTTTTTCTGTTAACTTAATACGTCAAGTCGTTTCTCCTGCCATTAATAAAAAGAATATTGTCGTTTTCCTAGTCTCGTGACTCGTCGTCGTTTCTTCCACCCACAAAACGAATAACAAAACCTTTTTGCATTATAGACCCTTTAAATTTATTGCTCTTTAGTTTTCAAATTACTTGTCAATAGACAACATATGACTTTGCAAAGATTAAAATGTCAAAAATTGAAAATTTATAAAGACTTAAAAGTATGTATATACATTACACGAAATTCGTTAACAATTAAATTTACAAATTTAAAAAAGTGAAATTTTTTGAAGTTTTGATTCCCAATGTAAATTGCAATAAACAATCACTTCTTGAAGTGTGGTTTTGACAAATAGTTTATTTTTGAAAATACAAAAGAAGTCAACAATATTTATTTGATAACTAACTTTATGTTTGGATAAATTATTTTGCCTATTTTATTTTATTTTTTAAGATGGTCAAAATGATTTGAAAATAATTTAAAACATAATTAGAAAAATGAGTAGAATGATTTGACTTATAATTTATAGGATTAAAAAATTGAATAATTTAGAATAAAATGAAATAAAATAAAATGATTTGGGTGGAGTTGCCAATCCGTTACCCCAAAATTCCGATTAACTTTCTTCACAAGAAATCTTTAAAAAAATCAACTTCATCACCCGAAAATTCCTATTAATTCGCCGGGAAAAAAAAAAAAAATCCAAGAAGATAAATTTATCTAACCGCTAGTGGTGAAAAATTTCCAAACGAAATGAAATACGAACTGAGAGGATAAAACGGCGCTGGCGACTCTGGCAACTATCTTTGTCCAAACTCGCATTTTTCTCCCCGAAAAACAAATTATCTTTCAATCTCACCCCTCCCAACTCCATAATCCTCATCTTGCTTCCTTCGTAGCAGAGCAGCTCAGCTCAGAGTAGAGATCAGCGAGAGCGATGGAGGCGGTGGCGGAGGGGCTGTGGGGGCTGGCGGACCATCACGAGCGGAAGGGGGAGATGGGGAAGGCGTTGAAGTGCCTGGAGGCGATATGCCAGAGCCGCGCGGCGTTCTACCCGGTGGTGGAGGTGAGGACGCGGCTGCGCGCCGCCACGCTGCTGCTCAAGCACTCGCACAACGTGGCGCACGCCAAGGCCCACCTCGAGCGCGCGCAGCTCCTCCTCAACTCCGTCCCGTCCTGCCTCGACCTCAAGTGCCGCGCCTACAGCCTCCTCAGCCAGTGCTACCACCTCGTTGGCGCCATCGCGCCGCAGCGCCAGATCCTTCACAAGGCCCTCGACCTCCTCGCCTCCGCCGGCAACGAGTAACGCCTCTCTCTCTCTCTCTCTCTCTGGCTCAATTTTCGAGTTTTGCTTTGTTAGGTCAAAGTCGGGTCAATGAATCTCTCTCTCTGGTTTTTGCTCAATTTGCTGTTTTTTGTTTGGTCAAATTTGGTCGCCTCTGTCTTTCTCTCTGGTCTTTGCTCATTAGTTGTTGTTGTTGGTCAAATTTATTTCTGTTGTTTGGGTTTGATCAGCTTAATTTTTCTGGTTCATTGTTTTGTTATGATGAGGAAAATAGTGGAAATATGGGTCTGAAGGGTTAGGGTTAGGCTTTTTTTATTTGTTTGTGTTAGAGGATGATGAAATTCAGTTAGTCTCTCTTGGTCTTGGTCTCTTGGAGCTCGGAGATCGGGTCTAAGTGATTAGATTATGTAGCCACCAATTTGGGAAGATATCAGCGAGTAAGTATTTAGTCAAAGATTGAAGATGTGAGCTATCTCAGCTGGCAAAGTTTGTCGGTGTTGAGTCCGATGCTCCGGTTTGAAATTACTCCTTAATTAGGAAGGATTGTAGGAAAAAGGAGGCTTACCTTACACTTGTATAACCTGCCAATTGGGGGAAAAAAAATTGCTTGAGTGTCGATTGGTAGAGTAATGAAATTGGGACAATAATTCTCCGAGAATCTCTGGCTGAAATAGTGGGGAAAAAGAAAGTCTAGATGGCCTTAATATGTGGTAAATAAGAAAAGTTTCATAGCCAGTGGATATATAGCTTTCTTCGGCCTTTCAGCTTACGACGAGATTATAGTCGTATTGGTATTTTTGAAATACCATTTCTGTTATGCCATCGTGTATAAATGTTGATTTTAGTTCTATGCAATCAAAGGGTCCATCAAGTTCAAATTGAGATCATGTACGGTATGTTTGGAGAAACTTATGTGTTGCAGTTGTTGTTAGAATTGTACTTGCCCTTTATTTTGATTTAGCAAACTCTAAGAGAATAAACTATAGTTAATCTATGGAAGGAATATTTATCACGGCTAGCAAAAAATTGGAAAAAAAAAATTACCACATTTTGTGACATTTTAGACTGACATAAATGATGAGTCTTCGTCAACGTATGGTGCCTCTAATAGCGATTGCATTTGCATCATATTTGGTACAACTCTTTTTCTATTTGTAGATGGGTGACTTCATTGAGTGGTTATAGATTGCTTCAGGTGAAAGCTATTGATGTCGATGCTGACCCTTTCTCTTTTCACTTCAAGTGGTCTTCGCGCTCAATGAAGTCACTTGTCTACAATGGGAAACGTCTCAATTTGAACATCTTAAATAATCAATACAACTTTTTTTTTTTCCTCTGTTTTGTTCTTGTGAAGGATTACAGTGAAGTTATGGTCTTGCAACTTCAACTCGCAGCTTGCCAATGCTCTGATAATTGAAGGAGACTATCAGAATTCAATATCTGCCCTCCAGTTTGGCTATCTTTCTGCCACTCAAATATATTATCCTGAATTACAGGTGAGGGATGAAGGATGTCTTTGCAGCAGTAACATTTGTGTCCTCCAATGCTAATCTTGTCTCTTAGAGACTAGTCGGTATAACTTCATAGTTTTGGCATTTCTGTTGTAAATAGTTGCTTGTGAATTCAATTTGACTGCTTCTTAATGAAGGAATTGGCCATTCCTACACGTGTTTGTAATTTGTAAGCATAGAATCAGGTTTCACATTCTCCTTGTGGTCCGATTCACAAAATAAGAACGGAATATAAGGAAATAAAACTCTTCTTCGGTCCAAGTTTTGCCGTTGTACATGTGTAGTTACTTGTTTCTTTGTGATGCAATCTAGATGTTTTTTGCAACCTCTATCCTGCATGTGCACCTCATGCAATGGGATGATGAGAGTTTGATTGAGGCCGCTGTTAGTAAATGTGACCAGATTTGGGAGACTATTCAGCCAGAAAATGTATGTGTTTATATTTCCTTTTTTAATAGTTTTTTTTTATTTATTTTTTATTCATGTGCCTAAGAGAAAGCGAACAGGATTTTAGCCCTTTTATTGTGTGTCTTTCAATCTACATTGATCATGGAGTTATCAAAGATGAATTCCTGTGTTGCTAATTCTTGTTTGTCTAACATGTCGGTACTTTCTCAAATCCAAAAGGCGCAACGTTGCCTTGGTTTGCTCTTTTACAATAAGCTACTACAAATTTTCTATCGTCTCCGGATATGCGATTACAAGAATGCTGCGCAGCATTTAGACAAACTAGATGCTGCTATGAAGTCTGATTTGCAGCAGACACAATATGTACTGGATCTGTCAAAGGAACTTGAGGCCTTGAATCAAAGTCTGTCTCGGTCGGATCTTCACGCTGGAGATAGGTCAGCATTATCAAAGAAACAAGCTCAGCTGCAAGAAAGATTGGGAAGCCTGACAAATATGACTAATTTAACTGGAACTGGATCTCTGGATCCAGCTTATTTTGGTAATATGAGACGAACATACGGAGATAAGCTTGTGTTGGCACCACCACCTATTGATGGGGAGTGGTTACCAAAAAGCGCTGTCTATGCTCTGGTAGATCTTATGATTGTCATACTTGGGCGCCCAAAAGGACTTTTTAAGGAGTGTGGAAGACGTATTCAATCTGGAATGCATACTATACAAGGTTTTTTTTTTTTCATCTGATAAGTAGACAAATTTTTTCCTTCTTTTGTTCTCAAAGGTGATGCCATACTTTTCTAAAATATTGATGTTGGTGATACACAAAAAGGTCTAAGATTGGTACTTGCTATTAGCATGTTTAGGAATCTGAACCTTGCTGTTTTTCTTTTCTGTTTTTATCAGAGGAACTGGTAAAGCTTGGAATAACTGATGGTGTGGTAGGTGAGTTCGCAGTCTCTTGATGCCTAAAGTACATGTTACTGTGCCTCTGCAGTCCTTGTGTTCCAAAATAAGCTTTTTGCATCTTCTTTTGAGCAGAGGTAAATTTACAACACTCAGCCATTTGGATGGCTGGTGTATATTTGATGCTGCTAATGCAATTCCTGGAAAACAAAGTGGCTGTGGAGCTGACTCGGTCCGAATTTGTTGAAGCACAAGAGGTTGATGCCACACCTTTATTAATGTTTTTATCTGGTTGCCATGAATGTTAGTTATTATGTGCACAGTTCTGACTGTATGTACCATCAGTTGTATTGAATGGGAAAATGATGACTATTTTCTGTTGCTAAAGAATTTTTTGTGCCTGATATTGTGGCATTGCCCTGCTACGTAAAACAAACCTTTAATTTTTTTTTAGGCGTTGATGCAAATGAAGTACTGGTTCGTGCGCTTCCCAACAATTTTACAGGCTTCTGAGAGCATAATTGAGATGCTTAGAGGGCAATATGCTCATTCTGTTGGCTGTTACAGTGAAGCGGCGTTTCATTATATTGAAGCTGCAAAGGTAACTCGCCATTCCAATAAGTTCCATAATGTGATAATGCTGTGAGCAATATGCTCGTGTTGTATGCATTTTCAGTATCGTGTTTTGCTTT